>NC_069446.1:4739216-4756716 GCF_026875155.1 Cherax quadricarinatus
GACTGAAGAAATACTTCCTAACGTCCCTGTGACTCGTCTGAGTCTTCAGCTTCCAGTTGTGACCCCTTGTCCCTGTGTCCCCTCTCTGGAACATTCTATCTCTGTCCACCTTGTCTATTCCCCGCAGTATCTTGTATGTCGTTATCATGTCTCCCCTGACCCTTCTGTCCTCCAGTGTCGTCAGTCCGATTTCCCTTAACCTTTCCTCGTACGACATTCCCTTGAGCTCTGGGACTAGCATTGTTGCAAACCTTTGTACTTTCTCTAACTTCTTCACGTGCTTGACCAGGTGTGGGTTCCAGACTGGTGCTGCATACTCCAGTATGGGCGTAACATACACAGTGTACAGTGTCTTGAACGATTCCTTATTAAGGTATCGGAACGCCATTCTCAGGCTTGCCAGGCGCCCGTATGCTGCAGCAGCTATTTGGTTGATGTGTGCCTCCGGTGATGTGCTCAGTGTTATGGTCACCCCAAGGTCTTTCTCCCTGAGTGAGGTCTGTAGTCTTTGTCCACCTAGCCTATACTCTGTCTGCGGTCTTCTTTGCCCCTCCCCAATCTTCATGACTTTGCATTTGGCTGGATTGAATTCGAGAAGCCAGTTACTGGACCACATGTCCAGCATGTCCAGGTCTCTTTGCAGTCCTGCCTCATCCTCGTCCGATTTAATTCTTCTCATCAACTTCACATCATCTGCGAACAGGGACACTTCAGAGTCTATTCCTTCCATCATGTCGTTCACATGTGTGTGTGTGTACTCACCTAGTTGTACTCACCTAGTTGAGGTTGCGGGGGTCGAGTCCGAGCTCCTGGCCCCGCCTCTTCACTGATCGCTACTAGGTCACTCTCCCCGAGCCGTGAGCTTTATCATACCTCTGCTTAAAGCTATGTATGGATCCTGCCTCCACTACATCGCTTCCCAAACTATTCCACTTACTGACTACTCTGTGGCTGAAGAAATACTTCCTAACATCCCTGTGATTCATCTGTGTCTTCAGCTTCCAACTGTGTCCCCTTGTTACTGTGTCCAATCTCTGGAACATCCTGTCTTTGTCCACCTTGTCAATTCCTCTCAGTATTTTGTATGTCGTTATCATGTCCCCCCTATCTCTCCTGTCCTCCAGTGTCGTCAGGTTGATTTCCCTTAACCTCTCCTCGTAGGACATACCTCTTAGCTCTGGGACTAGTCTTGTTGCAAACCTTTGCACTTTCTCTAGTTTCTTCACGTGCTTGGCTAGGTGTGGGTTCCAAACTGGTGCTGCATACTCCAATATGGGCCTAACGTACACGGTGTACAGGGTCCTGAATGATTCCTTATTAAGATGTCGGAATGCTGTTCTGAGGTTTGCCAGGCGCCCATATGCTGCAGCAGTTATTTGGTTGATATGCGCTTCAGGAGATGTGCCTGGTGTTATACTCACCCAAGATCTTTTTCCTTGAGTGAGGTTTGTAGTCTCTGGCCCCCCTAGACTGTACTCCGTCTGCGGTCTTCTTTGCCCTTCCCCAATCTTCATGACTTTGCACTTGGTGGGATTGAACTCCAGGAGCCAATTGCTGGACCAGGTCTGCAGCCTGTCCAGATCCCTTTGTAGTTCTGCCTGGTCTTCGATCAAAGTGAATTCTTTCATCACTTCACGTCATCTGCAAACAGGGACCCTGTGGTGTGGTGTGTGGTGTGTGTGTGTGTGTGGTGTGGTGTGTGTGTGTGTGTGTGTGTGTGGTGTGGTTTTTTGTTGGTTACCATTTTGTCCTAGGCACATGTCGATTAGACACTAGGCCTGTTGTATATGCGTGCTTGTATGTGTGTGCGTTGTGTGGTGTGTGTTGTGTGTGGTGGTGTGTGTGTGTGTGTGTGTGTGTGTGTGGGGTATTGGTTGGTTGGTTACCATTTTGTCCTAGGCACATGTCGATTAGACACTAGGCCTGTTATATATGCGTGCTTATATGTGTGTGTTGTGTGTGTGTGTGTGTGTGTGTGTGTGTGTGTGTGTGTGTGCGCAGCGCTCATCAACAACCTGCTTGATCAGTGTAGCCTCACCTCACGCTGGGGGATTATCACTCTCGAAACCAGTCACAGGTACGAGTTTATTTGTATAGAATCAGTGCCACAGGCTATGAATATGAGTAGAAACACTATATATAGGACAAGGTTTTACTGGCACGTCTCGCTCAGGGTCTGAGTAAAAACTTCGTCTTATTGAAGATTGTAAGGTTGTTCTGCATATAAAACTGAAATAAATGAAGGAAATATAAACAACGTGCCGAAAGTATCTAACCAAGACAAGACTCACAGCAATGTATTCAAATAAGAGAAATTTAAATTTAGAAAGGATATAAGGAAGTATTTTTTGGCAAGAGTAAATTTAGAAAGGATATAAGGAAGTTATGTATTGGCAACACAGTAGTAGAGTGGAACACACTCAGGCAGCGTCACTGGGACGAGAACTTTGGGAAGCTTTCAATATAGGTTGCATGTGTACATGAGTGGGTATGGGTGTATGTGAGTTAGACCTGCCTAGCATGGGACAATATTCTTAGACTGTCTCTGTAGGCATCAGTTTCCTTTCTGTTAAGAGTTGCCTTCAGCTGCTTTCACCGAATCTTTTCCTCATTAGCGGCTGGCGCGGCCATTATAACACAATGTCAACATTATACATATTGTGGCATGCAGAACCTTGTACAGCCTCACACACAGTGCTAACTTTCCGCTGCTGCCTAAAATGTTTAAGGCTGCGAACAAAGTGACTTAACAAGCTCATTCTGTATATTGAGACTAGACGCCTAAAATTTGACTAGACGCTAATATAAACAATTTCCAAGTAGTAAGGATGAAAAGTGATAGGTTGGTGTACAATTCTGGGGTGGAAGATAGGAGGGGTAGGGAATGTCCCAGAAATGGTTGTAGGAAGGGTGGGGGTAAAATAGGCTTTAAGTTTTAGGGGTTTATGCATTCAGCAGGCTTGTGTGAGAGTGTTAGAAGTGAATGAAGACAAGTAGTTTTTAATGGACGTATTGTAGGGCTGTGAGCAAAGTAACTTTTATGAAAGGCTTCTGCGGAAACCAGTTAGCCGGACTTGAGTCCTGGAGATAGGAAGCGTAGTGATTACCCACATATAAACTTATATAAGGAGGCTTACATGTAACCTTCTCAGATAATAAGTAGAGAAGAACAGAGTAGAGTAATACGGCGTATTAAGAGGAATGGTCCTGTATGAGTGTTAGAACATTTGACAAACTGATCCTTGGTGAATAAGCCAAGTCGGCAAATTCTGAAGAAAAAAAAAACTCGTGTCAAGTTTACATTTATTTTTAAAGGTAAAGACTACACAATGTCATATTTCTTGTTTGTGGAGAAACTATGCAGGAGCAACGCCAGAGGGGTCCTGCCACGCCAGAGGGGGAATATTTGTGCGTGCCCTCATATCTCTCTTTGTCGCAGGGAGCAAAATATTCTTGACGAGAATGTGTGAGATATACAAAAATCAGTGTGTGGGTGTGTGTCTGTCTGTCAGAGAGAGAGAGAGAGAGAGAGAGAGAGAGAGAGAAATGGTTCACTATCAATAAAGAAAACCAGTAGAGGGGGCAAGTTTTGGTGGCACGCGTCCAAGACACTTCAAGTTCTGTGTAAGTTTTCTTTCTTTTAATTCAAATGGGACCATTAAAGCGTAAAATTCAGCCAGTGATAATTGGAACTACTGGTTCTCCTCCTTGAGGTACCAATCACAATCTTGGTTAATTTGGCTAACAAAAACTGTAACATCACATAAGTGTAATGCAATTAAACCTCCAACAGTGCTGTTTATGCTAACTTTCGGGCAAATATTTGAGTAAAGAGAGTAGTAGGAAACTGTTGTTTGGTGACTTTAAAAATATTGCAGCGTTTTGTCGATTACCATTATTATTATCATCATCATCATAATTTCTTGTTTGTACGATCATTTCTGGAAGTTAACTGTGTGTACTTGCGCACGCGCGCGCACACACGCACACACACGCGCGCACACACACGCGCACACACACACACGCACGCACAGTCAGTGAAGAGGCGGGGCCAGGAACTAGGACTCGACTCCTGCAACCACAAATAGGTGAGTACACACACACACACACACACACACACACAACACACACACACACACAATGGAAATACGAATGGTTGTGACCCTAATTCTTCAACACTCACACAGAATTAAACCTGATTACTCACCAATCCTTAGGGACTGTGTGACCTTACGAGTTTATCACTTCCTCAGTAATAATATAATTACCATGATGATCATGATACTACTACTACTAATAATAATAATTATAAGAACAAGAAATTGAAGACGGAAGAGGAAGAAGAACAACGTTCAACAATGTGAGGCGAGTAGCAACTGAATAGAGAATTATGTAGTAATCAGGAAGTGAACTACACAGTGCTGCTTAACAACCTACCATGAATTCACAACACACACAATGGAGATAAATATCATCAAGACGACCTTTCGCTCCTTCCAGTGCCATTATCAAGTCACAACCGAAGCTTAGAGAGAGTGAGAGAGAGAGAGTGAGAGAGAGAGAGAGAGAGAGAGAGAGAGAGAGAGAGAGAGAGAGAGAGAGAGAGAGTATGTCAGAGGACAAATCAGATGAAGACACATGGAAGAATATTTTAAGTCGAATAGTAATTAAAATTACTTTGAAGGAAAGTGCGCATTTATTCTGCACTCGCTATTTTAAATAAACTATTAAAACACGCGCAAGCTAGCTAAACGTTATTAATCACATTAATAAATTTTTTTTTACTTCATTTCAATTAATGAACTAGATAACAGTTATATTATCTTTGATGAATAAGGCTCGTGTAACGCCTGGAGATCTTTACTGATGGCGACGCCTCGCAGAGCGTTGTTGTTACACGGGCATCTTATTCGCATTTAATTAATCAACCTGTCGTCAACATTACATAACAATGTGATGCTTTATTCCTGCATGCGACAAATTAAATTTGAAACAGGAAAACAAATGCTTCACCATAAGCGTACTGTCAACACCTCAACACGCATCCAGGCTCTGAAAAATGTCTGTTCTATTTTGTAGTAGTATATCAGCAACGTTGCATTTATACTTAATATTTATGATTATGTAATATATATATATATTTCTATATATATTATATATATTATTATATATATTATTATATATATATATATATATATATTATATATATATATGTCGTGCGGAGTAGTAAAGTAATGCTGGTTTCATTTCTAATTTATAAAGTTTATTTTTTTCATTTATGTTAATGCTATATAATTAATAATTTTGTACAAAAGCACCTTAGAAAAACTTACCTTACCTGATTATAACAAGCTGCCGATTGATTTTATGTCTAATGCATCTAACCACATTTTATACAAGTTTACAATAATTTAAAAATAAACTCAATGAAATATATTTCTTTCGTTAGGTTGAGTATGATTTTTGCGAAATTATTTTCGCATGCTTTATTTGGCAAGAAGAGCGCTGCTATTAAGCCATTAAACTGTACGTTTTACCAATACATTTCTTTTTTATTAACACATCGAAAAAGAAAAACTTTCATCATTCACTACATCACTATTCTGCCAGAGGAGCGCTTACACTACAGTTATAAAACTGCAACATTAACACCCCTCCTTCAGAATGCCGGCATGTACTTCCCTTCACCATGATAGCAAGCCCAGTCTGCGTTTTTTTTTTTTTTTTTTTCCCTCTGAATCCCTTCATAAATATTATCCTGTCACACCCAACAGGCACGTCAAGACTAAAAACTATTTGTCGTCCATTCGCTTCCTATTTAAATAAAAAAAATAAAAAAAACAAACGTTTCACGCATGCTTGCTGAAAGTCCAAGCCTTGCACACAAAACCTCCTCTACCCTCCCCATACTTTTCCTAGGCAGACTCTACCTGCCGTCCCTCCACTACAGATTTATACCCTCTCGAAGTCATTCTATCTTGTTCATCCTCTCTGCATATCCGAACCTCAAGTAACAACCCTTCCTCAGCCCTCTACGAATCCCGTATTTATTCACACACCTCATTGCTCTCGGTCTCGACATCTCCACGGCCTCCAGCCGTCTCTTGTTTTGCAACATTCACTACCTATACTTCTGCCCTCTAAAGAGCGTTGGTATAACTTTACTCTCAGACATTCCCTTTATACTTCCATGGACAATGTTCTTTGTCTCCACAGATCCTCAGTGCATCACTCACTTTTTTCCCCTCATCAATTTCTGTGTTTCATCATCTTCATACGACTATCTGCTGACAAGCTGCTCTAAATATCTGAATACATTCGCCTCCTCCATACTCTCTCCCTCCAATCTTGATATCAATCTGTCTTTACCTTATTTTTTTATTTTCCTCATCATCCTTATTCTTTCCTCTATTCACCTTTTCTTCTCTTACTTACCCTACCAAACTCATCCACCCATCTCTGCAACTTCTCTTCAGAATCCCACAAAAGTACAGTGTCATCAACAAAGAGCAACTGTGACAACTCCCACTTTGTGTCAGATTCTTTACGTTTTAACCCCACAACTCTTGCCAACACCCGAGCATTCACTTCTCTTACAAACCCATCTATAAATATACTGAACCATGGTGTCATCACACATCCTTGTCTAAGGCCTACTTTTACTGGAAAATAATCTCCCTTATCTCCTTCTTACTCTAACCGGTGTCTCACCATCTCGTAAAAACTTTTCATTGCTTTCAATAACCTATCTCCTATTCCATACATTTGCAACATCTTCCATATTGCCCCCCTATCCACCCTGTTATACGCCTTTTCCATAAATGCCACAAACATCTCTTTCCCCTTATCTAAATAGTTTACCTATATGGTTCACTGCAAACACTTGGTTTACACATCCCCTACCCTTCCTAAAGCCTCCTTATTCATCTGCTATCCCACTCTCCGTCTTACTATTAATTTTCAATAATAACTAACATACACTTTACCAGGTATACTCAACAGACTTTTTTTTTTTTTTTTTTTATTATCACACCGGCCGATTCCCACCAAGGCAGGGTGGCCCGAAAAAGAAAAACTTTCACCATCATTCACTCCATCACTGTCTTGCCAGAAGGGTGCTTTACACTACAGTTTTTAAACTGCAACATTAACACCCCTCCTTGCAGAGTGCAGGCACTGTACTTCCCATCTCCAGACGCAAGTCCGGCTGCGGTTTCCCTGAATCCTTCTTTATGTTACTTTCTCTCACTCCCACAGCACGTCAAGTATTAAATATCCATTTGTCTCATTCATCTATTCAAACACGTCACGCATGCCGGCTGGTAGTCCAAGCCCCCTCGCACACAAAACCTCGTTACCCCCTCCTCCATCCCTTCCTAGGGCCGACCCTACCCCGCCTTCCTTCCACTACAGATGATACATCTTGAAGTCATTCTGTTTCGCTCCATTCTCTCTACATGTCCCGCCCCCCCCCCCCCCCCCCCCCCCCCCAGAACCCCTCTCAACCCGTCCTCAGCCCTCGGGACAACAGTTTTGGTAATCACGCACCTCTCTACACTTCAAAACTACGAATTCTCTGCATTATATTACTCCTACACATTTGCCTCAGACATGACATCTCCACTGCTCTGCCTTCTCTCGCGTGCAAACATTCATCACACGCTTCACACCCATTAAGAGCGTTGTAAATACTATACTCTCATACATCCCCTCTTTGCCTCCAAGGACTAAGTTCTTTGTCTCCACAGACTCCTAAGTGCATACCATCACTCTTTTTCCCTCATCAATTCTTTGATTTCACTCATCTTTCATAGACCCATCCGCTGTCACGTCCACTCCCAAAGATCTGATTACGTTCACCTCCTCCATATCTCTCCCTCCAATCTAATTCAATCTTTCATCACCAATCTTTTTTTTATCCTCATAACCTTTCTTTTTTTCCGTATTCACCCTTTTAATTTTCTTCTTTTGCCCCCTACCCAAAATTCATCCCCCAATCTCTGCAACTTTTCTTAAAATCCCCAAAGCCAGTGTCACGCAAAGAACCCGTGACAACTCCCCCTTTGGGGTGATTCTTTACTTTTAACTCCCCCCTTTGCCAAGACCCCCGCATTTTCTTCTCTTACAACCCCATCTATAATATTTAAAAACCCGGGCTCACACATCCTTTCTAGGCCCCACTTTTTACTGGGAAAAAAAATTTCCCCCTTTTCCCACTACTCTAACTTGACCTCAATCCCCGTAAAACTCTTCCTGCTTTCATAACCCACCTCCACACCTTTCACTTGCAAATCTGCCCCATTGCCCCCCTATCCCCCTGTCATAGCCTTTTCCAAATCCCTAAATGCCACAAAGCCTCTTTGCCCTTTTCTAAATACTTTTATTATATGTTTCCTGTAAACACCCGGTCCCCACACCCCTACCTTTCCTAAAGCCTCCCTTTTTCATCTGTATCCTATTCTCCGTCTTTCTTTATTTTTTCAATTATAATTACCATACACTTTACCGGGTACACTCAACAACTTATCCCCCTTTTAATTTTTGCCCCTTCTTTTATCCCCTTTCCCCTTTAACAAAGGAACTATGCATGCTCTCCCCAACCCTAGGTCCCTTTTCCCTCTTCCATACATTTTTTAAAATAATTGCACCAACCCTCCAAAACTTATCCCCCCCTGTTTTAAAAAACAGACTTTTCCCCCTAAATTTTTAACTTTTTTGTCTTCTTTCCCTTTAATAAAAGGAACTTGCACTTTCCTGCCAAACCCTAGGCACCTTACCCCTTCCAAAAAAGCAAAAAGGCACTTACCATTAAATATTTCCCAATGTTTTAACATTCTTCTTTTCCCATCAATCCAGCTGCCTTACCCCCTTCATCACCCACGCCCCACCAACCTTCCCCCCCACTCAGAACTCGCCCTCCTCACCCTACGTTGTTATTTCCCCCTTGCCTTATACCGAAATCAAGCATCCCATCTTCTATTTAAAAAATTCCCCAAATTTCCTTCCCGATACCTCAAATCTCCATTTAAAAATCATATTTTAACTGTCAAACCATTTTAACCCTAGGCTTCCTCAATTTTTTAATCCGCTCAAAAAAAAAATTCTTATTTTCAAAAAAAAATTTTTTGATAACATCTCACCCACTCTTATTTGGTCTCTTTTTAATTGCTTCCCCCTTCTTAACCTCTCTTTTTCTCTCCTATACCCCCCCCTTTTTGCATCACTTCTATCTAAAAAAACCCTTCATATGAAAAACTTTTTCTCTCTTAATAATCATTTACATCATTATTCAACAATCGTTTTTCCCTCCCGCACCCTTTTTTCCCTTAACCAAAAAAACTTCTGCTGAACAAAAAAAACCCACTTCAAAAACCTCCCCAATGCACTTAAACCCTATTGTTTTAACTCTCACTACCCATCTACCCTCAATAGTTTCTATATCTTCCCCTAACCCCCCTCCTTAGTTTTTAAAAACCTTTCACTTCTCTCTTACCTCTGTTTCTATTTTCCTTGTTCCATTCCCTTTTTACTCTTACAAAAGCTACAACAAAAAGTGATCTGCTTTTCTTGTCCCTTTTAAAAAACTTTCATCTTTAAGTCACCAACGTTTCTCTCCCAACATGTAGCCCAACAAACTACTGTCATTAGCCCTACTTATCTTGTATACCTTTTTATCCTCTTTTCTTAAAATATGTATTAACTTTATCAAACTTTTTTTTTCAAGTTCAATCAAAGGGCGGCGCCCATTACCGTTTACACCTGGCACCCCAAATTACCTCCCCAAAACCCTTTAAATTCTCTCCTACTTCAGCATTTAGGTCCTTACCAAATTACTCTCTTACTGGTTTTAAAATTTCCTACATACTCGCTTAATATCCCCCAAAAAACACAAAAGGGAGTATTGGGGGAATGAGAAGTAAAGGGGTGAAAAAAAGAGAAAAAGGTAGTTTTGAGAGGTTTTTACAAAGCAAAAGTGTTATAAGAGCAATATAGGAAATAAAAAAAGGGGAAAAGAGTGGTAAAGGAGTGCAAAAGGAGAGCAGATGATAAAGTGGGAGAGGCATGTCAAGAAATTTTAAGAAAAAAAGAAAAAAATTTGAGTACAAACAGTAGAAACCCTGGGAAAAAAGGTTTGTCATTTAAAAAACAATGGGGTTAGTAAAGGGGGAAATGGGGGGTTTTTGGGGTAGATGGCGAAATTTTTTGAGGAACTTTTAAATTTTAAAGGGGAAGAAAAAAAACAGAATTTCATGCATGGTCAGGAGGTATCCCCTCTTTTAGGAGTGAAAAAAGGCAAATGTAAGGGTGGGGGGGTAGTGGGGCATTCGTAAATGAAAGGGGGAAAAGACGGGAATGATGGGACTGCAAAATGTTAAAAGCGGGGGGGGATAAGTGTTGGTGGTTGGGTACTTTTTTTTAATAATGTAAAAAGGGGGAAGGTACCTGGATTGGCGGAGAGCAGTATAGTCCCTTTATAAAAAGGGAAAGGGGGACAAAAGAGACTGTAAAAAATTTTTAAAAGGAATAAGTATGATTACCAGGAAAAAGGTACGTAGGGGTTTTAATTGAAAGAAATTTGAGGTAAGAAGAATGTAGGATTGGGGTTACAAGGAGGTTTCAGAGGGGGGGGTGTGTAGGTCAATTTTTTCATTTAAACATATATGTGAAAAGTATTTAGTAAGGTAGGGGAAATTTTTTTTCTTTATGGATTTAGAAAAGGCATGATAGAGTGATAAGGACAATGTGGCAATGTGAAAGTATATGGGGAAAAGGTGGTAAGTTATTAAATGCTGTAAAGAGTTTTTTTTGGGTAGTGGGCCCGGTTTGGGGGGGTTTAAGAGAGGGAGACTACTTCCGGTAAAAGTGGTCTTAGACAGGGGTGTGTAATGTCACCATGGTTGTTTAATTAAAATTTTGATGGGGTTGTACAGGAAGTAAAAACTAGGGGGTTCGGGAGAAGGTGGGATTAAATTTTGGGAATCAAAATTTAAAATGGGAATTGACATTACTTTTTGTGATGAACTGTGCTTTGGGGGATTCTAAAGAAAAATTGCAAAGGTTAGGGATGAGTTGGGAAGTGTGTAAGGTAAAAGTTGAAAATGAACATAGAAAGAGAAGGTAGAGGGTGCAAATGATTTGATAAAGAAAAATGGATATCAAATTGGGGAGGGGATAAGAAAAAGTGAATGTTTTAATACTTGGAGTTGAGTGTCGGCGGTGGTTTTTGAAGGTGAGGTTTTCATAGAATTAGAGGGAAAAAAGGTGGTGGGTGCTTTGATATATGTGGAGCAAAAAAAAGTTTTCTATGGAGGCAAAAAAGGGGAAAGTATGAAAGTAAGTAGTACCAACATTTTTATGGGGTGAACTTGGGGTAAATGCAGCAGCGGGAGACGGTTGAGGCAGTGGGGATTCCTTTAAGGGGAATTGTGGGGTAAATATTATCAAAAATTCGGATGTGGAAATTAGGGGAAGGGGTGTGGGGTTAATAAAAGTATTTGTCAGAGGGCAAAGAGGGGGTTTTGAGGTGGTTTTGGGCATTTAAAAGAAAGGATCAAAGTAGAATGACATGGGAAAAATATAAATTATAGGGGAAGAAGGCGGGGGAGGGGCCCCTCGAAAGGGTTGGAAAGAGGGGGTAAAGGGGTTTTGTGGGAAAGGGGGTTGGGCTTCCACAAGCGGGTAGCGTGTTAATAGGAGTGAATGGAACGAATGGTACTTGGGACCCGACATTGTTTGGGTGGAGCAGGGTAAAATTTTGGGGGTTCGGGGAAACCGGTTTTTTTCATTACGGATTGAGTCCTGGGTATGGGAAGTTAAAAACCCCACTTTTAAAGGAGGGGGGTTTGGGTATTGGGAGTTTTTGGGGGATACGTTGTGTATCTTTTCGTAAGCTTCTAAACTGGTATTCTGGGGGCCCTGCAAAAACTTTTTGTGTGCGAGTGTGGTGAAAGTGTTTAATGATTGAAAGTATTTTTTTTTTGGGGATTTTCTTTCTTTTTTGGGTCACCCTGCTCGGTGGGAGACGGCCGACTTGTTGAGAAAAAAAAAAAAAAATAATATTTTATTATAATATATATATAAATATATATATATATATATATATATATATATATAATAAAATATATATAATATATATATATACAATAAGATCACAGTAAACAGGTGATTTCAGAATATGCAAAATATGAATATTTCCTTTGGTTTATATAAATTAGATCCATTTATAATTAATAGAATTTGGGAAGAATTTAATAATACACTGGACAAACAATAATTTTTAAATTTTCTTGGGAGAATAGTTTGTGGGTGAGTTGTGCAAAGGACCTATCCAAGTTGGGTCGGCGCGACGTCAGGGGTTTAACCGTTGTGGGATCTGTAGTGAGGTGCTGGCCAGACCCCTTATATAGCTTCCTTGGATTTCTTTACTTTCATAGTTCCTTGATAATGGGGAGTAGTCACGAAAGCGCTTGGAATTTCTCTATTCTTTCAGAAATGGCTGTTTTGCTATATATATATATATATATATAATTATATATATATATATATATATATATATTATATATATTTATATATATATATAAAATTTATATTTCATTTTGAACTTCCTTTTTATACAACGCCTTCCGAACTCCACTAACTTCTGCAGCTTATTTTCTGATTTTCCCATTAACACAATGTCATCCGCAAACATCATTTACAACTCTCACTTTTTGTCAACTTTATTAACTTCTAGTCCACACCTTAACGCTTTGGGAATAATTTATCACAAAACCCATCAAAAAACACATTAAACAGGTTCCTAGATAATTATAAACACCATGAATTAGGCAATAAAACCAAAACCGTAGGCAAACAGTTTAAATGCACTTATGTGTCAACAGCAGGCTGCAAGTGAGAAAGGGAGGAGTACCAATAAACAGGTGACAATTTTCTGTACAGCCATACAGACAATCGTCTCAAAGTGACGATTCGTGAAGAGTAAGGTTAAACACACACTTCCTGCTGAACTCTGCATAACTTGTTGGTCATCTATAGGGTCCACCAGGCCTGCTACTTTCTAGCCATGTTAATTATATTCACAATATAATCAACATAATCCATGGGGAAGCGGAAAATAATTGTTCCTCCGTAAGCCATGCGTGTCGTATGAGTCAACTAAAATGCCGGGAGCAAGGGGCTAGTAACCCCTTCTGCATAAATTACTAAACTGAAAAAGAAGATCTTTCGTTTTTCTTTTTAGGTCACCCTGTCTCGGTGGGATACAGCCGGTTCGTTGAAAAAAAAAGATCCTAATTTTATTAGTCTCAATTCAAACCATATCCAAATCGCAGGTTATAAATCACAGTAAATTTAAAGAAATGGAAAATCCCTCCGTTACAATTAGGCTGAAAAATGGGTTGCTGAAACTTGGGTATTCAGGCCGTGTAAATCGGTAACTCAGCATCAGGGTGTCACTCTCGGTGTCACTCTCCCTGCCATCACGTTAAAGTGACCCAGCGTCGGAAGGAATCACAAACTCCCACTATCAATGTAAGATAACTCAGCGTTGGAGGGGGTCACAAACACTCACTATCAATGTAAGGTAACAGCGTAACAGGGAAGCAATCCTATGTGATGGATGTGCTATATCCTATTCTATCCTTGTAAAATGGCGCATAGATCAGGGTAGATACAGTGTGGTGTAACAAACTGTTTTATTACAAAACCTAAGAGGCAGCAAGAGACCCCGCCCGCCAGGTTTTGTGGACAATGCAGCAGGTAAAGTTGCACTTGAAGTGGCCGGCCCCGGATATGGTGGGTGAGAGCGTCCATTACAGAGGACGGAGCAGGCGGATGTTGACCCCACGGTACCTCACTCATACACACACACTCACACCGTTGCTGGGGAAACCTCCAGCAAGCTAGCCATTCCCTAGGCACGTTTCCATCTCTACATTCCCACGTCCTTTTCCTTTCCCCCCCCCTCTATTCCTTTATTCCCTCCTCTCCATTCTCTCCTTTTTCTTAATTCCTTTCCTTCCAAATTAAATTTCTACCTTTTTTATACGCCAATTTTTAATTTTGCAGAAAAAACTTGCCTAAAAACTTAACCTTGAAAAAGTTAGGTATATCAACCAGCTCAATTTACCTAACGTACCTAAGAACCTGCATAACTTTAGTTAAGTGTTTTCTTTGGGTGGAGGCTGGGGGAAAGTGAGAGAATCTTCAGACCACCAGGATGACACAAGACTCAGTAAAAACGCCTCCTGACGCGGGTCAGGGTCGACTGATGACCTGACGCAGGTCATGGTCAACTGATGACCTCTTGACGCGCGTCATGGTCGACTTATGACCTCTTGACGGGCGTCATGGTCGACTGATGACCTGACGCTCGTCATGGTCGACAGATGACCTCTTGACGCGCGTCATAATCGACTGATGACCTTGGCGCGCGTCATAATCGACTGATGACCTCTTGACGCGCGTCATAATCGACTGATGACCTCTTGACGCGCGTCATAATCGGCTGATGACCTCTTGACGCGCGTCATAATCGACTGATGACCTGACGCTCGTCATGGTCGACTGATGACCTCTTGACGTGGGTTATGGTCAGCTGATGACCTCAGTGATTAGGTAATCACTGACGTATCGGGGTCAGGTTTCAGTCCCATTTAAAATAGTATTAAGAGCAAGAGAGCTCTGTGGACCTCTAAGGAACCTCTATACTCTCGTACAGTCTTAAAATTTATTCTCGTCACTCAATAACTCCAACAGAGAGAGGAAAGGTAGAAAGATACAGTATTTCTTAGTCACAGCACAGACCTGGAAGTGAAGGCAACACCGGTGGTTCAAACACGCAAGTAGAAACATGCATCTCTGAGTTACAACATACACCTAGAAGTACAATGAAAGCTTCTACATCAGTGGTACACAATACCGACAAGATGAAGAATTAAACACATGTACATCTGGGTAACTTATTTGTCGACATTTCACCATTCAGTGGCTTTATCAATACAAATTCAAGGACAATGGGTAGACTGTAGAACTATATACAAAAGACGAGGTAATTAGTCCCTCAACCTTGGAGTTTGTGAAGAGTACTTTAGTCTTCAAGACTACGGTACTCTTAACCACCTCTAAGGCTGAGGGACTGAGTACCTCATCTTTTGTATATAGTTCTACAGTCTACCCATTATGTCCTTCAATTTGTATTGATAAAGCCATTGGATGGTGCAACGTCTACAAATAAAGTTACCACGATGTTGCACATGTGTCTAATTCTTCACGATGAAAGCTTGCCTATACTGTCTGTCACCTGGTGACAACGTAGAGACACGTCTCAACGCTACAGCACACCGCTACACTCTTCCCAGCGCTCCAGTTTATCACTTCACAAACACACCCACATACGATAATGACATCAGTTTTTTTTCAGGATGCGTGTTCCTTTCCCATGAAAAGTACGCTTTACTGAACCTTTCCCATGAAACGTGTCTTTCTGAACCCTTAACATGAAAAGTATACATTTATGAATCGTTAACATGAAACGTGTATCTTTCTGACCTTTTGAGAGGAAAAGTATGCCTTTTTGAACTTTTTCTATGAAGCGTTTGCGTTTCTGAACTTTTTCTATGAAGCGTTTGCGTTTCTGAACTTTTCCCATGAAGCGTTTGCGTTTCTGAAGTTTCCCCATGAAGCGTTTGCGTTTCTGAACTTTTCCCATGAAGCGTTTGCGTTTCTGAACTTTTCCCATGAAGCGTTTGCCTTTCTGAGCCTTTCCAATCGACAGTTCGTCCGATTCCCGTTAGAACTCAGGAGACGAGATCAGGTTTCAATCCTTAATTAGTCAATGGTGCCCTAGTTATCGCACTATATATATGGCGCAATAAAAGATTAAATTCCCTTCACCATTCCCGTCACGGCTGTAAAGCCAACACGGAAAAAAATACTTTAATCAATGCACGCGAAATTCAATTACACTCACTGTGAGAGGCGAGAGGCCAGGCATTGAATCACACACACGCACGGGGAAGCAAGCATTGGTTCAAACACCATACACAGTATCAGGTGTAAGTATGATAGGGGAGTTCTGAAGACAAGGAAACCGTAAAGCCAGTTGATAAGAGTTCGAAGACGGGGGCAGGAGCTATCATTCAACCCCGGCAAACACATCGAGACGAGTACAACTGGGTGAACATAGGCATTAACATACGTGGTCACTATGAGTGACCCTAACACAGACACAGGCACACACAGACACACACAGTCCGGAGAGTGATATAGTAGAGGCAGGATCCACAAATAGCTTTAAGAAGAGGTACGATAAAGCTCTTGGAGCAGGGACATAGTGGACCTAGTAGCGATCAGCGAAGAGGTGGGGCCAGGAGCTGTGAATCGACCCCTGCACCACAAATAGGTGAGTACACACACACACACACACACACACACGTTCTCGTAAACGTATACTGTGAAACATTCATATAATAAGAGCAATAAAAGATAGCGACTAAGATAGAGTAATACTGGCAGTGTTGGTGTGTAGTAAGAGGATCAAAGGCATGAATTATCCAGGTGTTTGTTGCTTAGCGATGTTGTCTTCGTCGCTAGAGGTCGATACACATTATGCAAATGAGTGTGTATTGATGACTTGTGTGGCTGTGCACTAGGTGAGTGACCCCTGTTGGGTCACTCACCTAGTGTACAGTTGTAGAGTGTGTGCACTCACCTAACTGTGGTTGAAGAGGTCGAATCTCAGTTCCTGGCCCTGTCTCTCTGTTGGCCGCTACTGGTTTTACTCTCCTTGCTAAGTGAGTCCTATCATACCAGTTTTAAAGGCTACGTATGGATTAACAATACCACGGGTGGGGTTAGAACCCCTCGATCAGAGAGTCTCAAAAATTCAGACCGTCGCGACGGTCTGGGGTTTTGAGACTCTCTGATCGCGGGTTCTAACCCCGCCCCATGGGATGGTTTGTTTGCAATCGTGTCATTACGATTTCGTGAATCGAGCTACGTATGGATTCTTTATGTGTGTGTGTGTGTGTGTGTGTGTGTGTGTGTGTGTGTGTGTGAGGAGAGAGAGAGAGAGAGAGGAGAGAGAGAGAGAGAGAGAGAGAGAGAGAGAGAGAGAGAGAGAGAGAGAGAGAGAGAGAGAGAGAGAGAGAGAGAGAGAGAGGGTGGGGGTAGCTCACAACACAAGTGTTTCATGATCACAACAATCACCGTCACAGGTTTCCAGAAATGCGCAGAAGAAAGAACTCAGCAGTCTGACTCACTTCCGGTCATCTTTAATTTCCCCCGCAAGTGGTTCAGTCCGCCACCGTGAAGGATTTCACCGCCGCGTTCACTACTGAGACGTTTCGCTCTCCAGGAGCTTGGCTTGACAAAGCTCCTGGAGAACGAAACTTTACCACAATAAAATGTCACTAGTTGCGTCTGTGTCCATTTACCTAATATTTTGTCGGTATTCTATCATTATTACATCGACTGGTAAAACACTGGACCGCGAGTGTAG
>NC_069446.1:4761716-4771716 GCF_026875155.1 Cherax quadricarinatus
GATAATACATGAGCCACGTGTGTAATGACACCTTCACTTTATGATAATGAATGAGACATGTATGTAATTACACCTTCACTTCATGATAATGAATGACATGTAATGACACTTTCACTTGATGGTAATGAACGACATGTATATAATGGATGCAGGCAGTTAATGATGCTCTACGTTCGCCAATGCTATCTCCTTTATTGATTAACTCATTAATTTATTCATACGGTTATTATTCTTATCACATGTGATGGTAAAACTGAAAGCCATTTACCATCCTCCTGGCAAATTTACCATTCATGTAAACATACGACCTGCCGCATTTTAATTAAAATTACCCTAATTACCAAGTAACACTGCAATACATTCATACATATTTACAGTGCAACTGAAGAGTAAATTACTCGCATTTACAAATACATTTACAACAGTACACATACCAAATGATAAATATGGTGCGAAAACACGCTTACAACGTGTAGATGTGTTCCATAAGTGCAAGCAACTTACGGCATATAGCTATTTTGTATATTATGAAACAAATTACTACGTCAGGAAAATAAATATAAAACAAAAACTTTCCCTACGGAACAAAAACAAACAAATTCGAAATTTGCAGCCAGAAAGCAGGAGCATCAATCCCAGTTTAGTGAGTTTAGTGGAGGAAGCTGCTTAGAGGGAGAGAGGAGGGAGGGAGGGGAGGGGAGGAAAGGAGAGAGAGAGAGAGAGAGAGAGAGAGAGAGAGAGAGAGAGAGAGAGAGAGAGAGAGAGAGAGAGAGAGAGAGAGAGAGAGAGAGAGAGAGAGAGAGAGAGACAGACACACACACACAGACAGAGACCTTCAAATGAGCTGATGTAGGTAACTGTTCTTAGCTTGTAAATAATGTTAGGAACCCTAAACCTAACCTTGTAAAAACCCTGTAAATAAGAGAGAGAGCGAGAGAGAGAGAGAGAGAGAGAGAGAGAGAGAGAGAGAGAGAGAGAGAGAGAGAGAGAGAGAGAGAGAGAGAGAGAGAGAGAGAGAGAGAGAGAGAGAGAGAGAGAGAGAGAGAGAATGAAAATGTATTACCTACCTAGCCTAACTTAAACTAACGAAGAATAATGAACAAATATTTTTGAAGAGGCTTGGGTCGTGCAGAAATCAATGTACTGTAATGTGTGTGAAAACTCACGTCTTGTCAGGAGTACACGATGATTGGCGCACGATCACCTATTATTTATTATTATTATTATTATTATTTATAAGTCCTGAACTCGTAGGGTCATACACAGCACGTGGGAAATAGAACGTATGGAAGACTAGTCGCTCCAATTCCCTGGATTAAGAGCCCTCCACCAGCAACAAGTCGGGTCATTAAAATTTATTCTAAAAGTATTTTAAGCCTTGAGAGTTGTTTAACATTGAGTAAAAAACTCGAATAAAACCATATACACGGAAAAAAATCAAACCTAATTTGATTCTACATCTTTTATACCACTGTTGAAAAGAAATTCATAGCAGTGTCATACTTGTGGCCGGTGTCAAGAGTTTCTGTACCACCGGCTGTTGTTGTTGACGGCCTGGTCAAACAGGCTGTTGCTACTTTCAGCGGACAGCAGTGCTTCATTCAGCCAACATTTATGATATCTGTTGGCAACAGGTTGAATAATCTGGGCACACCTCTGGTAACACTGTTCTCTGTACCTCTAGCACTCCCGTTGACGCCGCTCTCTTTATGGCGCCCTTGCTGACACAATGATCTGTCTATGGTACCCTTGTTGACAGTGTTCTGTCTATTGCACCCTTTTTGACATAGCGTTCTGTCTACGGCACCCTTGTTGGCACAACGTTCTCTAATTGTGCCTACGGAACCCTTGTTCACAATGTTCTCTAATTATGCACATGGCACCATTTGTTGGCACAGCGTTCTCTAATTGTGCCTACGGGAGTATGAGGCCCTTGGTGTCTGTGTATCAAGTACAGACACTTGGGGAACCAGGTGCAAAGCATTCAGCAGTGAGTTTCAAAGGCTTCATAAATGAGGTACAGAAACTTCAGGAGTATGTTAAAGACTTCACCATGAGGCAGAGATTTTAGGAATGAGGCAGAGATTTTTAGGAATGAGGTACAGATTTTAGGAATGAAGCACAGAAATTTTAGAAATGAGGCAGAGATTATAGGATTAAGGCAGAGATTTTAGGAATGAGGTACAGAGATTTTAGGAATAAGGCTAATATCTGAGGTACATAGATTTTAGGAATGAGACAGAGATTTTAGAAATGATGCAGAGATTTTTAGGAATAAGACATAGAGTTTAGATATGAAGTATTGAGATTTAAAGAATGAGGCACAGAGATTTTAGGAACGAGGTACATAGGAATAAGGTATAGATATTTTAGAAATGAGGCACAAAGAGTTTAGGAATGAGGCAAAGAGATTTTAAGAAGGTAGGACAGATTTTAAGAATGATGCACAGAAATTTTAGGAATGTGTCACAGAGATTTTAGGAATGAGGCACAGGTTTTAGGAATGAGGCACAGATATTTTTATTAATGTGGCACAGATATTTTTGGAACGAGGCACAGAAATTTTAGGAATGAGGTGCATATTTTAAGAATGAGACAGATTTTAAGAATGAGGCACAGAGATTTTAGGAATGAGGTACAGACCATAGGAATGGGGTTCAGACTTCAATAATGTACATGGACTTCAGAAATGATGTACAGAAACATCAAAAGTGTATCTCAGATACTTCAGAAATGAGATGTCTCCGGCTGTCCAAGACCTCACAGGTGTAGAGATAGGTCAGCTTTAAACATTATGAGATATGGAACCGAGTGGTTGATGTGTGGCTGGTGACAGCACTGTTGTGTGGCTGGTGACAGCACTGTTGTGTGGCTGGTGACAGCACTGTTGTGTGGCTGGTGACAGCACTGTTGTGTGGCTGGTGACAGCACTGTTGTGTGGCTGGTGACAGCACTGTTGTGTGGCTGGTGACAGCACTGTTGCGTGGCTGGTGACAGCACTGTTGCGTGGCTGGTGACAGCACTGTTGTGTGGCTCCTTACAGCATTGTTGTGGCTGGTGACAGCACTGTTGTGTGCCTGGTGACAGCACTGTTGTGTGGCTGGTGACAGCACTGTTGTGTGGCTGGTGACAGCACTGTTGTGCGGCTGGTGACAGCACTGTTGTGTGGCTGGTGACAGCACTGTTGTGTGGCTGGTGACAGCACTGTTGTGTGGCTGGTGACAGCAATGTTGTGTGGCTGGTGACAGCACTGTTGCGTGGCTGGTGACAGCACTGTTGTGTGGCTCCTTACAGCATTGTTGTGTGGCTGGTGACAGCACTGTTGTGTGGCTGGTGACAGCACTGTTGTGTGGCTGGTGACAGCACTGTTGTGTGGCTGGTGACAGCACTGTTGTGTGGCTCCTTACAGCATTGTTGTAAGGCTGGTGACAGCACTGTTGTGTGGCTGGTGACAGCACTGTTGTGTGGCTGGTGACAGCATGTTGTGTGGCTCTGACAGCATGTTGTGTGGCTGTACAGCATGTTGTTGTAGAGCATGTGGTGACAGCACTGTTGTGTGGCTGGTGACAGCACTGTTGTGTGGCTGGTGACAGCACTGTTGTGTGGCTGGTACAGCATGTTGTGTGGCTGGTGACAGCACTGTTGTGTGGACAGGTGAACATCACTACAGTCCTGTGGCCCCTTCACTGACAGCAGCTGTTTTTCCATTACTGAAGAATATATTGAATAGCTAATGAAATGTTATATAAATTAACAAATATTAGTATTATTTTGTACATACTATTGCATATGTACATTTAAATCTTATATAAGCTAACCAACATTTGGAGGATATTGTCTATCCTTACATAGTCTATGTACTAGCTGTTGTATTCCCACTCTCATAAAAAGAATAATGTAGTGATGTGAAATAATTAATAAATAATGAAATATTACATTGATAAAGACTTAAAAAAAAATAAAAAAAAAAAAAAAAAATATATATATTATATATATATATATATATATATATATATATTATATATATATTTCGGAGTGTGGAAATTAGGAGAAGGTGTGGAGTTAATAAAAGCATTAGTCAGAGGGCAGAAGAGGGGTTGTTGAGGTGGTTTGGTCATTTAGAGAGAATGGATCAAAGTAGAATGACATGGAAAGCATATAAATCTATAGGGGAAGGAAAGAGGGGTAGGGGTCGTCCTCGAAAGGGTTGGAAAGAGGGGGTAAAGGAGGTTTTGTGGGCGAGGGGCTTGGACTTCCAGCAAGCGTGCATGAGCGTGTTAGATAGGAGTGAATGGAGACGAATGATACTTGGGACCTGACGATATTTTCATATAGTCGGACTTGAGTCCTGGAAATGGGAAGTACAATGCCTGCACTTTAAAGAAGTGGTTTGGGATATTGGCAGTTTGGAGGGATATGTTGTGTATCTTTATACGTATATGCTTCTAAACTGTTGTATTCTGAGCACCTCTGCAAAAACAGTGATAATGTGTGAGTGTGGTGAAAGTGTTGAATGATGATGAAAGTATTTTCTTTTTGGGGATTTTCTTTCTTTTTTTGGGTCACCCTGCCTCGGTGGGAGACGACCGACTTGTTAAAAAAAAAAAAAATATATATATATACATATATAGTGACGAATACGTAAACCTGGTCAATTAGCAAGAACTCATTTAAAATTAAGTCTTTTCTAAAAAATTTTTTCTTATACGTTTAAAGATATATTTTTTTCATTTATGTTAATGTAACAAATAATAATTTTGTACCAAAAGCACCTTAGAAAACTTACCTAACCTTATTATAACAAGCGCAATTTAATTTAGCCTAATCCAACTAAATATATTTTAGATAAGTTTACAATAAATTAATAATAAACACACAAAATTAAATATATTTTTTTTCGTTAGGTTCAGAATGATTTTTGCGAAATTATTGCACACACAAATTTTCGCCTGCCTTATTCGGCAAGAAGAGCGTTGATATTTAAGCCAAAATCGTAAGTTTTACCTATTCGGCACGACATATATACATACATACAAACGCGCGCACACACACACACACACACACACACACACAACACACACACACACACACACACACACACGAAAATAAGGTATACGCTATACTGAGACGAAGGAAAAACGTTACAAAATAAGTGTTATACGTGGCAACATTTCACTCTTGTGTAGAGCTCTATACAGAGCGAAACGTTCCCCCCTCAAGGCTTGTTTTGCACCTAGTGTCTGTCTTAATGCCTGTCGTCAACCCAATACATTTGTAGTCATCCTGAGAGTAGGCTGTTGCACGCTCAAGTTACTCTAGCCCTACTGGAGGGAAAGCTTTGATGCTGGTGTAGATACTGAACCCATGGTGGAGTGCCTGATGATACCCCTCACTACAGTAATTACTGAAACCACTGTGGAATGCTTGACGATACCTTCATCTCTCCAGTCATATCTTCCAGCTCACACTGACACATGGAGCGTGTCAAGGTGGCCTAGCCAGCTAGCTTTTGTTCCCGTAACATAACCTACAGAACAGGGTAGCAGCACGCAGATAATGAATTCAATTATTATTTAATGTCATGAATTTACTTTATAAAGCAGAATTTTCTTGTTTATTTTGAAGTAATTAAATTTTATAGAGCTCTTGTTGCGTTTCAGCCACAACATTAATCTTGTGCCGCGACCAAGTGCAAAACATAAATCTTCCCCCCAACTTTTTAAAATTTACATTCGCAGACAAACTTGTTTCATTATGATAATTCTTTAATCATAATACCTTAAGGCACATAAATAAAAATAGCACTAAAACATGTGACTGCAAATATAATAAAACACAGTGAAAAATAAATAGGATAACCTGAGGGCTTCTATATGCTATCATATACCGCATTTTTTGGCATATAAGGAGCGCTTTTTCCCACAAAAGTCTTGGAAATATCACCAGGCGCCTTATATGATCAAGGTCAGGGTTTAAGGGTACGCTTTGGGTCACGATTTACCGTAAAGTATAAGGGCCATTAGCCCTTGTCACGATTACAGTGCGCCTTATATGCCGGAAAATGCCGTATCTTCATTCCTCTGAAGATGTGTGTGTAAGTACACGAAAGCAGTCACGTTTTCCTTCTTAATTTTTTTCTCACAGCAGTAATTTGTTTTATTGTAACACGTATATGTTTGCAAACACAGATTATGATTTAGTTTGGTATCGGCTTTAAAAAAAGATTGTATACCCTTAAGATGTACGGCAGACTAGGAATTTAGTTTTGTATGTTAATTA
This sequence comes from Cherax quadricarinatus, assembly GCF_026875155.1. Taxonomy (NCBI): domain Eukaryota; kingdom Metazoa; phylum Arthropoda; class Malacostraca; order Decapoda; family Parastacidae; genus Cherax; species Cherax quadricarinatus. The sequence continues at coordinate 4,767,996 of NC_069446.1, forward strand.
ATGTCTAAGGTAGAGGGCAGAAAGTGAGCACAGTAAGTGTAAGAGCACATGTTTATGCTCAGTATACATCTGGTAAGCATAGTGTGACAACATGTCTATGTTACCTATACATCTGTTATTCTTACATAAATAAGTAAGCGACCATTCGCCAATATCTATATTATCATTAACTGTATTTTTACATTATTGGTGTGTATTAAAGGCTAAATATGAGGCACAGTATAATATCGGTAAAATATGGCCTGTATTAACGGTAAAGTATAACGAGTATTAACAGTTAAATATGACGTGTATTAACAGTAAAGTATACCGTGTATTATCAGTAATGTATGATGTGTATTAATAGTAATGACAAGTCGAAGACCTGGCTCATTCTAGGTGTTAATAACATGTACCAGCAACAATAACAGCAGCAATAACAACAGCAGCATCAGCAAAAGCAGCAACAGCATTAGCAAAAACAGCAGCAACAGCAACAGCAGCGACCATTGTAATGTCTGGTCTTTATTGTCAGCTCCTTTCACCTTCACTCACTGTTACTGTGCTATATTACACACCCTTGTCACCTTCACTCACACTGTTGTCATGCACTCACTTTTACTGCAAGTGTATTAGACACCTGTCACCTTTTACTGATAATACATTTAGCACCACAGGATGAGCCAGAGAATAAATATTCACCGTCGCTGCTACATTACTGGGCACTCTTCTTACCATCACTCAAATAACTGTTCCATAAATATGACACTTTCAACATTTATTTTTACAATGTTAGCAGTAACAGCCTGGGTGATGAGATCCTGATCCACCACGAGGCCTGGTCTCAGACCAGGCCGTGGATGTGCTGACCCCCGAAGCCCTCTCCATGTATACTCCAGGAAAGATTGTAGCAAATATGGTACATATATATTCACTTTTCCGAGGATCGTCGCCTCCGGGACCCAGCCTCAGGCCTGGCCTCATATGCTGGATAGGAAGTATTGCGAAATTAAGAACTATTAAGAAAAACTTATGTATGAGAGCAATGCTGTACGTAGAAATTTGTAAGAATCATTGTAAGCAAAAGTCTGTATAAGAAAAAAAAACCAGCAATACTGCCAGAGGCAGCAGGTATAGTAGTGAAATGAAGATGCAGTAAGTCCATCAACCTTGAAAATATGAAGTGGTCAGTCCCTCAGCCTGTATTTGACTGAAGAAGCTTACTGTGTAGGCGAAACATTTCAACAATAAAGATACTGAACTGTTGCACACGTGTCTTAATCATCAACTTGTCGGTATTTTATAGCATTTTTAACATTCCTGCGTAATGGGTTGAGCTGAGTCCCTGGAGCTATCATGTGCCTATGTAATCTTTAACCTGCGACCTGCACGATAAGTAGGAATTGGAGATCAGTCCCTAGGCCCATTATGTATTCCTGTAATCTTTTAACTACCTCGTAGACGATGGGAATTGATTGAGGCCAGTACCCGTAGCCATTATGTGCCTCTGTAATCCTTAACTACTAATTATATGATGGGTAAGGGACTGGAACTCAGTACTTAGGGCCTTTGTAATATTTTACCTATTTCTCAAACGATATGGATTATAAAAATATCAGATCTATCCAAAGTGTGACAAACCAATTAATATTACTGCTGTCAGTGTGACTGGAACCAGTTAACATTACTCCTGTCAGTGTGAGTGGAACCAGTTAACATTACTCCTGTCAGTGTGAGTGGAACCAGTTAACATTACTGCCGTCAGTGTGACTGGAACCAGTTAACATTACTGCTGTCAGTGTGAGTGGAACCAGTTAACATTACTGCTGTCAGTGTGACTGGAACCAGTTAACATTACTGCTGTCAGTAAGAATGGTTATAATAACCATTAATTTTTAAAGAGGTAGACCGGTAAAGCAGTGGAAGGCCTGGGTCAGATGACCAAAAGCTCCAGCTACGGGTCATCATACTACTAAGACCCGCGTCAGGAAACACCTGTCCTGTTTCCTGACGAACCTTACCTAACCTAACCTGATGTCAGTGTGACGAACCAGTTAACATTACTACTGTCGGTGTGACTGAAGCCAGTCACTGCAGTCCAACAAACAGATCCTTAACATAACCAACACTTTAAAGAGTGAAAAAATGATCGACCAAATTTCATCATTACTCGTTGGGGAGAGAAAAAGAAGCGCTAAACGTATAAGGGTCGTACAGCAGTAGAAGACTGGAGGAATGAGGAAGGGTGGAGTGGGGAAGGGTGGCATGGGGAGAGGAGGAAGTTCAGGTGCAGGGGTGGAGAGGTGTAGGGGAAGAGTGGGGGGTGAGGATGCAGGGGATGGGATGTGCGGGGGAGAGAGGGGGCTTCTCTTTAAGCCTGAATTAATTACTTTCCTCTGGACACTGCACTTTTAACAACGTAAATATTGGAACGGAAGCTTTAACTCCGCCACCAGAAAGTTACTCTTCCACAAAGTCCACCCACTAGCATTAAAAACAATAATAATAATAATAATATTATTATTATTATTACTATTATCATTTTTATTTGATTTTCATTAATATATTAAAAACAGCGACAAAAACGTCCTATGCTTTTACTTCATAAGTGTATTTAATACACAAATTAAATTTTAACATTAAAAACATAGAAAATTGTTATTTAAATTCTTTATAATATTATATCAGTAAGAAGGTGTAACAGGCAGTAACAATTTTTACTACCTAGTAATACGTAATAGCATGCATTAACAAGTATTAACAATGTATGGGTGTAAGAAACCAGAGGTGTGTGTAGTGTACAGGTGTTGGGAGCCGGCAGGCAGGTGTTACTGCCGCTGTTATCAGGATGACTCCAGCAATACTAGGTGATTTGCGCCAGCCACTAACTACCGTGCCACTGCCCACTGCGGACGAGGAAGGCAGCTGTCGTGGAGGAAATTACTGCAGTGTGCAATTATATGACGTGTACGCTATCATGATGCTGACGTCACGATGCAGATGATCACACACACACACACACACACACACAATGAGGGATTAAACACTGAAGACGGTACACCACAAGCATGGCTCTGTCTTGTACGGACATATAGGCAATCACACACACACACACACACACACACACACACACACACACACACACACACACACACACAGAGGCACATAACAGGAAAGGCACTGCAATGAATCAGAGAATATCTGACAGGGAGGCAACAACGAGTTATGGTACATGACGAGGTGTCAGGGTGGGGACCTGTGACGGGCGGGGTTCCACAGGGGTCAGTCCTAGGACCTGTGCTGTTTTTAGTATATATGAATGACATAACGGAAGGGATAAACTCGGAAGTGTCCCTGTTTGCAGATGATGTGAAGTTAATAAGAATTAAATCGGTCGAGGATGAGGCAGGACTACAAAGAGACCTGGACAGGCTACAAGCCTGGTCCAGCAACTGGCTCCTTGAATTTAACCCCACCAAATGCAAAGTCATGAAGATCGGGGAAGGGCAAAGAAGACCGCAGACAGAGTATAGTCTAGGTGGCCAAAGACTGCAAACCTCACTCAAGGAGAAAGATCTTGGGGTGAGTATAATACCTGAGGCACACATCAATCAGATAACTGCTGCAGCATAGGGGCGTCTGGCAAACCTAAGAGTAGCGTTCCGATACCTCACTTAGGAATCATTCAAGACTCTGTACACCATATACGTCAGGCCCATATTGGAGTATGCAGTACCAGTTT
>NC_069446.1:4774216-4948285 GCF_026875155.1 Cherax quadricarinatus
GAATGAATCATGCCAGTCGACTGTAGTTTAAGAGATGGGGACAGGAGCCGAGACTCGACCCCAGTAACAACAGATAGGTCTTCAAGGAAAGACCAAGTACAAAACATCATAGATATGAGTGCAGGTGCAGGTGTTCAAGGCAAGACCACAAAGCATCATACTACAACAAAAGCAACATACTCCTCAACATGAGACGCCTCTATGCACTGTCATTATATTACTTACAAACACATTCGCATTTTCCTCTGAACAAAAACTATGCTGAGTGATCGACTTAAAAGAGTTATTACTCGAATTAATTTCTCAGGCAAGATTATCATTATCATAGTACTGTAGAAGCGCCTGGGAAATAGGAGGTAATCAGGTTGAACCCAAGGGAAGGTAGGTCTAATTCCTTGGATCTGAATCCTGCCTTCCGTGAAGGGAGGCGAGATCAAAGGCACCTTCAACGAAGGTCTTAATCCAAGAGGAAGCCTATGAGGCAAGATGGAAATTTATGGAGAGAGAAGGTTTGTGTTTAGAGGTCTTAAAGAGGATGGAGGGAGGTGCAGAGTTTGAGAGGCTGGTAACGTGAGCTGCCTCCAGAGGTAGCCAAGAAGAATGGAGGTGCTGAGGCAGGAGACGCAGGAGGAAGCTGGGGAGGCAGGGCGGAGGGAAGTGGAGAGGGAAGATGGGGTAAGGAGGGGAGGAAGGGAAAGAGGAGGATAAAGAATGAACTAAGAAAGTGAGGAGGAAGAAAGGAAAGAATGTCGGAGGGGAGGAAGGGAAAGAGGAGGATGAAGAAGGAACTAAGAAAGGGAGGAGGAAGAAAGGAAAGAATGTCGGAGGGGATTGGGGGAGGAGGAAGAGAATTAGGAAAAGGAAGAAGAGAAGAAGTGTTGTTTCTTGACCTTACAATGTTGTATATGTTGCTGGCAGGTGTACTGACCAAGATGCAGGTGTCAAGATGCAGGTGTACTGGCAAAGGTGCAGGTGTAATGCCCAAGACGGTGTACCGACCAAGGTGCAGGTGTCAGCAACAGGTGTACCAAGATCCACCTACCGACCTGGAGTCTACCTGGACAGTGTTCCGAGTGTCAGCGCCCATGCGGTCTGGTCCCAGACCAGGTAGACGACTCGATCAACCAGGCTGTTGGTGTTAGTCGTACGAAGTCCAACGTATGCACAGCCCGGCTGATCAAGATACTGACTTGAACTAGGAACTAGCCAGGCTCCCTCTTGAAGACAGCTAGGGGTCTGTTGGCAATCCCCTTATGTATGAAGGGAGGGTGTTGAAAAGTCTTGGTCCCTTCACACTTATTGAGTATCCCTTAGTGTACATATTGCACTTAGGCAATTCATTAAGAGTATTTTGCACCGTGTGCAGAAACACCCATCACTCATCCTGCCAACACAACACCCATCACTGATTCAGCTAACAACAACCATCACGCTAAAACCGTAGAGTCGTACACCTGCGGAATGGGAGGTAATCAGTTTTGATCCAAGAAGAGGGAGGTAGCCCGAATTCTTTAGATCAAGAGTCCTTCATCATCAAGCACTCGGTAAATCTGACAATTTCCTTCCACATAGTTACAAGGCCACTCAGTGAAGGATGGATGAAAAGTAGAATGATGTGATGGAAGTCAACTCACAACTCGGAACACAACACATACAACACAACACATACATAAAAGTACACAAACACATACACATGCACTGAAATACACAAAGAAGCACACACACGCGCGCGCACACACACGCACACACACACACACACACACACACACACACACACAACCACACACACACGGTACATTTCACAGCTTAACCTCCTCTACTGCTGCACATTGTTTTCCCTCATAATTCTGGTATTTATACACGACACATTCCTGTATACACACATGTTGCTAAATTGTGCTGGTCGCAGATTTACTGTTATTGTTATTATTGTTCTTTTTGTTGCTGCTGTTGCTATTGTTGCTGCTGATGTTGTTGGTTGTTACTGTGTGGTTGTTGTCGGTAGTGCTGTTGCTAGTTTTAATATTGCTGCTTCAGCTGTTGTTGAATTTCTTGTTGTGGTGGTGGTGGTGGTGGTGGTACTGCAGCTTCTGCTGTTCTTGCTGGTATTTGTGTTGTGTTTGTTACTAGTATTGTTGTTGCTGCTGGTATTGTTGTTGCTGCTGGTATTACTGCTCCTCTGCTGCAGCTGTTGTTGCTGCTGCTGCTCGTGTTGTAGTTTTTCTCGATACTATTTACAACACTGTTACTCTTAACTTTATTATTTATATAATAATCATTCTATTAGCATCATTATTTATCATTAATATCATTATTGCTTTCTTATCCTCCACTTTATTTGCCTCACTATCGCTAAATTAGTTATGCTGGTGATAAAGTGGACAATCTGAATGCAAGAGTGCCATGCCACGATGGAATAATGCCAGAGTGAAACAGTGATGACAAGAATGGAATACGACTAGAATGTCAGTAAGTTCGAAATCATAGTAAGAGTTTAAGAACAGAGCAGAAGAATACCAAACGAAAGTCAACAAAAATATTGCGTAGAACACTTTTGATAAAAATCCGTCAAGAGAGAGGAAGTGAGGTAGACCTGATGAGGGGCAATAATGCTCTTGAAACAAGGAAGTGGTGCTACCTGGCTGTCTTCAAGAGGGAACCAGACAAGGACCTAAAGTCAGTTCCTGATCAGCCGGGCTGTGGTTCGTACGTCGGTTTGCATGCGGCCAGCAGTAATAACCTGGTTAATAAGGCCCTGATCTCTGGTTGGGACCTGGCCGCGGGGGCGTTGACCCCCCGAAACACCCTTTAGGTATATTCCAGTGTGAGAGGTGGCAGCAGAGTGCCACTGCCACAAGGAACACCAACAGCAACAAAAGGCTTGCCTGCCAGCTCCTAGCTTCCACAGCACCACCTGGGCCAAGACCTAAACGCTCATCCTGACGATTATTTTCCGATACAGACACAGGGTCGATGTTAGGGTGGCTCGGCGGGTTTACAGCCCAGAAATATGAGAGGTTGAGTCTCGTAAAGTGGAGAGAAGCCTAGCGAGGGAGGGCCAGGTAAACAGTTTTACATGTTGGGGCAAAAACTAGAAAAATGACACAATCAACACTGCCTTATGTCAAATGTAAGTGAATATTGAAGTGTTTCATCACAGTAAGTATATTCTGAAGTGTTTCATCACAATCGGTGTATTAGTACTAAAGTGTTGAATTTGATAATCACTGTTAAAGCTTCATGTAACGGTCACCCACCCGACTGTCTTTGCAACAGGAAAATAATATTTAGGAGGATGTGCTGGAAACAGAGGGTCATTCAGGACATATGAAGCTTAGCCAATAAATATAATTTTCTCTCTCAATCAATGGTTCAATAAAATGATCATGTGTATATACACATACATAATAGACAAGTTTACTTTCTGTTATCGAAATGCTCGGGCATGTTAGTGGCTTTTTTTGTGCTTAACAATATTGAAGAACATGTAAGTCACACACTGTATACTATGCAAAGAAATAAAAAAATGAATTTGAATGGGTATTGTGAACCATGACTTCACAGGCCTGGAGTATTCCCTAGCCTAGTAGCTGGTGCACAAGGATATATACACCGAAGGGTGTATATATCCATGGCTTCGCCAGGCCTGGAGTATTCCTTACCCTAGTAGCTGGTGCACAGCAAGGATATACACACGGAAAGGTGAATATAAACTTCTCCGTGTATATCTTTGGCAAATTAGTTGGTCGGCTGGTGAATCGTTTAAATAAAACTGCCATGCTGTTGACAAACAAGGGGATACATTATTAACCTCAATTATATCTCAAAAATCTCAACACTAAAATTTTACTACAACAAATAAGTAAAAAAAAAAGAATCCTACTGAAGTATTGCATCAAAAAAACATTTCATATTTATAACTGAGCAGCAGAGTGTGAATAATATTAATTGGCAGCTCATAAAAGCTTTACAAGTGCGACAGACAAAAAAAGTTTTAGTTTGCCCAACAATGCTTTAAGCTGGTGGTTCCACCGACTTTCCACAAATTGTGGTTTATTTCGCAATTATTAGGGTAATGTGGTTAACTGGGGGACATAGGCGGATTGCCCAAAAGTAATGAAGAAAAGGCACAGGTACAGAAAGGGCACGGGCACATAAAAGGTTTCCATTAGTTACGGGAAGATGTGAATTAGTAGTCCTTGGTGGACGAAACGTCACCATAATATGCCATGGTGATTAAGACATGTACAATAGTTAGGTATCTTTATTGTTGAAACATTTCGCCTACACAGTAGGCTTTTTCAGTCAAATACAGCTCATGGATCTGAACTCTGCTCCAGGCTGAGGGACTGACCACCTCAAATATTATTTCTCCAGGGATGGTGTACTGATTGAATCATCTTCATTTTGACTGAAGAAGCCTACTCTGTGGGTGAAACGTTTCAACAATAAAGATACCCAACTGTTGCACATGTGTCTTAATCATCAACTGTTCGGTATTTTATACCATTTTCAATAAAATGCCATAACCAGCATTGTGTGTTTTATTTACTCACCTAGTTTTGTGCTTGCCTAATTGTTTTTGTAGGTGTCGAGACACAGCTCCTGACCCTGCCTCAAACTTCAATGATGTTTAGCTTCCACTTACCACACTGACAATGAAATAGTAAAACCTTAACTTCTGGAACTTTAGCTCATCCGCCTCATTAACTGCCATCTACGTCCCCCCTGCTTCCCTCTCCTCTCTTCACAGTTGTATCTATATTTAATCCAAGGAGTATTTTGTATGTCATGATCATATTTCCCTCTCCTCTCTTCACAGTCTGTATCTATATTTAATCCAAGGAGTATTTTGTATGTCATGATCATATTTCCCTGGTCCTATCTTCTAGTGATGTCTCTCGAAATCCCTTTCATTTACGGCACCAATCTCGTTGTTGCATGTTTTGGTCTGTTATTGCCTAGTTATTTAGTTCGGTTTACGTAGTTTGAGTTCAGCTGTTGGGGCTGAAGACACTGCATTTCCCACCTTTAGAACCAAAACATTTCAACCCATCGTTCAGAGTGTAAGTACTGTACTTCCCCCACTAGAACCACAACACCCCCACTCAACCATCAGTGAAAACATTGTACTTCCCCACCTCTAAAACAACATCCCCACCCATCCAGCAGAGTGCAAACTCTGTACTTCCCCACCCCTAGAACCACAACATCGCCACCTATCCATCAGTGAAAACACTGTACTTCCCCACCTCCAGAACCACAACATCCCCACCCATCCATCAAAGTGCAAACACTGTACTTCCCCATCTCTAGAACCATAACATCCCCATCCACCCATCAGAGTGCAAACACTGTACTTCCTCAATTCTAGAACCACAACATCCCCACCCATCCATCAAAATGCAGGTACTATACTTGGTTGGAAAATAAAAACACACAAAGTTTAATAATATCATACTGCCATAAAGCGCAAAAGTTGCATGGGTTATTCCATGCAGTGGAATATACAGTACAGACAAGTTGATGAATAAGGCAAATAAAGATACCAAAGTGTCTGAAAGAAATTAAATATACCTAAACGTTGCACATGTGTCTTAAAGACAAAGATACCTAAGTGTCGCATATGTGTCTTGCTCGTACACTGTCAGGGTACTTACCACGGCAGCAGGTACGTAGGTGGGTATAGTCTCGAAGTACTGCAGAGACGAGGTGTACGACCTAAGCACGAAGTAGATGATGAGGTAGAAAGTACCCAGCAGGACGGCCGAGGTGCCACAAGTGCCACACAGCAAAACGTACTTCCTGTTCCAGCTCTTCCACCAGGGACGGGAACGATCTGAAATACAATTATTGCTATTATTATTAATTATTATTACTTCAACGAACGGGCCATATCCCACTTAGTCAGGGTGACCTAAAAAGAAAAACGCAAGTTTTTCTTTTTAAATTTAGTAATTTATACAGGAGGAGGGGTTATTACCCCCTGTTATTATATTATTATTATAATTATTAGTATAGTCAGAGAAGTGCTAATCCTGTAAGGTACATAGTGTCTGTGTCTGGAGGTAATCAGGTTTGATCCGAGGAAGAGGGGAGAAGTTCCACTTCCCTAAATTAAGAGAGTTCTTCACCTTTCAAGGCAACCCTCCTTGAAGCTTGTTTTGCCAAGCGTTCCCTTAAAGACTGAGGACTGACGCCTTCCCCCCTCGAATAAATCTGACATTAACCATGAAGGACAGATAGCAAATGTGTGTCTGAGCAGACAGAGGATCGAGTCTTTACCACACATGATATATACACTGAGAGGCTATATAGTCGGCAATCTTACGGCTATTCTACAGTATATAGCGAGAATTTTTTTTTTTGACAAATGCAACTGAAGAAGTGTATACAAAATTGAATAGTACGTAGTATGAAGACCTTTCCACGTGCCGGTTAGTTTTGGATGTTCTTTTTCAATCACAGCTCAGAGAGCTGACTTATACACACTGGGAGTGCGAGATGTCATCACTGGGTGTAAGAGATGTCATCAAGGGGCGTGGGAGATGTCATTACTGGGAGTGAGAGACATCACAGAGGACTGCGAGATATCATTACTGGGGAGTGCGAGACGTCATCAGTGGGGAGTGCGAGACGTCTTCACTGGGAGTGCTAATGCCAGCTTGTTTAATTATAAACTGAAAGTACCAGTTTGTACTTGTTGCTCAAGAGAAATGTGCCTAAATGCATTCACTTAGGACGCCTTTATTGAAACCGCTTCGGTTCTTGGATCTTGATCTCTCCAAATACACGTAACTGAAGTATTCAAGGTCCCAGAACAGCAATATCTTCATTCAAGATGTCTCAATTGAATGTATTCTAGCTCATATTCCTCAAACTGTCGACAGTTATTTGCCTTCTTACCATACGTTGTAGATCAGGGGTTGGCAACGTTGTTCAGGGTCCATGTCTGGGAACGCATGGCGGGGCACACCTATCGCCATAGTTAATAAATAAGAGTTAATAATACATACTAAACTTTGACATATATTTAACATCATTTGGGCCGTAGGTTGCCGACCCCTGTTGTAGATAAATGGTTAAGAGAACCAACAGGATGATGGATTAGATGGAGTGATGGAGTCACTCACAACACGAGGTGGTGGTCGTACACAACACTGCATTGACCCCACACCTGTGTTAGTAATGGAATCACTCACAACACAAGGTGGTGGTCGTACACAACACTGCATTGACCCCACACCTGTGTTAGTGGAGTCACAGCACAAGGTGGTGGTCGCACACAACACAGCATTGACCCCACACCTGTGTTAGTGGAGTCACAGCACAAGGTGGTGGTCGCACACAACACTGCATTGACCCCACACCTGTGTTAGTGGAGTCACAGCACAAGGTGGTGGTCGCACACAACACAGCACTGACCCCACACCTGTGTGTGTGTCACTGGAGGGAGGAGGATTAAGGAGAGAACCGTGAGATCTGCCAAGGTGGCGGTGAAAATAAAAGAAGCAAGTATTGCACGTTGTACCAACCCATAACAAAATGAAAAAAAATAAACAGGATGTATGTGGAAAGCTGCAGGTGTGATACTGGGAATGGGACTAGAGACTACTTTTGCGTGTGTGTGTGTGTGTGCGTGTGTCTGGAGCGGGGGAGGCAACCAGGTTCGACCCAAGGAAGGGGAAGGCACTTCGAATTCTTTGAATCAAGAACCCTACGCTAGCATCGAGCCCCCCCCCCCCCCATCCCCTCTCGGTGTGTTTATGGGACACAGCAGCAGGGGCAAGCAGCGTGGAAACATATTGCGCCACCTGGCAATATGGCGAAAGAAATAAAAGAGTACAAAATACGAAATGAAAAACTGAGGAAGATAAAAGCGTAGGAGCGAGATTAAAGCAAACTTTATTATATTTGTGAACGTGGCGGCAAAATGCCAGGGGGCGGACGGGTGGTGCAACTTATGTAAAGGTGGTTAAGGTGTTGATGCAGCCTATCTGAGGTGGTTAAGGTCCTGGTGCAGCCTGTCTGAGGCGGTTAAGGTGCCGGTGCAGCCTGTGAGGCGGTTAAGGTGCCGGTGCAGCCTGTCTGAGGCGGTTAAGGTGCCGGTGCAGCCTGTCTGAGGCGGTTAAGGTGCCGGTGCAGCCTGTCTGAGGCGGTTAAGGTGCCGGTGCAGCCTGTCTGAGGCGGTTAAGGTGCCGGTGCAGCCTGTCTGTGGCGGTTAAGGTGCCGGTGCAGCCTGTCTGAGGCGGTTAAGGTGCCGGTGCAGCCTGTCTGAGGTGGTAAAGGTGCCGGTGCAGCCTGTCTGAGGCGGTTAAGGTGCCGGTGCAGCCTGTCTGAGGCGGTTAAGGTGCCGGTGCAGCCTGGGTGAGGCGGTTAAGGTGCCGGTGCAACCTGTCTGAGGCGGTTAAGGTGTTGGTGCAGCCTGTCTGAGGCGGTTAAGGTGTTGGTGCAGCCTGTCTGAGGCGGTTAAGGTGTTGGTGCAGCCTGTCTGAGGCGGTTAAGGTGTTGGTGCAGCCTGTCTGAGGCGGTTAAGGTGTTGGTGCAGCCTGTCTGAGGCGGTTAAGGTGTTGGTGCAGCCTGTCTGAGGCGGTTAAGGTGTTGGTGCAGCCTGTCTGAGGCGGTTAAGGTGTTGGTGCAGCCTGTCTGAGGTGGTTAAGGTGTTGGTGCAGCCTGTCTGAGGTGGTTAAGGTGTTGGTGCAGCCTATCTGAGGTGGTTAAGGTGTTGGTGCAGCCTATCTGAGGTGGTTAAGGTGTTGGTGCAGCCTATCTGAGGTGGTTAAGGTGTTGGTGCAGCCTATCTGAGGTGGTTAAGGTGTTGGTGCAGCCTATCTGAGGTGGTTAAGGTGTTGGTGCAGCCTATCTGAGGTGGTTAAGGTGTTGGTGCAGCCTATCTGAGGTAGTTAGGGTGTTGCTGCAGTATATCTGAGGTAGTTAGGGTGTTGCTGCAGACTATCTAAGGTGGTTAAGCTTAGTATTGCTGCAGCTTAGATCTCGTCCGCACCACTTTATGAATAACCTAAATTTATATTTTCTTGATCCTTTACATTTCCTTGTTCATTTGTAGTTACTTCTTGATCGTATATATTCAATTACTATTTTTTTTTTTACTTTTTGAAAATTTATACTACTTGATAATCTGTATTTATTCTTTGATTTATCTTCACTATCATTTATATACACTTTCTGATCATTATTAGTCGATGTATATTCTCTTATTGATCATTTATATTCACTTGCCATTTACGTTCGTTTATCATGTTTTAATTTTTTGAACATTTATATTCAATACTTCATAATTGATATCCATTTCTTTGTAGCTTATATCCACTTCTTCTCGATTTATATTCACGTCATGATTTACATTCCCGTCTTGATTTATATTTACTTTTATTGATTAATATTCACTTCTTGATCTCATATATTTTATTCTTCAATAATTTCACACTTGAAAAGGGTGAATTGCGAGCAGCTGAAAGAATAGGCATTGATAACACATAGCAAACCCAGGCTTTCCTAAGAGAACATGTTTCGCCCTAAATAGAATAAAACCTCTGGTACGTGTGTTGTATATTGCGACAAAATTTCTAAATGCATTACTGAAAAACCAGACTATGAAAAAAAAGATCCTCTGCCAGTGTTATCGTGAGATTTCTACCTTATTCAGTTACTCAGGCTCTGGTATGGTCACACGGTAATCTAACAGAACAACTTAAAAAGGTAGTTCTCGTAATTTTTTTCACGGAGTAGACTAGCAGGCCAGTGGAAGGCCTCAGTCAAATGACCAAAAATTCCGGAGAATAAAAAGGCATAATATCGTGACTGGAACAATTCACATGCAGCCCGCACACAGGAGACTGAAATTAGTTAATGGTCTAAGTTAATGTCTTGTTAATGGTCCAAGTCGGACCGAAATGTCGTAAGTTTCAGTCTCCTATGAGCCGCACGGTTATCTGTGTACCAGAAGTTCCGTTGGGCAAGTCGTATGACAGCTTCTGCCAGGAAGAAATTTTGATATTTCTCCTGGCAACAAAAATTAATAGTACTACACAACTACTATATTATTACTACTATATTACAATTACTACTAGACTACTACCACTACTACTATTATTATTACTACTACTGGTCGTTGGTTAAAGGGGCTTAAAAGTCTATCGAATACACGAGGATCATAAAGGCTGTACATCACCTGTACACCACCTGACAAGAACAATTTTAATCCCTAAAGTAGGGATTAAAGTAAACTTTCAACATATATACAAAGAGAAATGACAAACTTGTGCAACACCTAAGTTACTGGGAACGGTTGAAGCTTCTTGATCTGTATTCACTGGAACGCAGGCGAGAGAGATACATGATAATGTATACTTGGAAGGTCCTGGAGGGATAGGTACCAAACCTGCACACGAAAATCACTCGCTATGAAAGCAAAAGACTCGGCAGGAGATGCAACATTCCCCCGATGAAAAGCAGGGGCGCCACGAGTACATTGAGAGAACACAATACGTGTCCGGGGCCCAACTGTTCAATTGCCTCCCAGCATACATAAGAGGGATTTCCAATAGACCCCTGGATGCCTTTAAGGCACTGGACAGGTACCTAAAGTCAGTACCTGACCAACCGGGCTGTGGTTCGTACGTCAGCTTGCGTGCGGCCAGCAGTCACAACCTGGTTGATCAGACCCTGATCCACAATGAGGCCTGGTGTCTGACCGAGCCGCGGGGGCGTTGACCCCCGAAACCCTCTCCAGGTAAACATTTGGGTATCTTTATTCCGGAAACGTTTCGCCAGCCAGTGATTTCTTCAGTCCAACAAAGTAAAGAACGGCGGAAGATGAGTAGTTCGAGGTAATCAGTCCATCACGATTTATGGACCGAACACATCGACTCCAGGCTCCAGTTCTTCTCCGTATTGGTCTGAAGAAGCCACTTGATGGCGAAAAGTTTCCAGAATAAAGATACCTAAATGTTGTACAAGTGTCTCATTTATCAGCTTTTCGTTTTTTTAAGCAATTTATGGAAATACATACAAAGATATATACCTCTCGGTTCATATATCATGTCTGCTACCATTATTACTACTACTGCTGCTACTAAAATTACTACTAAAACTACATACAAAGATATATACCTCTCGGTTCATATATCATGTCTGCTACCATTATTACTACTACTGCTGCTACTAAAACTACTACTACTAAAATTACTACTAAAACTACTACAACCACTACAACCATCACTACTACTACAACAACAACTGAAGGAATTTTATACAACTTTACCTAGTTTTATCTGTCTGCATTATTTAAAGAAAGGAAGCTTCTACACGTAATTTTAGAGTTGTGTTACACAGGAAAAATAGAAAGCGAGGCTTCTAAAGGATGGAGGAGCTAAGAAAACTTTTATTAAACTCGGGAAGGAAATCCCGGTGCAAAGTCAACAATGGGAGCGCACAGAATATATGTGACAAGTGTTGTTGTTCTGGTGCGGTCAGAGATCTTGGTAAAGAAATGTGTGTGTGTGTGTGTGTGTGTGTGTGTGTGTGTGTGTGTGTGTGTGTGTGTGTGTGTGTGTGTAGAGATAGACAGACAAAGGTAAATGTGATATAGTCAGGAAAGCTAATGGCTCTGCTACTCTACAAATCTATGTGCAGAATTAACGCTGAGAAGTGAGTACAGTCATAATTCCTGAAGTTAATGAACATTGTTAAAAGTCTTCTGTCCTTTCTATTTAGCCCCAAGACCATTAAAACTTCATTAAAAAAAATCCAGAATACTAATACAGCTTGAAATTTTCTGATTGCTATCATGCATTGATATTATTAATTCCCAGTAAGCATATTTTTTTTAATATCTAAAATATAAAAAATATCATAAAAAACTGCAAGCAGTCCTCTAAAGTTGATATTCAAGATATGGTTGCTGATACTCTTGATGATTACTTAAACATACATTCTAGGTGGAAATGTACAAATCCATATATGGATAAGCTGCAGTGAAGAGAAGGTGCCTGTAATATGGGCTATATCCTATAACCACAATTAATTTACACCGCAGAGCAAATATTTGAAACCCGATAATGAAAAACATAAAAAAACAATATTTATATCAAAATCTTATATGTGGTGAATCCTACACAAATCGTTACGTCTCCCAACATTTCAAAATTTATAATAGAGGATGATTAAGTGAGGGATATTTTAAATTATAAATACTTATGTATATTATAAGGCAGTATAACTTTTAGATGAAGATGCAAAAGCAACAATTTAAAATTTATAAAGACGTTTCGCCTCTACATCAGTCTTTTTCTGGATGAAATCAATAATTACCTGAGAAAGAATGTGTATTGGCGATCCGTTTAATAAAGTTTGCAATTACTGCTTTTGTATCTTGATAATATACAACTCGTCAGTATTACCATACCCTCTACTGTTACAGCATTATAAATGTCAAAGATGTGCAGTACCTTGTTCGTCTGGTGGCTCCTCGTCCAACATATACACCGTCTCTTCCCTATCCTCAGCCAGCGAGTACAAGGGAGTTAGACGCCCTAGGTTCATACTGGGACGCCTTCACTCTGTTAGAGATGCTCACTTTTTCCGCTTGTCATAATAACCACACGAGTCTATACAAACATTACTTTCCTTATACACATACATACATTTTCAATAGCTACATTGTTCTTGGGTATACGGCTACAGTTTTGAAATTTGTTGCCAGCGTTGATATACAATACATTCAAACACTGCCTGCCGTGCCTTGGTTCTGATGTCTACACGAGCAAAACACTGACAATCTCTTTCCAATACCTCGTTCAAGTTTCATAAACACTGTCAAGTACTGTTTCCCCGAGCATCAGATTCAGAAACTAAAGTCTTCACATTTTCACGAGCTTCGTTCAGATATTCATTCATTGTTTAAAAAACAATAATTGATCATGTAACTGCGAACCTTCGAACGATGGGTATGTTTTGTTTGTTAATGAAGTGTTATATTATTTATGAATAAGAGCTAAACCCGTAAGTCATATAGCGCTTGGATTATCACTGTGAATTCCTCAACATTTTGTTCTGATACGACACATTTCCTCTTTGCATAATCTCTCATCTTATTCCAATTTCACAAACACTGTAAATGCACTTTATAATTAAAACAGCATTGAAAACAAAGCAGGGCAACAAAAGAACTGCTGGCTACATTAAAAACCATGTTTATTAGGATAACTTTTCATGAAATGTTGCAAAAGAGCAGACGATACACAGATTTTTACCATCTTTATAATTTGTCCAACTTTGAATAACTTTTGTTGTGTGCAAGACACACACACACTGACTGAGAGAATGAAAAAAGAAAACATGATAACCACAGCTAAAATCTTAACATAGATACGAAAGAGTAGATGAAGAAGACTGTTAATTCAAATAAGAACCGTGAACCTCGTTAGAGTCATCAATAATTTGTGAGGTGTTATGTGTCAACACAGCCAGACAGCAATACCACGTGTTTCATCAGTCCCTGCCTAACAATATCTTCCACATAAACCCATCACCAACATAAATGTAAACGATTTATCTTGCAATAAACACATGCAGTATTAACAAACCAAAGAAGGGGTGGGGTTTGAAGCCATGACGAATAAGTTTTAAAACTTCAGGCCAGTGCCATGGGGTTCAACCCCATCCGTTCCGTGTTATTACGATTTCGTGAATCAAAAAACACTAGTATTACCTTTAAACATACAATAAACTAAAACATGATCGCATTTCATGATGATGTTTCACATTAAGATTAATCAATGACGCTGATTCGAAAAAACATCCAACTACTGTATACTTACACAATGTCAGAAAAAAAAACAAAATAAATTTTATTCCCAATCTAAACATTAGAAAATATGGGTAAGGATCTCTGATTTACTTCAAGTAAGTTCGTTTTGTCAGAAAATATAGTTAAGGATCGATTTTTTACCTCAAATGGGCTCGTTTGTGCCATCAAATTGCAGATTAATTGTAAATCTTCGTGAAAGATAAACTCTAATACGTATTACATTTACATTTTATGATAATAAAAACAAAGAGACACGCTGGAGAACAAGTTTTAACTGGGACAACGTTTCGCTCTGTGTAGACCTTTATAAAGTTATGAAACATTGGTCTGCAACTTTTACCTTCCTACACAGCAATACACCCTTTCTTCCATCTTAAAATAAGAATACGGGATAAAAAAAAAAAACACGGAACGCTTTAAAGTCTTCAATAAACAGAATTATATAAAAAAACTCAAACAATAAGTAGATCTAACCTAAAATTAAACGAATATTCATTACGGTCAATTTGTTATTCCATATTATACATCACTGTTACATACTATGTAGTCTTGATTCTCTTATCTCACATAACAATTACAGAGACAATAACGAGTAACTACATAATGTTTAAAGTACTAGATATCGTAACACAATACATCATAAAAAATACATAATGCAATACCTCATAACATACAATACCCCGTAACGCAATATACCGTAACACACAATACACCATAACACACAATGCACCGTAACACATCATAACACACATTACACTGTATCACACGATATATTATAACACAAATTACACTGTATCACACGATATATCATAACACATTACACTGTATCACACGATATATCATAACACCTTTACACATCATAACACAATATACCGTAACATACAATACATCATGGCACACAATACAACATGACACACAATACATCATGACACACAATACACTATAACAAACAATACATGGAAACAAACAATACACTGCCCCAGTAAAGCGTATAAGTGACTTCCTCCTAATATTTACAGGACGGAAATTGCACGGAAATCTATTTTTTAGGCAACACACTCACAGCTCTACTGCAGTTACAGTGTTATACAGACGACACACTCACAAACTCTACTGCAGTTATAGTTACAGACAACACATTAACAGCTCCACTGCAGTTACAGTGTTACACAAACAACACACTTACAGCTCTACTGTAGTTATAATGCTTTACAAACAACACAGCTCTACTGTAGTTACAGTATTTTACGAACAACAGCTCTACTACAGTTCCTTCACTACTGCCTGTCTGGTATATTGTTCCCTCATTACTGCCTGTCTGGTATATTGTTCCCTCATTACTGCCTGTCTGGTACATTGTTCCCTCATTACTGCCTGTCTGGTATATTGTTCTCTCATTGCTGCCTGTCTGGTATAGTGTTCCTTCACTACTGTCTACCGTTGTTTCATTACCCTGAAGCTTATTACAGTCCCAATTCCCAATTATAATATTATCTTAGTATTGTAATGGTCTGTACCATCTCCCAGAGAGCCAAATATAGCAGCTACTCTTACATAGTTTATCCTTCAGATATGTTCCGTTGCATCAGTTTAATACTATGCTAAAACAACCATGTAGAAAAGTCATAGATGCCAAATATTTTTCAAATAAATGCGGCCTTGAATCAATAATGCTTGTATTAAATGGCAGTTGTATAAATTAAATACGTGATTGAGCTGGTGCTCCAAATACTGGGATTTACTTTAATGGGAGATTAACTGTTTTAATAATTAATTTAAAAAAATTAATAAATTTAACTAAGGTATCCCGTGGTGAAAGCATGACAGGTATAACTATACCGACCATCAAGTTAGGTAAATGAACATATATGAAAAAGCATGATAGGTATAACTATACCGACAATCAAGTTAGGTAAATGAACACCTATGCAATGTTATAAATTCAGCATTCTGTGATACTGCTATCAACAGTAAAAGAAGGAAAACTTTGGCATACCCGAAGTACGTAGAGGGTGAAACAGCACCTAGGAGGTAATCAGCGTCCAAGGAAAGACAAGATAGTTCCAGTTCTTTAGTTCAAGAACCCTTCACCGCCATGAAGACACTTCTTATTATGCTGCACAAAACCGACAAGTAGTTGAATGAAACACAGGTATCTATAAAGATATTCATGTGAGGAATTACATACATGTGCAACACCTGGGTATCTTTATTTGAAGACGTTTTACCAACACGTGGCTTTTCCTTTTTCAATTCAATGCATAAATGATATACAAAGACAACAGAAGATGAGGAAATCATCAGGTATTGGCATGTGTCTTACTGATTCAGGTACCTCCTACAATGATTTCTCCTACATTGTATTTCTAGGAGACTTTGCAGGTAGTAATGAGTTGTGCCACCAGCACAGTTGCTACTGTTGGGGAACACTACAACCAGCAGGAGGGAAATGTGGAGATAAAAATGTCTCTCCGAGGATAATGAGATGGGAAGCACATGCTGCTTTAATTATCAAAGGTGGGATTACTCCTCTCCCCCCCCCCTCCTTCAAAGAAGCTACTTAATAATGAGGTTTAACGCGTATCGACTACACGAGGGTTATTAAGACTGCATGTATTCACCAACAGTTAAAAACATTTTAACTCCTGTAACAGGAATTAAGTAAACTGTTAGCATATATACATACTCAAAAGAGACAAATATATATGTTAAAATATCCCACGTGGGCGAAACGTCTTGTCAATAACATGCCATAAACCGCATCTTGTCTTTCTCAAGGCCCGGACTTTGTCAAGCATTCTTGACACAATGTTTCTCTCACTACCCGGCGGCTTACACCGCCATCATCGATTTAGCATCGAAGCATTATCAACCTGGCAATTTGCAAGCTGGCCTGATAACTATTATCGTTCCTCTTTATCCAACCTATTTCATGTAATTATAGCTATCAATCTGACTATGGTAGATTTTTTATTTTCATTTATTTGATACGACT
Organism: Cherax quadricarinatus; assembly: GCF_026875155.1. Lineage (NCBI taxonomy): Eukaryota > Metazoa > Arthropoda > Malacostraca > Decapoda > Parastacidae > Cherax > Cherax quadricarinatus. The sequence continues at coordinate 4,791,043 of NC_069446.1, forward strand.
TTTCTAATATCAAAAACCTTTCAGTAAAAATAAGCATATATTGGAATAGCCGGACTTTTTTCCCCCACTGGTGAACATTGGTTTCACATCGCCTGCTAGTGAGATGCTCGCATGTATTGGAAAGTCATACCCGCGGCACGGTAAGCCATCTCAAGTGATAATAGCATCGTTTCGCACGTTGCTCCAGCCTAGGTGAACACTGGTGCGCGTACATCACCATAACCTTCACCAACAACACTCGATTACATGCGCCAAGTTCTTCAGTGATCATATTAAAATGGTCTGCAATACTGACAAGCTGAGGCGGTACACAATGGCAAGAGACAAGTGTTGGAATAAAGACGCTGGAAGCAGAGAAGCTTTTATTCCGGTAGCAAAAGGATACGCTGCTACCAGTAGTGTCTTTACTACCACAAATTGGTGAGTAAGTCACGTTTGTAACATTTAGTTACCTTTATTAACGAAACTTGTTGCCTGCACAGCAGGCTTTATCAGTCGATTACAGGGATGATGACTACATTGGAGACAGCAATTTCTATATTGCTTACTAGGGTCTTCTAGTTTGCCAAAACTAGGTGGTCTAGCTAGTTATTCCCTCTGGCTGGGTCAGGGCTCCTTTAAAAAGCAAACCTTAAGTACTTCTAGAAGGCGGTTGAAAACTCTAATAATATTCTAGTCAAAGCATTCCAGTCAATTCGGGTAACATTAAAAATCTCCTCTCCTAGAATTACCACATTATAATGTCGTTAAGCAATAAAAATTTTGTTCCAGAGTATCTTTGATAATTATAGCATTTTCCAAGAGCCGACATTATTATTATTATTATTATTATTATTATTATTATTATTATTATTATTATCATTATTATTACGGTATATTCACGGGGAAGAACTAAAGCCGTGCGAATTTGAAGATCAGATTTGATCCAAGGAAAAGAAGAGTGGTTTCAATTCCTTTTATCAAGATTCCTTCACCAGCACCAGCGCCTTCCCATCCCCCGCCCCCATCTCCTTGAAGGCCAGACTAAGATAGCGACTACAACTATTCCTATTCTTGAATGGGTTACCGTGTAATATTCCTACTGTTGAAAGGGATTGAAGCTTATCGACTACACTAAAAGTCATTAATTAAGGCTGCTTTCACCTGTGCACTTACGTTAACAACACAGAAATAAATAAAACAAACCAATAAAAGCGCTCAGGTTTTATTTTCTATTTTTAATGTGGTAGTCTTATATATATTTATTATATATATATATATATATATATATATATATATATATATATATATATATATATATATATAATATATATATATATATATTGTCCTCTTGCTTTACAATAGGAAGATGCATATGCATGTTAGGTTTTGGATTACGTAAGATATTCCACGTAGAACAGGAAAATTTTGTATGCCATTGTATATATACCGAAAGGTTTGTAACATCAGTGTCAATACATCTAGGTGTGCCTCTCATCGTGTATATGTAGTGAGGTTCATACCTTATTTGTCAACGTAAATACATGTAGGTGTGCATTTCTCAGTGTATATACAGCGAGAAGTATTTGTGTATATACAATGAGGCGTATTGTATACCTGATCTCTTAACGTAAATAAATCGCAAGGTATGTTTTTCCCAGTGTCTATACACTAAAGAGTGTATACACAGAGATGTGTATCTCTCTCTCTGCATATACACTAACAGGCCGGTATGTCTATACATATGCACCACGGATCTATTTGTCTTAATGACCCTTTTATAGTCGATAGTCAGTAAACCTGGCAATATACACAGAGATTGCTTTTCAGTGTATACGGACCGAGAGTTTACTCTGTTAGCCTTGACGACCCTGGAAGTCGTTAGACATTTAAGGAAACAAGCCTAACCTTAATATCCTTGCCTGGACGACCTGGCTACATTTGCAAGGTAATTCTCTCACTGGTACATTTGGTTATCTTTCCTTTCATAACTGTGCTGAGAACAATGAGATGCAGGCAAGGGTCCAGAAATATTAAAAGCTTGTGAGGAGGGGAAGGAAGGAAAAGGAGGGAGGGAAAAGGAAGGAGGGAGGGAAGGAAGAAAAAGGAGGGAGGGAAAAGGAAGGAGGGAAGGGAAAGGGAGGAGGGAAAGGAAGGTAGGGGAGGAGGGAAAGGAGGGGGTAATGGAGGAAGGAAAGGGAAAGGATGGAGGGAGGTCACACCCCTCCTGCCTCTCCTACGCAAAGTAATCAAGCTATCATCATTATCGTTATCATCACCAGAACCTATACATAGTGTGCATCAATGGATATGCACATAAGAGATGTATATTTCTCAGTGTGTATGTGTTTATACATACACTCGGTGGTCACTTATTTAGGTACACTCTTCTAGTACTGGGTAGAGCCTCTCATTACCCCCAGAACAGCCTGAATTCTTCGTGGCATGGAATCAACAAGGTGCTGGGAACATTCCTTAGAGATTTTGGTCCATGTTGACATCACGCAGTTGCTGCAGATTTGTCGTCTGCTCATTCACGCTGCAAATCTCCCGTTTCACCACATCACTACTGGATTTAGATCTGGTTATTGTGGAGGTCATTGGAGTACAATGAACTCATTGTCTTTTTCTTGCAACCAACTGTGCTTCGTGATAGCGCGTTATCCTGCTGGAAGCAGCCATTGAAAGATGGGTAGACTGTGACTTTAACGGGATCAAGTCAAAAACAATACTCAGGTAAGCTGTGGCATTTAAACAATGCTCATTTGGTATTATAGGGCCTAATGTGTGCCAAGAAAACATTCCCCTCATCATTACACTATTACCATCACCCTAAACCGTTGCCACAAGGGAAGATGGATCCATGGATTCATGTTTATGCCAAATTCTGACCCACCATCTGCATGTAGCAGCAGAAATCGGGATTCGTCAGACCAGGCGATGTTTTTCCAATATTCAACTGTCCAGTTTTGGTGAGCCTGTGCCCAATGTAGCCTCAGTTTCTTGTTCTTAGCCGACAGAAGCCGAACCTGGTGTGGTCTTCTGCTGCTGTAGCTCACCCACTTCAAGGTTCGACCTGTTGTGCATTCAGAAATCCCCTCCTGCATGCCACTGTTTTAACGAGTGGTTATTTAAGTTACTTTCGTCTTCCTGTCAGATTTAACTAATCTCGCCATTCTCCTATGACCTCTTATTACTAAGGCGTTCTCGCCCACAGAACTGCCACTCACTGGATATTTTCTGTTTTTCAGACCATTATGTGTAAACTCTAGAGACTGTTGTACGTGAAAATCCCTGGAGATCTGCAGTTCGCTTGAGCCTGAGCTTGCTACCACCTGCAGCTCACAAGACTGCTATTCCCACGAGGCTCCTTGGGGCGGGGAACATGGCAGACCAGAGGCCTAGGTTCTTCCTACGAGCCCCGTGAGGGCGGGGAATGGGGCTAGGCCTGGGGACAATTGGTCCCGGAAGATGAGGAGGTACTTGTACCTCCTCCCATAGGAGATATAGGTCTCGAGACACTCCCAAGACAGGGAGCCAAGGCCGGGTCACCACTATCTGGAAAACACCCGGACCGGGAGAGTACCGGGGAATAAAAAATAAAATAATAATCAGCAGTTTATGAGATAATCAAACCAACCTGTCCGGCACCAACAATCATTCCACGGTCAAAGTCACTCAGATCACCAATCTTCCCCATTCTGATGTTTGGTGTGAACAACTGAACCTCTTAACTATGTCTGTATGATTTTAGGAATTAAGGTGCTGCCACATGACTGGCTGACTAGGCATTTGCATTAACGAACAGGTGTATAAGTGTACGTATGTATGTATGTATGTATGTATGTATGTATATATATAATTATATATATATATATATATATATATTATATATATATATATTATATATATATATATATATTATATTATATATAATATATAAAATATATATATATGTCGTGCCGAATATGTAAAACTGGTCAATTAGCAAGAACTCATTTAAAATTAAGTCCTTTCTAAAATTTTCTCTTATACGTTTAAAGATATATTTTTTTCATTAATGTTAAGGTAAAAATTTTTAATTTTGCTCTAAAAGAATCTTAGAAAACTTACCTAACCTTATTATAACAAGAACAATTTATTTTAGCCTAACCCAACTAAATATATTTTACATTTGTTTACAGTAATTTAATACTAAACAAACACAGTGAAATATATTTTTTTCGTTAGGTTCAGAATGATTTTTGGCGAAATTATTGCATATACAAATTTTCGCTTGTCCTGTATGGCAAGATGAGCGTTGCTATTTAAGCCAAGATCGCAAGTTCTGCCTATTCGGCACGACATATATATATATATATATATTATATTTATTATATATAATATATATATATATATATATTATATATTATATATATATATATATATATATATAAACGTGAACTGGACGAAGCGGGAAGTCACTCGTGTGGTGTTTTCAAGATAGTTATTAAAGGAAACGTTTCGCCACGTTTCAAGCCTAATGCACTGATGAAGCCACTCGTGGCAAAACGTTTGCAGTAATAAAAGTCCTGCAACGTCTTTTACCACAGTTTGTCGGTATCACCATACCATGTACAACTCTGAACGAAGGGGATACGCACATGATTTATTAAGTAACCGCCTCGATAAAGACTACTGTGTGAATGAAACGTAGTGGTTAATATAGGCATCCACGGCATCCAAACGTATTTACTCACTCTTCTCCGTATTTACCGTTCCAGTTTGAAGGGTAGACTTCGGTAATATAGAACTAATGGAGTCAATTTGTCTGTGTATCTCGCGCATATTTTTGTGTTATTTTACCAATCGCGACACACTTGAGGCTCTCTGTTGTGTAGTGTGTGAGCTCTTCAATTTCTTGCTTTAATGCCCCGACTGAATACTTGCCATCGATTTCTCTCCATGTCCACAATGGTGGCAGATAAATACATAGTCAAATGAAGACACTTGAGATGGAGTCTAAACACTTATAAAGTCAGTGTGTGTGTATATGCGTATGTGTATAATTGAGATAGATAGATAGATAGATAGATAGAGAGAGAGAGATAGAGAGAGAGAGAGAGAGAGAGAGAGAGAGAGAGAGAGAGAGAGAGAGAGAGAGAGGAGAGAGAGAGAGAGAGAGAGAGAGAGAGAGAGAGAGAGAGAGAGAGAGAGAGAGAGAGTTTTAGCTATACTCTTAGATATCCGAACTTCTGTTTAGACAGGTGAGTTATAAAGGGAATGTAATACCTCCAAATGAATACATTAACCACAGGGGCTATGACGATATGTCTCACTCAATGGAAGCGTATTCAATCCACTGGATTGACAAGGCTAATGGTGAGCAAAAAAAATTGCCTGATCAACGTTTCCAAACGTCACATAAGCACATAATTTATACATTGATAGGGTATGTTAGGATAATAGGACAGAAGGCTCTCTTGCCTACCTCCACTTCCTCTAACTACACTGGTGGCTGAAAATGTGGGTGAAGGTTACCATGATGTATTGAAAGATTCTCCTGTATGTTGGGAGACGTTAGTCGGTTGGTTAATTGGGTTTAAAAGCTGTCGACTACACGTGAGTCGTTAAGGCTTCATGTAAGCTGAGCAACCCCAGTCAAGAATATTTTAATCCCTAAAATAGGGATTAAAGTCTATATATATACATTAAGAGATACACACATCTCGGTGTATATATCCTTATTAAGTAAAAAGGTGGCAGTAGAGATCCTACTTTACTACTCCTATTGATACTACAACTAATATTTATACTACCACTACTTATACTACTACCACCACTACTACGCATGCTACTGCTTCCTTATATTACCATCACTACTCATACGTCTACTACCATGACAAGGTCTGACATTTGCACTATAAAGTGCAATATATTTTTGGTGTTATGTGTGACATTTTTAGCAGTGGGAGGTAGCACTGTAGCGTTAAGTTTTCTGCTCTCGGGCTGACACTGTTTACTACACTTTAGATCATTGCTAATGACAAATATAGTGCCTTATCTTATGTTAGGGCTACGAGCCTTCCAAGCATTTATATTCATGTCTGACACTGTTATAACGAGAGAGAGAGAGAGAGAGAGAGAGAGAGAGAGAGCGAGAGAGAGAGAGAGAGAGAGAGAGAGAGAGAGAGAGAGAGAGAGAGAGAGAGAGAGAGAGACAGACAGACAGACAGACAGAGAGAGAGAGAGAGAGAGAGAGGAGAGAGAGAGAGACAGAGAGAGAGAAGAGAGAGAGAGAGAGAGAGAGAGAGAGAGAGAGAGAGAGAGAGAGAGAGAGAGAGAGAGAGAGAGAGAGAGAGACAGACGAGAGAGAGAGAGAGAGAGAGAGAGAGAGAGAGAGAGAGAGAGAGAGAGAGAGAGAGAGAGAGACAGAGAGAGAGAGAGACAGAGACAGAGAGAGACAGAGAGAGAGAGAGACAGAGAGAGAGACAGAGAGAGAGAGAGACAGACAGACAGACAGACAGACAGACAGAGAGAAGGCAGTCAAGCCTGAAAGGAAAGGTAGCCCCAGTTCTTTCGATCTAGCGTCCTTCACCATCACCAAGGTACCCTTCTCCTTGAGATACCTGCCTTAGTCCCAAGATTATCAACCTTGATATACAATCTGGTGTGATACGGCACTATGCAGTGCTGCGTGATGCATCATGCAGCACTGCGTGATGTTGCACTATGCAGCACTGCGTGATACTGCACCATGTAGCACTGCGTGATGTTGCACCATGCACCATTGCGTGATGTTGTACTATGCAGCACTCCGTGATGCTGCACCACACAGCACTGCGTGATGCTACACTATGCAGCACTGCGTGATGCTACACTATGCAGCACTGCGTGATGCTGCACTATGCAGCAATTGCCTGATGCTGCACTATGCAGCACTGAGTGATGCTGCACTATGCAGCACTGCGTGATGCTGCACTATGCAACACTGCGTGATGCTGCACTATGCAGTACCGCGTGATGCTGCTCTATGAAGCACTGCGTGATGCTGCACTTTGCAGCACTGCGTGATGCTGCTCTATGAAGCACTGCGTGAAGCTGCACTTTGCAGCACTGCGTGAAGCTGCACTTTGCAGCACTGCGTGAAGCTGCACTTTGCAACACTGCGTGATGCTGCACTATGCAACACTGCGTGATGCTGCACTATGCAACACTGCGTGATGCTGCACTATGCAACACTGCGTGATGCTGCACTTTGCAGCACTGCGTGATGCTGCACTTTGCAACACTGCGTGATGCTGCACTTCGCAGCACTGAGTGATGCTGCACTTTGCAACACTGCGTGATGCTGCACTTTGCAGCACTGCGTGAAGCTGCACTTTGCAACACTGCGTGATGCTGCACTATGCAACACTGCGTGATGCTGCACTATGCAACACTGCGTGATGCTGCACTATGCAACACTGCGTGATGCTGCACTTTGCAGCACTGCGTGATGCTGCACTATGCAACACTGCGTGATGCTGCACTATGCAACACTGCGTGATGCTGCACTATGCAACACTGCGTGATGCTGCACTTTGCAGCACTGCGTGATGCTGCACTTTGCAACACTGCGTGATGCTGCACTTTGCAGCACTGAGTGATACTGCACTTTGGAACACTGCGTGATGCTGCACTTTGCAACACTGCGTGATGCTGCACTTTGCAACACTGCGTGATGCTGCACTTTGCAGCACTGCGTGATACTGCACTTTGCAGCACTGCGTGATGCTGCACTTTGCAGCACTGCGTGATGCTGCACTATGCAACACTGCGTGATGCTGCACTATGCAACACTGCGTGATGCTGCACTTTGCAGCACTGCGTGGTGCTGCACTTTGCAACACTGCGTGATGCTGCACTTTGCAGCACTGAGTGATGTTGCACTTTGGAACACTGCGTGATGCTGCACTTTGCAACACTGCATGATGCTGCACTTTGCAGCACTGCGTGATACTGCACTTTGCAGCACTGCGTGATGCTGCACTTTGCAGCACTGCGTGATGCTGCACTATGCAACACTGCGTGATGCTGCAATATGCAACACTGCGTGATGCTGCACTTTGCAACACTGCGTGATGCTGCACTTTGCAGCACTGCGTGATGCTGCACTATGCAACACTGCGTGATGCTGCACTATGCAACACAGCGTGATGCTGCACTATGCAGCACTGCGTGATGCTGCACTTTGCAACACTGCGTGATGCTGCACTATGCAACTCTGTGTGATGCTGCACTTTGCAACACTGCGTGATGCTGCACTATGCAACACTGCGTGATGCTGCACTATGCAACACTGCGTGATGCTGCACTATGCAGCACTGCGTGATGCTGCACTTTGCAACACTGCGTGATGCTGCACTATGCAACACTGCGTGATGCTGCACTTTGCAGCACTGCGTGATGCTGCACTTTGCAGCACTGAATGATGCTGCACTTTGCAACACTGCGTGATGCTGCACTTTGCAGCACTGCGTGATGCTGCACTTTGCAGCACTGAGTGATGCTGCACTTTGCAGCACTGAGTGATGCTGCACTTTGCAACACTGCGTGATGCTGCACTATGCAACACTGCGTGATGCTGCACTTTGCAGCACTGCGTGATGCTGCACTTTGCAGCACTGAGTGATGCTGCACTTTGCAACACTGCGTGATGCTGCACTTTGCAGCACTGCGTGATGCTGCACTTTGCAGCACTGCGTGATGCTGCACTTTGCAGCACTGAGTGATGCTGCACTATGCAGCACTGCGTGATGCTGCACTTTGCAGCACTGCGTGAAGCTGCATTATGCAGTACCGCGTGATGCTGCACTTAGCAGCACTGCGTGATGCTGCATATATGCCTCTGTGATAACCTGTCTTGATAATACAGTTTGTTTTATAACGAGTTTACGTCAATCTACTCCTGAAGGATCTACACCGCGAGACAGTCCGCCAAATCTCTCTGCCTAATAAATTTAAGTTGGGTTAGTTAGGTTAGTTTAACTTTAATTAACCTAAACTGACGTAATAAGCAAATTACATAAACGGGGAGGGTAACGGAGGTTGGGTAAACACATTATACACTCTGGTGGCTTAATTCGTTGTAGAGTAAACGTTCCTTATGTACGCTGAGGACACTATAGAAATGAAAGGGTGTGCGTGCGCATGCGCGAGCCAAGAGGAAAATATCTGAGATTATACCTACCGTCTCTTTTTTTTCACAGTTCTTTCTGTGTGAGAAGAAAGAAAGGCTTCTGGACGGGGAGACAAGACTATGGTCTGAGATTCTAAACGCTGCGCAAGTTCAAATATTTGTTCAGAAAACGTCCGAAAGGGGAAAAGCTTTTCGACACGCCCGCCGCGCCGCAAACATCAGGAACTACAGTGTCTGACGAGTGTTGTGTAGAACGTCTTGGCCTCCCTCACATGATCAAATGCACCAGCAACAAGGCTTAACAACAAGCATCGAGGAGGAGGTGTGCTATCACAGGCACGACCTATGACAGGGTTCGGGGTGTGCTATCACTGACAACGACCTAAGGCAAGCTTCAAGGTGTACTATCACTGACAACGACCTAAAACATGTTAGCTTCAAGGTGTGCTATCACTGATAACGACTTATGACAAACTTTGAGGTATGCTATCATTGACAACGACCTAAGACAAGCTTCAAGGTGTGCTACCACTGACAACGACCTAAAACATGTTAGCTTCGAGGTGTGCTGTCACTGACAACGACCTAGGACAAGCTTCAAGGTGTGCTACCACTGACAACGACCTAAAACTTGTTAGCTTCGAGGTGTGCTATCACTGACAACGACCTAAGACAAGCTTCAAGGTGTGCTAACACTGACAACGACCTATGACAAGCTTCAAGGTGTGCTAACACTGACAACGACCTATGACAAGCTTCAAGGTGTGCTATCACTGTCAACGACCTAAGACAAGCTTCAAGGTGTGCTATCACTGACAACGACCTAAGACAAGCTTCAAGGTGTGCTAACACTGACAACGACCTAAGATAAACTTCAAGGTGTGCTAACACTGACAACGACCTAAGACAAGCTTCAAGGTGTGCTATCACTGACAACGACATAAGATAAACTTCGAGGTGTGCTATCACTGGCAACAAACTGAACTATGAGGAAGCTAAACTAAACCTTATGAAACCTGAGGCAGGCTGCCCCGGGACGAGCAAACACAGCCACTCGTTACAACATTAAAGAAAGAATAATGTTTGCCCAACAGCCTTCCTTCTTAAAGTTGCTCTGCGTCTTACTGATTACCACTCTCGGGGCTCACAACGCCAGCTCTATAACAAAACTATTATCATGGTCAGCAGGAAAGACATTTTTTATTAATGTACATAGTACTTCGTTACACAATTATCAACGATTCGGTCAAAATTCAATCACTGAATTTTCATCAATATGCTGATAATTATGCATACTTTTGCAAGATTGTTCGCTCTAAAAATAATCTCTGAGGGATTCACAAAAAAAAGTAAGCCCGTATACTATCGACTGAGAAGATGATTAAGTCCTATCTACATAATTATATTCACAACAAAGAAATAAAATAACCGAGACAGAGAACAGCTGATGCTTAAGTCACATTAATATTATATAACTATTAACAATAAGCACAGCTTGATACCATTAAGGTGTTTCTCTCTTACCATTAATTTTTATACACATCTGTTCCATTATCAATTTTTATCATTGTTCGCGCAACTGATTTCTTTTTTTTTACCACTGTTCGAATCAAAGATTTTTCTTACAATTATTTCTTTTTTTAGTATTATTATTATTATTATAATCAAGGGGGAAGCGCTAAACCTGGAGGATTATACAGCGCCTGTGGGGGGGGGATGTGGAAGGCATTCAGGCTTAATTCGGGGAACTGGAGCACAGATCCAATTCCCTAAATCAAGAGCCCCTCACCAACATCAAGGAACCTTCCTTGAGGGGCTTTTTTTTTTAGTAACGCTGGCATTTTTTTTAAACTTTATTTGATATTTTTCTCCATTTTACTCCATTAGTTTATTTTCCCTCTACTCTTCTCTTGTGGTTTTTTTATCTGGTTCCTCTTTTTCACCTTATTATTTACCTCTTCCATAGTCTCGTGTATCTTTATTATTCACCCCCTTCTAGTCTCTATATAATGTATTTTATTACTTTTAGCTTTATTTTTTTATTCACTTATTCCTTAATTAATTTCTTTTGGGCTTATTTTCCCCCTCACACACACACACACACACACACACACACACACACACGACACTGGAGGACAGGAGGGTCAGGGGAGACATGATAACGACATATAAAATACTGCGCGGAATAGACAAGGTGGACAAAGACGGGATGTTCCAGAGATGGGACACAGACACAAGAGGTCACAATTGGAAGTTGAAGACTCAGATGAATCAAAGGGATGTTAGGAAGTATTTCTTCAGTCATAGAGTAGTCAGGCCGTGGAATAGCCTAGAAAGTGACGTAGTGGAGGCGGGAACCATACATAGTTTTAAGGCGAGGTATGATAAAGCTCATGGGGCAGGGAGAGAGAGGACCTAGTAGCAATCAGCGTAGAGGCGGGGCCAGGAGCTATGACTCGACCCCTGCAACCACAAATAGGTGAGTCAAATAGGTGAATACATACACACACACACAAATGTAGTCCCAATTTTTAGGAAAGAAGACGGACACGCAGCATTAAATTACAGACCAGTGTCATTGACATGCATAGTATGCAAAGTCATGGAGAAGATTATCAGGAGAAGAGTGCTGGAACACCTAGAAAGGAATGAGCTTATACACGACAACAGGCACAGTTTCACGGAAGGAAAATCCTGTGTCACAAACCTACTGGAGTTTTACGACAAGGTGACGGAAGTAAGACAAGAGAGAGGGGTGGGTATATTGCATTTTCTTGGACCGCAAGAATGCTTTCGACACAGTTCCACACAAAAGATTTGTGAAAAGCTGGAGGATCAGGCAGTTATAGCAGGAAAGGCATTGCAATGGATCAGAGAATACCTGACAGGAAGGCAAGAACAAGTCATGGTTCGTGTCGAGGTGTCAAAGTGGGCTCCTGTGACGAGTGGGGTTCCACAAGGGTCAGTCCTAGGACCAATGCTGTTTCTGGTATATGTGAATGGCATGCCGGAAGGGATAGACTCAGAAATGTCCCTGTTTGCAGACGATTTGAAGCTAATGAGGACAATTCAATCTAATGAAGACCAGGCAAGATTACAAAGGGACCCGGACAGGCTGCAAGCCTGGTCCAGCAACTGGCTCTTGGAGTTTAACTCCCCCAAGTGCAAAGTCATGAAGATTGGGGAAAGGCAAAGAAGACCGCAGACAGAGTACAGGATTTGGGCGCCTGGCAAACCTAAGAATAGCGTTCCGACACCTGAGTAAGGAATCGTTCAAGACTCTGTACACCGTGTACATCAGGCCCATATTGGAGTATACAGCACCAGTTTAGAACCCACACCTGGTCAAACATGTCAAGAAATTAGAGGAAGTGCAAAAGTTTGCAACTAGACTAGTCCCAGAGGTAAGGGGAACGTCCTACGAAGAAAGGTTAAGGGAAATCGGCCTGAGGACACTGGAGGACAGAAGGGTTAGGGGAGATATAATAACGACATATAAAATATTGAAAGGAATTGACAAGGTGGATAGGGACAGGATGTTTCAAAGATGGGACACAGCAACAAGGGATCACAATTGGAAGCTGAAGACTCATATGAGTCACAGGGATGATAGGATGTATTTCTTCAGTCACAGAGTTGTCAGAAGTGGAATAGTCTGTATAGTGATGTAGTGGAGACAAGTTTCATACATAGCTTTAAGAAGAGGTTTGATAAAGCTCATGGAGCAGAGAGAGTGACTTAGTATCGACCAGTGAAGAGGCGGGGTCAGGAGCTATGACTCGACCCCTGCAACCACAACTAGGTGAGCACACACACACATACACACACACACACACACACACACACACACACACACACACACACACACACACACACACACACACACATACACTCACACCTTTTTTAAGGGGATGGATCTGTTGAGCAGAGGTAGGTGAGGCATCAGCGACTGTCAAGAGAGGAACACGATGGAGGAAGACACAAGGAGACGCCAAGATGAAAGTACAGAGGCCAGGGAGACCAAGAAGAAGAGAGAGAAAGGGAGGAAGGTCTAAGAAAGGAAGGAGAACGATCAAAGAAAGTAGGAAGAGTTCAGGGAAAGAAGAGAGAGATTAGGCGAAAATAAGAATGATAAGCGAAAGGAGAGGGAAAGATCATGAAAGGAGGGAAAGATCTGAGAAAGGAGGAAGATGAGAAAAAAGACAAGAGAAAGATATGTGGTATGAAGGAGAAAGATTTGCAGAAAAAAGGTAAAAAGATCAGCGAAAATAGGAACAAAGGTCCGAGAAAGGAGAAAGTTAAAAGAAAGTATGGAGAAAGATCAAGGAGAGGAGGGAGAAAAATCGAGAGAAAGGAGATAAAGATCACATTAATAAATGAAAGATACATAGAGAAAGAGATATACAGATAGACAGAGATAGAGTGAGAGAAATAAGGGAGAGAAGAGAGAGAGAGAGAGAGAGAGAGAGAAGGAGAGAGAGAGAGAGAGAGAGAGAGAGAGAGAGAGAGGAGAGAGGAGGAGAGAGAGAGAGAGAGAGAGCAAAACAATAAGAGGGAAAAATTATGATCAAAGGAGAGAACGAATCACGACTAAATAAAAATGAAAAGTTACAGGAAGAAATGAGAACATGAGAATAGTTTCAAGCAACCAGACATTATTTACAACTCACCATCAAAGCTTCACGAAAATCTAAAGATGATGAAAAAATTAACAAAAAAAAAAAAAAAAATCCTCAATGACCGCAAAACTTTCAACTTCAAAGTTTTTTTTTTTTGATGGTGCCCGAAATTTTTTTTTATATTATATTATATTATACAAAAATGTCTGCACTGGCAATGTGCTGCTTCTTTACTCTATATGACAGTGACATAGCGGGGAAAAAAAGACTTACACGGTAACATAGCTTGAAAAAAAATTAGACGGTAACACAGCGGGAAGAAAAGATTTACAGTAATTAAGCGGAAAGATTTAGACAGTAACATGGCGGGAAGGAAAGGTTTAGACAGTAACATGGCGGGAAGGAAAGGTTTAGACAGTAACATGGCGGGAAGGAAAGGTTTAGACAGTAACATGGCGGGAAGGAAAGGTTTAGACAGTAACATGGCGGGAAGGAAAGGTTTAGACAGTAACATGGCGGGAAGGAAAGGTTTAGACAGTAACATGGCGGGAAGGAAAGGTTTAGACATTAACATGGCGGGAAGGAAAGGTTTAGACAGTAACATGGCGGGAAGGAAAGGTTTAGACAGTAACATGGCGGGAAGGAAAGGTTTAGACAGTAACATGGCGGGAAGGAAAGGTTTAGACAGTAACATGGCGGGAAGGAAAGTTTAGACAGTAACATGGCGGGAAGGAAAGGTTTAGACAGTAACATGGCGGGAAGGAAAGGTTTAGACAGTAACATGGCGGGAAGGAATGGTTTAGACAGTAACATGGCGGGAAGGAAAGGTTTAGACATTAACATGGCGGGAAGGAAAGGTTTAAACAGTAACATGGCGGGAAGAAAGGTTTAGACAGTAACATGGCGGGAGAAAAGGTTTAGACAGTAACATGGCGGGAAGGAAAGGTTTAGACAGTAACATGGCGGGAAGGAAAGGTTTAGACAGTAACATGGCGGGAAGGAAAGGTTTAGACAGTAACATGGCGGGAAGGAAAGGTTTAGACAGTAACATGGCGGGAAGGAAAGCTTTAGACAGTAACATGGCGGGAAGGAAAGATTTAGACAGTAACATGGCGGGAAGGAAAGCTTTAGACAGTAACATGGCGGGAAGAAAAGATTTAGACAGTAACATGGCGGGAAGGAAAGCTTTAGACAGTAACATGGCGGGAAGGAAAGATTTAGACAGTAACATGGCGGGAAGGAAAGCTTTAGACAGTAACATGGCGGGAAGAAAAGATTTAGACAGTAACATGGCGGGAAGGAAAGCTTTAGACAGTAACATGGCGGGAAGGAAAGATTTAGACAGCAATACAGTGGGAAGAAAAGATTTAGACAGTAAGATGGCGGGAAGGAAAGTTAGCTATGAAATTATCATAAAGAGTAAGGCAGCTGGACACTACTCTGGCAAATTGCTATTTATTCTGAATAACAGCTACACAGCAAGCTTTTCTTCCCGCTGTGTAACTAACACAGAGAGTAGGGTAGCACTGCAAAACTCTATACGACAGTTACAAAGCGGGAACAAAAGCTAGCTATGTTTCCCTGTCATATTCCTAAACTCTATATGCCATTTAAGAAGCGGAAACAAAAGCAAGTCATGTTTCCCTGTCGTATTCCATCACACATGATGAGTTTCATATACCAAGGGACGCCAAACAACCTCCGAATCAAAGGCTTAAAAAAAAAAAGTCTAAAGGCGGAAATCCTCAGAATCTCAATGAAGCTTCGAAGGTGACTCACCAATTTAAAAGATGACAACAAAAAAAATAATGAGTGCCAAGAAAATCTTAGACTTGTGGAAAATCTCAAGGTTTCACAAAATTAAAATCTCTCGTGACACTCCTGAGATAATTTCATAATGATAGGACAAAAATAAAAATAATAATAATAATTATTATCATTATCATAATATCCACGACGAAAATGGCAGAATATCAGAAGCGTTTCTGACAATACCAAGTATAGATTTAACTATAATTTTTAAAAGGGTGGACTGGGAAGCCAGCTGAAGGGCTCGATCAGATGACCAAAAGCTCCAGTTGAGGATCATATGACTAACACTCGTGTCAGGAAAAACTTGTCCTGTTTCCTGACAAACCCTACCTAACAGAATGGTCAATAGGGTAGAGAATCTTTAAGTAGTGGGGAAAAGTCTTTAAGGTGAAAGTAACATATTTAAGAATGCCACTATGACCTTAGTGCTGCAGGGAAAATAATGGCACTGAGAGCAACATCATCTGACACATTTAAGAGTGCCACCATGACTTTAGTGCTGCAGGGAGAATAATGGCACTAAGGGCCACATCATCTGACACGTTGTTGCCGACCTTTAAAATTTGCGACTGTAGTGACCTTTGCTCAACCCCACAATCCCTGCTGAGCTGCGCCTCTGGGCCGGAAGAGGGGCGAACTAGGGATGGAGGCAAGAAAGAAGGTACGAGGGAGGGAGGGAAAGGTATGAGGGAGGTAGAAGAATGAAGGAGGAAAAGGTATGAGTGAGGGATGAAGGGAAAGGTATGAGGGAAGGAAGGAGAGAAATAGGGAGGAAGATAGTATTAAGAAAGGAATATGAGTAAAGGAGGGAAGGATGAAAAGGGAAGGGATGAGGGAGGGAAAGAGAACGTGAGGGGGGGGAGGAAGGACTAAGGAAGGAGAAGTGAGTGAAGGAGCGAGGGAGGCAGAGAGAGGAAAGCGAAACTAAGGATTTAGTGGCTGGGAGGGACTTTAAAGAGCGATAACTTAGGAAAGAATAACCCAGGAGATAAAACAAGCAAGAGTAAAAGAAGCTACAAGCTTGAGTGATCTACTCTTGTGTTTTATACACCTGTGTCTTCACCTCTTACTGTACACACACTCACACAACACACTCAACACATGCACACAAACAAATAAACAAACACACACACACACACACACACACACACACGCTACTCCTGTCTCTATTCTTAGTCTTAATAACAAATGCTAATGTGAAAAGGATGACGAATGAAAGCGAAAGAGAGAGAGAGAGAGAGAGAGAGAGAGAGAGAGAGAGAGAGAGAGAGAGAGAGAGAGAGAGAGAGAGAGAGAGAGAGAGAGAGAGAAGAGAAAGAGAGAGAGAGGAGAAAGAGAGAAGAGAGAGAGAGAGAGAGAGAGAGAGAAAGAGAGGAAGAGAGAGAGAGAGAGAGAGAGAGAGAGAGAGAGAGAGAGAGAGAGAGAGGAAGAGAGAGAGAGAGAGAGAGAGAAGAGAACGTACAGAAGAGGAGGAGCTCACCTCAAGCATCATCCAGATAAGTAGGTGGGGAAGGTAGCGAGAGGGAAGGCTGAAGGGGAAGGTGAGAGAGAAGACGGAGGGAGGGAGTGAAGAGGACAGGAAGGAGTGAAGGAAACTGACGAGAAAACGAGAGAGCGGTGAATAGATAAGGAAAAGAGAATCAAGAGGGGAGATGAAGACGGAGGGTAGGAAGATGAAGAGGGAGGAGGATGCAAGAGCAGCAACAACAAAAAGCAAGAGGAAGACAGGGAGGTTAAGAATATAAACCACAAGAAAGAGAGAGAGAGAGAGAGAGGAGAGTTACATGAATAAAAACAAAAACAAATGAAAAAGGGAGGAAGAGAGAGAGGTTAAAAATGGAAGCCACAGGAAAGAGGGAGGGAGATTAAAAAAAATGGAAACCACAATACAGAAGGAGGAAGGGATGTTAAAAAGCGGAAACCACAAGAAGAAAGAGGGAGGGAAGATGGAGAAGCAGGGATTCTGCAAGAGCAAAAAACACCACGAAAGAGGGTAGACGCTTCAGAAATATAGGTGAGGGAAATAATGAGGGGTCAAAACGCTCAGAGAATGGAGGGGTGAGGAGGGAAGGGAAGGGTGTGGAGGGAGGGGAGGGCTGTGAAGGAAGGGGTAGGGTGTGGAGGAAGGGGGTATAGACAAGTGAGTAGGGTTCAACTTTCAACACCAAGGAATACTGCTGGGAATGAACTCTGACCCGTGTGTGTGTGTGTGTGTGTGTGTGTGTGTGTGTGTGTGTGTGTGTGTGTGTGTGTGTGTGTGTGTGTGTGTGTGTGTGTGTGTGTGCGTGCGTGCTCACCTATATGTACTCATCTATTTGTGGTTGCAGGGGTCGATTTACAGCTCCTGGCCCCGCCTCTTCACTGACCGCTACTAGGTCCTCCCTCTCCCTGCTCCATGAGCTTTATCAAACCTCGTCTTAAAACTATGTATGGTTCCCGCCTCCACTACGTCACTTTCTAGACTATTCCACTTCCTGACAACTTTATGACTGAAGAAATACTTCCTAACATCCCTCTGACTCATCTGAATTTTCAACTTCCAATTGTGACCCCTTGTTTCTGTGTCCCATCTCTGGAACATCCTGTCTTTGTCCACCTTTTCAATTCCTAGAAGTATTTTATATGTCGTTATCATGTCTCCCCTAACCTTCCTGTCCTCCTGTGTTGTCAGGCCGATTTCCCTCAACCTTTCTTCGTAGGACATTCCCCTTAGCTCTGGGACTAGTTTTGCTGCAAACCTTTGCACTTCCTCTAATTTCTTGAAGTGCTTGACCAGGTGTGGTTTCCAAACTCGTGCTGCATACTCCAATATGGGTCTGACGTACACGGTGTATAGAGTCTTGAACAATTCCTTACTGAGGTATCGGAACACTATTCTCATGTTTGCCAGGCGTTCATATGCTGCAAAAGTTATCTGGTTGATGTGCACCTCAGGAGATATGCTCAGTATTATACTCACCTTAAGATCCTTTTCCTTGAGTAAGGTTTGCAGACTTTGGCCACCTAGCTTATACGCTGTCTGTGGTCTTTGCGTGGGTGCATGTCTACGAGCGCGTGTGCATGTGCGTGAGCCTGTGTGTGCTCGAGCGTGTGTGCGCGTGCGCGCATCTATGCGCACGTAATATAAATGTAAATTTGCTAATTTTTTTAATTGCTTATTAAAAAAATTCTACCGAATCACATTAATATAAAAAAAATGTCAGAATTTAGAGCAGGCATCGCGGCAGTACGCTGTGTGATCGCCCGGGTAATGACGCACTGGTTTTACCATAATAGCGACAATAACTTTTTGGATACCCTGTAAAAAAATTGAAATATTCGCTTTAGAAAACGCTTTAGTTTTAGAGCTTAAAAAAAAAAACATTAGTTTCAAAGCTAAAAAAAACGTAAGTTTTAAATCTTAAAAAAGAATGTAAGCTTTAAAAAACGCTTTAGTTTCAAAGCTTAAAAACACGCCTTAGTTTCAAATCGTAAAAAACGCGTTAGCTTCAAAAAAAAAAAAGCGTTAATTTCAAAGTTTAAAAAAACGCGTTAGTTTAAATCTAAAAAAAAAGTTTCAAAGCTTAAAAACGCGTTAGTTTCAGAGCTTAAAAAACGCGCTAATTTCAAAGATGAAAAAGCGCATTACTTTCAAAACTTAAAAAAGCTTTAGTTTCAAAGCTTAAAAAAACGCGTTAGTTTCAAAGCTTAACAAAACACGTTAGTTTCAAAGTTCAAACGCGCTTTAGCTTCAAAGCTTTAAAACGAATGTTTCAAAAAAAGCTTGGGCTCGCTCAGAGTAGTTTTTTTTATAACTTCGTGAAGTTTAAATTTACAACGTTGTTGATATTTGTGTTTCGTAAACTGCATAGCCAATGATTTTCCATATTAGTGTTAATGTTGACTGGAACAGTGGTCAGTAGTTCATATGTAATTGTGAACAATGGTGAACAGTATATAATTATTAACAACGCTGAACAATATACATTCTTAAGCAATATATATAATCATGGAATGTGTTGAACAATATACCATCTTGAACAATACGTAATCACGAAAAATAAAAATGATAACCATACTCAGTCATGAACAATATATAATCAGGAAAAGTGTTGAACAATATATAATCAGGTAGTGTTGAACAATATGCAATCATGAACGATATACCATCATGAACAATATACAATCATCAACAATACTGAACCGTTTATATGATGCTGAAAAATGTCGCACAGTTTATATGATGAACCATCCGGGCAGGTACTACCGACCCGTCAAGTGGTTGGCAGCCAACAACCATCCAGTGAGGTACTACCCGCCCCGCCTATCTAGTCAGGAAACCTGTTAATTTTTTGTACTGTCTAATGAACGTATCAGATGACAGGTTAATATTACTGTCTCGTGAACACGTAAAATGATAAGTGAATATTTGTCTTATGAACACGTAAGATGAATATTTGCCTCGGGAACACGTAAAATGACAGGTGAAATTTTCTGTCTCGTAATCACGTAGGATAACAAGTGAATATTTGTCTCGTAAACACGTAAGAAGACTGGTGAATATTTCTGTCACATGAACCCATAAAATGACAGGTGAATATTTCTGTCTCGTGAATACATAGATGACAGGTGAATAATTCTGAGAGAGAAATATTTCTGACTCATGAATACGTAAGATAACACGTAAATATCTGTCTCATGAAAACGGAAGATGACAACGAATCTCACAAACTTGTACTTACATTCAGTATACAAATACCTTTACTGTCATGTGTGTTTCTTAATAGTTTATAATTCTGTAATATTTTTCTCCAACCTAAGAGACCTGGTCTCAGATAGGTAAGCACATACACTAACAAAGCTGGGCTAAGACTCGCCTATTGATGTATATCAGTAAACAGTCAAGAAGACATTTCAGTATATGAATGATATACAATACCGACAAGTTGATGAATTACACACACCTACAACACTCGGGTATCCTTATTCTAAATAAAGATATCTTAGTGTTGCACAGCTATCTTGTAATAATAACCTTTACTTCTACAAGTACATGATACAACTTATACAGACCTAGCTGGCATACTATATAGAAAGCCCCTGGTTATGCAGACTATTTCGAGCAACTTGGGTTAACTTTGTCCCCAGGATGCAACCCACACCAGTCGGCTAACACCCAGCTACCTACTTACTGCTAGGTGAACAGGGACAGCAGGTGGCTTGAGGAAACAGGCCCAATGTTTCCATGGGGATCGAACCACGGACCTTAATGTGTGAGCTGAGTGCGCTACCAACCGAACCACGGATACATACTAGGTTTTCACCGCTATTTTACGTGTTGTCATCTGTCTACGGTGTCGGGTCACAATTTTCAAATCAATCAAAAATACAATTGATAAAAGAAATGTTTTTAACTAATACAAATCAATATAACGATATAAATTTTCTAAAACAATATTCCAAGGACAACGTTTGAACAATTTAGGGGAAGCGCTAAACCCATAAGGGAATGGTGGTAATCAGGTTAGATCTAGGGAAGTGGAAGGTACCTTCAATTTCTTTAGTAAAGTGTACGAAAATTATATATGTAGATCGCACAACGGTTGAAGGAAAACCAGTTTGCCTATTACTATTATTATTATTATTATTTTGTGCTAAAGCCATAGGAGTCATACAGAGGTTAGGAACAGAAGGCAATCAAGCTTGATCCAAGAGGACAGTAGCTTTAATTCTTTGAATCCAGAGCCATCACTAGCATCAACGCACCTATCTCTTTGAAGAGTTGATCGAGTTCACCAGCCAACACTTCTTGGTTGCGCGTCCTTCCATTCCCAGTATCTCTATGTTCAAGTATTTGGCGGCTAGCCTAATATAACAGCTGTTTACACCTCGCCTCCCACACATATTTTACCACTTGTAGTTATTAAGTTTGTGTCATATGCAGGGCAATGTATTCAAGTTGGACAAATTCAGATTTAGAAAGGATATGGAGAAGTACCGATTTGATCATGGAGTTGTAGATGAGTGGAACAAACTCCCAGGTAGTGAGTGTCACTGAGGCTAGAATTTGGGGTACTTTTAAATATAGGGTAGCCTGGTACATGAATGGGTGTGAGCTGAACCTGCCTAGTATGAGCCAGTAGAGCTACTGTGCTGCACTGTTCCTTCATTCTTGTGTAATTCAGAGATAAGGTCTATAAAGGGTATGGAACAAACACACGGGGTCAAGAGCCGGACTCAACCCCTGAAACCACACGTTGGTGAGTACTGGTAAGTGCTTTGATGTTGGTAAATAACTCTTAATCAAATTTATTATCATTATTATTGGGAAGCACTAAATTCGTGGGGATCATACACCGCCTGGGTAATGAGAAACTGGTGATACCCTGTACTAGTACGCCAAGTGTGAGGAAAACCTGCACCTGTACATCAGCTGTGTGGATACCCTATACAAGCACACCAGCTGCGTGTATACCTCGTACCATGTACCTATTATTGTAAGCTGGTCCTCTCTTTAATGTTAATGTAAATAGTTCGATTTACCTTATTCCTAGTATATCTCATTTTATTATAACTGATCTTCACACAGTTGAGTAACATAGCTGTTTTAGCTTTTAAGGTTTAAATACGATATTACAAGGACCCCAATGGAAATAAGTCACTAACTTTTTTTTGGGTTATCCTAGGTAATTTACACATGTACGATATGATAATTGTACTCATGTGTGCCTGTGCCTAAATAAAGTTACTTACACCAGCTGTGTGGATACCCTATACCAGTACACAAGCTGTATTAATGCCCATACCCTGTACCAACACGCCAGCTATATAGATACTCTGTACCAACACACCAGGTGTGTGGATTCCCTATACCAACACACCAGCTGTTGCTCAGGAACTGAGAGCGCCCCACAGTCCCTCGTCCAGAGAAAAGTAACCTGAGGAAGACAATATTTGCAGTGCCCTCGACTGAGGAAAGGACTATGAGAGGTGCTGGTCCAGCGGTAAGTATTGGACAGAGAGCAATATCGGAGGTGAAGAACCAGAGATAATTCTTTCTCCTTAGCTCCTTTACCTTCTCATTTCTCTACCAATCTATTACCCCTTGCCTTTGCCTCTCTCCATCTACCTCTTCATTACTTGTTCGTCTGCCTTCTACTCTGCACAGTTTTCATTCTTCTACCTCGCCCTTTTCACTTCCTGCCCCATTTGTCCTCTACCATCTCCCTGCTGTGGTGTTCCGTCTACGTCTGCCACCCCCTATCTACCTCCCTGTTAAACCCATCAAACTTTTAACTGGAGCCATCTATCTTCTCTCTCGTCCAATCAAACTACTTCATCGACTCCTCTTTTCTCTCCCTCATCCTCCCCTACATTCTCTCCCTCCCACTCAACCCCTTCCCACTATTCTATCTCCCTTCCCCCAACTCACTCATACCTACCCTCCTTCTCAACCATTTTCTCCTACCAATCCCTTTCCCTCACCCATCCCTCCTTTTCTCTCTCTCTCTCTCTCTCTCTCACCATTTCCCTCCACACTGGAAGGTCGGTCCTCCTGATTACTCCATCGATCTCTGGCAATCTTTGGAGCCAATTGTGTAACAAATATCAATCAGAGGCGGCTCAAGGCTGCCCCACGCCGCTTGCAACCTAGCCAACTTCTGTTCCACCCTCAATTTCACTGGTTACGCCACTCTTCAAGAGATTGATTACATTACTTTTAAGACCCTTTATCAAAAGGTATTACATTTATTTCACTACTCAAGTAATTGGGATATATCTTTACAATTGCTCAAAGCGCTGGGACACAAGTCCTTTTTACAGCTGTTCAAAAAATATAAATACATTTACATTCTTTTACAACTGCTCAAACATCTGGGATATATTTTTTGCAACAGCTCAAAGAACGTGGATACAATCCTTAACAATTTAAAAAAAAAATTTAATACATTGTTTTACAGCTGCTTAAGAACTGGGGTATACTTTTATACTAAAGAACTGGGATACGTTTTATGCAATCAAGAACTAGCACACATTTTGATGCAACTACTTAACAAATGGGATACACTTTATACAAATTGGTATTGAAACTAGACGATATTTCGATCAAATGAAGACTTGAAATTGGTTTAGGATGTACCGAAATACCGTCTAGCCTAATCTCAGTTTACTGGTTAGTCGTACAAACTTTTATATATAACTCAAGAGGTGGGTGGGATTCAAACCCATATCAAGACAGTCCAAGGAGTACCAAGGCTACGTAACCAACTACGCTAGGCTTAGCCTAGCTTCTTTCCGGGTTCTGACTTCTAAGGTCATCCTCTCAGGTTAGATTTAAATACCTTACTGTCAACATTATTAAAGAAAATATACACGGTGAAGAACAAGCTATTATTGGGCTCATGCTTTGCTCTGTGTTGAGATTTATTGTCATGACCTGGTAAAGTTCATGTACGTGTAAAAAAATTATTATTATTATTATTTATTATTATTATTATTATTATTATTATTATTATTATAAAGCGTGATGGTCCACTGACAGCGTCTTAGGCACCTCAAGCTACATTGATACATTATTTTTCTTCCCGTTTATAGAATGCCGTGATCGTTATCTTCAGTACTTTCCTGCTATGTCTGCCAGTTACATCACATTTTTGCAGTCTGTTTTTGAGAGACTCGTGAATACTCACTTGAATCGTAATTCCCTGTGAGTAGATGGCCGAAGGCCCAAACACGTTTGCACAAATAGGCGCGCGAAAACACATACACACAAAGGGTCGAGACATCATAGTGCAGGAGTACATAAGGGGTCTGAGAGTATAACCATGAGTAATGTAGAACATAAGCATTATAGAACACCCTGTTTTCAAGTCAGCTGATAAATAGGACAGTCAACTAGGCAAGATCTCCTCCCTCTTTCTTTCATGTTACAAACTTACATACATGTAGAACCTCAAAATTACTAAACTCGTAAAAATCATACCGAACGTGTTTTGAAAACACTAGTTTAGTCAGGAGACTCATACGAGGGTAGCCCGCAGCTCTTTGCTTCAGTTATCCACAAGCATTAGTGGTGAGAGGTGCATTGGTATCTGTCATTTAACAGTAAAACTACCTGAGTAAAAAATTTAATTTAAGACGCACTCATGTTTGTGGTTTCGGATACTAAACTCATACAAATGAGTTGCTGAACCTGCCGTTCGAGCACTGTTGTTATTTCTATCAACATGGCTTTGAGTCAATATTTTCAGTGCTGTTGGGGATTAAATCAAGACATCAAATCTCACAACACAGGAACATGATATTCGTTGTGCAGTTGCTAAAGTTTCCCCTCATATTAATGAACTCGTTGCCAAAAAAAAAAAAAAGGCTCAACCATCTAATTAGTATTAGTGTTTAGTTTTTACTATATTATTTTGACAAGTTTTGTGTACTTTTACTCATTAGTCACGATCACTGTATACAACATATGTATGGGACAGATCAAGATATTTTATAAATTCACCGAGTTCAAGTTATCGATATTATCAATGGTATATAATCCTTATATAATCTCTACACATACAGATTTCACAATAAAATAATATAAAATCAATATAATTTTATCAATTTTTATCCTTAAATTTTAGGGGTAGATGGGAAACTGTCAGAATGCCCAAGAGGACAGAGGAACAAAAATGTTGGAACCCCTTTCCCTTGTCAAAGTAGTCTAAGAGGCGGGCACAGGAGGTAAGTATAGATCCCCGCAAACACAACTCGGTTGAGTCACAAAACACACATACACACACACACACACACACACACATTGAATGTAAAAATTTTAGGACTATAAAATGTGTTCATTATCATTTTCATATACATAAAATAATTTCTTTCATGTTAAAATTAGAGCTACATGTTGCCAAGAATAATCTTAATTAAAAACGCTGTTTGTGCCATGTTAACATTAAAGCCATACTTCACCAAGAAAAAAATAATATTAAAATCACTGTATGTATAATCATAACATTAATAGCATACCTCGGCAAGAAAAAAAACATAAATATGAAGCCAAGCGGTCCAATAACCTACGCAGCAAACATGGGACTGGGACCAGCTAAGTGATCAATTAATTTGCCGCCTCAGTGAACCAAGAGGACCAAAGCGGCAATGTTAGGCACACAACCCCACAACCTTTCCTCCTCTCAAACCTCGCATATATTAATTTTTTACGCTCAAATTATATATATATATATATATATATATATATATATATATATATATATATATATATATATATATATATATATATATATATATAGGAAGGTACCACCTCTAGAACTGTCCTAGGAACCCTCATCCTCAGAGAAAAGAATAAACTTGCTTCAGGGAAAACTCAAGGTTCTCCCTGAAGCTATTTGAGAATTTTCTCCTACCGCCCCCTATATTTAATACATATTTTATTTAAAGACAAAATACATTGACAAAACATTCACTAAGATACAACAGAAAGTAAAACAACATAGGTAACTCAGGGCTACATCTCGAATACTTCGTATATATATATATTTCCTTTCAATACTCTCACTTTTATTTTTATACAAATATTAATGTAGTGAAAGTTTATACTACAGTAAGTGGAACAATGTGAAGTGAATTTTACAATGCGAGGAGGGAGGAATTATATGAGAGCGAACAATGGAGCAGTGAGCGTGAGAATACTACTACTGTGTGGTGCACATTAAAAAGATGAAACAGAACTCCTACTGTGCTTGCCTTGTTACGAAACACTCCAACCTGGACACCAAAACTACATTTGATTACTTCTCCAATGCAATTTGTACTAAAATGATTTATTCCTCTCCGTACTGCTACATTCACGAATGTAAAATTTTAGTTTGTGCTGATAGGACGGATGATGAGACAAATTGAAAAGCGTCATCCGTTAAAGTCTAATTGGTTAGACAGAACAGCGATTACCGGACAGAAGATCGAACCTGCACCAGGTAATGAATGCCTCCCGCGGGTTTAGGATTTCACGAAATACAACAAAATAAAAAAAACTAATTAGGATCAATTGGTAAAAATGTGTTTTTTTTTATTTAGGCCTGGTGAACTCAGTAAGAGCTCGAGATTTCGTCTTTTTAATGTGTTGTGCAGTTATATCATGCTGCCTCAAGATCAGTGGTCCGTATAGTAAAATTCCCGTCTTTTTCTCTCACAAAGATATTTCCGTGAAAGAAACTGCCTGGAGTCGCCACGCAAACTTACTCGGAAAAAAAACTTTCCCTCAATTATTCTGTTGCTACTCTTGCAATATTGAATAGCTCCTGATGACGTACGGAGATGTGTGAAAGTACCTGAGCTGAAGATTTCCATCCCCCAAGGCTTGTCTTGCATTGTTAAGATCGCCGGTCTGCGACTGTATATATATATATATATATATATATATATATATATATATATATATATATATATATATATATATATATATATATATATATATATATATATATATATATATACAGTAATGAAGCCACGAAATAAGTGGCATTGAAACATTTATTAAACTTCAGCCAGCCGAGATTAGATCCTGCGACACATTCTTCTGCCTCAAGAGACTGACCACCACAGAGGGAACAAATCCTCTTCCCAGCAACGAGGGAAGCCTTGGATCTGTTAATTCTCCTACACCTGACATCTCTGCTTCAGCCACTGCCAGTCCACTTGACAGTGCACATACCATCTCTGATCCTACACCTGTCAGCACACCTGCCGACACTATTCCAGAATCTGGTAGCAGTGCTTCATCAGCAAGTTCTGAGCCAGGAGTTTCTCTACCAGAGATTGGTGCAGTTAATGATCAGGGAACTATCACTGCACCTGATCACCTACTGCGCCAAAGTACGAGCAGCAGGGACACATCTGTCAGAACTGGTAGAGGACGGGGCAGAGGACGTGGAAGAGGACGTGGAGGAGGAAGACATCTACAGCCGTCTCGCCCTCCACTAGCACAGCTCCAGCGGCAGAATCTGAGGACAAATCTGCAAAACACAGGTGCAACAAATCCTCGTCCACCCTCCCAGGCACCTAGGCTGTGCTCTCGCTGTCACCGGAAGGGGCACACTGCCAACAACTGCCTCCGAGATACCAGGTGTAATTACTGCTACAAGAAAGGGCATCAGGAGGACCAGTGTCGGAAGAAAAAGGAACTTGACAGACAGGGCCACCTGTTTAGAGACCTGTTCTCAGAACAAACAAGCAGGATCTCTGAATTGGTGAACACTCTCACACGTCACCCACTTAGCTACTCCTATCCTAGCCCAGCAGGTGGGATTGTGCCTTATACAAGACCTCAGACCTACATCCCTGCAGCTGCCTCAGTACCCTACCTCTCTCAAGAGCAGGCACCTTACATTCCCTACACACCCACCACCTCAAGCTGACCACTTCATCATGAGGAGCCAGTCTATCAGCATCCTGTCGGCCAACATTAGAGGTTTCATTACTAATGTTGGAGAGGTCACACATAGTTTTGTGAACACTAGACGTCCCGACATGATAGCTGTTGTTGAAACATTTTTGGATGACAGGACTCCGGAAAATTTTGCAAGAATTGCTGGCTACACCTCATGGATGAGAAGAGACAGGCAAGGGCAAGGAGGAGGTATTGCTGTGTGCTTCTCTAAAAGTGTTCATGCCCAGCACATTGATGTTGCCACCCCTACACATCTTGAAATGATGTTCTTCAAGCTCTGTATAAACACTAGTACCTCTGTACTAGCATGTGCAATGTACAGACCTCAGTGGCAACATGCAGACCCTATCAACTTCCTAATGGAAAATATTGACTCCCTTCTGCTACAACACAATTGTCAACATATTATAATTGTTGGAGACCTCAACCAGCACCTTATACAGAGGGACTTTGATGACCTTCTTGCAGTGTTTGACATGAGAAACTTTGTTGATTTCCCTACTCATATCTCTGGCTCCTCCCTTGACCCAGTAGTGAGTGATCTGGCAGAAGGCATAGTCACTTGTCAACCCCTCGGCTACGTTGGATCGTCTGACCACAAGGCTGTTTTCACCACACTTAAGATCCCAACAGAACGAGGTGAGGAGTCCACACGCACAACCTGGCTATGGGAAAGAGGTAATTGGCCAGCCCTTTGCTCTGAGCTCGCCACCACCGACTGGAATGCTCTTCTCCAAGGGGATGTTGACAACCAAGTGAAAGCCTTCACTGGACACATCCTTAATCTACAACAAGAACACATTCCTCACCGGCAATATGTGACGAAGCCTATAGATCAGCCTTGGTTTGGCTTTCGTTGTAGAGAGGCTGCTACTGCTAAGTACAAAGCATGGCGAAGGTATAAGAGACATCCTACCATCTATAACAGGAACTTGCACATGCAAGCCTGTAGGCATATGGGTGATGTTCAAAAGTGGACCATTGCTAAATGGGAGGTGGACACTAAAAGAAAGTTAGCATCAGGTAGGGTAGGCTCCAAAACCTGGTGGTCCCTGGTCAAGGACAGACAAGGTTATCTGCCTGATGAACTTATTCCACCTCTAAATCGACAGGATGGGACCACCTCTACTAGTAGTCAAGAGAAGGCGGACCTCTTTGCTGAACACTTTGCTACCAAAATGCAAGTTCCTGATCCAGCAAGGGACCCTCCTTGGCTAGCTGCAAGAACTGTGTCAAAACTGTCAGTGGTGACAATAAGGCAGGAGGAGGTGCATTTCCTTCTTAAATCGCTTGACCAAGAAAAGGCTGTGGGCCAAGACAAGTTGAGCCCAAGATTGTTGAGAAGATGTGCAGACCAGCTAGCAGCACCTCTAACTCGCATCTTTCAGCACTGCCTAGTACAGTGTAAATGGCCCTCTCTATGGAAAGAGGCAAATATAGTCCCTGTTCACAAAAAGAAGAGCAGAGCAGAAATCAGCAACTACAGACCAGTGTCACTCCTGTCAATCACTGGTAAGATCCTTGAGACAATAATCTCAAGACAAATGACAGAGTTTTTTGACTACCACTCACTACTTTGTGATCATCAGTATGGCTTCAGGAAAGGTTACTCTGCTACTGATCTGTTGTTAAACCTCTCCATTAAGTGGCACCAGTCACTGGATGAATCCAAAGTCAGCTGTACACTGACATTCACTTATCCAAGAGAAGAAATGCCAGCTGCTCTAAGCTACATCAATCACCAGCTGAGAGCTATATCAGCTTGGGGAAATAGATGGCAAGTAACATTTGCACATGAGAAAATGCAAATGATGATCGTCTCTAGGCACCATGATGGTAATGCTGGTGCAGTAGTAAGGATGAATGGGAGGATGTTGGCACCTGGAGAAGAAGTTGATATCCTTGGGGTGAAATTTGACTCCAAACTAACCATGAAGAACCATGTTGTAAATCTTGCAAACAAGGCAGCCAGGAAGCTTACAGCACTTCGCCGTATCTCGCATCTGCTTGACAGTAGGGGTTGCAAGATCCTGTACGAGGCACAAGTACGCTCACACCTTGAGTATGCTCCACTTTCTTGGTTTGCCTGCCCCCCCCCTCTCATCTGCGACTGCTTGACAGAGTAGAGAACAGAGCAAGACGTCTCATCTCTCGCCTGGACCCATCCTGGATAGATCTGCCATTTCAGCAGAGCCTTCAACATAGGAGGGATGTGGGTGGCCTTACTGTTATGTACAAGGCCAATATTGTCAAAATACCACACTTGGATACACTTCGAGGACAGCGTGAAACAAGCTTTTATGCCACAAGACGGGCAGAAAGCAGCAACTTAACTCTGGCTGTACCCTTCTCCAGAACATCACTCCATCTGAGATCATATATACCCAGGATGACTCGAGTATGGAACACATTCGTACAGCATAATGATGTCAACGAGATAAAGTCAGTTGATCAAATGAAAATGCTGGCCCACAGATGGCTCCAACTTCATCCTGTTCCCTACTTGTATGTCTCATAACAATAAAAATGCTTTCAAATGACCTGATGTAGGTAACAGCTCTTAGCTTGCCAATAAAGTTAGGAATCCTTAACCTGTAAATAGCTGTCAATAAAGCTAGGGATCCTTAACCTTGTCAAACCCTGTGTAAAATAAAAAAAAAAAAAAAAAAAAAAAAAAAAAAAAAAAAAGTGGGAGAGAAAGAGAGAGAGACAGAGAGAGAGAGAGAGAGAGAGAGAGAGAGAGAGAGAGAGAGAGAGAGAGAGAGAGAGAGAGAGAGAGAGAGAGAGAGAGAGAGAGAGAGGTACATATATAATGTGCCTAATAGATAAAATTGGCCAATTAGCAAGAACTCTTTTAAAATTAGGTCCTTTCTAAATATTTTCTCTTATACGTTTAAAGATATATTTTTTTCATTTATGTTAATATAAAAATTAATAATTTTGTACCAAAAGAACCTTAGAAAACTTACTTAACCTTATTATAACAAGGGCAATTTAATTTACGCTAATCCAACTAAATATTTTAGATAAGTTTACAATAATTTCATAAGTAACAAACACAATGAAATATATTTTTCTCGTTAGATTCTGAATGATCTTTATGAAATTATTGCATACACAAATTTTTGCTTGCCTTATTTGGCAAGAAGAGCGTTGCTATTTAAGCCAAAATCGAAATTTTTACCTATATATATATATATATATATATAAAATATATATATATAATATATAATATTATATATAATATATATATATATATATAAACAGGTCGGCCGTCTCCCACCGCGGCAGGGTGACCCAAAAAGAAACAAAATCCCCAAAAAGAAAATATTTTCATCATTCAACACTTTCACCACACTCACACATTATCACTGTTTTTGCAGAGGTGCTCAGAATACAACAGTTTAGAAGCATATACGTATAAAGATACACAACATATCCCTCCAAACTGCCAATATCCCAAACCCCTCCTTTAAAGAATAGGCATTGTACTTCCCATTTCCAGGACTCAAGTCCAGCTATATAAAAATAACCGGTTTCCCTGAATCCCTTCACTAAATATTACCCTGCTCACACTCCAACAGCTCGTCAGGTCCCAAATACCATTCGTCTCCATTCACTCCTATCTAACACGCTCATGCACACTTGCTGGAAGTCCAAGCCCCTCGCCCACAAAACCTCCTTTACCCCCTCCCTCCAACCTTTTCGAGGACGACCCCTATCCCGCCTTCCTTCCCCTACAGATTTATACGATCTCTATGTAATTCTACTTTGATCCATTCTCTTTAAATGACCAAACCACCTCAACAACCCCTCTTCAGCCCTCTGACTAATACTTTTATTAACTCCACACCTTGTCCTAATTTCCACACTCCGAATTTTCTGCATAATATTTACACCACACATTGCCCTTAGACAGGACATCTCCACTGCCTCCAACCGCCTCCTCGCTGCAGCATTTACCACCCAAGCTTCACATCCGTTCAAGTGTTGGTACTACTATACTTTCATACATTCCCTTATTTGCCTCCATAGATAACGTTTTTTGTCTCCATATATACCTCAACGCACCACTCACCTTTTTTTCCTTCATCAATTCTATGATTAACCTCATCCTTCATAAATCCATCCGCTGACTATATATTTAATTTTTTTTTTATTATCACACTGGCCGATTCCCACCAAGGAAGGGTGGCCCGAAAAAGAAAAACTTTCACCAACATTCACTCCATCACTGTCTTGCCAGAAGGGTGCTTTACACTACAGTTTTAAACTGCAACATATATATATATATATATATAATATATATATAATATATATAAATATATATATAAAATAAATATATATATAAAATTTATATATATATAAATATATATATTTAAATTATAACTGTAATGACGTAATTTTTATTACAATTACAACTATAATTTTGCTTGTGAAGGAAACATGAGTGGTTTAGGCACAAAGAAAACTTCCCTACAGGGCGGGAGGCACCTGTTTCCGCGGCACCTGCTTCATACAAAGATCCTGAGAAGAACAATCAGTAAGAGTGCCAGGTGCCATTTTCTAAGACACGCCGAGTTCCCACAATGCTAAGAAACTGCAGCCACTCTCCCAGTCTGGCTTATGCTAGAACTGCCTTCAGTAGCAAGTACGTCTTTCAGAGCGTTATAGTGCGTCAGTTTCTGCACAGCAAGTCTAACAGTAATTAGCTTATTGTTAATTATGATAATGAAACTATAAAACGGGAAAACTTAGGTCTGGCAGTGGGGACAGCTTGTTACGTAAAATAAAACAAGTAATGCGGGTTATGACATTTCACTGTGAGAACGTTTCGTCCACTAAGGACGAAATAAGTCCCTGGTGAATGAAACGTCTTCACAATGACATCCTACAACCCGCATCGTGCGTCACAGTTACTATGTCATAGTTACCATAATCTGTTATGTTTAAAGCCTATCGACAACACGAAGAATTATTAAAGCTGCATATCAACGATGCACCACCAGTTAATAGCACGTTCATCCCTAATGTTCCTTTCGGTCTATGACTTACGGGTTTAGCGCGCTCTTGCGAATACAATAACAACAACAAGAATAATAATTAATATAGGGATGAAAAAACTGAAAACAATAATTTCCATTTTGTAATTGTCTCTTTGTAGCCACGAGAGCAAAGTTATGTTCCCGGTCTTCATTAATTTGTTCATTAAATAAATTTTCAAAAATTTCGAATGGTTGTAGAACTTGCTACATCCTCTTTTATTTCATTCCATCGATGTACTTCACTACGTCGAACCACCTCATTCCACTGATGTGCTTCATTACATCCATCTACCTCATTCCATTCATGTACTTCGTAATGAAGTGCATGAGGTACATCATTCCATTGATGTACCTAATCCACTGGTCTACCTCATCCACTGATGTACCAGTCTGTCTCCACCTAAATATAAGTTTTATTTTTGAGAAGACATAAAAAAAAAACTTGTTTTGCAGCAGGGTTGGGGTGAGTGGAAGACAAACTGCAAATTAGTGTGGGTAACACCTTGGGTAATTAAGAAAAGACACACGTTGTAGAACAAGTTTTTCATGGGGGCAACGTTTCACTCTAGAGAGAGAGAGAGAAACGTTGTTGAAATAAAAGCTGGTTCTCTTCCTTATTATCGGCAGTACGCCATTTGGATCCACACTGACTCCTTCACTACCATTCCCTGACTCCTTCACCACCCTTCCCTGACTCCTTCACCACACTTCCTAACTTCTTCAGCCCCCTTCCTGACTTCCTCAGCCCCCTTCCTGACTTCTTCAGCCCCCTTCTATTACCTTTTTTATCACCCTTCCATGATTTCTTGAACACCCTTCCCTGACTTATTTACCCCTTCCCTATCCTCGTCACCCCCTCCTCTCTAATCTCAACAGCCTCTTTCCACTTCCTATTATAATCTCTTCCCACTTTCTCCTTAATATCTCATCCTCTTCCTCCTTTCCCCTTCTACACTAACCCAAATACCATCCCACACTTACCTTCAACCATCTTCATTCCATCCCTCTTACCTCACATCATCCCCACCTTCCTATCCCTTTCCCTGCGTCCCACACATCAATCCCTTTCCTATCCCCTCCCATTCCTACCCTATTCCTTCCATCCCGCCTCCCTGAAGCCACACTCCTTCCACCCTCAAAATTTATTCATGGGAAAAGATGGTCGAGGCTTGACTACAAATTCCTTATTGGCATCATCCTTGTAGTCCTCAACAGCTCTCTGGGCAGAGGTCTCTGTGTGACTTTGTTGTAGTAGTTGGTGTGTAGGGTTTGCCGTATGCGCGTTCTGTAGTATGCTCATGTACGTATCTTGTGTGTTTTGCGTGCATGTATACTGTATATATTATTATTATTATTATATTCATGGAGCACTAAACCCTTAAGGCTCATACAGCACTTAAGGGGAATGGGAGGCATTCAGGTTTGATCCAAGGAAGGGGAGCACAGTTATGATTCCTTGGATTAAAAGCCCCTGAGCGGCTTCAAGGAACCTCCCATGATGGTGTATACTGTATACAGAATGTATCGTAGTGCTGAATTTTTGTTACCCACAACCTTCGACAAACACCCAAGTACCTGTGTACAACTATATCAGTGGGTAATAATGGTAGAATTACCGACAGAATGTTAGGTAAAAGGACACATACAACTAATGTGATACTTTACTGTGGCAATGTTGCCACAAAATAATGTCACATCAGTTGCATCTGTTCTTTAACCTGTATCCGTAAACAAGGACTGCGGGTGTAGGGATTTATCCATACGATTTCTCCAGCCAAGGACTCGAATCCATATCCTTTCAGCTTTGAATCCAATACTCTGTCTCTGTGATGCATGGTAAGATTTTAAGTTGAGCCAAATTTAAATAATTACAATTTAAGTCTCGGCAATACTATAATAATCTTAGGGTAGCGTTAGATTTGCTATAGCCTTAATGCAATGAAATAATAAGCAATTTAAGTTATCTCCTGCAAATCTTAATTAAAAATAATACTGTGTCACCATTAATCAAACTTGAAATGCTCCACAATTACCTTTCTAATTTAAGCAATTTGAGCCTAGTGTAAACTTAGTGAATGCAATTAGAGGCCACAGCCCGCGCGTAAACTTCATCTAATGCCGTGTTAGTCAGGCTTTAGTCGTGCAAGATGAGGGAACTGCAAGTTTGTCTCAGTGTTGCATTAATGTGCAGGAAGTCTAGTCCCTATATAGCGTTGGTCACACACTGCGCCGCAGCCACGGTGGATGCATCCTCCATTAGCTCTCAACATCTACACAATGATGATAACTTATTTTTCCCAGAGCCAGTGTATTATTTTTTATATTCATGGAGAAGCTTGGTTAAGAGTCATACAGCACCTGGAGAATGGGAGACAATCAGGTCTGCTTCGAGGAAGGGGACGGTAGCTCCAAAACCCTGAATCAGGAGCACTTCGCCGGTATCGAGGCATCCCTCGAGAAAAGAAAAGATTGCATACTGTAAGTAGCCCACCGAAACTTGATTTTTTTTTATTCATCGATTTGTTTTAAACCATAGTCGTGAAATTTTCTAGTGAAATTTGCATTTTTTTATAGCTCTTGGGGTCTGCCTCCTGCCTTTCTGTTTTATGCCTTCATCCACATTTACTATGTTTAATTCTGAAACCACTACGTGAATAATTTTCAAGATACTGAGACAGACAAGTTGCAGAAAAAGCTTTCGTTAAGAAAATGTTCAGCTCTATGTAATGTTGAGCTCTGCTTGCACCGAAGCGTTGTTTCAATAAAAGCTTATTCTTTGTTTTTTTTAGTTGTCGGCAATACACTATCTTATCCGACTTCCAAGACACTAGGGAGGCCATATCTCCTCTGGCACACAACTTACAGCAGCGTCAGACCGAAAATAAACATTATTCTCATTTCCCCAGAGGTTGTTCGCACACAACCCTTGATGTAGGGTTGACTCACCCGGAGAATGGGTTACACCATTAACATTGAGAATTCTGAATTGTTATTACTTTGTTTGGTTTAAGACCTATCAAAACACGAGGGTCATTAAGGCTGCAAGACAGCTGTATACTAACAACCAAGAACACTTTAATCCCTAAGACAGGGATAAAGTAAATTTTTAGAGTATTAAAGCTCAAGAGATGCACTCCTTATCGTGTGTATACCTTGTGCTTTCTAGTCTCGTTAGACTGTTTGGTTCAAGGCCTGTACGACGGCACTTGATGCATAGTAAAACTTTATTACAGACGCCTCTCTATGTAGAGCTTTGTGAAATCAGAATGAAACCAATAGTTTAACACGTGGGCTATTACTGCTGCAATTCATCTGTACACTATGAAATGTATGCACCACTCGGTGTTCGTATCCTCAGCTGGATTGCTGTGTCAAGCACCGACGATTTATACTCCCTAAGTCTAAGCTTAGTCTATAGTTTTTAGCCAGTAGGAAAACCTGGCTGGATTCCGTTAAATAGATATTTAACATAATTCCTATCGACTGCCTGGGTTATTATAGCAGCAATCTATTCTTCACAAAGTTTCGACAGTTGCTTCAAAAAATGGCAATATGAATTTTAGATTTTAGATTACTTCACCACTAGATTTGTACAGGATGTCCCAAAGTTTAAATGTAAGCATTATATTCCTAAAGTAAAATAAATACATTTCTAATGTTGGTTTTACATATTTCAAGAAATAAAATATCAATCAATAAAAGGTAGAACTAGTTCACTTACAGGATTCCAGAATTAATAGTAAATTGTGTATTTTTTCTTACGAGCATGGACGTCTGAAACATCCTGTATTTTAATGAGGCTTGAGCAATGCTCAGACGTCCACGTGAATCCCAAAAATATCATTAAGAACCCCGGGACAAGTAAATTTTATTACTAACTGCTTGCAACCAAAACGGTCAAAAAGGTAATTACGGATTCCCTCTACCGTCCCCTCTCCATAAGGAAAACAGTGAAATATAGTTTGGCATATTTTTAATATACCATTTTTTTTTTACGGCAAAGCTTACATAACAACCTAATCTAACACTGCTAAAATTAACGTAATATACAAAACAATTTAACAAACCTATCTACGAATTTACACAAATTTGCTAGCTTGTTTTCCTGTTTTCTGTTAAGTTAAATCTTCAGATGACCTTGTTCATATATACTAATATTTTGGTTTGCTTGACAATATAATTCTTAGCTTGGAATAGGACGTGACATACTGAACATAACATCTGAATGCATATATGACGTATGATTCTAATAAGCTAAAAAAAAATAAAATCTTAATACTTGTGAACTACAAATCTGACAAAAACTGAAAAGGAGGGATGAAAATTGCCCATATATTCCCAAAGCAGGAGATTTACAGAAGCAATAAATAAACTGATAGAGGGTCATGGATAGTTTCCAACTCACATCCTACCCCAGGTTGCTTGGTTATCCTAGTGGAATGACGTCAGGATAAGATATTGACTTTGTGTTACTCAGTAAATTGTGTCTCAGCACGCAAGGATACTGCGCCAGGTTATGAATCACAGTAATAACACGCTTATGTTGCAAGATTCTCTCACAGAATACTGTATTATAATCATCGAGGTGAGGCCCTAAACGCATAGGGGTCATAAAAGCGCCTCGGGAAAAAGAACTGCAGTCAAGTTTCATTCAAAGAAGGTAGCTACCATACCTTAGATCAAGAGCCCTTCACCATTAAGGCACCCCCTTGAAGAGACATACTACATCACACAACAAAATATAGCAACTTTGTTTTGTAATGTATGGACAGAGCCTAAATGCCCAGAGAGTGCTTCGAGGGTCAACACTCCCACGACCCGGTTCTAGACCAGGCCTCTATTTGCATTTTAAATTACAGAGTTCAAATTAAGCTTCTGCGCCTTATAATCTACCCCTTCAAGAGATCCCGTAATGGCGGTGAAGGACTCTTGTTCAAAGGAATCAGTTACACATACCCTTTCCTTAGAGCCAACCTGATTATCTCCCATTCTCCAGAAGCTGTATGACCTTACTAAATTCGTCTTTCCCCAAAAATAATAATTCAGCACATTTAAAATGAATTATATACAGTATGTAAAAAGTCCCACAAGAATAAAGGCAGCGTAAACTAATAACCTTGAAACAGGAAACAGCCTAGTTGCAGTGGTGTAATTTGCCTGTCGTCTGAGCGTAACAATATATTTTAAAAAATTAAAACCAAATTTCAGACTAAAACTCGGCACTAATTTTAACTATAATAACATGAAACATGGAAATATTTAAATAATATATAATTCCGGCTTATTAGAGGATTTGTTAGATTTAAAGCCTGTATACTACACACGAGTCATTAAGGTTACATGCTACTTGCAACCCCCCCCCCTTTAAAAATACTTTAATCCTAAATAAATTAAACTCTTGGAGCATATTCGAAATACTGCAAAATACACCTCTCAGTGCATATATTTTTATGTGCCAATAATTCTATGTGCCAATAATTCTGGCAATTCTCACATGTTAAATTTAAGAGCATTACATAGGAACATAAGAATGGACCTACTGACCCATACACAGCAAAGTCCTCGAATAACGTTGTTTCGTTAAAACTCTGATGAGAAAAAAATCGATTCCCGGCCGGGGCCACTGTCTGTGTGGAGTTTGCACCAACTATATATGTCTGCGTGGGTTTTCTCTGGGTACTCCGGTTTCCTCCCACATCCTAAAGATGTGTGCGTTAGGTTAATTGACGTGTCTAAATTGTCTCAGTATGAGTGTGAGTGCGCCCTTCGATGGAATGGCTTCCTGTCCAGGATTCGTTCCTGCCTTGTGCTCCGTTCTGCCGGGATAATCCCACTTTTATTTCAATGTTTAATATTAGAAGTGTTTTTGGGTCTTTATTTAGAAGTTTGGTGATGGTTTTATGACCAGAAATAAGCCGTAGAAACTTAACTATTGTTTATATCAAAGTAGCAGTTTCCAAGAGCCTATCGACAACGTTAAGTGAGTACTTACTGTATAGCCAAAACACTTTTAGCATGTAACAGAACTCGAGCGGAAGTTAGCTACTTAATACATTATTGAGGCATTTATGAGCTTGGCTTGCTAACCATATGTACAGGTTGCCGAAGATATTTAATGGTTAGAATAGGGAGGTGCAACAATAATCAAAGGAAGTCTAATTAAGCCCAACCCTGTCTGAGGTATATTATTTTCTTTTAAAAATGCCACACACAGCGGTCAGGTAACGCTGGGTCCCTATTTACTGTTACTGAACAGGGGCAGACGTAAGAAGACTTACCTATACGGTCTCACCCCGCCTGAAATTATATTTCACAGGTCATGGAATTTGGTAAATTGATATATAATATATAATATATAATATATATATATATTATATATATTATTATATTTATATTATATATATATATATTATATATATATATTTCGTGCCGAATATGTAAAACTGGTCAATTAGCAGAATCATTTAAAATTAAGTCCTTTTATAAATTTTCTTTTTATACGTTTAAAGATTATTTTTTTCATTAATGTTAATCTAAAATTTTTAAATTTTGCTCCAAAAGAATCTTAGAAAACTTACCTAACCTTATTATAACAAGAACAATTTTTTTTAGCCTAACCCAACTAAATATATTTTTAGATTTGTTTACAAAAATTTAATATAAACAAACACAATGAAATATATGTTTTTCGTTAGGTTCAGAATGATTTTGGCGAAATTATTGCTACACAAATTTTCACTTGTCCTATATGACAAGATGAGCGTTGCTATTTAAGCCAAGATCGCAAGTTCTGCCTATTCGGCACGAAAATATATTTATATATATAATTATATTATATATTATATATTATATATATATATATATATATATATATATAATATATATATAAAATATAATGGTTTATGACCAGAAATAAGCCGTTTTAAACTTAACTATTGTTTTATCAAAGTAGCATTTTCCCAAGAGCCTATCGACAACGTTAAGTGAGTACTTACTGTATATATATATATATTTTATATATATATATATATATATATAATATATATATATATATATAATATATATTATAATAAGGCCTCTCAACTAACAGGATAATTACACGCGCAAAGAACCTTTCCAGCCGCCACTACAATATACTTTATTCTTTAAAGTTCTGTGTGTATATACTAAGAAATACAGTTCTTAGCGCAGCGCGTGTGAACCGGTCGTACAGTCCTCCTCACTTACCATTTTCTCACGTGGTAAATACAGTATGTGTGGAAGGCATAAATGTGTTAAATTTTATTACCAACATGTCCTCATTTTTACTATGCCAAATTTCTTACGTGGTGCCCAAAGTCATTTTCTCAACGCTTTCTAAATTTTTAAAATGTCATTTTTTCCTTATTTCAGGTTAGGTTAAAAGTGGGTTTAAGACACCCTCCATCATTCACTCGGCTGACTGCCCTTACAATAGTAAGATTCTGTCTATGATTAAAAGGACGGGCTGTTAACACACACGCAGCTATCAACGTATACAGCTCACCACAGTACATACAGCTACCAACACTACACACAGCTATAAACCACACACAGCTACCATACAATACAGCTACTAACACCATACACGCACAGCTACCACACTATACACAGCTACCAACACTGTTCACAACACCCAGCACCACACAACTACAAACTCCCCCCACAGAGCTGCTACCAATACCACACAGCTCCCAACACTACACACAGCTACCAGTACCACAGCTCCCAACACTACACACAGCTACCAACACCACACAGGTAGCGACACCACAAACACCAACCAACACGTCACTTCTACAGTGTATTGTAAAGTTATATGATGGCAATGAAAAGAGTAAACACAACAAAAATTTACGTCCCGGGTGGTGGAGTTGATATCACGAAAGTTTGACCTGCAAGGCGCAGCCATGGACTGCTATGGATCGCTCTTTTATTTTGAAGCAGGTTACGCACGAGCAAAACTGCTTTTCCCTATTCAATACTCCGGCTCAATTTTTTTCTGGAATATGTCCCGCCAACCAAAAATACAAATACAATATCATCTTTAATATCTAGTGAATATGAAAAAACGGTAAATCCGTAGGAATCATACATCTGTCGAATGAGTGGGAGACAATCAGGTGTGATCCAAGGAAATGGAGAGTAGCACCAAATTCCCCGAATGAAGAGCCCTTCAACGGCGCTATGGGAAAGGAGCTAAGAGAGGAAATGTGACATCAGTGAAAGAACCAAATTTAAAAAACTAATATATTACTAATATATTTTATTGTGGTTTGCCTAATAACGTTCAGAAGTAGACGCGTGTGAACATGCTAGAAACTGGCATATTTTGAAGAGGGATTACAGTAGGAACGCGAAAACCATCACTATATTCTTATATTCATGTGGAAGCGCTAAAATCCGTAAGGGTTCTACAGCACCTAAGGAGTGGGAGATAAATAGGTATGATCCGGAAAAGGAGAAAGGTAGCTCAAATTCCTGGGTTCAAAATGCCTGCAGAAACTAGGTACCCCCTTTCCCTTTGAAGAGGATGGGCCGCCGCGAAAAACGTGATCGAGCGAGACAAGATAGACAACAAACCCACCTTTAATGGCTTCCTCTATCTCTTGTTGGACACTCATTTGCCAGTTTGAGCACCACTTTACCTGGCCTGCATGCAGCTGCATCTTTGCACTATATCTGAATACCCGGGCTCCACTACAATTCGCATTTTTTACATACTCTGGAGAGCATCTCTCTCTTAACTTGCATGCATGCAGTGGTGTACATAAACTTGGATGAGTCTATGTTTCGGTATGTATGTACTGTATATTTAAAGCTCATTTTACTCTATACTTTACGAACCGAAATATTTCTGACTGGTAATGTGCCAGAGATATGCAGTCTTAATGATCCTCGTGTCGTCGGTCATTTATAAACCTGATAATCTAGCTACAATTCGCATAGGACATAGAGAGGTGTATGTCTCTCAGTGTAAACATACTGAGCGTTTAAGTGATTTTCTGAGTAAAAGGTCATCAGACGTTAGGATGGTTAAGGGGGTAACCCAAACAACGAAGTTATTTTGTATATAATAAACATAACAAAGGTAAAAGTTGCCCAGGCATTAATACTCAGCTACTTGCGGCTCACTTAATAAAAACATAAGTGATACAGGAACCAGACACAGTTCATCATTCTCCCTTAAGTGTGAGAGTGGTCACTATGTGCATACATAAGAGACACAAGTGCAAGAATATTCAACTTATGAGGAGTATTTCAGTGGTACAAATATAACTGTTTAACTTTTAGTATAATCTAAACTGGCTTCTGTTCTCCAGAATTAAAAGAAAAACTGCAGAAGCCTTGAGTATATTTTCCTGTGTACATTTTTTATGTAATCTAATATTCAATCGGCTAGACCTAACACTGTGGCCCAGGTGTTCAACAGTGCTGTTATTAAGATACAATATTCAGAATAACAATGAGGCTAGTAGCAACGTGTCGCGGATGTCCCCTGTCTCGGTCACCCTCTGTAGCCTCATGCATGTATTCAAGTGTTTAACCAGCATAGGTAATCTATCGTAGGACACGCAAACGTGTTCCTTTGTCTTTTTAGTGGTGTGGAGAACCATGGGTACCACTTCCTTTGATGTGATATTTAACTGTTTTGGGGTGAACTGGAAAACCCGAGGAAAGCCTCAGTCGAAGAAATGATCAAAAGCTCTCCTGATCCGTGTCAAGAAAAACTGTTCCCATTTCTATTGACAAATAAAATATTACTATTAGCACGAGGTTTAATGCCTTGAAAACTAACGAAATATCCATGAGAATGTCTATCATAAGAAAGCCTATAAAATATCAGTGAATATACATATAGCCTATAAACTAACAATGAATACACATTTATAACGAATTCAAGTA
Organism: Cherax quadricarinatus; assembly: GCF_026875155.1. NCBI lineage: Eukaryota > Metazoa > Arthropoda > Malacostraca > Decapoda > Parastacidae > Cherax > Cherax quadricarinatus. Next base: position 4,834,018 of record NC_069446.1, read on the forward strand.
TGAGACGCCTCACGAATTTGTACAGATAAAAGTAACTGTAAATCGGACTGAGCACAAAACCCTCTTCATTATCATTCTGCTGAAAAGTTATATAATGTCGTGTATTGTAGGGTATTTAATGATTACTTTTAAGCTCTGAACCAGAATTAAAACCCTCACTAAACTATAAACGAACCAAAGATAGACTTAAAAAAATGCCAGGTTGGCAAGTATTGATATATTTTGCAGTCCTGTAAGGACTTTCCTCCCTCAGGGAAGGTTCCTCGACGCCAGTGAGGAGCTCTACTGTAGATCCATGGATCTGAACCTAACCTCCCCTTCCTTGGATCGAATCATATTACTTCCCATTCCCCAGTTAATTGTATGACCTTCACAGGTTTAATAATGTACCACCGTAAAAACAAAGGAGCAATGCAGTATGCCTATAGTACTGACCTATGCTAGGTGAGTTTCCCAAGTATTGACTTGAAAAAGTTCACCTGAGCGAAACATTGTATAATAATGGCTTATTCTGCTACACGTGTCTTTCTATTGCCTTACTTGAGAGCATTTTGCTTCCACCAACCACAGCCACCTTGCCTCTGACGTCAGTACGAAATCGTAAAGCGATACCAATCAGCTGATGCCGTTAAGACTATGATATATGAAGAACATTTGTCTGCCACGGAGATACCAAAACCACTGACACTATAAGGCAAATATATAATTACAAAAACAAGATTCCTGGCGCAATCATGTTTAGAGATCTGGTACGCGAGTGGAAGCACGCATGCACGTGCGCGACACACGCACGACACACGCACACGCACACACGCACGCACACACACACACACACACACACACACACACACACACACACACAACTACATACACACAACACACATACATACATACATACACAAACATACATACACCCGAGCACACACCACACACCACCACACCACACACACACACACACACACACACACACACACACACACACACCAGCAACGGCTCCTGAAGTTCAACCCCACCAAGTACTAAGTTATGAAGTTGTTAAAGGGCAAAGAAAACCACAGACGGAGTATAGTCTAGGGGGCCAGAAACTACAAACCTCACTCAAGGAAACAAATCTTGGGGTGAGTATAACACCGGGCACATCTGAGGCGCACATCAACCCAATAACTGCTGCAGCATACGGGCACCTAGCAAACCTAAGAACAGCATTCTGACATCTTAATAAGGAATCGTTCAGGACCCTGTACACTGTGTACATTAGGCCCATATGGGAGTATGCAGCACCAGTTTGGAACCTGCACCTAGCCAAGCATGTAAGGAAACTAGAGAAAATGCAGAAGTTTGCAACATGACTATTCCCGGAGCTAAGGGGTATGTCCTACGAGGAGAGGTTAAGGGAAATCGACCTGATGACACTAGAAGACAGGAAAGAGAGGGGGGAGGGATATGATAACGACATATATACTGAGAGGAATCGACAAGGTGGACAAAGACAGGATGTTCCAGAAATGGGACACAACAATAAGGGGTCAAAGTTGGAAAATGAGGACTGAGATGAATCACAGGGATGTTAGGAAGTATTTCTTTAGTCACAGAGTTGTCAGGAAGTGGAAGTCTGGGAAGTGATGTAGTGGAAGCAGAATCCATACATAGTTTTAAGAGGAGGTATGATAAAGCTCACGGAGCAGGAAGAGTGACCTAGTAGCGACCAGGAAAAAGGCGGGGCCAGGAGCTGCATTCACAACTAGGCGAGTACACACATATATTCACGCACGCATATACAACAGGCCTAGTGTATAATCGACATGTGCCTAGGACAAAATGGTAAATAACTAACACACAGGATCTGAGAATCGACCCCTGCAACCACAAATAGGTGAATGCACACATACACACACAAACAAGCACGCACACATACGTGTAAGTTAAATACAGATGAGCCATAGGATGTTCGGAAAATACTCAGTTTCAGGATGATACATACATGCTAGATGAGAAGCGATAAACCAACATATAGTTTTTAGAGTAGATATGACTGGGCCCAAGTGGCCAGGAACCAATATTGCCGTTGATAGTAATTTAAGAAGCGGAGGGGATCAGATGAGACTCGACCCTCGCAAATACAACTCAGTGAGTACACACTGCAATGATGAAATATTTATGATCGTGGGGATTTTCAGCTCACATGGGAGGAGGCCAGAAGCCGGATGTCATTATGTCCTCCGTTTACCAGAGCTTCAACATTTTTCATGTCCTTAAGTGAATAGCGAAGCAATCTCCTTCATACAAGTGAATATCAAAGGAGCGCAACATCAAATTTTAACGATCACCTTTAGTTAAGATTATGTAACACAAACCACTGACTGGTGTATATGTAGTTATGTGAATGCGGTATATAAAGGGCTATGCTCTTCTCTTAATAACATAGTATTTCTGTTGCAAAGACAGTCAAGTAAATGATGGTTGAACGAGCCTTAAACAGTGATTATCTGACAGATCGTTGTCATACGTGTGGTATATACAAGAACTGTGCGAATAGTTGCTACGTAAATGATTTTTACACACGAATTATGACTGTAGTTACTGCAAGAATACTGTATATACAAGAAGAGTATTTGTAGCTCTGTGTGATATATATGAGAATGGCTTCTGCATAATTAAAACAATATATACATCGGAATATATACACCTCTCGCAGTATATATGACCTTTCCTGTTTATGACAAGTTAATTAGATTTAAAGCCTACTGACTACAAGAGAGGATCTTAGTATGCCACATCTAAACCACCAGTTAAGGATACTTAAATCCTTATTAAAGAGTTCAAAGTCAACCTTAAAAATTTATGCATAAGGTACACGTACAACCTTCTCGGTGCCAATAAACTTTTGTTCTTAATGCATATACACCGAGAAATAATCCTCAGAATATGCTCAAATTTATGTGAAAATGACTGGTTTATTAGGCTGAAAGCTTGACTACACAAGATCATAAAGGATACATATCACCTGTACACCAGTCAAGGAAAGTTAAATTCCTAATATGGGGAGGGACTAAAGTAAACTCAATGTAAATATACTGAAGATATACATTTCTCAGTGCATATATAGTAAAAGATACATATTTCTGAACATATATAATGAAAGATATACGTTTTTCAGTGTATATAATCTTGTGCTGTGAGCAACAGCGTCATTTACTAGTATTTTTCCACTGCTGTCTAGTGAGCACTCATCAGGTACGCACACTGTAAATATGGGTGAGCGACCTTGTGTTTTCAAAGCAGGAGGGTAAATAGTGAGATGTGTAATTACTTCCTGGAGTCCCCTTCACCGCCCCGGCTCTTGCTCCTACATACACCTACCTGTCTTTTGCTGCCCAGAAAGTGGCAAACGTTTGCATATTATTTTGTGTGTGTGTGTGTGTGTGTGTGGACTTAATTTTAAATGAGTTCTTGCTAATTGGCCAGTTTTACATATTCGGCACGACACACACACACACATATATATTATATATATTATAATATATATATATAATATATATATTATATTATATATATATATATAATATATATATAAAATTTATATATATATATATATGCAATAAGATCACAGTAAACAGGTGATTTCAGATATGCAAAAACAACCACTCTGAAAGAATAGAAAAATTTCCCCAAGCGCTTTCGGACTACTCACATTATCAAGGAACTATGAAAGTAAAGCATCCAAGGAAGCTATATAAGGGGTCTGGCCAACACCTCACTATCAGATCCCACAACGGTTAAACACCTGACGCGCGCAGGCCCAACTGGACAGGTCCTTTGCACAACTCACCAACAAACTATTCTACCCAAGAAAATTTAAAAATTATTATTTGTCCGGTGTATTATTAAATTCTTCCCAAATTCTATTAATTATAAATGGATCTAATTGATATAAACCAAAGGAAATATTCATATTATTGTCAAAACTGCTTTACATGGATTTTTTTGAAAAAAGGTTGCTTAACACAATCCTCCCTAATAGAGCTAAATGGTTCAGATATGTTGATGATATTTTGTGTCTTATGCCCAAAAATGTAGATATACACCATTTCCTTGGAAAATTAAATAACTTAGCCCATTCTATAAACTTTACTTTGAGTTTGAAGAAAATAACTCATTGCCTTTTCTAGATGTTTTAATTATTAAGGGTAATAATGAATTCAAATTTAAAATTTACAGAAAACCTACAAATAACTGTTCCTATGTCCACTATTATTCCTCGCATCAAGATAGAGTCAAACTGTCTGTTTTCTCATCAATGTTTTGAAACTTTTCGAATTTGTAGTCCTGAGTTCATAGATGAGGAAATATCCAAAATTTATGAAATAGGTAATGATTTAAAATACCCAAGAAAAAGTAATTGACAAAACTTTTAAAGTTGCTAGAAATACTTTTTACAATCCAAAAAGGGACACCCGCCTTATTCAACTAAAAATATGTTGGTTCTCCCTTACCATGAAAACTTGGTTGATATGCCTTCTCTTCTTAAGACTTTTAATATTAAAGTTGTATTTAAAAATCTTGATACAGTAAAAAAAACTTTTGATAAAGAATTCCCCCCCCAAAATGCTGATGGATGTGTCTATAAGATTCCTTGTAAAATTTGCGATAAAGTTTATTACGGTCAAACGGTAAAATCTCGAACTAAGATTAAACAACATAAATATAGTATTAGAACTGGACAAGATTTCAATGCTTATATTTATTCATGTAAGAGATTTTAACCATCCAATTGATTTCAAAAAGTTGAAAAGTATTATCAAGCCATCCATGGTCGACAGGAATATAATTTGAATCTTGTTTCATAAAAAGCAGTTTTGACAATAATATGAATATTTCCCTTTTGGGTTTTATAAAAATTTGATCCTTTAAAATTTAAAATAGAATTTGGGAAAAATTTTTAATAATACACTGGACAAATAAAATTTTTAAAATTTCTTGGGTAAAAAGTTTTTGGTGAGTTGTAAAAAGGGGCCCTGCCATTTGGGGCCCGGGCGCGCATCGGGTTTAAACCCGTTGGGGGCTGATAGTGAGGTTTTGGGCCAGACCCCTTATATAGTTCCTTGGATCTTTATTTCATATTCTTGTAATGTGGTAGTCACAAAAAGCATTTGGAATTTTCCTATTTTTCAAGGGGGTTTTTTTTTTGCAATTCTGAAATCACCTGTTTACGTGATCCATTGCAAAAAATATATATATATAATAATATAATAATATATATATTATATATATATTTATATTTTATATATATGTCGTGCCGATATGTAAAACTGGCCAATTTAGCAAAACTCATTTAAAATTAAATCCTTTCAAAATTTCTCTTAAGTTTAAAGATTTTTTTTTCATTAAGTAATGTTTAAAAATTTTTTAATTTTGCTCCAAAAGAACTTAGAAAACTTACCCAACCCTTTTTACAACAAGAACAAATTTTTTTAGCCAAAACCCAACTAAAAATTTTGATTTGTTTACAATAATTTTAAAAATAAACAAACACAGTGAAAAATATTTTTTTTTTAGGTTCAGAAGATTTGGCGAAATTATTGCCAAAAAGGGGTTTATGAAATGGGGTTCCCATTTAAAAGATGGTTTTTTCGCAAGAAAATTTAAATTTTTAATTTATTTAAAAATTTTTTTAATAAAAAAATTTATTTTAAATTAAAAAATTACAAAAGGGGGTTTGGGCGAGTGGGGGGGGCCATATTTTTTTTTTAAAACAAGAACGGGGGTTTTAAATTTTTAAGGGGGGGAAAAAAAAGAGGGTCCCCCAAAGTTGGGGGGGTTGGGTTTTTTTCCGTTTCGAGATCCCCTAAAAAAAGGGAAAAAAATTTTTAATTTAAACCCGAGTCTGTGGGGGGGAAAAAATTTTTTAAAACCCCCCCCAAGGGGCTTGATCTGGAGGATCTTGATCGGGGAAAGGGGGGTAAATTTCCCCCTGTTTACCCCCCAAAGAATTTGGCCAAGGCCCCGGGTTGAGTGTTATTTTTTTCTTTTTGGGCCCCCCGGGGTGGGTGAAAAAATATATAATATATATAATTATATATAAAAATATATATAAAATTATAATTTTTATATATATATTTTAAAAAAAAAATTTTTTTTTTTTTTTAAATATTACGAACCCCAAATTAACAGCAAAAAAAATCCATGCCTGGTTTGACCCCAACAACGTGTTTCAAATGTATACCACGTACCCAGTTCACACAACATGCCAATTTTGGGGGCTCAGTCACCTCTAAAAAACTCCATAAAGGCATATCCCCTACCCGTGGTTTCGTCCCTAAACTGAAACCCACCCTTTTAAAAAAATTTTGTAATTTTTTTTTTATTATTATTATTATTATTATTATTATTGAGAATGGTAACCTTATATTATTCATGAGAAGATTTCATACCTTCTAGGGTGATGGGGGGAATTTAAAAAAACTTCCACATTTGGGGGAAGAGTGTGAGACTAGTCTAGTTTAAAAAAAAAAACTACCCACTATTCAACATCTTTCAAAACGTCTCAAACAACAACACCCTCGTTTTTAAATTTTCCCCCTCCCCTTAAATTTTGTGTTGGGGAAATCAAGAAACAGCATGCGACCAGTAAGGAAAATGATCCCGGAGGGGGTTAACCGAAACAATTCTTTCCGCACCTCGCTTTTTTAAGACATGCTTCATGAAACAAAAACAAGGAAATGCGTCCCAAAAAGGAAAATTGGATGGAACGACAAGAAAAAAAACTAGGACTCCCCCAATAAAAAAGCTTTTTTTTAAATTGATTGCAAGCCAACTGGGGGTAGACCACTCTTTAACCACTTAACCGGGCTTTACCTGGGAAGACCCTTGTCGAGACCGATGCTCTTGACAAACAAACACCCCAACTAAAATCATAGAACGATAATGTGGTGCTTTTTATAGATGGAAACCTAAACCCTCACATTCCCCTGATCTTTATTTTTTTAAAGTGGTGGACGGAAGCCCGCGGAAGGCTTGGGCCCAAAGGGGCAAAAACAGTAGTTCACCCCGATGACTACAATTGCGTAAAGATAATTTTTTTCAAATTTCCTGACAAACAAAATATCCTCAACTACAATATAGGCCATACAGAGAATGTTTATCTCTGTATAGCCTGTATTCATTTACTTAAAAACATATACCCTATATTTCAATGCCTATCTCTGGAATTAATACCACACGTGTAGCGTATATGCCTTGAACTTAACACATGAACTATAATATTCACTTTTGTTACCTGAAAAAAACAATAAAAAGAGAAAATTAATATTCAGAATTTTTAATAAACTTTTTATTGCACCGAAGCACTAGCTAAGTTTTCAGTAATATTTTCCCCTTACCAACCGAGAGAATATGAAAAACGATATTTTTTTTCAGCTTTTAATTATCTTCTAACGATGTTTAGTCTGCCATATTTTATGTAACTCCGTGTGAACTTACACTGACGAGCTATATGATAAACTCATGTTTTGTATCATTACGTGGTGAGCAAGAATCTCTTCCTACACCTCCTCCTCCTCCTCCTACTACTACCACTTCACCATCCTCCCCATATAAACTGTGTCCATATAATGTACGTATTGATTTGAAATGCCCAGGAGGGCGAAAAGTTGCCTTAATAAATGTCTCATTAAGTTGTATGTGTCCACTTACCTTAGCTAGGTATAAAGCAGACCCCTCAGGAGAGGTTTTTGATGCTGGTGAGGGGCTCTTAATCCAAGGATTTGAAACTGTCCTTCCCGTCACAATGATTTCCTCCTATTCCCCAGGCGCTGTGTGAACCCTACGGTTTTAGAGCTTCAGATAATAATAATAATAATAACTAATAACAGGTATAGATCAGAACAATGATTCAGGATAATCCTACTAGCAATTACCTGGAGATGTATAAATCACGCTGCTATGACCGTCCTACACCGGCTGCATGCACTATTAATTACGGAAAATGGTTATTGGAATGCCTCCGCTAATGCCATTTTACTAAATGACATCTGGTAACTCGCTTCCTCACTCATCGTAAAGAGCTATAAAGAAAGGCAAAAATGGAAGTTTTTTCTATAACAACATAATGGCTTCAATATTTCTGCGCTGAAAGTGGCACCAGTTACGTTTAAAGCCTATCGACTACACGAGCATCATATTCCACCTAGGTACTAACATCAAGAATTTTTGAATCACCCAAGATATAAGGAAACTCTACGTGTATATACACATAAGTTGTGTATGTATATATATATATATATATATGTATCTATATATGTATATGTATATATGTATATGTATATATGTATATGTATATATATATGTATATATATATATATGTATTTTTTTTTATTATCACACTGGCCGATTCCCACCAAGGCAGGGTGGCCCGAAAAAGAAAAACTTTCACCATCATTCACTCCATCACTGTCTTGCCAGAAGGGTGCTTTACACTACAGTTTTTAAACTGCAACATTAACACCCCTCCTTCAGAGTGCAGGCACTGTACTTCCCATCTCCAGGACTCAAGTCCGGCCTGCCGGTTTCCCTGAACCCCTTCATAAATGTTACTTTGCTCACACTCCAACAGCACGTCAAGTATTAAAAACCATTTGTCTCCATTCACTCCTATCAAACACGCTCACGCATGCCTGCTGGAAGTCCAAGCCCCTCGCAAACAAAACCTCATTTACCCCCTCCCTCCAACCTTTCCTTGGCCGACCCCTACCCCGCCTTCCTTCCACTACAGACTGATACACTCTTGAAGTCATTCTGTTTCGCTCCATTCTCTCTACATGTCCGAACCACCTCAACAACCCTTCCTCAGCCCTCTGGACAACAGTTTTGGTAATCCTGCACCTCCTCCTAACTTCCAAACTAAGAATTCTCTGCATTATATTCACACCACACATTGCCCTCAGACATGACATCTCCACTGCCTCCAGCCTTCTCGCTGCAACATTCATCACCCATGCTTCACACCCAAAATAAGAGCGTTGGTAAAACTATACTCTCATACATTCCCCTCTTTGCCTCCAAGGACAAAGTTCTTTGTCTCCACAGACTCCTAAGTGCACCACTCACCCTTTTCCCCTCATCAATTCTATGATTCACCTCATCTTTCATAGACCCATCTGCTGACACGTCCACTCCCAAATATCTGAATACATTCACCTCCTCCATACTCTCTCCCTCCAATCTGATATCCAATCTTTCATCACCTAATCTTTTTATCCTCATAACCTTACTCTTTCCTGTATTCACTTTTAATTTTCTTCTTTTGCATACCCTACCAAATTCATCCACCAATCTCTGCAACTTCTCTTCAGAATCTCCCAAGAGCACAGTGTCATCAGCAAAAAGCAACTGTGACAACTCCCACTTTATGTGTGATTCTTTATTTTTTAACTCCACGCCTCTTGCCAAGACCCTCGCATTTACTTCTCTTACAACCCCATTTATAAATATATTAAACCACGGTGACATCACACATCCTTGTCTAAGGCCTACTTTTACTGGGAAATAATTTCCCTCTTTCCTACATACTCTAACTTGAGCCTCACTATCCTCGTAAAAACTCTTCACTGCTTTCAGTAACCTACCTCCTATACCATACACTAAAACATCTGCCACATTGCCCCCCTATCCACCCTGTCATACGCCTTTTCCAAATCCATAAATGCCACAAAGACCTCTTTAGCCTTATCTAAATTACTGTTCACGTATATGTTTCACGGGCAAAAAACCTGGTCACACCCCCTACCTTTCCTAAAGCCTCCTTGTTCATCTGTATCCTATTCTCCGTCTTACTCTTAATTCTTTCAATAAAAAACTCTACCATACACTTTACCAGGTATACTCAACAGATTATCCCCCTATAATTTTTGCGCTCTCTTTTGTCCCCTTTGCCTTTATACAAAGGAAAACTATGCATGCTCTCTGCCAATCCCTAGGTACCTTACTCTCATCCATACATTTATTAAATAATTGCACCAACCATTCCAAAACTATATCTCCACCTGCTTTTAACATATCTATCTTTATCCCATTCAATCTCGGCTGCCTTACCCCTTTCATTTTACCTACTGCCTCACGAACTTCCCCCACACTCACAACTAGGCTCTTCCTCACTCCTACAAGATGTTATTCCTCCTTGCCCAATACACGAAATCACAGCTTCCCTATCTTCATCAACATTTAATAATTCCTCAAAATATTCCCTCCATCTTCCCAATACCTCTAACTCTCCATTTAATAACTCTCCTCTCCTATTTTTAACTGACATTCATTTGTTCTCTAGGCTTCCTTAACTTGTTAATCTCACTCCAAAACTTTTTCTTATTTTCAACAAAATTTGTTGATAAACATCTCACCCACTCTCTCATTTGCTCCTTTTTTACATTGCTTCACCACTCTCTTAACCTCTCTCTTTTTCTCCATGTACTCTTCCCTCCTTGCATCACTTCTACTTTGTAAAAACTTCTCATATGCTAACTTTTTCTCCCTCTCTTTACATCCTCATTCCACCAATCGCTCCTCTTCCCTCCCGCACCCACTTTCCTGTAACCATAAACTTCTGCTGAACACTCTAACATTACATTTTTAAACCTACCCCATACCTCTTCGACCCCATTGCCTATGCTCTCATTAGCCCATCTATCCTCCAATAGCTGTTTATATCTTACCCTAACTGCCTCCTCTTTTAGTTTATAAACCTTCACCTCTCTCTTCCCTGATGCTTCTATTCTCCTTGTATCCCATCTACCTTTTACTCTCAGTGTAGCTACAACTAGAAAGTGATCTGATATATCTGTGGCCCCTCTATAAACATGTACATCCTGAAGTCTACTCAACAGTCTTTTATCTACCAATACATAATCCAACAAACTACTGTCATTTCGCCTACATCATATCTTGCATACTTATTTATCCTCTTTTCTTAAATATGTATTACCTATAACTAAACCCCTTTCTATACAAAGTTCAATCAAAGGGCTCCCATTATCATTTACACTTGGCACCCCAAACTTACCTACCACACCCTCTCTAAAAGTTTCTCCTAATTTAGCATTCAGGTCCCCTACCACAATTACTCTCTCACTTGGTTTAAAGGCTCCTATACATTCACTTAACATCTCCCAAAATCTCTCTCTCTCCTCTAAATTCCTCTCTTCTGCAGGTGCATACACGCTTATTATGACCCACTTTTCGCATCCAACCTTTACTTTAATCCACGTACTTCTTGAATTTACACATTCATATTCTCTTTTCTCCTTCCATAACTGATCTTTCAACAGTACTGCTACCCCTTCCTTTGCTCTAACTCTCTCAGATACTCCAGATTTAATTCCATTTATTTCCCCCCACCGAAACTCCTCTACCCCCTTCAGCTTTGTTTCGCTTAGGGCCAGGACATCCAACTTCTTTTCATTCATAACATCAGCAATCATCTGTTTCTTGTCATCCGCACAACATCCACGCACATTCAAGCATCCCAGTTTTATAAAGTTTTCCTTCTTCTCTTTTTTAGTAAATGTCTACAGGAGAAGGGGTTACTAGCCAATTGCTCCCGGCATTTTAGTCGCCACATACGACACGCATGGTTTACGGAGGAAAGATTCTTTTCCACTTCCCCATGGTCAATAGAAGAAATAAAGAAGAACAAGAGCTATTTAGAAAAAGGAGAAAAAACTTAGATGTTGTATGTATATATATATGCATGTGCATGTCTGTGAAGTGTGACCAAAGTGTAAGTAGGAGTAGCAAGATATCCCTGTTATCTAGCGTGTTTATGAGACAAAAAGAAACCAGCAATCCTACCATCATGCAAAACAGTTACAGGTTTCTGTTTCACAGTCATCTGCCAGATATATATGTATATGTATATATATATATATATATATATATATATATATATATATATATATATATATATATAATATATATATATATATATATATAAATTATATATAATATATATATATATATATATATATTATATATATATATATATATATAATATATATATATATATATATATATATAATTATTATATATATATTATATAATATATATAATATATATATATATATATATATATATAATATATATATATATATATATATATATATTATATATATATATATATAAATATATATAATATATATATATATATATATATATATATATATATTATATATACAGTGGAACCTCAAAATAAAACTTTCTTCGGTCCAGAAGGCTGTTCAAGTGTCGCTACCGAACGAATTTATTCCCATCAGGAATAATGTATAATTGGATTAGTCCATTTCAGACCCTCAAAAATACACTTATAAAACACTTACAAAAATACACTTACATAGTTGGTTGGTTGGGAGCAGTTCGATTTTTGAGATCTACAGTATATATTATATATATATAATATATATATATATATATATATATATATTATATATATATATTTTATATATGTATTATTGTCTTTAAATAAAATATATATATATAATATAGGGGGTGGTAGGAGAAAATTCTCAAACAGCTTCAGGGAGAATCTTGAGTTTTCCCTGAAGCAAGTTTATTCTTTTCTCTGAGGATGAGGGTCCCTACAACAGTTCTAGAGGTGGTTTATATATATATATATATATATATATATATATATATTTATATATATTATATATATTTATATTATATATATATTATATATATATATATATATATATTAAATCTGGAGTATCTGAGAGAGTTAGAGCAAAGGAAGGGGTAGCAGTAATGTTGAATGATCAGTTATGGAAGGAGAAAAGAGAATATGAATGTGTAAATGCAAGAATTATGTGGATTAAAGTAAAGGTTGGATGCGAGAAGTGGGTCATAATAAGCGGTGTATGCACCTGGAGAAGAGAGGAATGCAGAGGAGAGAGATTTTGGGAGATGTTAAGTGAATGTATAGGAGCCTTTGAACCAAGTGAGAGAGTAATTGTGGTAGGGGACCTGAATGCTAAAGTAGGAGAAACTTTTAGAGAGGGTGTGGTAGGTAAGTTTGGGGTGCCAGGTGTAAATGATAATGGGAGCCCTTTGATTGAACTTTGTATAGAAAGGGGTTTAGTTATAGGTAATACATATTTTAAGAAAAGGAGGATAAATAAGTATGCAAGATATGATGTAGGGCGAAATGACAGTAATTTGTTGGATTATGTATTGGTAGATAAAAGACTGTTGAGTAGACTTCAGGATGTACATGTTTATAGAGGGGCCACAGATATATCAGATCACTTTCTAGTTGTAGCTACACTGAGAGTAAAAGGTAGATGGGATACAAGGAGAATAGAAGCATCAGGGAAGAAAGAGGTGAAGGTTTATAAACTAAAAGAAGAGGCAGTTAGGGAAAAGATATAAACAGCTATTGGAGGATAGATGGGCTAATGAGAGCATAGGCAATGGGGTCGAAGAGGTATGGGGTAGGTTTAAAAATGTAGTGTTAGAGTGTTCAGCAGAAGTTTGTGGTTACAGGAAAGTGGGTGCGGGAGGGAAGAGGAGCGATTGGTGGAATGATGATGTGAAGAGAGTAGTAAGGGAGAAAAAGTTAGCATATGAGAAGTTTTTACAAAGTAGAAGTGATGCAAGGAGGGAAGAGTATATGGAGAAAAAGAGAGAGGTTAAGAGAGTGGTGAAGCAATGTAAAAAGAGAGCAAATGAGAGAGTGGGTGAGATGTTATCAACAAATTTTGTTGAAAATAAGAAAAAGTTTTGGAGTGAGATTAACAAGTTAAGGAAGCCTAGAGAACAAATGGATTTGTCAGTTAAAAATAGGACAGGAGAGTTATTAAATGGAGAGTTAGAGGTATTGGGAAGATGGAGGGAATATTTTGAGGAATTGTTAAATGTTGATGAAGATAGGGAAGCTGTGATTTCGTGTATAGGACAAGGAGGAATAACATCTTGTAGGAGTGAGGAAGAGCCAGTTGTGAGTGTGGGGGAAGTTCGTGAGGCAGTAGGTAAAATGAAAGGGGGTAAAGGCAGCCGGGATTGATGGGATAAAGATAGAAATGTTAAAAGCAGGTGGGATATAGTTTTTGGAGTGGTTGGTGCAATTATTTAATAAATGTATGGAAGAGGGTAAGGTACCTAGGGATTGGCAGAGAGCATGCATAGTTCCTTTGTATAAAGGCAAAGGGGACAAAAGAGAGTGCAAAAATTATAGGGGGATAAGTCTGTTGAGTATACCTGGTAAAGTGTATGGTAGAGTTATTATTGAAAGAATTAAGAGTAAGACGGAGAATAGGATAGCAGATGAACAAGGAGGCTTTAGGAAAGGTAGGGGGTGTGTGGACCAGGTGTTTACAGTGAAACATATAAGTGAACAGTATTTAGATAAGGCTAAAGAGGTCTTTGTGGCATTTATGGATTTGGAAAAGGCGTATGACAGGGTGGATAGGGGGGCAATGTGGCAGATGTTGCAGGTGTATGGTGTAGGAGGTAGGTTACTGAAAGCAGTGAAGAGTTTTTACGAGGATAGTGAGGCTCAAGTTAGAGTACATAGGAGAGAAATTATTTCCCAGTAAAAGTAGGCCTTAGACAAGGATGTGTGATGTCACCGTGGTTGTTTAATATATTTATAGATGGGGTTGTAAGAGAAGTAAATGCGAGGGTTTTGACAAGAGGCGTGGAGTTAAAAGATAAAGAATCACACATAAAGTGAGAGTTGTCACAGTTGCTCTTTGCTGATGACACTGTGCTCTTGGGAGATTCTGAAGAGAAGTTGCAGAGATTGGTGGATGAATTTGGTAGGGTGTGCAAAAGAAGAAAATTAAAAGTGAATACAGGAAAGAGTAAGGTTATGAGGATAACAAAAAGATTAGGTGATGAAAGATTGGATATCAGATTGGAGGGAGAGAGTATGGAGGAGGTGAATGTATTCAGATATTTGGGAGTGGAGTGTCAGCGGATGGGTCTATGAGGATGAGGTGAATCATAGAACTGATGAGGGGAAAAGGGTGGAGTGGTGCACTTAGGAGTCTGTGGAGACAAAGAACTTTGTCCTTGGAGGCAAAGAGGGGAATGTATGAGAGTATAGTTTTACCAACACTCTTATATGGGTGTGAAGCATGGGTGATGAATGTTGCAGCGAGGAGAAGGCTGGAGGCAGTGGAGATGTCATGTCTGAGGGCAATGTGTGGTGTGAATATTATGCAGAGAATTCGTAGTTTGGAAGTTAGGAGGAGGTGCGGGATTACCAAAAACTGTTGTCAGAGGGCTGAGGAAGGGTTGTTGAGGTGGTTCGGACATGTAGAGAGAATGGAGCGAAACAAAAATGACTTCAAGAGTGTATCAGTCTGTAGTGGAAGGAAGGCGGGTGGGGGTCGGCCTAGGAAAGGTTGGAGGGAGGGGGTAAAGGAGGTTTTGTGTGCGAGGGGCTTGGACTTTCAGCAGGCGTGCGTGAGCGTGTTTGATAGGAGTGAATGGAGACGAATGGTTTTTAATACTTGACGTGCTGTTGGAGTGTGAGCAAAGTAACATTTATGAAAGGGTTCAGGGAAACCGGCAGGCCGGACTTGAGTCCTGGAGATGGGAAGTACAGTGCCTGCACTCTGAAGGAGGGGTGTCAATGTTGCAGTTTAAATACTGTAGTGTAAAGCACCCTTCTGGCAAGACAGTGATGGAGTGAATGATGGTGAAAGTTTTTCTTTTTCGGGCCACCCTGCCTTGGTGGGAATCGGCCAGTGTGATAATAATATATATATATATATCCTGTAGATCTAAAGGCTATCTGTTGCAAGTCGATCACTATGGCTACAATTTTCCTTGGGACAATGACAGCTAGAATACCTTAATCTCTACAATATGGATTAAAGTAAGCTCTCTTACGTATACATACACAGATACACGCTTTTTATTATATTTTATTCAATTACTATCGTAATGTTTTTCAGTGCAACAGCCGTTTTTTCATATTAACATAACATTTTTGTCTAGAATGTGACAGAAGAGTCGACTGCCACGCAGGTACCTATTTTTATTGCTACGCGACTTAGGGATGTACGGAAATTTGCTCATACATTTCGAAGAATGAGGAATGAAATCCAGGAGCTTTCGGTTTTGAGTTGTACAATCTGTCTAGTGCGTTACGGGCAACAGAGGAGAGCGGAGAGGATTATCATTAAAAACAGCTTGCGTGATTCCTTACATTACGTAGCTGAGCTTCGTGTCAAAAAGAAATAAACTGAGTTTCTCTAATTATTCTAAGAGCCGTAGAACATAAGCCGTTGTTTAAATATACAAATATTAGCGTCATGAGGAGCATAATACCACAATAGTCAAACTCAAGAGCTCATATTACTCCTGGAAGACATGCTCAATGTTAGCAGATTTTTTTAATTTAGTTAATGCCATTAAATATTCAGCAATATACGAATACAAATTTTAATTAAATACCCAGCAATATACGAATACAAATTTTATAAAATACTGACACGATGGAAAAAAGACGCTAATGCAGTATAACGCGACACTTTATTGACTACGTTTGTGGCTTGATAAAGCTCAATGTGTGGGCGAAACGTAGTCAATAAAGGATCGCATTATACTGCATTTGTGTCTATTTTTCCAATACACGTATACGTTTTAACCAAAATATCTGTGACAACTGACCGGATTTGAGGATTGCTCTACCCTCCCGTTAACAGACTGGTCATCCAGGCTATTGATGCTAGCGGCCAGCGGTGCCACATAGCCATCACAACCCAGCTGATTCGACACTTGCAGAAGATAAATGTTTGTTTCGTCCTGAAATTTTCGACCTTTGTTTCGGCAATGTTTCTGATATATATTAGTGACTTAACTAAATAGTCTGAACCCACGGACATTAATACAGTGAATACTTGTATACCAACAGGACTGGAATTTCGTTACACAACATTCTGGCTAGGATATGATTTCAAGCAAGAATTTTCCGTGTGACCTACAACAGTAGACTATATATAAACTACAACCATCTTAAACCTACACTTGTCAATAATATTAGGCCGATAAACAGGATAGAAGTGACAGGATCACCAAGAGTCTGACTCGTCAAAGATTGAGCCTCCACCACTTTGAAATAAATGACCCACACGGGTTTAGCTCTACACGATATACAGTGCATGTGATAGCAAAATTGGTTATGAGTGCCTACCTGCTCTGCTGGGATCAGTACTGGTGGCATTGGTGTTGATGGGTCGACCATGGATGCAGGTGTTGAGTCGTGGGGGCGGGGGCGGGGGAGGTCTGCAGGGAACGGCCGGTGGGTTAGTCTCCTCATCACACACACCCCCTCCGTCTGTGCTACCCCCCGGCCCGATGGGCATTCCGTGTTTATTATCTATATTCCTTACCCATGCTTCTTCACGCCTCGTTTCTCTCTACAACCTAAAGAAAGACATGAGTGTTTAGTATCTATATTCCTTGCTCATGCTTCTTCACATCTCACTTCTCTCTACAGTATTATTACATACAAGGGAAAGCGCTAAACCAGTAAAGGTCAGACAGCTCCTGGGGAAATTGGAGGGAATCAGGTTCGATCCAAGGAAGGGTAGGTCAGGCTCATTTCCTTGGATCAAAGTCCCCCTTACCAGAATCAATGAACCTCCTTAAAGGATTTCTCTCTACAACCTGAAGAAAAATGTTTATTATCTATAGTTCTTATCTGCTCCTGCTTGCAACCTACTCACCCATTCTTCCTCATAACTCTTTCACGGGGAAGTACTAAACCCGTAGAGGGGTTGATCATACAGCGCCTGGTGGAATGTAGGAGGTCGGTAATCAAGTTCGCCTCGAGGAAGGTGGGGACAGCTCCAATTCCATAGATTGAGTACGTCATCAGCATTAAGAGACATCCCCCATCTTGAAGAGGCTAATATTAAAGTTACTCGATGAACAAGGAGCAAATACTTTTTAATGCATAAAATAACTCTCGGTAAATTAATCTGAGATATACCTTTTAGAAAATTATACTACTGAAGTTTGTTATTATTATTATCTTCATCATCAATTAAGATTCACAAATAGAGTATTGAGCCTTCAGTTTAAATCTTACCCGCTAATGTTTCTTGACCAGATCGAGTGAGATCTTAACGACCAGGTCAAGGGTCGCTTTAAACACCAGATGGCGCGTGTGCTTAACCACCAGGTCGGGCGCAGTCTTAATGACCAGGAATGGTCTTAACCAGATCGGGCGTGATCTTAATGACCAGGCTAAACGTGGTCTTAATGACGAGGTTGGGTGTGGTCTTAACCACCAGGTTTGTCGTGGCCTTAACTACCAGGTCGGTCGTGGCCTTAACCACCAGGTAGGTCGCGGCCTTAACCACCGCGTCGGGCGTGGTCTTAACCAAGGCAGTGGTGTACCTCAAGGATACCTGGTTTTTCCACCCCTTTTTTCCTTGTTTCCGGAACCTCTGTAGTTATACACTATGAACTGTTGCATTTCGTGAAGCGCAAAGCCCGCGTGGGTAATTCACTGAAAGTAATCAAAGCTCGATCAATCTGGATGTTTGGTGGTCGCTCCTGTACAATATGGAGAAAAACAGACTGCAAAATCTCTTTAAAGTGGGACGGTGGGGGTCTTGATGCTAGTGAAGGAATCTTGAATCAAGAAATTACAACTGACCCCTTCCTTGGATTATACCTGATTACCTCCCATAACAACTACAGGCTTAGCGCTTCCAAACGAATCGCACTCGACGTTTTTTACGTGTAGGGCTTAACGGCTAACAATGTATGGTTGTCTCTAGGTCAAGATACCCTACAACTGTCATATGTACAAGGGTATATACACTGAGAGGTGTGTATCATTATATACACTTAGGAATGTACGTATATATATATATATATATATATATATATAATATATATATATATATATATATATATATATATATATTATATATATATATATATATATATTATAATATATATATATATATATAATATATATATATATATATATATATATATATATATATATTTATGGAGGCAGTGGAGATGTCATGTCTGAGGGCAATGTGTGGTGTGAATATAATGCAGAGAATTCGTAGTTTGGAAGTTAGGAGGTGCGGGATTACCAAAACTGTTGTCCAGAGGGCTGAGGAAGGGTTGTTGAGGTGGTTCGGACATGTAGAGAGAATGGAGCGAAACAGAATGACTTCAAGAGTGTATCAGTCTGTGGTGGAAGGAAGGCGGGTAGGGGTCGGCCTAGGAAAGGTTGGAGGGAGGGGGTAAAGGGGTTTTGTGTGCGAGGGGCTTGGACTTCCAGCAGGCATGCGTGAGCGTGTTTGATAGGAGTGAATGGAGACAAATGGTTTTTAATACTTGACGTGCTGTTGGAGTGTGAGCAAAGTAACATTTATGAAGGGATTCAGGGAAACCGGCAGGCCGGACTTGAGTCCTGGAGATGGGAAGTACAGTGCCTGCACTCTGAAGGAGGGGTGTTAATGTTGCAGTTTAAAAACTGTAGTGTAAAGCACCCTTCTGGCAAGACAGTGATGGAGTGAATGATGGTGAAAGTTTTTCTTTTTCGGGCCACCCTGCCTTGGTGGGAATCGGCCAGTGTGTTAATAAAATATATTAATATATAATATATATGTGTGTGTGTGTGTGTGTGTGTGTATACTGAGACGCGTATATACGTATACACGCAGAGTTTACTAGAGTCCCTATTTTAAGGATTAAAGCATTTTTGGTGCTGTACAGGTGATATGCAGCTGTAATGACCCTTGTGATAGGATTTTAAACCTAATGAACCAACCATCCACTTAGCCAGCTTCCTAGCTCAGGAAAAATAAAGGACTCAAACAAGCTTTGATCTAGCCGAGTGCTGAATGTTGTTGTTTTTATTTTGTTTTCGTTGTTTTTAAGTTTATTTTACTGCTTTATTATTATTATTATTCGAAACTCGCCTGGAGAATGAGAAGGAATTAGGCTAGCTCTATGGAGAGGGTCCCTTGAATACCTCAGATCACGAGCCATCAAAATGGTATAGCGTACAGAGTGTGAAGGATGATTGCCAATAAGCCGAGGGATGACATTCCTCGATGAAGGCGAAAGTTCCATTCAACAGAGAACACCAAACAATCGGAGGCCCGCTGTCTGGGGTGACTCAAGGAGTCACACCTGTAGTATGGGGCGATTCAAAGAGTTACACCCCACTATCTGTAGTGACAGAGTCACACCTGTAGTCTGTAGTGATTCAATCACACCCGCAATCTGAGGTGACTCGCATTCCTGATTAAACACCTGCCGTCCAGAGGTGCCTCAAGGATGTCTGATAACAGCGACTTGCTGTCTGCGTGGAGGGTGACTCAGACAGGGGACTCGAGGATTCGTTGCCAAATACTACCGTCTAGGGAGCTCTGAAGACTTTTTGACGCCAAAAACCTGCTGTCTAGCTGGACAAATGGAATTGAATGCAAGCCCCGTATAACACAGGTCAGACCTACTGCGGTGCTCCTCTATTTCCTTTTATGCCAGGCTGTTTGAAATTCGGATAAAGAGACTGATTGAAGTTAGATGTTTGAGATTAGTATTTTAAGACATGGTGATGATAGTTAGGTGTTGTGGTCACTGAATCAGGCGTTGTGCTCCCTGGGATGAAAGTGTTTTAACAGTCACTGGAGTGAATTCTTTTTTTATGTGTCCCTAACTTATTTTTGTGAGGCTGGGTACTGATAAATATTTTTTTTTAATTCAGATTTGGCAATAGCACCTGGTTTTCCATAGCCCTTTTGATAGGGTAAAGTCTGTTCCAGATTCAATCAATGCTGACTCGATTGTTTTCCATTTGAATTGGCAAATGGTTTTGTGCGATATTTGCTTCTTTCTGATTTATAGTTTGGTTGTGATTTTATGCTAGAACTGGGCTGAACTTTACTGTACGTACCTTACTGACTTCTTTATATCTACTACCCGCTTTTCCAGATTGCCTGTGAAGTCACTAGTGTTGAAAGAAACTTGTTAACCACTAGTGTTTCAAGCGTTTTTTTATTATTTTTTTGGAAACACTTTTTTTTTTATTTTTAAGATAAATCATTTTGTGCACACCCAACTGTTTGAACTGGCTGTTATTTTTCTTTTCCTACTTGAATTTACTCAGGCTTCATATTCCTGAGGTTCTAAACAAAAGTGAAACCATGGTGATTGACGTAATGAATGCAGTTTGACTCGTGAGTTGGTTTCTTGTAAACTGTAAATTAAATTCCAACTTTGGATCTTAATAACCTGGAGTCTACCTACCTGGAGGGTATTCCGGGAATCAACGCCCCCGCGGCCCAGTCCACGACCAGACCTCATAGTGGATCAGGGCCTGATCAACCAGGCTGTTACTGCTGGCCGCACGTAGTCCAACATACGAACCACAACCCGGCTGATCCGGCACCGACTTCAAATATCTGTCCAGCTCCCTCTTGAAGGCAGCCAGGGGTCTATTGGTAATTCCCCTTATGCATGGTGGGAGGCTGTTGAACAGTCTTGGGCCCAGGACACTTACTGTATTTTCTCTAAGTGTGCTTATGGCGCCCCTACTTTTTATTGGGGGTATTTTGCACCACCTGCCCAGTCTTTTGCTTTCGTAGAGAGTGATTTGTGTCCAGACTAGAGACCATTCCTTCTAGGATTTTCCAGGTGTAGATTATGATATATCTCTCTCGCCTGCGTTCCAGAGTACAACTCAAGTGATTCCAAGCGTTCCCAGTAGTTAAGGTGTTTGACGGAACTTATATGTGCAGTAACGGTTCTTTGTACATTCTCTAGATCTGTAATTTCACCTACTTTGAATGGAGATGTTAATGTACAGCAGTATTTCAGCCTACAGAGAACAAGTTATTTAAAAAGTCATCACTGGCTTGGCATCTCTTAGTTTTGAACGTTCTCACTATCCATCCTATCATTTTCTTCGCAGTTGTCATCGTGGCATTGTTGTGATCAAGTGCATCTGCTAAAGGAAGTTGATTATTAACTTCCCATTCTAATCTAAGGTTTACAGATGGCACTAGGTGGTGGACTAGTGTGTAGAAAGTATCGAAATTCCCTGGTAGTCATCTCAGCAAGTGAAAAATATCTTCCACATACCTGTACAAGATCATATTAGCGAGTTTGATGGTGAGTAATATTCGAGTTTCAAATTACTGTTATATAAACTGAAGAGAAGTGGAGAAAGTGGGCTTTTTATGCTGCAAACGTTTTTGTTTATAAAATTCATTGCTGAATGAAAACATTAGTCGTTACACACAGCGCAGCGAGAGCGATGATCTTGGCGATGAAGACAGGGAATTGTAACCTATCATGTTACTTGTCATGTTAAAAATTGCCTGCCATAATACATTAAAATTAACAACAGTCTTCGCAAAGATCATTTTTTTAATGTTTTAGCTTTAAAAAGATACAGCTTGCCAGATGATGCTCACGTCGCTTGGATAAGTACACAGGGGATGTCTGGCCACTATATGGATTCAAAGTTTATTCTCTATAAGGATTACAATGCTGAGTTTACAGAAATTTGGTTATTGTTTGGTTTACATGTAGTAAAATTGTGATTACAGAGTGTACCACTAGAACGCTTAGCATGGCTAGGCATTTCGGGCATACTTAGTTTTATTCTTAATTGTAAAATATTACAAATTATGAGGTAAGTTGGTATTATGGCTAAGTGACTAAATACTAGTTTGTGAGTTTAGCAATGTGAATGCTTTTGTTTTGGCACAGTACATAGTTTCAGTATTGGAGTATCACAGGATTCATTATTTTAAGACTGAGATTAATATTTCCGTTTATGGTCAAATGAGTGAGTGAGTGTAAGTGTGAACCACCAGGTGGTATTCGTGTAGTTAGTTGACGGGGTGTATCAGGGAGATAAGATGTTTTCTAATGGTAGTTTTGAAGGTGATGAATGTGTCTGCAGTTCTAGAGTTCTCAGGTAGGGTATTCCAGATTTTAGGGCCTTTGACATACATTGAATTTTTGTAAAGGTTTAGTCGGACACGGGGAATGTCGTAGAGATGTTTGTGTCTGGTGTTATGCCTGTGGGTTCTGTCACAACTATCAAGAAAGCGTTTTAGGTCAAGGTTGATATTAGAGTTTAAGGCCCTGTAGATATAGATTGCACAGTAGTAAGTGTGGATGTACTGAACTGGGAGCAAGTTTAGATCTATGAAGAGTGGGGGGGGTGTGTTGCCAGGGATGGGATTTATTGATTATTCTTACTGCAGCTTTTTGTTGGGTTATTATTGGCTTTAGGTGTGTTGCTGCAGTTGATCCCCAAGCACAAATAGCATAGGTGAGGTATGGATAAATAAGTGAGTGGTATAGTGTGAGAAGGGCATTTTGCGGCACGTAGTATCGTATCTTGGAGAGGATCCCAACCGTTTTGGATACATTTTTGGCTATATGCTGGATATGGGTGCTGAAATTCAGGTTGTTGTCAAGGTATAAGCCTAGGAATTTTCCATTATTTCTGGTAATTAGAGTGTTGTCAATCTTAATGTTAATTTGTGCATCTCCTGCTCTGCTACCAAACATAATATAGTAGGTTTTGTCAGTGTTAAGCGTAAGTTTATTGGCTGTCATCCAAGTCGATATTTTAATCAGCTCCTCATTCACAATGGTGTTGAGGGTGGCAAGATTAGGGTGAGAGATGACATAAGTCGTGTCATCAGCAAAGAGAATGGGTTTCAGGTGTTGGGATACGTTTGGATGGTTGAATACATCGTTTTTTGGTAGAGATTTGATAGGCTATGGGCTTCCTGTCTCTAATACCAAAAGGAGTTTTGAAGTCAAATTTGTACTTTGTGTTTATTGACAACGAGCGTCAGCTCCTGGCCCTTGTCTTTCAACTTTCAAGTGGTATAGGTTGGTTGGATTTTTCAGGATTAATATACAGATGTATGAGCAATGATAAATACTGATCATAATTATTATTTTATTATTATTGCATTAAAAATAGGAGCTTAACGTTATATTCGGATTAGCCTTGGTTGGTTAGTGTGTGAGGTTTAAAGTCTATTGACTGCACGAGGATCATTAGTTAAGATTGCATTTCACCTGTACATCAGCAAAGTTACGTTAATACTTTTTTTAGTGATAAAAGTAAATTCTCAGTTTATATACATTGTGAGATATATACATCTTGGCGTATACACCAGTGTTTAGCTAATATTAAGTATAAAATACCGACACGATGAAAGACCTTTAATGACGTTTCGCGTAATCCATGGGAGTTGTCATTAAAGAATGGCATTATACTGCATGTCTCTTTTTGACTAGTGTAGCCTTGGAAGTGCTAGGTTTGTAATGTGTGCAAGCTCCCACACTTCCTTTAGTTCGTGGTTCCCACTCCCCGCAACATAACCATTATATATTCTTCTTCTTCTTCTTCTTCTTATTATTATTATTATTATTATTATTATTATTATTATTATATTACAACATTTAGGGAAAGGGAGGTCTGAAATAAAGACGTGAAGAGAAAGACAAATTATTGCATTCTTATTTTTTTTTTTGAACGAGAAGGAAAGCAATTAAAAGGGTTGAACAAAATACGTTCCAAATAAATAATGTTGTATCTAACATTATTTATTGGCCTTTTAAATAAATTCCTACACTGCAAAAACTAGAAATAACTTGCATATATATAAAAATTGTACCAACGCTTACCTGCCCACTCCTGTTTGCCGTTTTTCACGTTTACTCTATACTTTAAGTTCTGCCCTCCATGGCACTAGTGTCATCTAAGGCACTTTAACACTGACGTATGTGTTATACACACGTATAATTCCCTGGTGTCTCATGATTGTGTCTGAGAGCACCACCACACCTCATCACCTGTCGTAGCTTGACACTCGCACTCTATCAGCTCATCAGCTGCTATAAATCACATCACCACCTGCTCTGAGGACACACAAGACGGCTGTCACATTATAATTCACCAGAGGACACTTAATTGAGGCACACCGGGCACTGGATATTAATGTGTAGAGGAGTGGGGACTGCGGTGTGAGGGAGGTAGTGGACCGCTCCTGCACGACTTGTACCTTGCAGCCACTCACACCTGTTGGCGGACGTACGAGCGACCACCAAAACAAAACCCTTTTACTCTCTTATAACTCGTGTATACTTCATCGGATGATCAGGTCCTCTTCCTCTGTGAGCATGACGACTTTATGTACTTGTTATCTCACAATATTTCTTGTTGGAGATAGAGTAATGAGAGGCATTCAAATGGTCCTCATCCAACGTTGGAGACGTGACTGGACTAGACGAACTTCTGCCACGCGCCCTGTATGATGTTTTACTTTCTGGCCAGAAAAAACACCCCCATAAAAAGCTCAATCAGTTTTGCGATGAATTGTATGAATATTACAAAACTTCTGTGAGAATACTCATCTTGGATTGTCTTTCACACGAATGGTATTTATTTGTTTTAAGTGATAGAGCAGGTGAGTGGCTGGACCTTGGGAACTCAAGATATTCCCTGGGGCTCCAACTTCCCAGTGGACTTAGCAAGTGTGACCATTTGGTACGTTTTTATTTTGGTTCAACTCGGGCTTACACCAAGTGACACTACTCGTCCACTTTTCCACAAATAGGACATGCATACCGAACGTCTCTTCACATAGTGTAAACCTATAAAATATAGGATCCTGTTTTAAATTGTTTAGTAAAGGCTAAGTACGTTTGTGTCTCTAAGTTGGCTTTGGCGGCACCCACCAATTTGTTAACGTTGCCTCTGGAACCAACCCAGGTGAAGATTACTGATTTTATTGACTTTTGATCTTTAAAGGAAAATAGGCCTTGTAGCAAATTACACAATGGTCCCATAAAACAAAAATGCAATACTATGCAATTTAAAGCTTGGTGAGACCACTAGATATGCAATGATTCCTGGGCTGCAAGTGATTAAGTAGACAACGAGCAGTGGGAGCTTGACGCTGCCAAGAAGAAAACGAACTTTATAAAAAAAAAAATTGGCGATTTAGCAGACAGTGCATCTCACGGTAATACTGGAATGTAAACAAAGGTGGCGCAACTCAGGAAACGGGCTGGACTCGAATCCATGGCAAGCCAGTCCTAGTGGTTAGAACACTGGCTTACTAATTTTAAGTCTAGCATGCCGTGGGCATGCTAATTGACCAGTTTTACAAATTCGGCACGACACACACACCACACACACACATATATATAAAATATATAATATATAATATTATTATATATATATATATATATATTAATATATATATATATATATATATATATATAATATATATATATATTTTAAATACTGAAAGTTTAATCACTTTTATAGGTATTAAAATATTCGCGACTGATGATGAACGTCGTGTAGTTGATAGGCTTTAAACCTCATTAATCAACCAACCGAGTAAGTGAGAGGGCCCAAGAAATGCGTCAGTTCAGAGAATCTTGTGGTATTAGATAATTGGCGAAGTAATTACCTGGCTGCTGCTGGAAGCGGCAGAATTCATTTTGAGCCTCGACATGACACGTCTCGCCGGAAACGGCTCTCATCAAATTATCTCTTAAAATTCTGAGTGTCTCGTTTTATGTTCCTCCATTTTAAAATTCGCAGGTTCCTATTTTTATTCTTCCCTTGTTTTCCACAATTAGAAATATGTCAGTCATTTCATTTTAATGTATCCACCATTGTGTCTGTTTTCCAACTGACGTGTTGGTTTGTTAATAGGATACTAGTCGGTAACAAAGCCCTCAATACGTTAAGAACTCAACACTGTACGTATGTGTGTCGAAAGTCATTAATATCAACACTCAGCATTATTCAGTAAAGTCATGAACAGATGAACAGGGTATGTAGTTAAACCACAAGGGTAAAAAACAGTACTTGATGATGGTTTGCGTGGTTGGTTAACGGGATTTAGAGCCTATCGACTATATGAGGGTCATTAAGACTGTTACTTGTCCACCACCAGTCAAAAATGTTCTAATCCCTAACGTAGGAATTAAACTCTTTGCGTGTATACACTGCGAGACATACACCTCACGGTGTATATAACCTGTGACCGACATGAATCATTATCAAGGTATATGTTACTAGGTATAAAAAATTCTTACCGATGCATATCAGTGCAGTGTTGAGTTTAAATAGTATCCAACTACATGTAGGGTGGGACACAGTCTCTGCACCACATACACTATACGTTAGTACTTGGTAAATATATTTATACATTCACCAGAGAATTCACGATGCAGTGACTAACAAATTACGAAGATATGTCATCTCGTGGGCGTTACTGCGGATCTGCATGAAAGCATTCCTGAACCTTACCTACGGTCCACGAGAGCAGTTATTGCATAAATTAATTTTTATTTTGCTTATCCGACAAAACGGTCGTTGCTTTTTAAGCTAGGATTATTAGTTTGTCTTGTTCGGAGGTATACCATCTTTTAGGAGTGAAGAAGAGCAGAATGTAAGTGTAGTGGAGGTACGTGAGGCATTACGTAGAATGAAAGGGGGTAAAGCAGCTGGAACTGATGGGATCATGACAGAAATGTTAAAAGCAGGGGGGGATATAGTGTTGGAGTGGTTGGTACTTTTGTTTAATAAATGTATGAAAGAGGGGAAGGTACCTAGGGATTGGCGGAGAGCATGTATAGTCCCTTTATATAAAGGGAAAGGGGACAAAAGAGATTGTAAAAATTATAGAGGAATAAGTTTACTGAGTATACCAGGAAAAGTGTATGGTAGGGTTATAATTGAAAGAATTAGAGGTAAGACAGAACGTAGGATTGCGGATGAGCAGGGAGGCTTCAGAGTGGGTAGGGGATGTGTAGATGAAGTGTTTACATTGAAGCATATATGTGAACAGTATTTAGATAAAGGTAGGGAAGTTTTTATTGCATTTATGGATTTAGAAAAGGCATATGATAGAGTGGATAGAGGAGCAATGTGGCAGATGTTGCAGGTATATGGAATAGGTGGTAAGTTACTAAATGCTGTTAAGAGTTTTTATGAGGATAGTGAGGCTCAGGTTAGGGTGTGTAGAAGAGAGGGAGAAATACTTCCCGGTAAAAGTAGGTCTTAGACAGGGATGTGTAATGTCACCATGGTTGTTTAATATATTTATAGATGGGGTTGTAAAAGAAGTAAATGCTAGTGTGTTCGGGAGAGGGGTGGGGTTAAATTATGGGGAATCAAATTCAAAATGGAAATTGACACAGTTACTTTTTGCTGATGATACTGTGCTTATGGGAGATTCTAAAGAAAAATTGCAAAGGTTAGTGGATGAGTTTGAGAATGTGTGTAAAGGTAGAAAGTTGAAAGTGAACATAGAAAAGAGTAAGATGATGAGGGGTATCAAATGATTTAGATAAAGAAAAATTGGATATCAAATTGGGGAGGAGGAGTATGGAAGAAGTGAATGTTTTCAGATATTTGCGAGTAGACGTGTCGGCGGATGGATTTATGAAGGATGAGGTTAATCATAGAATTGATGAGGGAAAAAAGGTGAGTGGTGCGTTGAGGTATATGTGGAGGCAAAGAAGGGAATGTATGAAAGTATAGTAGTACCAACACTCTTATATGGATGTGAAGCTTGGGTGGTAAATGCAGCAGCGAGGAGACGGTTGGAGGCAGTGGAGATGTCCTGTCTAAGGGCAATGTGTGGTGTAAATATTATGCAGAAAATTCGGAATGTGGAAATTAGGAGAAGGTGTGGAATTAATAAAAGCATTAGTCAGAGGGCAGAAGAGGGGTTGTTGAGGTGGTTTGGTCATTTAGAGAGAATGGATCAAAGTAGAATGACATGGAAAGCATATAAATCTATAGGGGAAGGAAGGAGGGGTAGGGGTCGTCCTCGAAAGGGTTGGAAAGAGGGGGTAAAGGAGGTTTTGTGGGCGAGGGGCTTGGACTTCCAGCAAGCGTGCATGAGCGTGTTAGATAGGAGTGAATGGAGACGAATGATACTTGGGACCTGACGATCTGTTGGAGTGTGAGCAGGGTAATATTTAGTGAAGGGATTCAGGGAAACCGGTTATTTTCATATAGTCGGACTTGAGTCCTGGAAATGGGAAGTACAATGCCTGCACTTTAAAGGAGGGGTTTTGGGATATTGGCAGTTTGGAGGGATATGTTGTGTATCTTTATACGTATATGCTTCTAAACTGTTGTATTCTGAGCACCTCTGCAAAAACAGTGATAATGTGTGAGTGTGGTGAAAGTGTTGAATGATATGATGAAAGTATTTTCTTTTTGGGGATTTTCTTTCTTTTTTGGGTCACCCTGCCTCGGTGGGAGACGG
This sequence comes from Cherax quadricarinatus, assembly GCF_026875155.1. Classification (NCBI taxonomy): domain Eukaryota; kingdom Metazoa; phylum Arthropoda; class Malacostraca; order Decapoda; family Parastacidae; genus Cherax; species Cherax quadricarinatus. The sequence continues at coordinate 4,863,330 of NC_069446.1, forward strand.
CCGACTTGTTGAATATATATATATATAATATATTATATATATATATATATATAATTATATATATATATATATATATATATATATATATATATATATTATACACGCACGCACACACACACACACACACACACACACACACACACACACCACACACACCACACACACACACACACGGGAGGTCCAGTGGGACAGAGAATTGGCAGGAAAGCCAGTAAATGAAATGATGGAATATGTAACAACAAAATGCAAGGAGGCAGTGGAAAAGTTTATTCCCAAGGGCAACAGTAACAACGGGAAGACCAGAACGAGCCCCTGGTTTACCCGACGGTGTAAGGAGGCAAAAACAAAGTGCAATAGAGAATGGAAAAAGTACAGAAGGCAGAGAACACACGAAAATAGGGAGATCAGTCGCAGAGCCAGGAATGAGTATGCACAAGTAAGGAGGGAGGCCCAGCGACAGTATGAAAATGACATAGCATCGATAATCAAGACTGACCCGAAACTGTTGTATAGCCACATCAGGAGGAAGACAACAGTCAAAGACCAGGTGATCAGATTAAGGACAGAAAGTGGAGAACTCACAAGAAATGATCAGGAGGTATGTGAGGAGCTGAACAGGAGATTTAAGGAAGTTTTTACAGCTAGAGACAGGAAGGGCTGTGGGAAGACAGCACAGAAGGGAACATCAAGAGGGAATATACCAACAAGTGTTGGATGACATACGAACAACTGAGGAGGAGGTGAAGAAGCTCTTAAGTGACCTTGACACCTCAAAGGCGATGGGACCGGACAACATCTCCCCATGGGTCCTTAGAGAAGGAGCAGAGATGCTGTGCGTGCCTCTAACCACAATCTTCAACACATCCCTTGAAACTGGGCAACTACCTGAGAAATGGAAGACAGCTAATGTAGTCCCCATATTTAAGAAAGGAAACAGAAACGAGGCACTAAACTACAGACCTGTGTCTCGGACATGTATTGTGTGCAAAGTCATGGAGAAGATTATATCAGGAGGAGAGTGGTCGAACACCTGGAAAGGAACAAGATTATAAATGAAAACCAGCATGGGTTCATGGAAGGCAAATCCTGTATCACAAACCTCCTGGAGTTTTATGACAAGGTAACAGAAGTAAGACACGAGAGAGAGGGGTGGGTAGATTGCGTTTTCCTAGACTGCACGAAGGCCTTTGACACAGTTCCCCACAAGAGATTAGTGCAGAAGCTGGAGGATCAGGCGCATGTAAAAGGGAGGGCACTGCAATGGATAAGGGAATACCTGACAGGGAGGCAGCAACGAGTCATGGTACGTGAAGAGGTATCACAGTGGGCGCCTGTTACGAGCGGGGTCCCACAGGGGTCAGTTCTAGGACCAGTGCTATTTTTGATATATGTGAACGACATGATGGAAGGAATAGACTCTGAAGTGTCCCTGTTCGCAGATGACATGAAGTTGATGAGAAGAATTAAATCGGACGAGGATGAGGCAGGACTGCAAAGAGACCTGGACAGGCTGGACATGTGGTCCAGTAACTGGCTTCTCGAATTCAATCCAGCCAAATGCAAAGTCATGAAGATTGGGGAGGGGCAAAGAAGACCGCAGACAGAGTATAGGCTAGGTAGACAAAGACTACAGACCTCACTCAGGGAGAAAGACCTTGGGGTGACCAGAACACCGACCACATCACCGGAGGCACACATCAACCAAATAACTGCTGCAGCACACGGGCGCCTGGCAAACCTGAGAATAGCGTTCCGATACCTTAATAAGGAATCGTTCAAGACACTGTACACTGTGTATGTTAGGCCCATACTGGAGTATGCAGCACCAGTCTGGAACCCACACCTGGTCAAGCACGTCAAGAAGTTAGAGAAAGTACAAAGGTTTGCAACAAGGCTAGTCCCAGAGCTCAAGGGAATGTCGTACGAGGAAAGGTTAAGGGAAATCGGACTGACGACACTGGAGGACAGAAGGGTCAGGGGAGACATGATAACGACATACAAGATACTGCGGGGAATAGACAAGGTGGACAGAGATAGGATGTTCCAGAGAGGGGACACAGGGACAAGGGGTCACAACTGGAAGCTGAAGACTCAGACGAGTCACAGGGACGTTAGGAAGTATTTCTTCAGTCATAGAGTTGTCAGCAAGTGGAATAGCCTAGCAAGTGAAGTAGTGGAGGCAGGAACCATACATAGTTTTAAGAAGAGGTATGACAAAGCTCAGGAAGCAGAGAGAGAGAGGACCCAGTACGATCAGTGAAGAGGAGGGGCCAGGAGCTGAGTCTCGACCCCTGCAACCACAATTAGGTGAGTACAATTAGGTGAGTACACACACCGAGTAGTCAGGAAGTGGAACAGTTTGGGAAGCGATGTAGTGGAGGCAGGATCCATACATAGCTTTAAGCAGAGGTATGATAAAGCTCACGGTTCAGGGAGAGTGACCTAGTAGCGACCAGTGAAGAGGCGGGGCCAAGAGCTAGGACTCGGCCCCTGAAACCTCAACTAGGTGAGTACACACTCAGATACGCCCACCAGCCGCCCTCATTAAATCACATTGTATCCCCCTGGATGAACGGTAGACTGGTGTGGAATTGTATTTGTGCTGGTCAGCAGGGCGGTGCTGCTGATCAAAGGGAAGATCACAAACTTAACAAGTATAAGAACTTGGCCCACCAGTACCACTTCATTCCTATACGATCAGACTCCTTACGTCTGGAAAAAGGATGCCATGGACTTTCTCCTAGAGGAGGATTCCACTCATCGAAGCCACTAGACCCGAGGTCTGCCATCTCTCTTTTCCAGTGTTCAGTGTGGCATCCCAGGGAACGTCTGCTGTATCATGGGTTCCCAACCGGCGTCTGAAGAACTCAGGAGCTTTACAACTTAATTTAAAAGTTTCCTTAATCTTTACAAGTCTGCATGCATATAAATTCCCAAACTCCTGTATTCATCGGTGTGTAACTATAGGTTCTACTGTATCATTCAAATAAAGGTTTTATATATACCCTTTTTATGCCTTTATTTTAAAAATGTTTTGTTATTCCCTATATTTTTTCATTATTTTTTTTATTAACGCATATGTCATAAAACATAAGAGACCCAAACGTTCACTTTCCACGATTTATGCTGAATTAATTGTGTTTGGTAATTTATATGCTAATTTCTCAAATTTCAAGCATTCTGCCTATCTTTGTTTATATTCAAATGAGATTTGAAATATGACAGTAACAATATTTAGATGATGACTGCAAGGGTAAATTAGATGTGTATGTGCATCTGTGTTGGAGGCCTGGGTTTAAAGCCTTTCTACTGCATGATGTGGGCAACCTGCACACCACCAGTCAAAGAATGCTTTAATTCCTAATGTAAGGATTATAATAAACTCAGAGTATATACAGAGATATATACCTCTTGATGTATATTCACTGAAATATATACTCCAATTGGTGAATATACAGATATATACACCTTTCGGTGTATACATACTAATATATACAACTCTTTTTTACATTATATGCACTGATATACACCTGTCCGTGTATATACACCGATATAAAGCTCTCTGTATGTATACACTGATAACCTCTCTGCGTATATACACTGACAAATACATACTCTTTCAGCGTACTACATGCCTGGATGTACTGTACATGTCCCGCCCTAAGTAATAAATATTGTATTCAACTAGGCTGTTAATACCGATAATTCCCATTATCTTCAACCCATACTCATTTCTCTCTCGAGTTTCTTCCCTAATTACATCAATATAAAAATGGAGGTGTCATTACCCAGCACGTTCAGTATATACTTGCTTGGCCAGGCTGACAACCTGGGGCCACGGTAAACAGATCAGCCAACCAAACCCACAGTAGGTGTGAGACCACCTTCATGGGAGGTTAGCTAGTAACCATTTGACAAAAGCAACTGTGGACAGACGTGCTCCTCCACAAGGTTTTCGTATCTTTCCACTAGACTAGAACAGAGTATATGTGCTACAAACTCTACACAACAGAGCGAGAAAGTAATGTGAACGACTTGGGAGTGTTAATTTCAGAGGATCTCACCTTCAAGGATCACAACAGTGTCACTATCACATCTGGGACGAAAGTGACAGGATGGATAATGAGAACTTTCAAAACAAGGGATGTCATGCCAATGATGATCCTTTTTAAGTCACCTATTCTCTCTAGGCTGGAATACTGCCGTACACTTAACAGCCCCATTCAAGGCAGGTGAAATCGAAGATCTAGAGAATGTACAGAGAACCCTCACTGCACGAATAAGTTTAGTCAAGCACCTTAATTACTGTACTCCCTGGAACGCAGGCGAGAAAGAAACATCATAATTTACACCTGGAAAAGCCTAGAGGGAGTTGTCTCAAATCTGCACACAAAAATCACTTCCTACGAAAGCTAAAGACTGGGCAGATGGTGTTACATACCCCATTTAATGTAAAACCGGAACGCCATGAAAACACTACGAGAAAACACAGCAAGTGTCCGGGGCCCAAGACTGTTCAACAGCTTTCCACCATGCATAAGAGGAATTACCAATAGACCACTGACTGCCTTCAAGAGGGAACTGGACAGATACCTAAAATCAATACCCGATCAGCCGGGCTATGGTTCGTACGTTGGATTGCGTGCGGCCAGCATTAACATCCTGGTTATTATACCCTGATCCACCAGGAGGGCTGGTCAAGGACTGGGCCGCGGGGGCGTTGACCCTAGGAATGACCTCCAGGTAGACTCCAGGCAGGTAGGTAGGCTCGTACTCCACAAGGTTCCAGCTCTTTCACTAGGCTCGTACTCCACAAGGCTCGGTTTGTACTCTTCCACTAGGCTCGTACCCCTCCACTAGGCTCGTACTCCTCCACAAGGTTCCTACTCTTTCACTAGGCTTGTACTCCACGAGGTTCCTTCCTACTCTTTTAGGCTCGTACTCCACAAGGTTCCTACTCTTCCATTAGGCGCGTTCTCTTCCTCAAGGTTTGTACTCTTCCATTAGGCTCATACTCTTCGACTAGGCACGTACTCCTCCATAAGATTCGTACTCTTCGATTAGGCTCGTACTCCTCCACAAGGTTCCTACTCTTCCACTAGGCTCGTACTCCTCCACAAGGTTCCTATTCATTCATTAGGCTCGTACTCCTCCACAAGGTTCCTATTCATCCATTAGGCTCGTACGCCACTAGGTTCGTACTCTTCCACTAGGTTCCTACTCCTCCACTAGGCTCCTACTCTTCCACTAGATTCCTACTCCACAAGTTTCATACTCTTCCATTAGGTCCGTACTCCTCCATAAGATTCGTACTATTCGATTAGGCTCGTACTCCTCCACAAGGTTCGTACTCTTCGATTAGGCTCGTACTCCTCCACAAGGTTCCTACTCTTCCACTAGGCTCGTACTCCTCCACAAGGTTCCTATTCATCCATTAGGCTCGTACTCCACTAGGTTCGTACTCATCCACTAGGTTCCTACTCCTCCACTAGGTTTCCTACTCCTCCACTAGATTCGTACTCCACAAGGTTCCTACTCTTCCACTAGGCTCGCACTTTCGCTAAGCTCGTATACACAGCCAAATTTCACGCGGCCACAGATTGTACTCGATTTTTCCTTTGTACCTCAAACACTTCCATTTCATTAACAGTATTTACAGCGCTCATAGACTCGTCATAAAAGTGCGTGTTGCTAAAATGTTACAGCTGAGTTAAGTGCCTCTCTTATGCTGCCATTTTTGTTGGCATTAATTTCCGCATTCAGTGTGACAGCAGAATGCTGGTTTTACTGGGTTTAAAATCTATTAACTGCTTAGAGGTTCTATGGGCGGCTTGTTGAATATAGCTTCGAACAGCCCTCAAAGCAGTTCATAGTGCTCCCATGTGGTGATGTTGCCACGAATATTCGCCAGGCACTTGCTAAGAGTAACATAAATGTTTCCACCATAAACACATCATCTATCAAAGACGTCACTACGAGACGCAGCCCCACACCTCTAACTTCCACAGCCTGCGTCTACACCATCCCCTGTGGATTCTGTCCCAAGAAATATGTAGGCAAAACTGGCAGAGATCTTGCGGTCCACCTGAACGAGCATGGAAATGCCAGTAATAGAGACGACTTAAAGAGGTTCTATGGGCGGCTTGTTGAATATAGCTTCGAACAGCCCTCAAAGCAGTTCATAGTGCTCCCATGTGGTGATGTTGCCACGAATATTCGCCAGGCACTTGCTAAGAGTAACATAAATGTTTCCACCATAAACACATCATCTATCAAAGACGTCACTACGAGACGCAGCCCCACACCTCTAACTTCCACAGCCTGCGTCTACACCATCCCCTGTGGATTCTGTCCCAAGAAATATGTAGGCAAAACTGGCAGAGATCTTGCGGTCCACCTGAACGAGCATGGAAATGCCAGTAATAGAGACGACTTAAGGTACGCCTGTGTCCTCCACAGAGACTCGATGGGGCATTTGATGAACTGGGATGAGGCAAAACTCGTTCTCATCGAACAAGACCTTAGACGCCGACGGTGTCTAGAAGCCTCGCTAATCGCCGTCACCGACACAATAGAACGTAACACTGGAAACCACAAAATTTCTAAAACATTAGCATACATGATACTCAACCAGGCAAAGCACCACCTACCCAGCAAAACAGGAGCCACATGATCTCATCGCATACCCGTCCTCATCCTAACATGGCATTCTTCAGGTCACCATGCGTCACTCACACCTCACTCTCCGCTTATGTATACTGTCTTTCAAGGTCCCAGGTCCCAGGACTGAAACGTTTTCTAATAAATATGTCCTAGTGTTTGCTTACGTGTTTTTGTAAACCAACTTGTAGGTATTTATTACCATGGTTCATACCACTAAGAAATATACACCTCTTGGTGTATATGCACTAAGAAATGACCCCTAAGTGTATACACACACATATCCTTGTTGTAAACCAATAATTGCTCTCACACTAATTATTGAAAAAGACATGAGGGCTCCCCCTAAGGAACTGCGCTCAACTGCGCTCGCTAAGTCCAGCCACTCTGATGATTCTCCATTTACAATCATTCTATTTCTTAATAGTTAGTTAGTTACTGATACTAGTTTTGAACCAAATGTCTTTACTGAAAAGCAAGAGAGAGAGAGAGAGATAGAGAGGGGGAGGGAGGGAGGGAGGGAGAATGACTTCACAAGAGTAGACCAAAATAAAACCGGCAACAGCCTTCAGGGAGGAGAAGTAAGAGCAGAGAACCTTTAAGAGGCAGTCGATCTGCAACACGACAGCAAGTCCTAGGCCAGCTGGGTTTTTTCGGGGGGGGGGAGACTGTGGAAGGCAGGAAATGAGGGAGAGTAAGAAAATGGGATAGAATAGAAGAGGGAGGATAGGGGAGAGTGAGTGAGGGAAGGGAGAGTTATGAGTTAATATGAGTTGTGGATCAAGAAATGGAAGTTTGAGTGGGAGGGGAGGTGGGAGAAAAGGAAGAGTGGGAGGGAAAGAAGGATAAATTTATATGAAGGGGATATGAGAGAAAGTCAAGAGCTAAGGGAATGGGGAAGAAGAGGGAGGAAGGAAGGGTGAGAGGGAAATGGAAAGGGGAATAGAAGTGGAGGAGACGAAAGGTAGGAAGGAGAGGGGATAGATGAAGGGATGGGTAGGTTGGATGGCATTGGAGGAGAGGAAGGGAGGAAAGGAGGGTGATAGGGAGATATAAGGGAGGATCAGAAGGAGGCAATTATGGTTCACCAGACACGCTCGCACACCCATTCATGGCGGGGGCAGGGGCCTCCCTGATGGTAATTCCTGGCTGCGGTTACGATGGTTAAGGAGGAGGAGGATGAAGAGACTCTGAGGAGATTCTCAGTTAGAGGCGAAATATACCTCACCCTCTTCCACATGCGGTGATGAGATGCTCAGCTCAGGCATGTTAGTGGAGTTCTTTATATTTAACATTTATAAAATGTAAATCACATATTGTAACCATTGCAAAGAAATGAAAATTGAATTGAATAGTAGCTCAAGACCTTTCGCAATGTCCTCAGTGCAGGCTTCCACAGTGAACCCAAGATGAAACATAGAAGTTAGCTTTTTCCTATACTCTTATTTTTGTTTATGTTTGAAACTTGACACCAGCACCACACAAGCTATTGATGTACAGCGTCACCTTCACTTAGTCATGTAGGATCCAACACCACAACATCCTCAGCTACACCTGTTATACAGGATTCCAATAAAACCACGGCCTTGCCTTCACCTGTCATTCAGGATCCAACACCACCACCACAGCCTCACCCTCACTTTTCATGTAGGATCCAATAACACCAGCACCACAACCTCATCTTCACTTTTCGTGTAGGATCCAACAACACCAGCACCACAGCCTCACCCTCACTTTTCATGTAGGATCCAACACCACCAAAACAGCCTCGCCTTCACTTGTCATGCAGGATACACCAGTACCACAGCTCACTTTTACCCACCATGTAGGGGAAAAAAGCCTCGTTGACGGACAACAATTTTACTGCTAATGGTCCGGAAAACAATGTTACGTTGATCCCATGTAATGCTGGGTGAATAAAAACATAGTTTCAACAAAATGGAGAGGGAATGGAATTTTTGTAAGGATACACTGCTGTAAGTACTATTCAGTCGAGGGTAGCGGTTACTTTATTGTGCACCCCTACATCCATCCTGTGGAGGGAAGGCATGAGCATTTAAATACATATATGACCAAGGAACTAGGCCCTAAAAGGGCTTTCATAAGTTCGTTTGAGAAAATATATTTTTACAAAATTCACATTTGATATGTTATAAGCAAATTTAGGATGCTTGTCGAAAATTATATTATATATAAACGTAATAATTTGTAGAAATGCTTGAACTAAATTATTATTATTATTATATTTAAAAATAAGATGCATATGTATCAGTGTATATATAATGAATTTACTTAAATTCCTATTCTTATTAAAATATTCTTGGCAGGTGAAGAGGTGACATGCAACATTATTGACCCTCGTATAGTCAATAGGCTTTAAGCCCCATTAACCTAACCATATGGGTCATACAGCATTTTAGATTAAAGGAGAGAGACGGCCAGAAGTTTTGAGAATGTTTAAGCAGGTGTTGAGATTAAGTTGGCCAGGGAGATTGCGTAAAGAAAAAATTCAGAATATGTTAGGAAGTTTAGGATAGTTACGCCAGGAAAGTTCCAGAGGACAGCTGGTAAGATTTAAACAAAAAATGAAGTTTCCTGAAGTTGTGCGTACTGAAACTGGTTTAGAAAGTCATTTGGGGTAATGATACAGGTTTAAAAGATCATGATGCATATTGCAACACGTTTAGAAGATCATGATGAGTATTTAAATAGTTTTAGAAGATCATGCTGCGTATTCATACAGGTTTAGAAGATCATGGTGCGTTCAAAAGAATTTTTATAAGTCAGCAGAATTGTGTCCAATTCTGGTGACTTATAAAATAGATGGATCCAACCATCCCCCTGTTACGCAGATTCTTAGAGAAAATATTTATATTAAGAAAATGTTAACAACGTTAGATTCGGCTGAATTAGTTAAGGTTAGGTTTTTAGGCTGAATTAGTGTAGTTAGGTTGCTATGTTCGGTAACTAGGTTAGGTTAGTTTCGGTGCAAAAGTTAAAGCATTGATATATCAAACTTTTATGCAAATTTATTATATTTTCCTTGGAAAGGTTGATTCTTAAAGTAACGCAAACACTTTCCCAACACTGAGTGCAAAATATATACAATGAGAGGTGTGTATCAGTGGATATACACAGAGAGGCGTGTATCACTTAACATCTTCTCATATATATATATATATATATATATATTATATATATAATATATATATATATATATTATATATATATAATATATATAATATAAAAAACAACACTGCGCTAGCCAAGGATTCGAACCCATGTTGTACTGGCCTGCCTCATGGTAAGCGAGAACCACATGACGCTTTAAACCACAGGACCACCCAACCCTACAAGAATGGTGCAGCCAGCACACAGCTAGCTGTTGGGCCGCCATCCGAGGGCATACGGAGGTGTGGAAGCTTCTAATGGCTGCGCCATTCTTGTAAGGTTGGGTGGTCCTGTGGTTTAAAGCATCATGTGGTTCTCGCTTACCATGAGGCAGGCCAGTACAACATGGGTTCGAATCCTTGGCTAGCGCAGTGTTGTTATTGATCAATACCACTCGTTCGTGGTTACAATAATATATAAATACTGCTCGTGAGGCTAGTACACCAAACAGGGATGAGAATGAAATTAGCTTAGAAGCTCCCACACCTCCGTATGTCCTCGGATGGCGGCCCAACAGCTAGCTGTGTGCTGGCTGCACCATTCTTGTAGGGTTGGGTGGTCCTGTGGTTTAAAGCGCCATGTGGTTCTCGCTTACAATGAGGCAGGCCAGTACAACATGGGTTCGAATCCTTGGCTAGCGCAGTGTTGTTATTGATTAATACCACTCGTTCATGTACAATTATATATTATATATATATATATATATATATTATATATATATATATATATATATATAATATATATATATATATTATATAATTAAAGGGATGAGAGGTAGTGAAGAGATCTACTTCCCCAGGGTACTCCTCTGAGAGGAATGAATGGTGAAGTGAGGATGTACCCCTCAGGGAACTCTCCTCAGTAAGCAAGGGGGGGGGGGTTACCCCTGGAGGATATGGCTGGTGGTGGTGACATGAAGATGTGCCTTACCAGGAACTCTCCCTTGTGTGCTAGGGCTCACCCTTGGGGGTGAGGATGATTGGTGGTGGTGACGTGGGGATGTGACTCCCCAGAGAACACTGTTGGATGATTGAGGAGGGACAACTACAATAACGTGAATTATCTTGGATGATATTTTCTGTGAAAAGTACTAGCGCGGGCTGCCTTCTAATTTATATAACACTCTAGTTGATTCATGGAGGTGGTAGGAAGAGAGGAGGTGGGTCATGGAGGCGGTAGGAAGAGAGGAGCTGGGTCATGGAGGTGGTAAACAGAGGTGGTGGTTCATGTATGTGGTAGGAAGAGAGGTGCTGTTCACGGAGGTGGTAGGAAGAGGTGGGTCATGAAAGTGGTAGGAAGGGAGGAGGTGGCTCATGGAGGTGGTAAGAGAGGAAGTGGAAGGATGAGAGTAGGTAGTTTATGGAGGTGGTAAGAGAGGAGGTAGGTCATGAAGGTGGTACGAAAAGAGGTGGTTCATGGAGGTGGTAGAGAAACAGGTGGCTCTTGGTGATGGTAGGGGAGAGGTGGCTAAGTTTAATATCTTCGGTATGTACCTCATATCCATCCTGTCTAAGGTGGTAAAGAGAAGAGTAATACATAATATTACAGTACTTGCAAATTATGTGACGACCTTCCTAATACAAACAGCAGAAATGCGTGAATATAAAAATATATAAAATATTACACGAATTACACTTAAACCCATAAAAGAGCAACGCAAGAGAAAAAAAAAAAGATACTTTCAATGTCTTGGATCAAATACCCTACACCAACATCTGACACCTTAATGAGGAGGCATATACATATACTCCCGTTGTTTAATGCAAAATAGAACTATACCATTTCGAGATTAAAAGTGACGAAATGGCACCTACACACTTCAATAACCGCACCAACCGTCTTCTAATTAGCAGACACGAATGTTGAAATTTAAGTTGATCAGAAGAGAATTTATAAAATTATCGAGTCGAAACAATTACGTCAGTAATCCATGCAAAGAAGAGCAGATTGCACTTCCACTTGTCGATTGCTCCATGGGGCATGTCTTAGTCATATTTCACAAAGGTTGAAAATTTGAAGCCGTTCGTATGAGGCATTCTGAAACTGGTGAAAATTAGTGGAAAACAAAAACACTGTACCTAACAATATGACTGTCTGCCATAAAGTCATACGAAAACATAATATTTAAGGGCTCAATAAACTCTTGAAAATTAATAACGCCATAAAAACATGAGTTTTCAATATTTCTCATTTTTCTTTACATAGTTCTGTTCAAAAGATTTAAAAGATATATTGCTGGTATAAAGATGGCATATACAATACATGAAGTTTAAGGGTTAAATTTCTGTTCTATTTAAAATTCTCTACAAGTCTAAAAGTAAAATATATTTGATTTTGTTTTTTAAAGAAAGCCCAGTTTCACATAATTATTTTTCTATATAATTGGCATACTGGTACTTACACAGCCCAAATTTAATACAAAAAAAAAAACTTCCAATTACCATATACCAGCGGCTGATGTCTGAAAATGATCAAAGAGGTATTCTCTATTTATTACGTAGAAACCAATTTACTTAATAATATTTAGACTGGCAAATCAAAACCTAAAAGTTCAAGATGTATTCCCAGCTTTCTTTTAATAACGCCCAACAACAGACATTCACAGCACTGACTGGCATTCTCCACTAACTGCTTTGAATCCGTAAATTTTCAAATTTGCACCTACGCAGTCTAAACTTATACTGTGTCAACCTTCTTTTGGAATGCCTCAATGTTAATATTCTGAAGCCAGTCAGAAGAGGAAATCATTAGTTAATGAATATAAATTACTATCACTTTTTAATCAAATTGGCAAATAGGGATTTATGTAGCCCAATACCAAGCAAACCTTGCTTTCTTGAAAACACAGCAGGGTTAAAAATTTGAAGCCTATCCGAGGAGGCATTCTGCAGTTGTCGGAAGGTTTCTAACGATTCATTTTTTAACTAATTTAATATATATACAAAAATATGCCCACACAAAAACTAAATTGAATATGTATTATCCTTTCCTTAAGATGCATCAGAGGAAGCAGACTGAAATATATTTAAATGTAATTTAATGAGAATAAAAATTCCACAATATTTTACACGTAAAACAGCCAAATGTGCACCTGTATAGGCACTTGAATTTCACTCTCAGCCGTCATTGTAGTAGGAGGTACCTTTTTCTAAACGCTTGAAGCCAAGCAGAAGAGGGTTTTCAAAGTTATCGAACCTCATTCCAGGAATTTTGTTATGGGGGCTACAACTTTGGCCATAGGGCACCTGCACATGCTAATAGTTGCATGCCTCTTGCCCTAGTTACTGTACACCATACACTCAGCCACACACGATACACTCAGCGACACACCATACACTCAGCGACACACCATACACTCAGCGACACACCATACACTCGGCATACACCATACACTCAGCGACACACCATACACTCAGCCACACACCATACACTCAGCCACACACCAAACACTCAGCACACTATACACTCAGCGGCCCACCATTCACTCAGCCACACCATACACTCAGCGAAACACCATACATTCAGCACACACCATACACTCAACACACACCATACACTCAGCGGCACACCATACACTCAGCGACACACCATACACTCAGCCACACACCATACACTCAGTCACACACCATATACTCAGCACACACATACCCTCAGCGAGACATCATACACTCAACCACACAATACACTCACCGACACAGTATACACTCAGCAAACACCATACACTCAGCACACATCATACACTAAGCGACACATACACAGCCACACATCATACCCTAAGCGACACACCATACACTAGCACACACCATACACTCAGCTACACATCATACACTGTGACACACCATACACTGCGACACACCATACACTCAGCCACACATCATACACTCAGCACACACCCATACACTCAGCGACACACCATACACTCAGCCACATACACCATTCATTCAGCAAACACCATACACTCAGCACACACCATACACTCAGCGACACCATACACAGCACACACCATACACTCAGTCACGTCATACACTGACACACCATACACTCAGCCACACATACACTCAGCTACACACCATACACTCAGCACACACCATACACTCAGCCACACATCATACACTCAGCACGCACCATACACCCAGCCACACACCATACACTCAGTCACCCCATACACTCAGCCACACACCATACACTGAGCCCTACAACATACACTCAGCCACACACCATACACTCAGCCATACAAAGGCTCAAGGGGATCAATATAGGCAGGGAAGTGCAGCATGGGGCTCATGATCCAAGCCTTCCCCCTAAGTCTTGGCCAGAGCCGCGCCCTCCCTCTCCTCTCTCTCTCTCTCTCTCTCTCTCTCTCTCTTCTCTCTCTCTCTGCAGCCTCAACTCTGCCTCCCCAGTCTGGGTTACATTACACGAATTCCGATACATGTGTCGATCGGTGCCTCTCCCCTGCCCCTCACTCATGCTCACATTCTCTCTCTCTCTCTTTCCCTCTCTCCCTCTCCTGTCTTCCGTGATCGTAGTGCCTGCTTTCGTTAGCGTTGTCCCTTTTTCATTCAACGCTGTGATTATTTTTTTCATTCCGAGTTCCGATCTTCATGTTTCCATTCCGCGTTCTGATCTTCACGTGTTTTTAATTCCTCTTTCTCATCTTCACGTGTTTTCAATCCGCGTTCTTATCTTCACAATGTTTTCATTCCTCGTTTTTCACTTGTTTGTATTCCGCGTTCAGATCATCACTTATTTTCGTTCCGTATCCCGCGTGTTCATATATCCCTCACTCATTTCCTGCGTTTCCGCACATCTCTCACTTATTTACCGCCAGATTTTCCCATAATTTGATATATTTGGCAGTTGTTTCGCACCATTTGTACCGCATTTTAAAACAAAGGCCCAATTTTTATGTGCATTGGATGCCATTGTTTTACCACTGAATTTTACGTGCTTCCTAATTTCTATTGCAAATTCCTGTATATCTTACTGGTTAGATCGCTTTTTTCTACCTGTACTTTTGTTGTTATTATCCCGTGCCTCACACCATTTACTAGGATGTCCGAAATATATTTCTAATAGTTCTGTTTCTGTATTTGTATTCGATACCTCACAATCAGTTAGGATATCCGCATTATAAAAGTTCTTTTCCTTCTATTTTTGTATCCCCAGACCTCGCACTGTTTACTAGGATATCTTTAATATTTTCACATTTTTTTTTTACCATTTCACTAGCGTCATTTCCACTTTGTTTTTTTTTTTTACCTATTTTCGCGGGTGAGTCTTCAATCAGCTAGTAACCCAGACTTGCCTCCGGTGCCTCCCACCTCCCAATTACTTCCACTATTTCCTCCCACCCGTTATCTTTTGCCTGCCCTCTCCCCCTTACTCACATGTTGTCAGGTATCACAAATTTCAACTGAACTGATTCTTATTTGCTCTCTGGTCCTATTTCTCCCTTTCCAGTTATATCGTCCTGTAACTCAAATTCAACCCCTCTATCCTAGCTTCAGTTTTCCCCAACATGTATAGTTTGAGCCCCATTCCTAACACTCCCCATCCTGGTTTGTTCCCCCTAACTTCCTCTAACGTACTGCAGTCTGCTTCCCCCAACACTCCTTATCGTAATTTTAAATTGGCCTAAAACTTCCTAGCCCAGTCTTAGTGCTCCCCCCCCCACAAAAAAAAAACTCCCTATCCTAATTGCAAGTTCATCTAATGCCTTTTTTTCCAGTCTAGACCCAATATCGTAGAATCATTCCCTCATAAAATGCCCTTTTTCTTGTATCAACCCCCTCCCCCATGCCAGTGTCAATATCCCCTGACACAACCTTTTTTTTTTTTCTAGTCTACGTGCACCCATGACATTCTTCCTCCATTGTAGACGCACCCTCTCACACCCTTCAAATTCGAATTCTTCATTCACCAAACCGTAACATGCATGTATTGTATACATACATATATATATGCAAAACAACCGCGGGGAGAGTTGAATGATAGCTCTAGGCCTCTTGTGTTGTAATCAACACATCTTCAGCAGACTGCAATGTTGCAGAAATGAGTAAGAAGTCCAGATAGACTAGTTCAAGGGAACGACTTTAGCTAATTAAACGAAACCAGCCGAATTAGCAGTGAAAATGAGTTTTTGCCGTGAATCAGCAGAAAGCAGAAATCACTCTGAACATAACGAAATATATTTATGTGCACACACACATATATATGTATGATATATGTATATATGATATATATGATATATATATATATATATATATATATATATATTATATATATATATATTATATATATATATATATATATATATATATATATATGTCGTGCCGAATAGGCAGAACTTGCGATCTTGGCTTAAATAGCAACGCTCATCTTGCCATATAGGACAAGCGAAAATTTGTGTATGCAATAATTTCGCCAAAATCATTCTGAACCTAACGAAAATAATACATTTCACTGTGTTTGTTTAGTATTAAATTACTGTAAACAAATCTAAAATATATTTAGTTGGGTTAGGCTAAAATAAATTGCTCTTGTTATAATAAGGTTAGGTAAGTTTTCTAAGATTCTTTTGGTGCAAAATTAAATTTTTTTACATTAACATTAATGAAAAAAATATATCTTTAAACGTATAGGAGAAAATTTTTGAAAGGACTTAATTTTAAATGAGTTCTTGCTAATTGACCAGTTTTACATATTCGGCACGACATATATATATATATATATATATATATATATATATATATATATATATATATATATATATATATATATATATATATATATATATAATGTGTGTGTGTGTGTGTGTGTGTACTCTCACCTAGTTGAGGTTGCAGGGGTCGAGTCCAAGCTCCTGGCCCCGCCTCTTCACTGGTCGCTACTAGCTCACTCTCCCTGAACCGTGAGCTTTATCATACCTATGCTTAAAGCTATGTATGAATCCTGCCTCCACTACATCGCTTCCCAAACTATTCCACTTCCTGACTACTCTGTGGCTGAAGAAATACTTCCTAGTGTGTGTTGTGCCGAATAGGTAAAACTTGCTATTTTGGCTTAAATAGCAACGCTCTTCTTACCGAATAAGGCAAGCGAAAATTTGTTTATGCCATAATTTCGCAAAAATCATTCTTAACCTAACGAAAAAAATATATTTCATTGTCTGTTCATTATTAAATTATTGTAAACTTATCTAAAATATATTTAGTTGAATCAGGCTAAATTAAATTGCATTTGTTATAACAAGGTTAGGTAAGTTTTCTAGGTTCTTCGAGACAAGCCACGGGGGGTGGAAATCTTTAGCTCAAGTACTTTCATTCTTCTCAGTGCGTCATCAGGAGCTATGCAATGTTGCAAGGCAGCAACTGCAGCAGGGGAAGTTTTCTCGGAGTAGCGCAGTGTGGGTCTGTCACCGGCCGCAGCTTCTCTCAGAATATGGGCAACGGTCGGTGCCAGCCCTGCACAACCATCATTCCCCTACTCCCCATATGGGGTAGGAGGGTTTTTGAGATGTCAAGCATTATGAAATTAGAAGATATAATAGCGAGCCCCAATTTCATAATACTTGGCAACTCAAAAACCCTCCTACCTCATATGGGGAGAAGGGGTTGGTGATGGTGCGGGGTTGGCATCGACCGTTGCCCATATTCTGAGAGAAGCTGCGGTCAGTGACACACCTACACTGCGCTACTCTGAGAAAACTTCCCCTGCTTCTGTTGCTGCCTTTCAACATTTCATAGCTCCTGATGATGCACTGAGAAGTGTGAAAGTACTTGAGCTAATGATTTCCACCCCCGTGGCTTGTCTTGCATAGTTAACTACGCCTATATATATATATATATATATATATAATATATATATATATATATATATATATATATATATATATATATATATATATATATATAATATATATATATATATTAACATGTCGACCGTTTCCCACCAAGCCAAGAAAAATCCAAAAAGAATGAAAAAAATTTCCATCATCATTTAACACTTTCACCATCACTCATATATAATAATAAGTGACAGGATGTTCCAGAAATGGGACACAGAAACAAGGGGTCACAATTGGAAATTGAAGACTCAGATGAGTCAAAGGGATGTTAGGAAGTATTTCTTCAGCCACAGAGTTGTTAGGAAGTGGAATAATCTGGCAAGTGATGTAGTGGAGGCAGGTTTAAGACGAGGTAGGATAAAGCTCATGGAGCAGGGAGAGGGAGGACCCAGAGGCGGTGCCAGGAGCTGAGTTTCGACCCCTGCAACCACAATTAGGTGAGCAATGTCTTTGCAGAGGCGCCCAGATACGACGGTTCAGATGTCCCCCCAAACTGCCAATAGCCTAAACCCCTCCTTTAAAGTGCAGGCATTGTACTTCCCATTTCCAGGACTCAAGTCCGACTAACCGCTTTCCATGAATCCCTTCACAAAATATTACCCTGCTCGCATAACATAATCTTTGTTGACCTTAAGTCTTTGAGAATCACTTTTTTTATGACAATCACACAAGTGGTGCTGATAAACCTTTATATTTGTGAGCTTTGTAGCTCAGTGAGCTACAAAGCTCACAAATATAAAGGTTCTTCAGCACCACTTGTGTGATTGTTATAAAAAAAATGATTCTCAAAGACTTAAGGTCAACAAAGATTATGTTTCAGACACACACTTCTCCCTTCACTAGTTTTGTGTTTCCCGATTTAATTCTCATAATTTCCTCTCTCTCTCTCTCTCTCTCTTTCTCTTTCTTTGTTGCCTCCTCTCAATCAACCTTTCGCACCCCACCTTTCCTCCCACTGTTCTTCCCCCACCTGCAGTGTGTTGATCCTCCTCCTCCTCCCTCCCTCCCTCCCTGCCCCCCTTCCTCCCCTGTCTCCCCACTAGCAGTGTCAGCCTTTATTATCGCCTAGCCCCCTAAAGACACCCTTATCCCCCAACAGTTTGTGGACTACTGTTTCTCTTCTTTCTCCTCTTGCTCCTATTCCTCCTTTTTCTCTTCTTAGCAGCATTCCCTTTTTTTTATTATCTCTTCTTTACCCTTACTTCTCTTTCCCAGCTTTATTCCTCTTTCTGTAGCGCGAACTGTGATTCTCTTAGACTCCTCTTTCTCGCACCATCTCTCTCCCCTTCACCTTGCACCCTATCCCTCATAATTATCTCCCCTATTCTCCCTCACCCTGTATGTTCCCTCGCTCACCCTGTATGTTCCCTCTTCCTCATTCTCTATCTCTTCTCTTATCACCCTATATATCTCTCCCCTCCTTCATCCTATATTTTCCTGCCCTCCCTCAACTTCCATGTCCCCTCCTCTCCCTCATTCTGTATCTCCCTCCTCTCTTTACCCTGTATCTCCCTTCCTCTCTCTCACCCTGTATCTCCACTTGTCTCTCACCCTATATCTTCCCCACCCCTTTCACCCTATATCTTCCGTCATCTTTTACACTGTCTACTTGCACTGTCTACAGCCGTTTCCTGGACCACAGCTCCTCTCCTCCTCCTGCCTGGACCACGGCTCCACCTCTTCCTTCTTCACTCAGTGGTTACACTGAGTCGGTGTACCACCTAAAACTCTTGGGTGATCATCTTCCAGTAAACAGGTAGTTGGTTGCTAGTCGCCTGTTGTAAGTGACATCTTAAGAGAAAAAAAAGCGCTGACAACACTGAAAACGGGACACCACGAGCGTAACTTTGTGGCTGTAACTACATAACACTAAAGACGGGACACCACCATGTTTGGTTGGTTAACTAGGCTTAAACCTTATAGATTACACGAGAGTCATTAAGGCTGCCCATAACCTTTTCACCACTAGTGAAGAATACTTTAATCCCTAAAACAAGGATTAAAGTAAACTCAGTGTATGGACACTGAGAGACATACATCTGAAGTATTACATTAACCTGCCGACACGAGCATAACTCTGCTGCTGTAACTACCAATATGTGGTCAACACACACACAACACACACACACACACACAGTAAAATACATGGAGCCGAACGAGACAGCCCCGTAGGTATTAAAGCAAAGTTATCTACAATGGGTTTTTTGTTGTGGGTTTCAAAAACAAGCAGATAAACTGCAGACAAATGGAAAAATGGCAGACATTGTGCCGACATTTAACAAAGTTGACAGAGAAGACCTTTGACCTTTAGGTCTCTCTGACGTGTTGTGAAATACTGGATAAAACCAGGTTGGCCTGTACATTGCAGAGTCACTTGTTTGCACAGAACTGCTTAATGCCTCAAATGACGTAGTGGAAGTTTTAGCAGTAAAGGTCGAGAACCAAAACCTAGTCATTGTGGTAGTCTACAAGCCTCCGGATGCAACATCCCAGCAATTCCAGGAACAGCTGTTAAAAATTGACCACTGTCTGGAAAATCTTCCAGCTCCTGCACCCAACATCTTGCTCCTGGGGGATTTCAACTTAAGGCACCTAAAATGGAGGAATATAGCAAATAATATTGTTGCAGTAATAACACCAGGAGGCAGCTCTGATTGAAAACTCACACTCACACGAGCTTTTAAATCTCTGCACAAAATTCAATTTAAACCAGCAAATAATAGAGCCTACTAGACTGGAGAATACACTAGACCTCATCTTCACTAACAATGATGATCTGATAAGAAATGTCACCATATCAAAAACAATTACTCAGATCACAACATAATTGAGGTTCAGACATGTATGCGTGGAGCCCCAGACCGACAAAATGAGACTGTCACGAGGGAGCATTCACCAAATTCAACTTCAATAACAAAAACATAAAGTGGGACCAAGTAAACCAAGTCCTAACCGATATAAGCTGGGAAGATATACTAAGCAACACAGACCCAAACTTATGCCTAGAACAGATTAACTCGGTGGCACTCGATGTATGCACAAGGCTTATTCCTCTAAGAAAAAGGAGGAGTAGATGTAAAATAGAAAGAGACAGGCGCTCCCTTTACAGGCGACGGAAAAGAATAACAGAGCGGCTAAAAGAGGTCAATATATCAGAAATGCGCAGGGAGACACTGGTCAGAGAAATAGCAAGCATCGAACTTAAGCTAAAAGAATCCTTTAGGAGTCAGGAATCGCGGGAAAAAACTAAAAGCCATAAATGAAATCGAAAGAAAACCCAAAGTATTTCTTCTCCTATGCCAAATCAAAATCGAGAACAACGTCCAGTATTGGGCCCCTACTTAAACAAGATGGGTCCTACACAGATGACAGCAAGGAAATGAGTGAGCTACTCAAGTCCCAATATATGACTCAGTTTTTAGCAAGCCGCTAACCAGACTGAGAGTCGAAGATCAAAATGAATTTTTTTATGAGAGAGCCACAAAATTTGATTAACACAAGCCTATCCGATGTTATCCTGACGCCAAATGACTTCGAACAGGCGATAAATGACATGCCCATGCACTCTGCCCCAGGGCCAGACTCATGGAACTCTTTTGTTCATCAAGAACTGCAAGAAGCCCCTATCACGAGCCTTTTCCATCCTATGGAGAGGGAGCATGGACACGGGGGTCGTCCTCAAATTACTAAAAACAACAGACATAGCCCCACTCCACAAAGGGGGCAGTAAAGCAACAGCAAAGAACTACAGACCAATAGCACTAACATCCCATATCATAAAAATCTTTGAAAGGGTCCTAAGAAGCAAGATCACCACCCATCTAGAAACCCATCAGTTACACAACCCAGGGCAACATGGGTTTAGAACAGGTCGCTCCTGTCTGTCTAACTACTGGATCACTACGACAAGGTCCTAAATGCACTAGAAGACAAAAAGAATGCAGATGTAATATATACAGACTTTGCAAAAGCCTTCGACAAGTGTGACCATGGCGTAATAGCGCACAAAATGCGCGCTAAAGGAATAACAGGAAAAGTTGGTCGATGGATCTATAATTTCCTCACTAACAGAACACAGAGAGTAGTCGTCAACAGAGTAAAGTCCGAGGCAGCTACGGTGAAAAGCTCTGTTCCACAAGGCACAGTACTAGCTCCCATCTTGTTCCTCATCCTCATAATCCGACATAGACAGGATGTCAGGCCACAGCACCGTGTCTTCCTTTGCAGATGACACCCGAATCTGCATGACAGTGTCTTCCATTGCAGACACTGCAAGGCTCCAGGCGGACATCAACCAAATCTTTCAGTGGGCTGCAGAAAACAATATGAAGTTCAACGATGAGAAATTTCAATTACTCAGATATGGTAAACATGAGGAAATTAAATCTTCATCAGAGTACAAAACAAATTCTGGCCACAAAATAGAGCGAAACACCAACGTCAAAGACCTGGGAGTGATTATGTCGGAGGATCTCACCTTCAAGGACCATAACATTGTATCAATCGCATCTGCTAGAAAAATGACAGGATGGATAATGAGAACCTTCAAAATAGGGAGGCCAAGCCCATGATGACACTCTTCAGGTCACTTGTTCTATCTAGGCTGGATATTGCTGCACTCTAACAGCACCTTTCAAGGCAGGTGAAATTGCCGACCTAGAAAATGTACAGAGAACTTTCACGGCGCGCATAACGGAGATAAAAACCTCAATTACGGGGAAAGCGCTTGAGGTTTCTAAACCTGTATTCCCTGGAACGCAGGAGGGAGAGATACATGATTATATACACCTGGAAAATCCTAGAGGGACTAGTACCGAACTTGCACACGAAAATCACTCACTACGAAAGCAAAAGACTTGGCAGACGATGCACCATCCCCCCAATGAAAAGCAGGGGTGTCACTAGCACGTTAAGAGACCATACAATAAGTGTCAGGGGACCGAGACTGTTCAACTGCCTCCCAGCACACATAAGGGGGATTACCAACAGACCCCTGGCAGTCTTCAAGCTGGCACTGGACAAGCACCTAAAGTCAGTTCCTGATCAGCCGGGCTGTGGCTCGTACGTTGGTTTGCGTGCAGCCAGCAGCAACAGCCTGGTTGATCAGGCGCTGATCCACCAGGAGGCCTGGTCACAGACCGGGCCGCGGGGGCGTTGACCCCCGAAACTCTCTCCAGGTAAACTCCAGGTAAGTACAGAGAGGTGGATAAAACACTTGATGAGGAAAAAACCCTGTTGTCATTATTATTATTGTTATAGTTACCTGATACCGATACTCAGTTTAAGGCCGATACTGGTAACATCAAAATTATCCGATACTCGCCAATACCAATACTGATACTCAAGTTTTCGGCCGAAAAAGCCGTAGATTGCATGGCGCATGCCCATGCACTCTGCCCCAGGTTCCTGACTCATGGAGCTCTATATTCATCAAGAAATGCAAGAAGCCATTATCTAGTGCCGTGAATATTCCATGGAGTAGGAGCCTGGATATAGCTCCACTCCACAAAGGTGGGACTAAAGCACGAAACGAAGACTGGAACGGAGCATAAAGCAATCTGAAACCATTCAACAGAGCGTAAAACTAATGTGAGAGACCCTGGAGTGATCATGTCAGAAGATCATACCTTTACGAATCACAGCAGTGTCACTATCACAATTACAAGGCAAATGATAGGCTGCATAACTGCAAGCTTCAAAACAAGTGATTCCACACCCATGATACTCTTGAAATCACTTGTTCTCTCTAGGGTGAAGTGGTGTCCACACAGACAAACAAAAATGCGGTCACTAGAGAAACCGTCGAAAGACGGGCTACCAAATTGCTCCCAGAAATTAAACACCTAAATTAAGTTGAAAGACCGAAAACACAAGCTCCCTCGATGGCTGATAGCATAAATTATAAAAGGATACAAAAGGACAGATAACCTGGATGAAATAGAGCATTGCTGACAAACATCGTTCTTTGATAAAAGTCCTACACTGCAACATGTGTCTTTTTCTTCACACAGAATACATGAAACTCATATTTAAAAAAACTAACAACAAGTAGAACAATATATACTTTAAAAGTGGAAATGCCGCTGAAAATATACTTGATTTTTCTTATGTATATATATATATATAAAATTACAAACCTAACTGACGCATGCACGTATGCACACTCGCGCACACACACACACACACGCACACACACACACACACACATACACACACACACACACACAAAACACACCACACACACACACACACACCACACAACACACACACACACACACACACACACACACACACACCGGGGGCAGCGACATTCTTTTCACCATTATAACCTCTCCTGCAGCATGTTATAATCGACCCCCCGAGGCGACCACTGCCATGTGAGTGCTAAACTGCTTTCCCCTCTCTCCCTCCTTTTCCCTCTCCAACCTCTCTTCCTCCCTTTCGTTCTCCCCTCTAACATTCTAGTACAACTTACCCTTTCCCCTCTTTATCGCTCTCCCCTCCCTCGTCCCTCTGACTCCCTTACTTCGACCCATTATTTCGTCTTGGCAACGTGTCACTGAAAGAACTCTCATTTTTATGCTCTCCCTACCGTCCCTCCTTCCATCCTCTTTTCTCCCTCTTTCTCTCCCCTTCCTGCCTTCTCCTCCTCCTAGTCCTCGCCTAGCCTTCAAGGACTCCACCACTTCGGGTGACGCTAGTGAACGCCGGCACCTCCTCCTCACCCTCGCATTACGTCCAGATTTGCCATCACTGTCTTGAGTAAGATACTTTTCTCCCCTCACCTTCGTTTGCTTGTTGGTGTTGTTGTTAGTTCTTCGTCTTCTCCCTCTCTTCCTTCTTCTTCTTCTTCTTCATTGTATCCTATAATCCAGTCTTCGCCTACTCGGTCTCCACAAGGTGAAGAATCCCTAACCTTCCCTCAACAGTTTTTACACCCCCCTCCCATTTTTTCCACTCATTTCCTGCCACCCCATTTTTCCCCGGCAGCCCTTTTCCTGGAATCTATTTCCAACTATTCATTTCCATCTATCCTCACCACGGTCGCCCCATTTCCAACCATCTATTTCCAACTACCCGTTTCCATCTATCTTCACCATGGTCGCCCCATTCTCAACCATCTATTTCCAGCTCCCCGTTTTCATCTATTCTCATCCCTTCACCCATTTTCGGCCATCTATTTCCAACTACGAATTTCCATCCACCCTCACCTGACCAATCACTCCCATGGAAATGCCTGCAACATCTCTCTTTCTCTCTCCTAATACCTCATGTTTGTACTCTAGTCACCATTCCCAACTGCTCATTCCAAAATATTCGCAGACTGATACACAGTATTTACTTTTTCCACCCGCTTGAATGAACGCATTCCTTCCACGTAGTGGCATGCCATAGTATTTGTATGGGCTAATTTTTGATGGGTATCTAAATATAATGGTATCTGCATTGGTCTAAAATT
Source organism: Cherax quadricarinatus (assembly GCF_026875155.1). Classification (NCBI taxonomy): domain Eukaryota; kingdom Metazoa; phylum Arthropoda; class Malacostraca; order Decapoda; family Parastacidae; genus Cherax; species Cherax quadricarinatus. The sequence goes on from NC_069446.1 coordinate 4,888,469, forward strand.
GAGTATCAGTATTGGTATCGTCAAAAGAAATTGGTATCTTCAAAGTAATGCATCCAGCCACTCAGTGTTATCCATTTTCGCCCAATTACAGCTATTAACAGTTTTCCAGCCGTATGTAACCGGTAATTCGTCTACAGATAAACATTTCAATATATTCACTTTCAACTTCCGATTTCGGCTGTCTAAACACTCCTTCTCAACTATGACTGCCTGCTATCCGCCCCACCCAACTCTTTTTCCGGCTAGATGCAGCGAAATTCTCTCATTCAGCTATCAGCTTCTAGTGAAAAAAGTTCCAAAGTAACATTTTCCAACTATACACGTTCTGACACTTTCTCAGGTATACATATCCAAACACTCATATTCCAGCTATCAATTCTCGAAGGTTACGAACCAACTTGATCCAGCAGTTCGTATGCAAACATTCTCATTAAAATCAATGGTTGCAATCGTATTATAATTATTATTATTATGACATTCCTGGAGGGGAGGGTTAACCCCGTAGGAGCCATATAGCATTTCGGGAATGGAAGGCAATGAGGTTCCATCCAGAGAAGGAGAGGACATGTCCAATTACTTGGATCAAGAGCCCTCAAGCGGCATCCTAAAATTTCCCTTGTCGGGGTTTAAAGGTTCCAGATCAATATTTTTCCCAAATCCGATTCCAAGCGCTCACATTCGACCTCCAATAACCAGCCAGATATTCCTGCACAACCTCTTCCAGCCATCTGTCTCAAAAGCATTCACATTCAACCAACAATTTCCAGGCAAAATTTCCAGGCCAGCCATTTCCAGCGCTTCGTTGGCGGACCGATAACCACGTCTTCCTTCACTGCTCACTACTCGCCTTGCTGGTAAAGGAGCAACACAACATCTGGAGAAGGGAATGGTGAGTCCACATGCTGGGCTGTGCAGACCTACGTTCCAGAGTGAGACAATCCAGAGCAGACGAAACCAGCATCAAGTGACGGTCGCGCTGGTGCTTTTGATGCTGTCTGCTGCTGCTGCTGTTTACTGCCACTGCTGTTGCTGTCTGCTGGTGCTGTCCACTGCTGCTGCTGTGCTGCTGCTGCTGCTGCCTGCCTGCCTTATTGGGCGTGGTGAAAGTTTTCTCGATTTCATTTTCTTCAGCACTACGAGGCCGATCAAAAACTTAGTTTTCCAGATATGAAGGATAATAAGTCTGGCAATCCTTAGATCCTCCTCTATGTCTTCTTGTTACATTCACTGTTGCTCAAACCCACGCCCACATACGCACCCACACCCAAGCTCATCCACACACCACACACACACACACACACACACACACACACACACACACACACACACACACACACACACACACACACACACACACACACACGCAAACACACTCACCCTCTTTCTCAACTACCAAGATATTTATTATTCTCTGGGTGCCCTATTTTACCTTAGCTTTAATCAAAATACGCCAGTAAGCTACTATATATGATGGCCTAGCGCAGGAAAAGTATCTCAACCTGGGTTACACGCAACCTTAGATTTTCGTGAAGTGATTTCCCGAGCGCCTCAAGAAACTCACTAATTGCGGTTTCCTGCTATGCATATCCAAACACTCACATTCAGAAATTATTTTCCAGCTAAAGGTTCCAGACCATTATTCAAACATTCACCTTCAGCTAAAAAAAAGCTTCAAAGATTCCAAAATAATCTTTGCCAACTAAACGTATCCACACTCATGCCAGCTAATGGTTCCAATTATTGCTACGATGTGTAGGGGGTCATGCAGCGCTGGGAAATGGGAGGTATTGGGGTTTGATCCCAGGTAGGGATGGTGGTTCCAGTTCGGAACATCCTACAGGTAGACTCAAGATAGTTATCTCCGTATTAGGACTGAAGAAGACACTTGCGGAAAAATGTTTCCTTTACGAATGTCTTGATCAATGCAAACTTCTCATTTACCCGTAGAACTGATTAATATAGTTAACGATACTGATAGTTTAGATATTATTTAACATTTACAAAGGTATATACTGTACACCGACAGGTGTGTATCTCCCAGTTCATATATGCTGAGAGTTTACTTTATTCCATATTTTAGGGATTAAAATATCCTAGACTGGTGGTGAAGAAGTTACATGGAACCTTAACGACCCTCGTGTAGTCAATAGGTTTTATACCTATTAAACCAACCATCAGCATTTACAAGACCTGAATCACACCATTAAAATTTATTTTCCACCTACAGAAGAAGGCTTCGATTGACTGCGAAATCGTTTAATGAAACTGCTAGACATCTGGGTATACAGTGTAAAACATACTTTCATTAGCTGATCAGTAATAATTTTTTTTCGTCTCGTCTGAAAGATTAAAAAATTAAAGTATTTCTCGCAAGTTGCTTCCCTTTGTAACTATACATTTGTATGAAGGAAAATTTTCAAAGCTAATAAAATAAAATAAAGTAGTAGGCCTGTTGGTCGGCTACACTCCAGGATGTTTCTGTTTCATACATCAAGTGTTGTGTTCCATACAACCATGTGTTTGTTACGCTTGTGTTCTACATACAGAGTTGGTTGTGGCAGTTGTCTCACACACCCAGTTGTGTGTCTCCTACACACCAGACTGTATCTCTCCCACACACCAGGTAGTGTTTGTGAGTTGTGTTTCACACACCCTGTTGTGTTCGTGGCAGCTGTGTTTCACACACCTGGTTGTGTCTGTGATAATTGTTTCACACATCCGGTTGTGTTCGTGGCAGTTGTGTTTTACACACTCGGTTGCGTCTCTCCCGAACACCCAGTTGTTTCACACATCCGGTTTATTTCTCCCATACATCCAGTTGTGCTTATTACTATTGTGTTCTACATCCCCGGCAGTGTCTAACAGTTGTGTATCCCACACACCTGGTCGTGTCTACATGTCTCACACCTGATCGTGTCTGCATGTCACACAACTGGTCGAGTCTGCATGTGTCTCCACACTCTAATATTATATCGGTCCCGACTATCGCCTTCAGAATTTCAGAATGCCTTTTAGAGGATCATGACAGAACACCTTTTGTTTTTCAGTCGAGAGAGGTCAAAAGACAAGTTTTGAGCCACTCAGAAATTCTGACCTCCACGAAGGAAAAAAAATATATATGTTTTCCAACTACGAAACGAAAGCTAAATAATTTCGGTTCGCTAAGGTGACAATTTTTATCTTATTTTTTTCTTGTATTCAGGTTCTAATCTATTATTAATTTCTACTTTTTTTTAGAGCAAAATGCACATAGTTAAAGCCAAGCTTAACAATTATAGTCATGATCAATAATAATGGGAAATAATATTGATCATTTCGACGATTATAATCATAATATCGTTTAGCTTATCTTATTCCCACAACTATCCACATCTTTACACCTTTTCACATTTCTCATACTTCCGACATCTTTATATTCTTCACACTTTTACATCTTTCTATATTTTATCCTACACATGCCCACACTTCTCCATAATTCTCAATACCGTTACACACTACCAACACTTTCCACACTTTCACTCACATTTCACACACACAACACACACACACACACCACACACACACTAATATCAATAATATATATATATAATATATATATATAATATAATATTATATATATATATATATATTATATATATATATTATAATATATATATATATTATATATTATAATATATTATATATATATTTTATATATATATATATATTATTTTTATATGCACTAATTGTTATTTTTCCCTCAATCATTGACATTTGTCTATATATTTTTGCTTAAAATATAACTTATCGTAGAGTCAGCTGCCACTTATTAAAAATTCACATTATTATTATTATTATTATAGTCATGGAAAAGCGCTCACAGCGCCAGGGGAGTGAGTAATCAGATTTGAGCCAAGAGGAAGGGTAGCTCTACTGCCTTGGATCAAGAGCCCTTCGCCAGTATAAAGACAACCCTCCCCCCATGGAAAGGAAATCTCATAGTAGCATTTTAGTGTAAATGTTGAGACCTCTTGATCTAGTGTCAAAGTCTCTTTTCAAAGTGGCTTTTCATGTTTTTTCTTCTTCCTTGCTCCCACTCTCTCTTTTAATTTCTCACTTTCCTATTTCCTCTGCCAGGCCTTCTAACTCATCTCTTTAAATCCTTCCCTGCTTGCAATTCTTCTCTCCCTCACCCTCACTGCCTTCAGTTCCTCCCAGCCCTCACTCTCCCTGCCTTCAATTTCTCTCATCCCTCACCTTCCTGCCTTCAATTCTTCCCATCCCTCACCCTCCCTGCCTTCAATTTCTCCCATCCCTCACCCTCCCTGCCTTCAATGCCTCACATTCATCACCTTTCCCAACTTCAATTCCTTTCATTCCTCACCCTACCTTCAATTCTTCATCTCTCAATGACTGCACTTCCTCTCATTCCACATCCTGCCTTCAATTCCTCTTATCCCTCACCCTCCCTGCCTGCATGTCTTCTCTTCCCTCACCCTTCTTACCTTCAATTCCTCGCCCTCCCTCCCTGCAATTCGTCACCCCTCCTTCCTATAGGCTGTGACACTCTTGGCAGTTCTCTAGGCTCCCCCTCGCCCCACAGCTCTGGCAGCCAGGATAACGAGGGTGTGAGTGAAGCACAAGCTGGCTGGCAAAATCAATGCTGACCTCCCCGTGGGTGTAGTGGCCCAGAGGTCAAGATTCCACGCCAGGCCAACACGACACTCACGGGTGAATGGGCAGATACCCCTGAACGGAGGTATGGCCCAGTGAAGACGAGAAGAGGTCTTGGACAGTCTCTACGAGGCTTTTACATACCTACCTTTGTTTGTTAGTATCGATTTATGTATTTATTGTAATAAGGGGGAAGCGTTAAACCCGTAGAGGCCATATAGCGACTCGGAAATGGGAGATTCGAGACAAGGAAGGGGAGGATAAATTAAATTCCTTGTATCAAGAGCCGCTAACCAGCATCAAGGAGACCCCTGTGGCTACTGAGTTGGAGCTCCTGTGTCCTGCCTTCCTTTGACTGACCAGCCTAGTTCTTCCAGTCCCTTGGACTTGTTACATCCCATGTCAGTGTGTATCTGCTTAACTTGTTATTGTCTCTGAACATCTTGTACGTCATGACACAATATATAACTCCTCTAGTCTCTATAAACTTACTTCTAGGAACACTCTGGGGAAGGAGCTTGAACTCAACTTGTCAGTAGCGACGCACCCCATTCGTTAAGAACTAAACAGTGCATGTGTAGGGAAGGTCAGTGGTATTAACTGAACATTATGGAATAGTGCAGAAAGATGATTAGGGTATGTAGTTAAACCACTTGGATAAGAAATAGTGCTTGAGAATGGTTCCATTAGTTAGTTAAAGGGGTTTAAAGCAGATCGACCACACGAGTCATTAAGACTGCATGTCAGTTGATTACCACCAGTCAAGAATGATCAATTCCTTAAAATAGGGATTAAAGTATTGTCAACATTATAAACTGAGAGATATTCGCCTCTTATTGTACATATCCTGGTTTGCTTGAGGTCTTTCTGTTTCTGAGCGGAATCTTCGGCAGTCAGCTGAGCCCATTCAATTTGTGTTAATGTTATAATTGTTTAAATTTTCTTCATATATGACAATCTAACCTGAATAACATACATTGATGAATTTGCAAAAATAGTACGTAAAAATCGACGCTGGCATACAACCATTTTTTTATTCTACTTATTTTATGGGAGAGCCATAAACTCATAGGGCTTATACAGCGCCTTGGGGGATGGGGACAATGGATTCAATCCAAGGGAAGGAAGATTAACCCTGGCACAGAGCCACTAGCTTGACAAATCAAGAGTAAATGCACATCTATCCGTTGACCCCTAGTCCATCTCCTTTAAAATATGCAAAGCCAAAGAGATGACATCTGTCAAATATTAACATTATATTCCCGGGCGAGCGATAAACACACATAGAGCCACAGAGCGCCTTGGAAATAGGAGGCAATCAAGTTTGATATAAGCAAGGGGAAACTCGAATGCCTTCGATCAAGAGCCTTAAATCGGCATCAAATATTTCTCCTCCTTTTTATAGTAGCATTGTCCTTAGGCTACTGAAAGATCGAGAGGCGACTAGGTGTGTTGAATTTATTATTATTATTATTATTATTGAAACGTTAAAACCGTAAGGGTCATATAGCACCTGTGCAATAAGAGGTCTGTCAAATTTGATTTGAGGAGAGGGAGGGTAACTCCAATTCCTCAGATTAAGAGTCCTTTGGCAGTATCAAGGCAGCTCTTACCAGTCAGCAATAGCTTTTAATAGTCAGCAAGTCAGCAGCAGCTCATACTAAACAGCTGATGAATAAGACATGTTCAACACCTGCGCATCTTGATTGAATGAATAAAGTCACAGGTTGACGAAACGTCTTCAAAGTAAAGATACCCAGGTGTCGTACACATGTTTTAGTCATCGATTTATCGGTGTTTCTACCTTATTAGACAGCCGCAGCAGCTCTTACAACAGCTCTTACTAGATAGATACCAACAGTTCTTAGTAGATATAAACAGTTCTAACTAGACAACATAACCTCTTCACAAGCATCAACAGCTCTTACTAGACACCAATAATTCTTACAACACACTGACAGCTATTACTAGACAGCAGTAGCTTTTACTAGACTAACAGCTCTTACTAGAAACCAGCAGTTTTTACTTAGCTAGGCAGAGGCTCTTACTAGACAGCAATTCATTAAACAGCAGCTCTCACTAGGCAGAAGCTCCTACTGGACAGCATCTCTTACTAGACAGATCTCACTAGACAGGACATCTGCCTTTATCATCCAGGAATGCAGGTGCTTTGTAAACGCTGGTGGATCGATGTTTGAATGCCAAACAAAACAAGGGGCCTCAGTCCTCAATACAAATTAAATTACAATAGTGTCACTGTTATTGATGATCATCGCGTTTTTGTTTACAAGCTCTATTGACGCTCACACACGCACACACACAGTACTTCAAATTTCATGAGCATTATATAAGACTTGAACTGTTGGTATAAAAAGTCATGGTATGTACGCACCTTGAATGATATAATTTCATCAACGAATCTCAGCACCTTTGTTCAAGAGGGGCGTTCTTACCTTACGACGTTACTAGCCTTGTTCACTATGGTACTCTAGGCGGTAGATCAAGATAAAGAATATGATACTGTATATAGATTTCAGTAAGGTCTCTGATAAAGTTCTACACATGAGACTGATTTAAAAAAGTTGCTGCACTTGGTGTAAGAAATCTCCTGGACCGAGGCATGCGAGGCCTAGTCATGGACCGGGCAGCGCGGCCGTTCACACTCGAAATACCCTCCTCCAGGTATGGCTGATCGATGCAGATGAAGTTTGATGAAAACAAGTGTACGGTTCTAATCCTAGAAGAAAATATCAGCGATACTTGCAAACTAAATAATATAAATCTTGGTCAAAATGAATGCGAAAAAGATTTAGGAGCTCTGGTTAGAAGAAATTTACAGCCAAGACAGCAGTGCATTAGAGTTCGCAATAAAGCTAATAGAATTCTTGGCTTCATATCAAGAAGTATAAATAATAGAAGCGCTAACGTTATACTTTACTACTTATATATCGTTGGTAAGGCCTTTTTAATATTTTGCTGCTCGGTTCTGGCTTCCATATTACGGAATAGACATAGATGCGCTGGAAAATATACAAAAAACAGGATGATGCAGTGGATTCCATGCACCAGAAACCTTTGTTACGAAGATAGGCTGAAGGCACAAAATATACACTCTCTAGAGATGTAGAATTAGGGAGATATAATTTAAGTGTACAAATGAAAAACAAGAATACAGTAAAGGGTATACAAATAGCATGTTGAAAGCATCTACCAAGACAGGACTCGCAGCAATGGATTCAAGATTTACTAATTCAGATTTAGAAAGGATATAGGGAAGCACTGATTTGGTAATAAAGTTGCTGGTGAGTGGAACATGCTCTCAGGTAGTGTTATTGAGGCAAGACTTTTGGGTATCTTTACATACATATATAGGTTGGACAGGTACATGAATGGATGTAAGTTGGGCCAGCAGGCCTACTGCTGTGTGTGTGTGTGGTGTGTGTGTGTGTGTGTGTGTGTGTGTGTGCGAAAAACAGTAATGGATAGCTGTAACTTTAAGGAGCGCAGGGGATCAAACCGAGGACTGAGAAATGTTAGCAGACGTCATAGTTACCCTAGACTGCAAGTCTTTACAGATACTTTTTCTTGTTCCCACAGAGTCCAGAGTGTAGTTCTTCACCCCTCTTGCTGCCAGTTAACCGAAAAAAACTGTAATAAACAGTTGTAACTTCATGGGTTGCAGGTGATCGAACCAGAGTTAAGAATTTACAAGCCAGCTGCTCTACTAATACTAATGAGAACTTCAAGAAGTACGAATGTACCAAATTATCGGTATCGATGTATCGGCTATTTCTGATATCGGTATGGGTAAAGAAAGTAATCGATTCCAGCCGATACTTTTAAAATATTAATATTGCAAATGTGCTTAAAAATACCAAAACTGACACTACCTAATGATTGTGAGAGTTACTCATATACACTCACACACCCACGAACACAGTACACTTCACTTGGTTTCCATAGCTGTAATCTGGAGCAGGCAGTAACAAAAGATATCACTGCAGGTAAATAGTGAACCACTTTAGTCACTTCCTCTAGCCTGCAGTAAACTAGAGGCTCTTCAAGAACAAAATGAACTACCAAGGCACACGTTCATTCAGACATTCAGAATGCACCTACCCACTGGAATAGCGCTTATATAATGTAAGACTGTATAAGTAACCAAAAAAAATCATTGCACTGTATTGCTGAGATAACATACACCTTCCATAATTTGATGGAAATGAGTGGAATCCTCTTGCAAAGTTATACTTTTTATAAAAATGATTTCACCAAATAATTATACCTTTTAGTGAAAGAAACTGTTTAGACTCATAGGTGTAGTCTCTTAGGAACAATATTTGTCTCATCTCTTAGGAACAATATCAAACATTTCACCAACAAAGCTATGAGTGATCCAAGATTTTCATGTTTGGTTAGCATACTATCAGCTCTTAAAGTGTCATGATTAAGTAGATTCGAGTTACACCACTGACTTTAAAAAGATTCTCAGCACATTTCTAAATCCGATATAAGAATAACTTCTTCAATGCCAGTGCAGTGCATGAGTCATGTAAAACAAATCTTAACACTACTGAGAATGAAATGAACGATACTCAGGAGAGAATTCAGCAGCTCAAGATCTTAAGAGAGTGCAAAGGATTTGCTGGAAGTATTAAGCAGCAAATGAGTAAGACACGTGCAACAGTTAGATATCCTTATTTCCGAAAAGTTTTGCCTACAACGTAGGCTTCTTCAGTCCTTAAGGATAACTGAAGAATGTTTTCAGGGATGAGCGTCCCCGAGGTTCGGTCCCAGACCAGGCTTCCCAGTGAATCAAGGTCTGATCAACTAGGTCGTTCTGCTGGTTGCACAGCCCGGCTAATTAGGAACTGATTTGATGAACCTGTCAAGTGTCCTCTTAATGCCTTCCTGAGGTTTTTTGGTACTTTCTCTTAACCAGAGATGACGGCGTTGAAAATCTGTGGACTTCTAACACTCGTCGAGTTCTTAGTGTACTAGTTACGCACCCGCTTTTTATTGGAGGAACACTGTACCATCTACCAAGTCTCCTGTGTTCACACGATGTTATTTTCAGAGTGCAGATTTGGGACCAGTTCCTCCAGGATTTTCCAGCTTTTGATAATGATGTAACTTTCTCGCATACGTTCCAAGGTATACAGTTGAAGGGACTTCAAACGTTCTCAATAATTTAGATGTTTGATTCAATGTATACTGGAAGTGAAAGTTCTCTGCACGTTTTCTAGCTTAGCAATCTCGTCTGCTTTGCAGGGGGCCGTTATTACACAGCAATATTCCAGTCTGAAGAGAATAAGTGACGTGAAGAGAATCATCACTGACTCGCTATCCTTTGTTTGGAAAGTTCTAGTTATCCAGCCTATTATTTTCCTTCATATAGCGATAGCAACAGTTGTGAGCCTTGAATATCATTATAATATTATTATAATCATGGGGAAGCGTGATCCTTGAATGAGAGAGCTGACATCACTACTCAAGTCTCGCACGTGATACTTTGGCTCTACTGAGTGATTTAAGTTTGTACTCCATTTCAGTCTTTATTTCCTCCATTCTTCCATAGCGGAGCAACAAGAACTTGTCTCAGTGAACATCATATTGCTGTCTGAAGCCAACTGAGACTTTATTTATATCATCTTAAAGATTCGAAGTGTCTTCGAATAAAGAGGTGACTAAGTATGGTGGCAGCAGAAACAGTGCAGAAAGAAGCAGTGGAGGAAAAGATGTGATCAGTCCAGCAACAGCATAGTAGTCTGAGGTGGACCGTCAGTCACGAAAAATATTCAGCGTCATAGTCCTAAACATTATTCAAGAATATAATAGCAATAATCATATATTGCAACCATAATACTCAGACTTCATAATAAAAATATTACAATTATCATAAACATAATAATAATGATGAAATGAATTAGTAATGACAAAAAGTAATTAGAATTAAAATACTGACCACTGATAATAACAGTACAAACATTAGCATAAATTTCAATAATCACTTAAATGTCAATATAACAGTACGGCAATAGCATTATTAGTAACCATAATTAGTTATATTATTAACCATAATTATTATTTCTATTATTATATTATATAATATACATTATTATTATTATCCTGCATCTCACCTGCATTTTTGCTACAGTTGGAACATTCATAATACTGTCGCATTATGTTACTGTCGTATTATATTTGTTATTTTTGTCTTATAATGCATCACTTAATTTGAAATCATTAACCTCAGTTACATCACCATCATACTAAATATTATTATTATATAATGAATCTTGCGTTAGCTACTGTCATAGATTTACAAGTATATTTACGTATATCATACTTTACATATATATATATATATATATATATATATATATATATATATATATATATATATATATATATATATATATATATATATATATATATATATATATATTATATATATATATATATATATATATATAATTTATATACACATATATATATTATATATATATATAATTTATATATATATATATATATATATATATATATATATATATATATATATATATATATATATAAATATATATATATTATATATATATATATATATATATATATATATATATATATATATATATAATATATATATATATATATATGCGCGGAGTCTGTTGAATATAGCTATGCATATATGCGATCAGGACGTTGACATTAGCACATATATAAAAGAGATCACCAGTCAAAGCTTCTAAGGTGTGAATAAAATCTCTTTTTATCTCACGTTCCAGTGCGCCCATTTGTTTATCTGGCGCACACCATGTCAACATCACCACCTACTACGACACATTTCCCAGCCAGTGTGGACCAATTTCACGCTATCTGCACTCATACTCACCCTACACTGATGGCCAGTTACATCCCGGGGGGCGTAGAGAGTTTCGACACTAGTTTCAGTGATGAGAGTGGATAAAAGATCATGTTATCAGCAGCAGTACACTTGTTACTGCACTTGTCACAACTGGACTGATACACGAGGTGATGCGCGCAACTTGGTATTGTCCGCCAGGCGCATCTCGCTAACCTCGTACGATAACTTCCCCTTTCTCATCTCCCAGTGTTATCTTATAAATATTGTATGGGGAACGTATGCTTGTTTTTGTTTTTTAACCCGAAGTGTTGTTTCTTTAATTCGTAAATTGAAAATAATTGAGTGTTGCAGGATTTGTGAGTTGTTGAGGTGATATTTCTCGGGTCAGAGATGAGGTTCATATTGATTGAACTTGGGAACATTTTGGCGCCAATTCCAAGTGGCGGACGTATGATGTTAGCATGAATAATAAATAAAACAGTGACAAAGTACAAGATAACGAGTTTCGTAAATGAAAAAGAAGTAACATGTTGTTAAAGCAATCTTGGGTCTTTAATATTCAAAATTTAATCTATTATTATCTTCATTTTACTTCCCACTTAAACGTTCAAGATGAAAGTATTTTTTAATATATATATATATATATTTCATTCACAAAAGAACCCTATACTTTATTATACCTTATTTTAAGTTCGAAAATAATCACTGATTAACGTGACAAAATTAATATTTCCATACGAACAGATAGTACATATTATTTCTAATATAGTGTACGACACTGTGCCAAGAGGAACTGTGTCGTCTGGAATGATCAATGAAGAAGCAAGTGAGGGAGGGCAGAGACAATTACACAGTCCCCTCGTCTGCAAGACTGTTGAATGTGACAGGTCGCTGTAGTTCAGTTAATTACAGAGGAGGAGGATATGAGAACAAGGCAGCAGACTGGACTGGAAGTCAGTAGTTACTCATTTAGAAAATATGGATCAGAGGGGAAAATCATAGATTATATACATGTAGACATATATGTATCAGTTTATATGTAATGAGTTTACTTAAATCTTTTTTTATTAATAAAGTATTCTTGACTGGAGTTGAATGGGTTATCTCACATGTGCTCAATAACTCTGGTGTAGCCGATAGACGTTCAACCCAATTAATCAGCCAACCAGAGGGGAACAAGGGTATATGTACCAAGAGTTGTGCACCTCTCATTGTGTATGCTTCGAGAGTTTACAATAATTCTTATTTCATGGATTAAATTATCCTTGGCTAGTGAAGTATAGGTCAAATGCAACATTAGTGACCCTTCGTGTAGTTGATAGGTTTTAATCCCAATAAGCCATAAAAAGGAAAATAAAAGTGTAAATTTTTACACAGCCTCTGCTAAACAGACTATACCGCGTCTAGACATTAAAATCGTGCAAATTGACCTATATTGTTTTCTACTCCACAGAATTTAAATCAGTTTCTCTCTTAAGGGTGTGAGGTACCTTAATGCTGGTATACCTGGAGAGGGTTTCGGGGGTCAACGCCCCCGCGGCCCAGTCTGTGACCAGACCTCATGGTGGATCAGGGCCTGATCAACCAGGCTGTTATTGTTGGACGCACGCAACCCGACGTACGAACCACAGCCCGGCTGGTCAAGTACTGACTTTAGATGCCTATCCAGTACCTGGATAGACATACTTGTCTCTTCTCGTGCTAGTGGCACCCCTGCTTTTCATTGGGGGGATGTTGCATCGTCTGCCGAGTCTTTTGTTTTCATAGGGAGTGATTTTCATGTGCAAATTTCGTACTAATCCCACTAGGATTTTCCAAGTGATTATAATCATGTATCTCTCCCGCCTGCATTCTAGGGAGTACAGGTTGAAAAACTTCAAGCTTTCCCAGTAATTGAGGGCTTTTGATCATAGGAATAGACCCTACCTTTCCACGGATTAAACCTGATTACTCCCTCACCCGTTTCACTCCACAAGTGCTGTGTGACATTTAGAAATAATAATAATAATAATAATCATTGCCCCTAGCAGAAACATGCGAGGGTCATTGAATATATCGTTCGTGAGGTCAGAACATACAGGAAAAGAATGAAATAGATGGAGACCATGCTTGAGGCTCACTGGTGTGCCCGGCATTAGAAGAAACAGGGAATGCAGTCCAACAAGCTGCCTGACGTTATGAGGCATCCGTAGCTGAGTGGTTTTAGACGTTGGGTCGGCAGGTAGCTACACTCGCTTTTTCGCGATATAATATATATATATATTATATATATATATATATATATATATATATATATATATTATATATATATATATAATATATGTATATATATATATATATTATATATATATATATATATATATATATATATATATATATATATATATATATATATATATATATATATATATATATAACATACTCCACCAATATTCAAAACTCTAAACTTACTCACCGTATAACACATCCATACTTATTATTGTGCCTACTACATACATAGAATACTCAACTCAGATATAAACCCTCCCCTCAAACTCCTCCTTACCAACCTCAACAGAATACATGATCATAACACAAGACACAGATCTCTCATTGATGTTCCCCGTGTCCATCTCACACTATGTAAAAACTCAATGCACATAAACGGCCCAAAAATCTGGAATTCATTACCTGTGAATACAAAAGAAACACTGTCCGTTTATCAATTCAAGACTCTTCTTAAAAACCACTTACTCACCCATTACTAAATAAATATTGAATAACTGTATTTCATAAATGTATAACCTGTTTTTTAATTACATTACCCAATAAAATAATCCTTTCTCTTGACTGCACAGTAACTCATCTAATGACCACATGACCTGTTTCTGCACTACAAATCATTGATTTTATTTTATTTTATCTGATTAATGAATTGTATAACTTCATATAGTATACTGATCATTTGTTATATTATGCATTGTAATACTACAAATTTATACATCTATAATGCTTCTTAATTGAAATGTTCAAATTTCATAGTTTAAAATACTCATCTGTACTTCATGTTGTAATTTGTTTACTGTAATTTTTACCACTGAATATATCGATGCTTAGTTAATCTTAAGTTAATTTTAAGCCTGTCCATAATGCTCTGCATACAAGAGGCTTTTGGCATGTACACTCAACTACTATAATTCCTTAAACAACTGTCTATCATGTCCAAATAAAAAATTATTATTATTATTATTATTATTATTATTATTATTATACATAGCACACGCATATATATGCATATAAACATGAATACTTATGCACACATACATACACGCATACTTATATATACATATATGAATATATATACATATACACAAGTGTACATATGTACATGCAACCAGGTAATATTACGATACGCTCCATGACCCCTCCGGGCTTAGCTCTTCCCTACGATACAGCCACTGCTGGTAATTTATCTATTTTCCAGGTAGCCCAGAGATAAGCTCCGAGGTAACTCCTACACAGAAATTATGCAAAAATCTTACAGAGGTTATGCAAATTAAGGTATTTTGTTTTTTTACTGAACCCTTCAAGGTGCGGGTACAGAAGGGCTTTTGATAAAATTATTTCGAGGTATCCTTCTCTTCACTGGATCAAACATACGGCTCTGGCCTTACTCTATGAAAATAATAATAATGTTACACAAATTTTAGGAAGAATGTTCCTTAGATCAATCCTGATTGACCATTACAGGTTTTGCGATTCCCAATAATAATAATAATAATAATAATAATAATAATAATAATAATAATAATAATAATAATAATAATAAAGGTATGTGCTACTGTTGTGGATCGCATTGCTGTGGATTACATGTCGACTATTGTGGGGTCATATGTCGACTATTGTGGGGTCATATGTCGACTATTGTGGAGTCATATGTCGACTATTGTGGGGTCATATGTTGACTATTGTGGGGTCATATGTCGACTATTGTGGGGTCATATGTCGACTATTGTGGGGTCACATGTCGACTATTGTGGGGTCATATGTCGACTATTGTGGGATCACATGTCGACTATTGTGGGGTCATATGTCGACTATTGTGGGGTCATATGTCGACTATTGTGGGACCACATGTTGACTATTGTGGGGTCATATGTCGATTATTGTGGGGTCACATGTCGACTATTGTGGGATCACATGTCGACTATTGTGGGATCACATGTCGACTATTGTGGGATCACATGTCGACTATTGTGGGATTACATGTCGACTACTGTGAGATCACATGTCGACTATTGTGGGATCACATGTCGACTATTGTGGGATCACATGTCGACTATTGTGGGATCACATGTAGACTGTTGCGGGTCGTAAGTCGATTATTATGGGATCCTTCGTTTGTCAGTACGCAAAGATCAGATATTAAGCCACCTATCCTTACGAGTATAAGAATTATACTGGGTTACTAACCCTCTGGGTTAATAACCAGAAAATATCTCTTAATCTTTCTTAAGGCAGCTGTAAAATTTCTAAAAATTAAAGTAGTTGACCATAAAACAATAAAAATGATCCATTTTCTATAATATTCACTATAACTCGTTTTCCTTTATTTTCTTTGAAACATTACTAAGTAGGTTTGTTTAGGGGTGAATTACAACTGGAAATAATTAATGCTGCAGATAGATTAAGGCAGCTAAATTTCAATCAAATTTACAAATTGCTCACACTCAATGTCCTGAATATCTTTCTGCAAATTTTTCTCCAGGCTAGGAACCTAAGTTAGTATGGTCCTAGGGGAAGTGATTTCACTTTTGATATATCGAATTTAACTGTTTACCTGCATTAGCTGAGATGACTATTGTTAGTAGCCTTAATAGACTATCCTCTATCACCTACTTATCCTCTATCCCCAATGGAAATAAGTCACTCTGACTTTTTTGGGTTATCCTAGGTTCTCTACACATATGCTGCTATGTATGATAATTCTATGTAACTGTATTTGTGTATACCTGAATAAACTTACTTACTTACATACTTACTTAAGACAGTTTCGTAGTAGGTACCGTAAGTGGCCGAGCCTCAAACACCTACTACACAACAATACAAGAGTGGAATGGGTTGCCTGATCATGTCAAGGCCAGTGTAAGTATAAATCAGTTTAGGAAACTAGCTAAGAGGCAGCTAATGAATGAAGCTACAGAAAGAGAGGCAAGTGATTTCCTGTATAGTTAACATTCGTGTAACTCTTATATTAGACTGATTTTTCTTTGTTAATGTTCATGCCATTCATTTTCTTGTGTTTGCTTTACTCATTTTATTTTGCTATTATTGTTAATAATCATGAATGATTTTTTACTGCAATAGAATAATAGCTAAATATTACATGGACCCAAATAGAAGTTTGTTTGACTTTTCCGCATTAACCTAGATAATTTTACTATGTAAAATAATTGTAATCATCCCACAGTTGCATAACTGGAGCTACATAAACTAATATGAGAAAATCAGAAGCGCCCTGAAATGTTTGCAGAATTAAAATAGCCTCATGTTAATAACGCACAATGTTACGATAACTATAGAAATTAAAAAAAATCGCTCGTCAGTTGGCTAATTGTATTTAAAGCTTATCGAATACGCATAGGTCATTAAGACAACACATTACTGCTCACCACCGGTAAAGAACACTAATCCTTCAAAGAGGGAGAGAAGTCAAGTCTTATTGAGAGAACACACCTCTCGGTGCGACACAGAGTGCAATACTCACAGCAAGAGGCATTCTTGAGCTTACCCATTCTTGGGCTTAATGCCCAAAGCTGGGGTGTGGCTCCAAAAGGATCCTGAAGTGCTTGCTGCCTCTGCACCTCCTGACATCGTCTGCTGCTATGCAGCTGCCACACCCTTTGAGCCCAGTGCGTGCGGGGTTTGTGGCAGCCCAAGATGCCTAGCGTCTCCCTCCGAGCCCCGTGGGGGCGAGGAATAGGGCTAGGCCTGAGGACAGCTGGTCCTAGAAGACGAGAAGGTACTTGTATCTCCTCCCACGGCAGGCATTGGTCTGAGACACTCCCACGACATGGAGCCAAGGCCGGGGCACCTCTTGGAAAAGGCCCGGGCAGGGCAATTATACCGGCGAACCTAGAACAGCAACAATCTCGGTGCGTGTAACCTGTTCACAACCAGTCAAGAATGCCTTAATATCTTAAATGGGGTTGAAAGTAAATTCATAGCATATATACTGAGAGGCATACACCTATCGGAGTACGTGTATTGTATCCTGTGTTTGTTCTTTATGCGTCCTATGAAATAACAGTTGTCTGCAGTTTCTTCAAGGATGTGGTCGAATATCACAAGTGTGAAAGCTGATCTCTTAATGGTAAGGTCAATATAGCATATCAAACTGCTGCTTTCTCATTCAGGAAATAACTTGGTAAAATTATTTTTTCTGTGTAGTTACATTATATTGTAATTTTTTCTTAAGGAGGAGGGGGCAACTCATGTTTTTTTAAAGTGACGATCTTCTTGGACATACAAGCCAAGTGTAAATTAATGATACAGTAACTCTAGGTATAGGCTGACCTAGGATAGGTTGGGTATGATTAAGATAATTTACGTTAATTTTAGTGTGGTGAGGTAAGTGATAACACACCCACCGCCACCTCTGGCTTTATCAGCAACCCTGGCCAGTAGCTCAGTGATCTTACTCACCCAGGGCTGGTAAGACACTACTCCCTCCCTCCCTTCAGTAAGGTAATCTCTAGGCCATACGTGAGTACCTTTTTTCCTGTGTGCACCATTTTATTTATGGATTTCAAGAATTCGAACTGAAATTCACTAAAAAAAAAGGCAGGAAATTTAGTTAATTTATCACCACTAATATATAAAATAGCAGCTCATGTGCTGTCACCCACCATTGCAACATTGTTCAATAAATCATTAGAAACCAAAACTTATCCAGTAATGCTTAAGGAAGAGAAGCTTTCGATACACAACATCTTAAACTAAAACATTATGGTATCAAATGGTTCCAGTTTATATGTAGCAAAATCTCTCAGAAACATTTTAGCCTGTTTGAATTTCTTATTGTGTTGTTCCAGTGGATTTACTAACAGATACGTTATACTAAGAAATCTAAGATTAGCTGCCTTGTAGGTAAATGAGTAGGGAAGGTTTTGTGTTTGTTTATATCTTAGTCTTAGGCTGGTATAGTTAGATATTTTAGAGATCACAGTCATTCGTCTCGTCATATAGTTATGAATGAAATATGATGATGTATCTTCAGATCACAAATATCTTATCATTGATAACTTAAAACAGTAGATCCAGTCATAATTACAGTGTTATCATACAGTTGTAATTTTTCTAGTTGATGCAAAGTGTAGATAAACTCTCAAGATTTGAGATATCATATCATCAGCAGTGGAGAGATTTGTAATTTTGATTTGAACGTCTCTAAAAGTTTGGAATTT
Source organism: Cherax quadricarinatus (assembly GCF_026875155.1). NCBI lineage: Eukaryota > Metazoa > Arthropoda > Malacostraca > Decapoda > Parastacidae > Cherax > Cherax quadricarinatus. The sequence continues at coordinate 4,907,432 of NC_069446.1, forward strand.
TTTAAGTTTCTCTTCACACACATTACATTTTATTTGATTACCATCTCTATACATACTGAGCTGCCAAAAATACTTATACCTTATCTAGGAGTGACATCTTACAGGCCTCACATCTTGTTGTTTTCTCCATAAGTATGTCCACTATGATGGACGTGGATTTCCTAGATCCCTTCTGCAGTATTCGACTTCCTTCAAACCAGTTTCCTCTCTCAAAGGGAGATAGGTTCCTTAACGCCGGTAGGAGGCTCTTGCTCCAAGGAAGTGCACCTTCCCTTCCCTTCCTTGGATTAAACATGAATCCATGATCCATGCGGGTTTAGCGCTCCCATTTGAATGTAATAATAATAATAATTCGAACATGTTTGCTAGTTGCTTTCTATGATTATTTTCAATTTGCATTCTACAAACCAAAAACATTACGACATCCTTTTTACTTAACTCTAGTGTAATAAGGTATCAACTTCATTATGATTACGGTAGCCTATATGAGAGAAAATTCACAAATGTTTGACTTGAATCACTTCGTTAATAATTCTTACATATCTGGCTGCACACACGAGTATGTTACGCTCAGATATTTAAAACAAGTAATGCGGATAGGGAAGACAGTTAAGATGTATGTAGTTGTAACTTCTGTAACCTTGAGAATAAATAAGCATGACGAGCAATTTGGTATTATTATCAGGCTGATTCATTACAACGATATTTCCTGCCCTCCCACTGTTGAAATTGAGATGTTTATTTCTCTGTAAAGATTCAATGTGTGGTTCACATATTATAAAATATTAATTACAAAGAAGACCACTAGCATGCCTAGACATTTCGGGCGTTTTCGGGCATTAGTTAAGAGAACCAGTATTGAAGATAGTTTTGTGACCTAAATTCTTGACAAAACAGTTGAAGAATGAGACACTTTTGCAACATTCGGGAATCTTTACTGAGGAAATGTCCCGCCAGCCAGTGGCTTCTTCAGTTCAATACAAAGAACGGAGAAGGATAAAGAGGAGTTTGAGGTAATTACTCCTTAAGCCTGCAGTCGATGTGTTCAGTCCATCAGTCTTGTAAAAAGTACTTTTCTGAAGATTGAAGGACTGAACGCATTGACTCCAAGCTGAGGTACATATTACCTCAAACTCCTCATCTTTCTCCTTTCTTCTCTGTACTGGACTGAGGAAGCCACTGGCTGGCGAAATGTTTCCTCAGTAAAGATTCCCAGATGTTGCACAAGTGTCTCATTCTTCAAGATGGTTATGCTCTCATTTTCATATATCCTGTTGTACGACTTATGGTATCATCAACATAATTTTTAGCTGGAGATAAATGGAATGAAATACCGACACGATGGGAAAAGTAGACACATGCAGTATAATGCGATTCTTTATTGACTACGTTTCGCCCACACAGTGGATTTATCAAGTCAGCCTTGATAAAGCCCACTGGGTGGGCGAAACGTACTCAATAAAAGATCGCATTATACTGTATTTGTGTCTGTTTTTCCATGACTTGTAGCTGTGTGTTCAGGTGAAATAGGTAAAGTTTTTGGAAGTGCATAGATTAATATATTAATTGCATATGGCGATGGGCATCTCCCTATGGTATACCTACGGACATTCCTATAATTTCAACTGAAACCTAAGTAGGTGATAGAGGATAGTCTATTAAGGCTACTAACAATAGTCATCTCAGCTAATGCAGGTAAACAGTTAAATTCGATATATCAAAAGTGAAGATAAAATCGTAATTATACAATGTTGTATACTCTACTTATGAAACTTTACTGAATATGAAGCAAAATACGTTTTGATGTATGATTCGAAAGACTAATGTCATTCATTTAAAGTTTTTTACAGTACATACCGTACACAACTAGGCAATAAGACTGCAAAACCTGAAGGTAATTTGTAATTAATAAGTCTTGGAATTAAATAGGACATATTCAGTGCGACTATGGATATACACTGCTGACAAATTATTGTTAAAAAAAATGCTAACAGTGGAATATCGAAGGTATGTCTTAATATTAAAACTGGAGGATTTTGCATCGTTTTATTCCCTTCATCTGTAAGCATATTGTGAATGCTGGTAACTTCATCATCATAGGTTTTTTATATATCATTGATTCAAATGATTAATAAAGTTGCTTTGATCGTTTGGGCGAAGAATAATATTCTTCCTTTTGTAATTGGCGCCGTAATTTCTGAAATTTTGGTGAAAGATAGACGATAGAAGATCTTGGAGTTCGATCGGATAATTGTCAGTCGATATGTGATGCATTCAATCTTATATATGGATTTAATATGTTGTCATATGAATGAGGGAACCCAATCATGCCTACTATTCTCTTGTATTCAAATGCCCTTTTAAAAGAGGAACAAAACTAGTTTTATTGGCGTTTAACCATACCACGGGCGGGGATAGAACTCGCGATCAGAGAGTCTCAAAACTCCAGACTTTCGCGTTAGCCACAGGACAATAGTCATCTCGGCTAATGCAGGTAAACAGTTAAATTCGATATATCAGTGGCTAACGCGACGGTCTGGAGTTTTGAGACTCTGATCGCGGGTTCTATCCCCGCCCGTGGTATGGTTTGTTTGCAATCGTGTCATTACGATTTCGTGAGTCCTATTGGCGTTTGTTATCAGGCTTTCAGACTATTATGTCCTATATAATAGTCTCAAGAAAAATGGTTCATTATTAATGTGATCCTTAAATTGGAGAATATATATTACGAAATATAGATATTCCTTAATATTTAATTATTACTGTATAACGCATAACTGTGTGAAGAAAGGTCTGTTAACATAACATAGTAACTTAGTAACTGCTAGATTTCATGTTATACGCTACATATCCAAGCAAGTTCGGGATGATTTGTGTTCTGCATTATTCACTCTTAGAAACAAATTACATACGGTACATATTTCTGGTAATATTAATATAGTATAGGTCTAGTAACCATTTCGTAGGTGATGCAGTGTCCATGAGGTGTTCTTGCTATCTTCCGTACAAGTTTTTTTTTACTTCATATCCCTTGCTTGCACATTTTCAAAGCTGTGAATGACTTATGTTGCAGTTTATTAAAGAGATCGTGTACCCCCAGTGCAGCACAACAGCGTACCATAGACTCACTTCAAACTCTACCCTCAGGATCAACAGCATCATGGATGTAAAGCTGATTCTCTTGGTACAAGCAGTCGCCGTTGTCCTCTTTGCCGGTAAGTTAAATTTATATAATTTATCTTATCTATATTCTTATGTGGACTCTTAGTTATCTTCCTAATCTGCATTTCTGATGAAAAGTCATCGGGGTGCCGGAGGGACGGCTGACTCGTATTAGAAAAAAATGTTCCTACCACAAATGTGTTATTAAAGTAATAAGAATGAGCAATGGAACGCTCTGGCTTATAAATGCCTCTAACGTCACCCTGTAAGTAATATGTGATATTAAAATTGTGTGACAACTCAGAAACTCATACGTGCGTTTATTGCTAATGTTAAATGGTAGACAGTCGTGAATGTGCCTACTGTCAGTATGCGGCGCCCCAGTGAAGTAGAAGCGTGAAAAGTAGAAACAGTAAATAGTCAGGGACATTTTTAGTTTTGACTCACCATAGAAGAGACAGTAGCACTTCCAGACACACATATAAAGCACTTCCACTGATCCTTCTGTAACTAACTGAAGCAAGAGACGTGTCACTACTCAGACAGCAGATGTTCACACGGATACTCAAACAAGGGGAAGAGTGAAAAGCTCCTGGTGCAACCCTTTCCTGTTCGGATCAAACCCAGTTAGCTCACAATCTCCAGGTGCTCTATGGCCCTTGTTAATAATATTGCTCTGAAGCCGTGATTCTTACATGTAACGGACCCCAAGTTGTAACCGGCCAACCACTCAGAGCTGACAGTATGATGATTTTTCAACAAGCCTTCTGTGACAAGGTTGTTTGAGCGTCATTACTTGTTGCTGTCTTGTCTCATCCCACAGCCCCAGAAGAATTCGTGGTACATCTGTTGTAATCCCCCTCAAAGCTACATAGTCCATAAATCGAAGAGAAATAAAAATCATTCTATTTGTAAGCTCTCTGGCTCAGAGATTACAGTGCTATGTCTGCTACACGCATGGACTGTGGTTCGAGTCCCCTTCCATCCTTCTGTTTATTCATTGAAAATCGTTTTTTACGACTTATCTTCAGGTCGGCACGCTGCTGGCCAGACAGCGATTGAAAGAATAACGGCGAATGTTTCCTCTTTCTTTGGGGTCACCTCAGTGGGAAACGGCCGATGTATTAAAAAGTAGAATGAAAGCTTAAAAATACTCTGCCTCTGCAGTTTGTAAAAGGTTCACATAGAAAAGTAGCAAATTACTTATTTTGGCACATGAAAACACTAAATATGATATTGCCTTATAGTTATCGTTAAAATCCTCTCTTCACTTCATTACTGCATATGAAAGGCGTATTGGTGAAAATAATGAAGAAGACAGGGGCGTCTTCATCACTCATCTTTTCTCTCTCTCTTGTCCCACCACAGATGTGACAGAAGCCGAGTGCAAGTCTGGCCAAATAGAATGTAGAACTGGAGGAAAGTGCATCAGTTTGGGTTCGGTATGCAGATCCAACACTGTCTGTGAAGATGGCTCGGACAAGGACCCTGAGATATGTCGGGTAACTAGCTTATACCAAGATTGTTGTTTATTATACAAGACAAAGTTAAAGAGAAAATGACAGAAATCGCACTTCTTTTTTGTCTGATTGAAGTGGTGGCTGAAAAATGTAGTTTTGGTTAAATGAGTAACTTTCCTATAAAAAGATATGTTTAAAATTTCCATTTATGTTAGGTTTTTGAATTATTCACTGTGTTGAAGCATGTGTCAGATAAGTCCCATATATATATATATGTCGTGCCGAATATGTAAAACTGGTCAATTAGCAAGAAATCATTTAAAATTAAGTCCTTTCCGAAATTTTCTCATACGCTTAAAGATATATTTTTTCATTAATGTTAATGTAAAAAATTTTAATTTTCCTCCAAAAGAATCTTAGAAAACTTACCTAACCTTATTATAAGAAGAACAATTTATTTTAGCCTAACCCAACTAAATATATTTTAGATTTGTTTACAATAATTTAATACTAAACAAACACAGTTAAATATGTTTTTTTCCTTAGGTTCAGAATGATTTTGTCGAAATTACTGCATACACAAATTTTCGCTTGTCCTATCTGGCAAGATGAGCGTTGCTATTTAAGCCAAGATCGCAAGTTCTGCCTATTCGGCACGACATATATATATATATTATATTATATATATATATATATATATATATATATATATATATATATATATATATATATAATATAATATTACTTATTTCTTTGTGCAGTTCTGGACATTCGATCGAAATCATTGTGGCGACTGGAGATTTAATTGTGGTGGAAGGTGTTACTACATTCACGACATCTGCAGCTTGACAGGTTGTGAGGATGTGCTAGACCCCAGGGTGTGCAAGGTAAGACTTTACTTTTCACTTATATTTTTCAGTTAAAGCTTTGCTTTTATTTACCTGTTGCCAACCATTTCCATTGATTCTGTCAGGTGCTTGTGGCATTTAGTTTATCAGAAGAAATACGAAGAATGGTTCTAACTCTGTTCTTAGTCATCAGATGAACCACAGGTACACAGCAAATATGCGCTGGTAGAAGCTACTTATTCTGACCTGGAGAGGGTCTGTGACCAGGACCTGATCAAGACTTACTATCTTTGGCTTTTTAACAGAAGCTAACCTATTGCACCATGATTTCAATTATACACTGGCACTACCCCCCCCCACTAACCCTGCCCACAGCGTTGTATGACATACGAGCTTGAGCGCTTTATTATTATAATTATTTTTATTATTATTATTATTAATATCAATGTTATATTTCACAGCTTGTCAAGTCCCGAAAACTCTCCCTTGAGCCAGAGGGGATGCAGTTAGGTGAGTATTAGCATTCTCTTTAGCTTCGTGTATATATAAATATATAAACCAAAGAAATAGGACAAGTGTTTCCTGATGCGGGTCTTAGTTATGCAATATATATATACATACATACATAATATTTATATATATATAATATATTTATATTATATATATTATATATATGTATATATATATATTATATATATTATATTATATATTATATATATATATATATATATGCAGATACAACACTAGGAAAAATAGTGAACTTCGAAGTGTTTTCGTGATCATTCACATTATCAAGGAACTATGTGAGAAATCACGAAAGCGCTTGGAAGTTCACTATTCTTTTCACAGTGGGTGTTCTGCATAATGTGATATCACCTGTTTACTGTGATCTTATTGTGTATATATGTATATGTGAGTGTGTGTGTGTGTAGTTGTACTCACCTAGTTGAGGTTGCAGGGGTCGAGTCCGAGCTCCTGGCACCGCCTCTTCACTGGTCGCTACTAGGTCACTCTCCCTGAACCGTGAGCTTTATCATACCTCTGCTTAAAGCTATGTATGGATCCTGCCTCCACTACATCGCTTCCCAAACTATTCCACTTCCTGACTACTCTGTGGCTGAAGAAATACTTCCTAACATCCCTGTGATTCATCTGTGTCTTCAACTTCCAACTGTGTCCCCTTGTTACTGTGTCCAATCTCTGGAACATCCTGTCTTTGTCCACCTTCTCAATTCCTCTCAGTATTTTGTATGTCGTTATCATGTCCTCCCTATCTCTTCTGTCCTCCAGTGTCGTCAGGTTGATTTCCCTTAACCTCTCCTCGTAGGACATACCTCTTAGCTCTGGGACTAGTCTTGTTGCAAACCTTTGCACTTTCTCTAGTTTCTTTACGTGATTGGCTAGGTGTGGGTTCCAAACTGGTGCCGCATACTCCAATATGGGCCTAACGTACACGGTGTACAGGGTCCTGAACGATTCCTTATTAAGATGTCGGAATGCTGTTCTGAGGTTTGCTAGGCACCCATGTGCTGCAGCCGTTATTTGGTTGATGTGCGCTTCAGGAGATGTGCCTGGTGTTATACTCACCCCAAAATCTTTTTCCTTGAGTGAGGTTTGTAGTCTCTGGCAACCTTGACGTACTCCGTCTGCGGTCTCTTTTGCCCTTCCCAAATCTTCATGACTTTGCACTTGTGGAATTGAACTCCAGGAGCCAATTGCTGGACCAGGTCTGCAGCCTGTCCAGATCCCTTTGTATTTCTGCCTGGTCTTCGATCGAGTGAATTCTCATCAACTTCACGTCATCTGCAAACAGGGACACCTCGGAGTTTATTCCTTCCGTCATGTCGTTCACAAATACCAGAAACAGCACTGGTCCTAGGACTGACCCCTGTGGGACCCCGCTGGTCACAGGTGCTCACTCTGACACCTCGCCACGTACCATGACTCGCTGCTGTCTTCCTGACAAATATTCCCTGACCCATTGTAGTGCCTTCCCTGTTATCCTTGCTTGGTCCTCCAGTTTTTGCACTAATCTCTTGTGTGGAACTGTGTCAAACGCCTTCTTGCAGTCCAAGAAAATGCAATCCACCCACCCCTCTCTCTCTTGTCTTACTGCTGTCACCATGTCATAGAACTGCAGTAGGTTTGTGACACAGGATTTCCCGTCCCTGAAACCATGTTGGCTGCTGTTGATGAGATCATTCGTTTCTAGGTGTTCCACCACTCTTCTCCTGATAATCTTCTCCATGACTTTGCATACTATACATGTCAGTGACACTGGTCTGTAGTTTAGTGCTTCATGTCTGTCTCCTTTTTTAAAGATTGGGACTACATTTGATGTCTTCCATGCCTCAGGCAATCTCCCTGTTTCGATACATGTATTGAATATTATTGTTAGGGGTACACATAGCGCCTCTGCTCCCTCTCTCAGGACCCATGGGGAGATGTTATCTGGCCCCATGGCCCCATGGCCCCATTGTGTGTGTGTGTGTGTGTGTACTTATCAGGTTTACTGCTTTGTCTCTTATTTCTTTTTTGTAACGGGTATGTCATGATTTGATTTATTATTCTTTTGTCATCGAAGTATGGTGCGTCTTACCCTAAAGACTAACCATACGCACCGGTTTTCTGTCTGTTTGTATGCATTATTGCCAATTATGGTGTCCGTGTGTATGATATACATAGTAAACATGAATGTCAGTATGCATGCTTTTATATTTATCTCTGTCGGCTTTCTGCTTCACTAATACCCGTCTCCCTAAACCAAGCCATTTTTTGTTTTTAGCCAAGCAAAGGCTAGGTCCATTCAAGGCTGACAAACCTAGCAATTTGCCATGGTATCACATGAGCAGGCTCACACAGAGACTGGCATCGCTTGTTAGTTTAGGATTTACCAAAGGTCCAGGCTTGAAGAATAGTTCGACAGAAATCTGGTTCTTTATTAAATGTGACAGAAATATTGAGAAATTTTGCCCCCAGTGCCTGCTTCAATGATGTCTCACCCACTGGTATTGGGCTCCCTGGCATGGAACCTTGACCCCTTCTGATACATACGCGGTTAGCGCTTATTTATAATAATAATAATAATAATAATAATAATAATAATAATAATAATAATAATAATAATAATGGTGTTAATGTTGCAGTTTAAAAACTGTAGTGTAAAGCACCCTTCTGGCAAGACAGTGATGGAGAGAATGATGGTGAAAGTTTTTCTTTTTCGGGCCACCCTGCCTTGGTGGGAATCGGCCAGTGTGATAATAAAATATAATAATAATAATAATAATAATAATAATAAATGCAGTATACTTCATTAGCTGAAACGTGTTGCACTGTGTTGGCTTCACAATAAGAATTCTCAGCCGTTAACCTAGCTTTTTGAGTAGACATCTAAATCATACGCTTTCCTGCTGCATCGTAAATATGATATATCGAAGTGATTTTTGTGATGATGGTATATGACTAAATGTGCTCGATCACATTCTTCCATAAAATACATGTGGGCGAGCTTTTTCCAAAATAATTATCTATTTAACTACTGGTTCTCTTTTTTTTCTCCATGATATACTTTGTACAGAGAAAAATCGCAGTCAGCAGGGCTCGATCTCACTATAGGAAAACTGGCAAGGTTCCCTAGTGACGCTCTCTACCATTCGGCCACAATTGCTCTATAAGCTGGGCACCCTGGTTTACAAGGGGACTCACAGGTAAGGACCCACTAGGGGTAAGGGGTAAGTGGGGATAGTTGAAGAATAGATGGGAGAGAAGAAAGAATTACAACAAAGGAAAAAAGTCGGGGATAAACCCAACAGCAAGGGCATTGTAAGGCATTATGAACGACTTGTGCTTGTGCTCTTCGTCTCTCCCGTCAACAAGACTGGTCGGGAATATTCGGCAAAGATCTGAGTGTGGTGGCCCCCAAGCGATATAGAGCTGGGAAGAGACATGGCTTGTAAACCAGGCTGCCCATCTTAGAGGGCATTTGGCCGAGTGGTAGAGAGCGTCACTTGTGAACCTTGCCAGTTTCCCTGTAGTGGGATCGAGTCCTGCTGACTGGGATATTTCTCTGTACATACTCGCCTGTTTCTGCGTGGTGCATTGATACTTTGTACATAGAGAATAGGTACCTTGGAACTAATGTGTATTGACCTTTTTCTCTTTCTACAGACACAGATATGTTGACCTTACTAGATGCAGCCGTCAACACCACGCTAAGCAGAAAAGCAGAATGTCCCATGCTGTACACCCGAGTACATAAACTTTGCTTAGCCTTCTTCTCACCTGCTAAGGTCAGCCATCAAACGTTTAAAAAAAATAGCAACGTGAAAAAAGAAATATTCTTAAAAAACCATCTTCTCATATTCTCACAATCTTAATACAAATCAAAGGAGGTCCGAGAGGCATAGACTAGTATACAGATGATGCGTTACGTGGCAAGGGACTTAGTTTAGTTTAATATGTTTATTATGCACCCCATACCCATCCTGTGGGCGGTATTCAAAAGATTACAGAGGTACATAATGGGTCCAGGGACTGGATCCCAAAGTTATGATAGCTGAAATAGTTACAAAGGTAGATCTGGTTACAATCATGACAAGTTACAAAGGTATTTACAGATTACAGAGGTACATAATAAGTCCAGGGACTGGGCCCCCAAAGTTTTGATACCTGAACTAGGTACGAAGGTAATGAATCATGTACGTAAGTAAATTTACTTGCTTACGTTTATACATGGCTACAATCATGAGCAAATTACAGAGTAATGAGCAATTCACACGTCCACACCCGGTCACAACTGTAATGAGTTACTGGTATAAATATTAATTGTTGGGAAACACACACACACACACACACACGAGTATACATGCATACACGAGTACAAGCACTCACACATATATGAGTACGCAAATACACATGCAAACACACACACACGCACACACATACACACGCACACACACATACACACGCACACACACACACACACACACACACACACACACACACACACACACACACACACACACACACACACACACACACACACACACACACACACACACACACACAGGAGGAGAGTGGTGGAGCACCTGGAACGGAACAGGAGTATAAATGCCAACCAGCACGGATTCACGGAAGGCAAATCCTGTGTCACAAACCTTCTGGAGTTTTATGATAAAATAACAGAAGTAAGACAAGAGAGAGAGGGGTGGGTTGATTGCATCTTCTTGGACTGCAAGAAGGCCTTTGACACAGTTCCTCAAGAGATTAGTGCAGAAGCTAGAGCATCAGGCGCATATAACAGGAAGGGCACTGCAATGGATCAGAGAATACCTGACAGGGAGGCAACAACGAGTCATGGTACGTAATGATGTATCACAGTGGGCACCTGTGACGAGCGGGGTCCCACAGGGGTCGGTCCTAGGACCAGTGCTATTTTTGGTATATGTGAACGACATGACGGAAGGGTTAGACTCAGAAGTGTCCCTGTTTGCAGATGATGTGAAGTTAATGAGGAGAATTAAATCTGATGAGGACCAGGCAGGACTTCAAAGAGACCTGGACAGACTGGACACCTGGTCCAGCAAATGGCTTCTCGAATTTAATCCTGCCAAATGCAAAGTCATGAAGATAGGGGAAGGGCACAGAAGACCACAGACAGAGTATAGGCTAGGTGGCCAAAGACTGCAAACCTCACTCAAGGAGAAAGATCTTGGGGTGAGTATAACACGAGCATGTCTCCGGAAGCACACATCAATCAGATAACTGCTGCAGCATATGGGCGCCTGGCAACCTGAGAACAGCATTCCGACACCTTAGTAAGGAATCATTCAAGACACTGTACACGTGTATGTCAGGCCATACTGGAGTATGCAGCACCTGTTTGGAACCCGCACTTGATAAAGCACGTCAAGAAACTAGAGAAAGTACAAAGGTTTGCAACAAGGTTAGTTCCAGAGCTAAGGGGAATGTCCTATGAAGAAAGATTAAGGGAAATCGGCCTGACGACACTGGAGGACAGGAGGGTCAGGGGAGGACATGATAACGAAATATAAATACTGCGCGGAATAGACAAGGTGGGCAAAGACAGGATATTTCAGGGAGGGGACACAGAAACAAGAGGTCACAATTGGAAGTTGAAGACACAGATGAGTCAGAGAGATATTAGGAAGTATTTCTTCAGTCATAGAGTTGTCAGGCAGGGGAATAGCCTAGAAAGTGATGTAGTGGAGACAGGAACCATACATAGTTTTAAGACGAGGTTTGATAAAGCTCATGGAGCGGGGAGAGAGAGGGCCCAGTAGCAACCGGTGAAGAGGCGGGGCCAGGAGCTAAGACTCGACCCCTGCAACCGCAAATAGGTGAGTACACACACACACACACACACGTGGTAATGCTTTATTTACAGTGAGCAAAGTCAAGGTATTTTTCCAGAAATGGTCTGTAATATACCACTGTGGATAAAATACTTTGCCATTTCTTGAACATTTCTGAATGAGTTGTCTCTAAATTCATTAATTTTATCGCACTCCAGTACATAATGACACAGGGTGTGACAATAGTCCAATTGGCAAAGCTTGCATTTCGTTTGGGCTACATCTGGTGGTGGTGATTTAACCTGCCAAAAATACTTGTAACCCAGACGGAGCCGGGCAGTAGTGACATCCAAGAGTCTGGTTATTTTGTTGGATGCACCATAGACATGTGGCTCCTCCTGCATAATAGAATGATGATAGATGGACTGACTTGTGTCAATCTCCCTGAGTCTTAAGTCAATAAAATTCAGTTGAAGTTCTTTTCGTATTATTGTTCTCAAACTGCTAACTTACAAGCCAAGATTGTAATCTACTCCCTCTTTTAAAGCATACAGCTTAGCCAATTTATCAGTTCTGTCATGCAAGGGACGACACATCACTCTGCATCAGTCTACCTACTTACTTGGAGGGTGTTCTGGGGGTCAGCGCCCCCGCTGCCCAGTCCTTGATCAGGCCTCCAGGTAGACCAGGGCCTGATCGACACAGTACTGCTGTGTATTAAAACCACTAGGATCTGATTTTAATATGAAAACTGCTAGACCTAAATATTCTGAATCAAGTTTAACATACAGCTATTTCTAGCTGAACTTTACTCATTTATTAAGCTACAATTTGCCCGGTTTTTAAATTTGTTTAATGGTGCTTTTCATTTATTTATTTTGCTTGCATTATACAATGAAATCTTTATTGAGGTTTTCATTAGTATTTTAAAGATTTATTTGTAGCTTTAGTTTCAACCCAAGTTGTTCTTTCTTGAAGCTCAGAACAATAAATAAAAGAAGCGCTTTATTTTTTAAAGACATTGTGTGAGTGTTTTATTGTAGGGAGGTCATGCACGGGGGGGGGGGATGTCCTGGTGATGGAGGGAGGTAGGGGGAGGCACCTTAATATGATCTTTCCTAGGCCCAAGCTAGGGCATCAAAAATGGTAGGACTACCACTGTTGCAAATTATAAATAAAAAATCGTAATGGAGAGATGCAGTTTGTACACATAAGTAATTTTTCTTATAAAATAGCCGAAATTTTTAGAGTGATTTGCTTTTCCTATTTTTATTATTGTACTGCTGGAACTACCGATACTGCTGCTGCTTTTGCATTTAAAATAATTAACACTTATTTAAAGTTTTCAGTATAGTGTGAGTATAATACTGCTACTGTTCTTTTTTTCAAGCTGTCATGGCCCGAGGCAAAACAGTTTTGTCATTCCATCTATGGTGAACTGTTCTACTTCAAAAATTTGTCAACATTTGCCCATCTACTGACCTACATGAGGGAAGCACGTAAGCACAATTTACTTTTTTTCCTTGTTTATTGTTTTCATAACCCAATCTATTTTTATATTTAATGGTTCACAATACACTGACAAGTAATTTACTTTTATTGCTAAGAGCACAGATCAATCTCCCAGACCAAAGCATTCTTCTGATCTCAAGACTTCCTTCAAAATCTGCGATGCCACTCTTACAACACTGAATTCTGTTTCATGACAAAATGTTATTTATCTGATGACTGTGTATTATTTCTTGTTTTATAACTATGTATTATTTCTTGTTTTATGGCTATGTATTATTTCTTGTTTTATGGCTGTGTATTATTTCTTGTTTTATGGCTGTGTATTATTTCTTGTTTTATGGCTATGTATTATTTCTTGTTTTATGACTATATATTATTTCTTGTTTGGATATATCAGTTTTCATCTACAGATGAAACACCATAAAATAATTAGCAAAATATTAAGAGATCAGTGTTGCAGAAAAGCTGATAGATTAATAAGTATATATATAAAATACGGTTCGGCCAGGAGCCCTGTGGCTTTTCGAGTTCTTCCTAGCCAAGGGCAAAAGCCTGATATGCAAATGACTGGCCAGACCTGATATGCAAATGCACTGGCCAAACCTGATATGCAATTGATATGCACTGGCCAAACCTGATATGCAAATAACTTAGCTAAGCGTGCTATATCCATAGCGTCACTGAATGACGGGTTTTATTCTGGGGGAATGACTACTTTTGAAATCGAAGTGTTATAGTTTCAACAGCTATGGCAGGAAGATTATCTAGCCTTCCTGTTCCTCTTTCTTGGATCAAAACTTATTACATCCCATTCTCCAGGCACTGTGACCCCTTAGCGTTTCCCCATGAATAAAATATAATAATAATATTGCTCTCTGGGAGAACATCCTGGTATCAGTTGTGTTCAGTAAGCAAGCCTGCAACTGTAGCCTCGTGTATGTATACCAATAAACCATTTGAATAGCTTAGTTGTAATTTATCTTTCTGTAATGTTCAGAAATCAGTATGCAGCGCTGTATGACCCTAGTAGGTTTAGCGCATCCTTTTGATTATAATAATAATAATCAGAAATCAGTAAACGTTTTAACATGTGTCCCCATACCTTGTTGGATGAGCTGTTATTACTCCAAGTCTAAGTCATACATTCCTTGGATTTATGTACACAAGACTAACACAAAAGTGCAATAAACACTATTGGTGGGACTAAAGAGTCCACATTGAGAATGTAAAATAGAAGATAATGAGAGCAGTTGGTGGTTTATTCGTCAGGAAACAGAACAAGCGTCTCTTGACCCCGATTTTTTTTTAAATGATCTCCCGTAACTGGTTAAGTATCTGTTGGCTAACTGGAGCTAGCCTCGACACCCCATTTAAAGAAAGAGGCTCACTACCTAGTAGCGTCCAGAGATCATTGTGTGTATTGTACACTTGACCCCGCTAAACCTGTATGACCCATACAGATTTAGCGCCTGTTCTTAAATAAATTGACCATAGAAATAATCTTATGTGTACTGTATTATATCCATTCGGGTTGGTGTGTGTCACTCAGTGTGTTAATCTCAGCTTTATATCACTGTTACAGTTCTGACGACAGACTACTGGATCGGTGGACGCTACGACCTTGACACTAACGCCTGGTCATGGGTGACTGATGACTCCATCATGCCTCTCGGCTCCCCATATTGGGCTGTAAAGTAAGTCTGGGAAAAAATGTAATCTATATGTATTAGAAACTAAATTACACAGAAGTTAAATCCTGAGCAAAATCTCAATATTTAACATAACTTCATGTTTGAGTAAAATGTATCCAAGTAGAACGGTATATCTAATAATTTTAATAAAAACAAAAGATTTATCTAATAGTCTTGAAAAAGACCGTTGATTGTATTTCATGAAGAGCTAAACTCTTATTGACCATTTACTACAAGGAGTGGTGGAGGCTCGATTCTCCGTCCACTAATTGAGATTTATTCTTTCATCAATTATGTTTCATGGATCTGTAAATGTACTTCGCTTAAAGATGCAATTATCGCAGGTATATACTGGACACAGAGAGATGTATATTCAATGAACATACTTTTATTCACATTTGATGGACTAAAGTATTCTTAATGTTGATGTAAGGGCGAATTTCAACCTTAATGACCTTTATGCAGTGGATAGGCATGGAACTATTCATAATAAGTAAGAGTATGATGGTATTGCAGGTACAACAAAACATGTGTTCCCCGGCCACCGCCACAAACTGACCCCTTCAGTGACCCACCTGAGGACCTACCTGGAGCTCCGTGTTACAATTACATACAGTCACCTACCGAAAGGGTTCAAGGATGGTAATAAATAAATATTATATATATATAATAAATAATATATAATAAATATTATATTATATATATATATATATATATATATATAAAATATATATATATATATATTATATATATATAAAATGTATATAAATATATAAATATATATATAATATATATATAAAATATATATAATATATATATATATATATATATATATATATATATATATATATATAATGCAATAAGATCACAGTAAAACAGGTGATTTCAAAATATGCAAAACAACCACTCTGAAAAAATAGAGAAATTCCAAGCGCTTCCGTGACTACTCACATTATCAAGGAACTATCTGTGATAGTTCCTTGATAATGTGAGTAGTCACGAAAGCGCTTGGAATTTCTCTATTCTTTCAAAGTGGTTTGTTTTGCATGCATATAAATATATATAATATATAATATATATTTTATATATATGACTAAAGTGCCTCGAATCACTTTCTTGCCATAAAATACATGTGGGCGATCTTTTTTTTTTTTTTCCAAATAATTATCTATTTAACTACTGGTTCTCTTTTTTCTCCATGAATACTTTGGACAGGAGAAAAAATCGCAGTCCAGCAGGGCTCGATCTCACTAGATGAAAACTGGCAAGGTTTCCCCCTAGTGACGCTTCTCTACCATTTCGTCCACAATTGCTCTATTAGCTGGGCACTCCTGGTTTACAAGGGACTCTCACAGGTAAAGGACCCACTAGGGGTAGAGGGGTAAGTGGGGATAGTTTAAGATAATGGAGAGAAGAAAGGAATTACAAAAAAAGGAAAAAAGTCGGGGTATACACCCAACAGCAAGGGCATTGTAAGGCATTATGAGAACGACTTGTGCTTGTGCTCTTCGTCTCTCCCCGTCAACAAGACTGGTCGGGAAATTCGGCAAAGATCTGAGTGTGGTGGCCCCCAAGCGATAATAGAGCTGGGAATAGACAGCGGTATACCAGGGCTGCCCACTTAAAGGCATTTGGCCGAGTGGGGTAAGAGCGTCTCACTTGTGAACCTTGCCAGTTTCCCTGTAGTGGATCGAGTCCCTGCTGACCTGGGATATTTCTCTGTACATACTCGCACTGTTTCTTGTCTTCTGCGTTGTGCATTGAACTTTGTACATAGAGAATAGTACCTTGGAACTAACTGTGTATTGACCTTTTTCCTCTTTCTACAGACACAAATAGTTGACCCTTACTAGATGCAGGAGGCCGTCTAACAGCCACGCTAAGCAGAAAAGCAGTAGTCCCATGCTGTTACACCCGAGTACATAAACCTTTGCTTAAGAGCCTTCTCTCACCTGCTAAGGTCAGCCAGTCAAACGTTTAAAAAAAATAGTCAACGTGAAAAAAGAAGAATATTTCTATTGTTTAAAAAAAACGGCGATCTCTCATATTCTCCCAATCCTTAATACAAATCAAAGGAGGTCCGGAGAGGCAATAGACTAGTAATACAGAGAAGCGTTACGTGGCAAGGGACTTAGTTTAGTTTAATATGGTTTATTATGCACCCCATACCCATGCATGTGGGCGTATTCAAAAGATTACTTAGGTACATAATGGGTCCAGGACTGGATCCCGAAATTAATGATAGCTGAAATAGTTACAAAGGTAGATCTGGTACAATCATCCAAGTTACAATAGGTATTTACAGATTACAGAGGTAACATAATAAGTCCCAGGGTACTGGGCCCCCAAAGTTTGATACCTGAACTAGGTACAAGGTAATGATTCATGTACGGATAAGTAAATTTACTTGCTACGTTTATAACATGTCTAACAATCATGAGCAAATTACAGAGTAATTAGCAATTCACACGTCCAACACCCGGTCACAACTGTAATGAGTTACTGGTGTAAATATTAATTTTTGGGAAACACACAACACACACAACACACACGAGTCATACATGCATCCACGAGTCCAAAGCACTCACACATATATGAGTACGCAAATACCACATGGCAAACACACACACACGCACACATACACACGCCAAACACACATACAACACGCACGCACACACACGGGGCTCACACACACACACACACACACACACATACACACACACCAACACACCACACACACACACACACACACCCACACACACACACACACACACAACACACACTGGATCTTGTGTTCACCCTGAGCAGTTTCAGACATTGAGGACATCACTTAACGAGAGTGCTCTTGGAGCTAGCGATCACCTGGTTCTGAGTTTTTGATTATATAGTAAGTTACAAGTGGAGAAGGTAACAGGAATTGAATGGAAAAAGCCTAACTACAAAAGGGGGGCCTACACAGGTATGACGAACTTAACTTCCTGCAGGAGGTTCAGGTGGGAACAGAGAACTTGTAGAAAATCAGTAAACTAGATGATGAATATGGTAGCAACAAAGTGGCAAGGAGGCAGAAAGGTTTGTTCCCAAGGGAACCAGAAATAATAGGAAGAACGAAAGCGTGTCCCTTGTATTACCCGAATGTGATGGTAGCAAAAACTAAGTGCACCAACAGAGACTGGAAAGGTACAGTGGATCCAAAGACCCAGGAAAATAAGGAATTAGTAGAAGAGCCCGAAACGAGTACGCGACAGATAAGGAGAGAGGCCCAGCGACAGTACGAAAACGACATAGCATCGAAAGTCAAAGTTCTGACCCAAAACTGCTGTAATAGCCACGTTTGAATGAAGACAACATAAGACCAGGTGATAAGGCTGAGGAAAGAAGTGGAGAACACACAAGAAACGATCAAGAGGTATGTTGAGGAGCTCAACATGAGAATAATGAAGGTTTTACAGTGGAGACAGGAAGGCCTCTGGGGGGACAGACACAGATGGGGACACCAGCCAATGAATATACACAACAAGTGTTTTTGGATGACAAACATACAGATGAGGAGGAGGTGAAGAAACTGCCTAAGGAACATCGATACCTCAAAGGCAAATGGACCAGACAAACATCTCCCTGTGGGTCTTTTAGATAGAGGGAGCGGAAATGTTGTGTGCACTTTACCACAATCTTCAACAACGTCCCTGGAAACTGGGCAACTACCTGAGGTATGGATGACGGCATATGTGTTCCCATTTTTAAAAAAGGAAACATAAAAGAGATACATTAAACTATAGACCTGTTGTCCATTGACGTTTATAGTCTGGCAAAGTTACGGAGGCAGATTTATACAGGAGGAGGATGGTGGAGCACCTTGAAACGGAACAAGGAGTCTAAACGGCGAACCAGCATGGATTCATGAAGGAAAAATCCTGTGTCAAAAACCTTCTGGAGTTTTAAGAATAAGTAACAGAAGTAATAACATACTAGAGATGAGGGGTGGGTTGATTGCGTCTTCTTTGGACTGCAAAAGGCCTTGGACACAGTTCATCACAAGAGATTAGTGAAAGAAGCAAGAGGATCAGGCTCATATAACAGGAAGGTCACTTGGCAGTGGATCAGAGAATGACCTGACGAAGTGATCAACAACGGATCATGGTAAGTGATGATGTATCACAGTGGGCAACTGTGACGAGCGGGGGTCCCATAGTGGTCGGTCCTAGGACCAGTGGCTATTTTTGTATATGTGAACGACATGAAGGAAGGGTTTAGATTCACGAATGTCCCTGTCGCAGACGTGTGAAGTTAATGAGGAGAATTAAATCAGATGGAGGACCGGCAGAACTTCAAAGAGACCTGACAGATTTGGACACCTGGTCCAGCAACTGGCTTCCCGAATTTAATTGCCCGCGAAATGCAAAAGTCATGAATATAGGGAAAGGGCACAGAAGACCGCAGAACAGAGTATAGGCCTAGGTGCCAAAGTACTGCAAACCTCACTCAAGGGGAAAGATCTGGAGTGAGTAAACACCGAGCATGTCTCTCGGAAGCAAACAGTCAACCAGTAACTGCTGCAGCATATGTGTCGCCTGCAAACCTGAGACAGCAACTTCCGAGTACCTAATAAGGAATCGTTCAATGACACTACACCGTTGTACGTCTGGCCCATACCTGGAGTATGGCAGGCCCCTGTTTTGGAACCCGCACTTGAATAAAGGCACGTCAAGAAACTAGAGAAAGTGCAAAAGTTTTGCGACAAGGTTAGTTTTCCACAGTTAAGGGAATGTCCAATCAAGAAAGGTTAAGGGAAAACGGCCTGACGACACTAGAGGGACAGGAGGTTCCGGGGAGACATGATAACGAACATATAAATACTGCGCGGAAAGACAAGGTGGACAAAGACAGGATGTTTTCAGGGATGGGACACAGAACAAGAGGTCACAAATGGGAAGTTGCAGGACACAGATGATCAGAGATGATATTAGGAAGTATTCTTCAGTCATAGAGTTGTCAGGCAGTGGAATAGCAGCCTAGAAAGTGATGTGAGTGGAGACAGAAACCATACGAATTTTTTAAGACGAGGTTTGAATAAGCTCATGAGCCGGGGAGAGAGAGGGGCCCCAGAGCAACCGTGAAGAGCTGGGGCCAGGACTAAGACTCAACCCCTGCAACCGCAAATAGGTGAGTACACACACTCACACACACGTGATATTGCTGGGTTAATTACAGTGAGCAAAGTCAAGGTATATTTCCAGAAATGGTCTGTAATATACCACTGTGGATAAAATACATTGCCATTTCATGAACATTTCTGAATACGTTGTCCTCTAAATTCATTAAATTTTATCGCACTCCTCCAAGTACAAAAGACACAGGTGTACAAACGTCCCAATTGCAAAGCTTGCATTTCGTTTGGGCTACATCTGGTGGTGGTGATTTAACCTGCCAAAATAATTGTAACCCCAGCCGGAGCCGGCAGTAGTGACCTCCAAGAGTCTGGTTAGTGTTGGATGCACCAAGACATGTGGCTCCTCCTCAAAATAGAATGATGAGAATGGGGACTGACTTGTGTCCAATCTCCCTGAGTCTTAAGTCAATAAAATTCAGTTGAAGTTCCTTTTCGATTAGTGTTCTCAACTGCTAACTTACAAGGCCAAGAATGTAATCTACTCTCCCTCTTTTAAAGATACAGCTTAGCCAATTTTATCAGTTCTGTCTGCAAGGGACGACACAACAACTCTGCATCAGTCTACCTACTTACTTGGAGGGTGGTTCTGGGGGTCAGCGCCCCGCTGCCCCATTCCTCTTGTCAGGCCTCCATAGACCAGGGCCTGATCGACACAGTACTGCTGTGTATTAAAATCAGCTAAGGATCTTATTTAAAATATAAAACTGCTAGACCTAAATATACCTGAATCAAGTTTAACATACAGCATTTCTAGCTGAACTTTTACCTCATTTATTAAGCTACAATTTGCCCGTTTTTTAAATTTTGTTTAAATGGTGCTTTATTCATTTAATTATTTTGCTTGCATTATACAAGGAATCTTTATTGAGGTTTTCATTAGTATTTTAAAGATTTATTTGTAGCATTTAGTTTCAAACCCAATTGTTCTTTCTTGAAGCTCAGAACAATAAATAAATTAGCGCCATTTATTTTTTAAAGAGCAATTGTGTGAGTGTTTTTTGTAGGGAGGGTCAGCACTGGGGGGGGATTTCCCTGGTGATGGAGGAGGTAGGGGGAGCACCTTAAGTATGAATCTTTTCCTAGGCCAGAGCTAGGGCATCAAAAATGGTATAGACTACCACTGTTTGCAAATTATAAATAAAAAAACGTAATGAGAGATGCCAGTTTTGTACACATAAGTAATCTTTTTCTTATAAAATAGCCGAAATTTTTAGAGGTGATTTGCTTTTCCTATTTTATTATTGTAACTCTGGAACTACGAAACCTGCTGCGTGCCTTTTTCATTTAAAATAATTAACACTTAATAAAAAGATTGTCAGTAAGTGTGAGTATAATACTGCTACTGTTCTTTTTTTTCAGCTGTCATGGGCCCGAGGCAAAACAGTTTGTCAATTCCATCTATGGTGAACTGTTCAACTTCAAAAATTTGTCAACATTTGCCCATCTACTGAACCAATCAGGAGGGAAGCGACGTAAGCAACAAAATTACTTTTTTTCCTTTTTATGTTTCATAACCCAATCTATTTTTATATTTATGTTCACAATACACTGACAAGTAATTTACTTTTATTGCTAAGAGCACATGATCAATCTCCCAGACCAAAGCATTTCTTTGATCTCAAGACTTCCCTTCAAAATCTGCCGATGCCCTCTTACACAACACTGTATTCTGTTCATGACAAAATGTTTTTTCTTCTGAATGACTGTGTATTATTTCTTTGTTTTATAAATGTATTATTTCTTTTAATGGCTATGTTATTATTTCTTGTTTTAAATTGTGCTGAGTATTATTCCTTGCTTGTTTTTAATGGCTGTGTTTATTTCTTGTTTTATGGCTATGTATTATTCTTGTTTTAATGACTATATATTATTTCTTGTTTGGGATATACTCAGTTTTTTCTTCTACAAGATTGAAACACCATAAAATAAATTAGCAAAATATAAGAGATCATCAGTGTTGTAAAAGAAAAAGCTGTAGATTAATAAGTATATATATAAAATACGGTTCGGCCAGACCCTGTGCTTTTCGGATCTTCCTAGCCAAGGGCAAAAGGCCCTGATATGGCAAATGACTGGCCAACCTGATTTATGCACATGCACTGGCCAATACCTGATTTGCAATTGATAACACTTGGCCAAACCTGATATGCAAATAACTTAGTAAGCGTGCTATTTCCATAGCGTCACTGAATACGGGTTTTATTCTGGGGGAATGACTACTTTTGAAATCGAAGTGTTATAAGTTTACAACATCTATGTCAGGAAGATTAATCTAGCCTCCTGTTCCTCTTTCTTGGATAAAACTTATTACATCGGCCATTCTCCAGACACAGTGACCCCCTTAGCTTTCCCCATGAATAAAATATAATAATAATATTGCTCCTCCTGGGAGAAACAGCCTGGTATCAGTGTGTGTATCAGTAAGCAATCCTGCAACAGTAAGCCTCGGTGTATTGTAATAACCATAAACCATTTTGAATAGCTTAGTTGTAAATGTTAAATCTTTTCTGTAATTCAGAAATCAGTAATGCAGCGCTGTATGAACCCTAGTGGGTTTAGCGCTTCCATTGATTATATTAATAAATAATCAGAAATCAGTAAACGTTTAACATGTTCCCCAGACCTTGTTGGAATAGCTGTTATCTTACTCCCAGTCTAAGTCATACATTTCCTTGGTTTATGTACACAAGACTAACACAAAAGTGGCATAAACACTATTGTGGGACTAAAGAGTTCCACATTGAGAATGTAAAATGAAGATAAAGAGAGCAGATGGGTGGTTTTATTTCGTCAGGAAACAGAACAAGCGTCTCTTTGAACCCGAATATTTTTTTAAATGTATCTCCCGTAATGGTTCAGTATCAGTTGGCGGAACTGGAGCGAAGAGCCTCGAGACACCCCAATTTAAAAGAAAGAGGTTCACTACCTAGTAGCGTCCAGAGATCATTGTGTGTATGTACACTAGACCCCGCTAAACTGTATGACCCCATACAGATATAGCGGCCTGTTTCTTAAAATAAATCGACCATAGAATTAATCTTATGTGTACTGAATTATATCCAATCGTGGTTGGTGTTTGTCACTCAGTGGGAGTTAAATCCTCAGCTTTAAAATCACGTTAAAGTTCTGACGACAGACTAGCTGATCGGTGGGACGCTACGACCTTTGACACTAACGCCTGGTCCATGGTGACTGAGACTTCCATCATGCCTCAACGGCTCCCCATATTGGGCTGTACAAGTAAGTCTGTGGAAAAATATAATCTAGATCTGTATGTATTACAAACTAAATTACACAGAATTTAAATCCTGAGCAAAATCTCATATTTAACATAACTTCATGTTTGAGTAAAATGGTAGTCCAAGTAGAACGGTATATCTAATAATATTTAATAAAAACAAAAGATTATCTCAATAGGTAAACCACAAATGCAACAGTTTGGTATCTTTATTTCGAAACGTATCGCCTACAACCAGTAAAGGCTTCTTCTGTCGAGTACAGAAAAGTTGATAGAAGCAGAAGAAACGTGAAGACGATGTAATCAGCCATCACCGCGCTTACACGTCTTCAAGTATCTTCTGCTACTATCAACTTTTCTGTACTACGACGAAAAGCCTACTGTTTAGGCGAAACGTTTCGAATCAAGATACCTAACTGTTGCATATGTGTCTTACCTAACAATCTGTCGGATTTTATACCATTTTAATGTGTCATTATCTAATAGTCTTGAAAAATACCGTTGATTGTATTTCAGTGAAGAGCTAAACTCTTATTGACCATGTTAACTACAAGGAGTGGTGAAGGCTCGATCTCCGTCCCCTATTAGAATTTTATCTTAAATTCTTTCATCAATTGTGTTTCATGGATCTGTAAAGGTGTACGTTTTCGCTTAAAGAATCAATATCCCAGGTATATACTGGACATAGAGAGAATGATATTCAATGAACATACTTTTATTCACATTTGATGTTCCTAAAGTATTCATAATGTTAAGTAAGGGCGAATTTCACCTTAATGCCTTTATGCAGTAGGGATAGGCATGGAACTAATTTCATAATAAGTTTAAGAGAATGATGGTATTGCAGGTACAACATAACATGTGTTCCCCCGCCACCGCCCAACTGACCCCTTCAGTGACCCACCTGAGGACCCAACCTGGAGCTCCGTGTTTACAATTACCTAACAGTCACCTACCGAAAGGGTTCAAGGATGTAATAAATAAATATTATATATATATATAAATATATATATATATATATAATATATATATATATAATATATATAATATATATATATATATATATATATATATATATAAATATATAAGTATGTTCGTGCCGAATATGTAAAATGGTCAATTAGGCAAGATCTCATATTAAAATTAAGTCCTTCAAAATGTCTCCTCTTATACGTTTAAAAGATATATTTTTTTTCAATAATTAATGTAAAATTTTTTTATAATGCACCAAAAGAATCTTAGAAAACTTTTTTTTTTTTAACAAGTCGGCCGTCTCCCACCGAGGCAGGTTGACCTCAAAAAGAAAGAAAATCCCAAAAAGAAAAAATACTTTTCATCATCATTCAACACGTTCACCACACTCAACACATTAATCACTGTTTTTGGCAGAGGTCTCAGAATACAACAGTCTAGAAGCATACACATATAAAGAAACACAACATAAACGCCTCCAAACTTTATTAAACAAGAACAATTTATTTTGCCTAACCCAACTAAATATATTTTAGACTTTGTTTTACAAGTAATTTAATACTAAAACAAACACAGTGAAATATATTTTTTTCGTTAGGTTATTGCATACCACAAATTTTTTGCTTGTCGCTATAAGGCAAGATGACGTTGCATTTACAAGCCAAGATCGCAAGTTCTGCCTATTCGGCAACGACATATATAAATAATATATATATATATATATATTATATATATATATATATATATATATAATATATATATATAATGAAATGATAAAACAACCACTGTGAAAGAATAGAGATAATTCCAAGCGCTTTCGTGACTACTCCACATTATCAATGAACTATGAAGTATAGCATCAAGGAAGGTTTATAAGGGGTCTAGCCACAAACACCGTCACTATCAGATCCCACAACATTTATACACCTGACGCCGTGACTCTTAAGAAAGGGAACAACACTGCACGCAGGCCCGCGGCCCCCAACTTGGAGCAGGTTCCTTCACACAACCCCCACCAACAAACCTATTCTACCCAAGAGAAATAAGAATATTATAAAAATTATTATTTTGATCCAGATGTATTAGTTAAATTCTTTCCCCAATTCTTTATTAATATAAATGATCTAATTATATGAAACCAAAGGAAATATTCATATTATTGTCAAAACTGCTTTTATGAAACAAATTCAATTATAGTTTCCTGTCGAAACCATGGACTTGCTTGATACCAACCCAAGAAAATGTAATTGATAAATCTTAAAGTATGCTAGAAATACTTTTACAATCCAAAAAGGGAAACTCCACCTATTCAACTAAAAGTATGTTGGTTCTCCCTTTCCCTGAAAACTTGGTTATATGCCTTCTCTTCTTAAGACTTTTAATATTAAAGTTGTATTCAAAAATCATGATACAGTAAAAAAAAAACTTATGATAAAGAATTCCCCCCAAAATTCTGGATGGGATGTGTCACAAGAATTTCCATGTAAAATTTGCGATAAAGTTTATTATGTGTCAAACTGGTAAAAAAATATCTCGAATAAGGATTAAAACAACATAAAATATAGCATATTAGAACTGGACAAGATCCAATGCTCTATTTATTCATGACGAGATTGTTTAACCATCCAATTGATTTTTCAAAAAGTTGAGGAAAGTAGTATCACGCAAAGGTCCATGGTCGACAGGATTATAAATTGAATCTTGTTTCATAAAAAGCATTTTGACAATAATATGAATATTTCATTTGTTTATATAAATTAGAACCATTCATAATTAATAGAATTTGGGGAAGAATTTATAATACACAGAGAAAATAATAATTTTTTAAAATTTCTTATTTACCTAGGGGTTATAATAGTTTGTTGGTGGGTATTGTGAAGGAACTGTCTATTGGGCCGCGGGTCTTGCTGCCATGTTCCCCTTTCTTTTATGAGTCCCACGTCAGGGTGTATAACCAGTTGTGGGATCTGATAGTGAGTGTTGGCCAACCCCTTATACCTTCCTTTTATGCATTTACTTTCATAGATCCCTGATAATGTGAGTAGTCAGGAAAGCGGCTTGGAATTTCTCTATTCATTCACAGTGGTTGTTCTGCATATTCTGAAATCACCTGTTTTACTGTGATCTTATTGCATAATGTACATATATATATATATATATATATAATATATAATATATAATATAAATATATATATATATATATATATAGATATATGTATATATATATATATATATAATTATATAAATATATATAATATATTATATATATATATTTTATATATATATATTAAAATATATATATATATAATATATAAAATAATAATATATTATATATATATAAATATATATATAAAATATATATAAATATATATATATAAGTAATATATATAATATGTATATATATATTTATATATATATATATAGAAATATAATATAAAAATATTAAAAATATAATATATATATATAGTATTTATATGAGGAAGGGTTGTTGAGGTGGTTCGAATGTAGAGGAGAAAATGGAGGCGAAAACAGAATGACTATCAAGCGTGTACATCTGTAGTTGAAGGAAGGCAGGTAGGGTCGGCCTAGAAAGGTTGGAGGGAGGAGGTAAAGGAGGTTTTGTGTGGCGAGGGGCTTGGACTTTTTCCAGCTTCATGCGTGACATGTTTGATTAGGAGTGAATGAAGACAAATGGTTTTTAATACTTGAACGTGCTGTTGGAGGGTAGCCAAAATAATTATGGAGTCCTGAGATGGGAATACAGTGCCTGCACTCTGAAGGAGGAGTGTTTTTAATATGCAGTTTAAAAAACTGTAGTGTAAAGCACCCTTCTGGCGAAGACAGTGGATGGAGTGAACGATGGTGAAAGTTTTTTCTTTTTTGGGCAACCTGCCTCGGTGGGATCGGCCAGTGTGTTAATACAAAAAAAAAAAAATAAATATATATATATATATATATATATAAATAATATAGTATATATAAATTAATATAATATATATATAATATATATTATATATGTCGTCCGAATATGATAAAACCTGGTCAATTAGCAAGATAATTAATTTAAATTAAGCCTTTCTAAAATTTTCTCTTATACGTTTAGAGATAATTTTTTTCAATATTAAATGATAAAGGAAAAAATTTTTATTTGCACCAAAAGTAATCTTAGAAAACTTACCTAACCTTATTACAGAAAAGAACAATTTATTTTACCCTAACCCAAAATAAATATATTTTAGATTGCTTACAATAATTTTTAGATACACATAGAACACAGTGAAATATCATATTTTTTTCGTTAGGTTCAGGAGGATTTTGGCGAAATTATTGCATACATAAATTTCACTTGGTCCTATATGGCAAAAGATGCGTTGGTAATTAAGCCAAGATCGCAAATTCTTCCTATTTCGGCACGACATAATATATATATATATATATATATATAATATATATATATATATATATATATTATATATATATATATATATTTTTTTCATTTTTTTTTTATTATCACACCGGGCCTAATTCCCCCCAAGTCAGGGGTGGCCCGAAAAAGAAAAACTTTCACCATCATTCACCCATCACTGTCTTTCCAGAATGGTGCTAACACTACAGTTTTTAAACTGCAACATTAACCAACCCCTCCTTCAAGTGGCAGGGCACTGTACTTCCCATCTCAGGACTCAAGACCTGGCCTCCGGTTTCCCAGAACCCCTTCATCAATGGTTACTTTGGCTTCACACTCCCACCAGCACGTCAAGTATTAAAAACATTGTCCTCCATTTCACTCCTATCAAACCACTCTCACGCAAATGCCTGCTGGAAGTCCAAGCCCCTCGCACACAAAACCTCCTTTACCCCCTCCCTCCAAACCCTGTCCTAGGCCGACCGGCCTACCCCGCCTTCCTTCCACGACAGACTGATACACCTTGAAGTCATTCTGTTCGCTCATTCTCTCTACATGTCCGAACCACCTCAACAACCCTTCCACAGCCTCTGGTACAACAGTTTTGGTAATCCCGCACCTCCTCCCTAACTCCAAATACGAATTCTTTCTCTGCTTCATAGTTCACACCACACATTGCCCTCAGACATGAATCTCCACTGCCGTCCAGCCTTCTCCTTCGCTGCAAACATCAATCAACCACGCTTCACACCCATGATTAGAGCGATGTAAAACTATAACTCGGTCATACGAATTCCCCTCTGTTGCCTTCCAGGACAAAGTTCTTTGTCTCCACAGACTCCTAAGTGCAATCCAACTCACTCTTTTTTTCCTCATCAATTCTATGAGTCACCTATCTTTCATAGAACCCATCCGCTTACACGTTGTCCACTCCCAAATATCTGAAATACTTTCACCTCCTCCATACTTCTCCGCGTCCAATCTGTTATTCAATCTTTCATCACCTAATCTTTTTGTTATCCTCATAACCTTACTCTTGTCCCTGTTTTCACCTTTTTTTCTTCTTTTGCCACACCCTAAACCAAATTCAACCAGCCAATCTTCTGCAACTTCTCTTCGAATCTCCCAAAGAGCACAGTGTCATCGGCAAAGAGCCAGCTGTTTACAACTCCCACTTGTGTGTGATTCATAACTTGTTAAACTCCACGCCTCTTGCCAAGACCCTTCGCTTTTACTTCTCTTACAACCCCATCCTATAATTATATTAAAACAACCACGTGAATCACACATCCTTGTCTAAGTGCCTACTTTTTACAGGAAAAAATTTCCCTCTTTCCTACATACTCTAACTTGAGCCTTCATTATCCTCGAAAAAACTCTTCACTTCACTGCTTTCAGTAACCTACCCCTACAACAACCATGGGGACACTTGCACATCTGCCACATTGGCCCCCCCTAACCACGCCTGGTCATAAGACGCCCTTTTTTTTTCCAAATCCATAAATGCCAAAAGACCTCTTTAAGCCTTTACTAAATACTGTTTCACTTTATAATGTTTCACACTGTAAACACCTGGTCCCCACACGCCCTACCTTTCCTAAAGCCTCCTTGTTATCATCTGCTATCCTATTCTCCCCGTCTTACTCTTAATTCTTTCAATTATAACTCTAACCATAACCACTTAACCAGGTAAACACTCAAGCAGACTGTAACCCCCTATGAATTTTTGCACTTCTCTTTTATATCCCCCTTTTCCATTAAACAAAGAACTATGCATGCTGCTCTGCATCCCTAGGTACCTACCCTCTTCCCATACATTTAATAAATAATTGCACCAACCACTGTTCCAAAAACTTTAGTCCCCCCCCTGCTTTTAACATTTCAATCTTTATCCCATCAATCCCCGGCTGCCTTACCCCCTAATTCATTTTACCTACTTGCCTTCACGAACCTTCCCCCCCCCCCCACTCACAACTGGCTCTTCCTCACTCCTACAAGAATGTCATTCCTCCTTGCCCTATACACGAAATCACAGCATCCTATCTTCACAACATTAACAATTCCTCAAAATTTCCTTGCCATCTTCCCATACCTTCTACCTCTCCATTTAATAACTCTCGCTCTCCTATTTTAACTCCAAATCCATTTGGTTCTCTAGGCATTCTTACTTTGTTTAATCTCACACCAAAACTTTTTCTGTATTTTCAACAAAATTTGTTGATAACATTCTCACCCACTCTCTCATTGCTCTCTTTTTACATGCTTCAACACTCTCTGTAACTTCTCTCATTTTCTCCATATACTCTCCATCCTTGCATCACTTCTACTTTGTAAAAACTTCTCATATGCTAACTTTTTCTTTCTCCCTTACTACTCTCTTTACATCATCATTCCACCAATCGCTCCTCTTCCCTCCTGCACCCACTTTCCTGTAACCACAAACTTCCCTGCTGAACACTCTAACACTACATTTTAAACCTACCCCATACCTCTTTCGACCATTGCCTATGCTCTCATTATCCCATCTATCCTCCAATAGCTGTTTATATCTACCCTAAAAAACTGCTCTCTTTTTAGATTTTATAAATCTTCACCCCTCCTCTTCCCTGATGCTTCTATTCTCCATGTATCCCACTACCTTGTTACTCTCATGTAGCTACAATTAGAAAGTGATCTGAATATATCTGTGGCCCCTCTATAAACATGATCATCCTAATTCTACTCAACATCTTTTATCTACCAATAACACAATCCAACAAACACTGTCATATCGCCCTACATCATATCGATACTACTTATTTACCTCTTTTTCTTAAAAATGTATTACCTATAACTAAAAACCCCTTTCTATAACAAAGTTCAATCAAAGGCTCCCATTATCATTTACACCTGGCACCCCAAACTTACCTACCACACCCTCTCTAAAAGTTTTCTCCTACTTAGCATTCAGAGTCCCCTACCACAATTACTCTCTCACCTTGTTCAAAGGCTCCTATCCATTCACTTAACATCTCCAAAATCTCTCTCTCGCCTCTGGCATTCCTCTCTTCTTCCATGTGCATACACTCTTATTATGACCCACTTCTTCTCTCATCACAACCTTTTACTTTAAACCACATATGACTTGAATTTACACATTCATATTCTCTTTTCTTTTTCTCCTTCCATAACAGATCTTTTTAAACATTACTGCACCCCTTCCTTTGCTCTAGACTCGCTCAGATACTCGCAGATTTAATCCCATTTATTTCCCCCCACGTGAAACTCTCGCTACCCCCTTCGCTTTTGTTTCGCTTAGGGCCAGGACATCCAACTTCTTTTCCATTCATAACATCAACAATCATCTGTTTCTTGTCATCCGCACTACATCCACGTCACATTTAAGCAACCCAGTTTTATAAAAGTTTTTCTTCTTGCTCTTTATAGTAATTGTATACAGTAGAAGGGGTATAATAGACCCATTGCTCCCGGCATTTTAGGTCGCCTGCATACGACATGCATGGCTTACGGAGGAAAATTCTATTTCCACTCGCCATGACCAATATAAGAAATAAAAAAGAAACAAGACATTTATGATAAAGGAGAAAAACCTAGAGGTATTGTATATATATATATGCATGTGCGTGTCTGTGAAGTGTGACCAAAGTGTAGTATGAGTAGGCAAGGATATCCCTGTTATCTTAGCTGTGTTTAAGAGACAGGAACTGCATTTAAATATAATATATATATATCTAATAAATATAAGTATATATTATATATAATAAATAATATATATATATATATAAATATAAATATGCGTGCCGAATATGTAAAACTGGTCAATAGCAGGAACTCCATTATAAAATTAAGTCCATTTCCAAATATTTTCTCTTATTACGTTTTAAAGAATATATTTTTTTTCATTAATGTTAATGTAAAAATTTTAATTTGCACCAAAAGAATCTAGAAAAACTTACCTAACCTTTATTATAACAAAAACAATTTTTAATTTTAGTGCCTAACTCAACATATATATTTTAGATTTGTTTACAATAATTTAATACTAAACAAACACAGTTGAAATAATTTTTTGTCGTTAGGTTCAGAATGATTGTGGCGAAATGATTGCATACACAAATTTTCACGTTGTCCTATATGGGCAGATGATCGTTTGCATTTAAGCCCGGATGGCAAGTTCTGCCTATTCGGCACGACATATAATATATAATATATATATAATATTATATATATATATCTTATATATAGATTTATATATATAGTTATATATATATATATATATATGTATATATTATTGATATATATATATGTATATATATATATAATAATATATAAAATATATATATATATATATTAATATATATATTATATATATTATATATATATATAATATTAAAAAAGTTAATAAATGTAATATAATTTATAGTGATATAATATATATATATATATATTTATATATATCAATATATATATATATTTTTCAACAGTTGGTCGTCTCCCACCTAGGCAGGGTACCCAAAAAAGAAAGAAAATCCCCAAAAAGATAAATACTTTCACATCATTCAACACTTTCACCACACTCACAACATAATCACTGGCTTTGCAGAGGAGCTTCAGAAATACAAAGCATTTTAGAAGCATATATGTATAAATATACACAACATAACCCTCCAAACTGCCAATATCCCATATGACTAAAGTGCCTCGAATCACTTTCTTGCCATAAAATACATGTGGGCGATCTTTTTTTTTTTTTTCCAAATAATTATCTATTTAACTACTGGTTCTCTTTTTTCTCCATGAATACTTTGGACAGGAGAAAAAATCGCAGTCCAGCAGGGCTCGATCTCACTAGATGAAAACTGGCAAGGTTTCCCCCTAGTGACGCTTCTCTACCATTTCGTCCACAATTGCTCTATTAGCTGGGCACTCCTGGTTTACAAGGGACTCTCACAGGTAAAGGACCCACTAGGGGTAGAGGGGTAAGTGGGGATAGTTTAAGATAATGGAGAGAAGAAAGGAATTACAAAAAAAGGAAAAAAGTCGGGGTATACACCCAACAGCAAGGGCATTGTAAGGCATTATGAGAACGACTTGTGCTTGTGCTCTTCGTCTCTCCCCGTCAACAAGACTGGTCGGGAAATTCGGCAAAGATCTGAGTGTGGTGGCCCCCAAGCGATAATAGAGCTGGGAATAGACAGCGGTATACCAGGGCTGCCCACTTAAAGGCATTTGGCCGAGTGGGGTAAGAGCGTCTCACTTGTGAACCTTGCCAGTTTCCCTGTAGTGGATCGAGTCCCTGCTGACCTGGGATATTTCTCTGTACATACTCGCACTGTTTCTTGTCTTCTGCGTTGTGCATTGAACTTTGTACATAGAGAATAGTACCTTGGAACTAACTGTGTATTGACCTTTTTCCTCTTTCTACAGACACAAATAGTTGACCCTTACTAGATGCAGGAGGCCGTCTAACAGCCACGCTAAGCAGAAAAGCAGTAGTCCCATGCTGTTACACCCGAGTACATAAACCTTTGCTTAAGAGCCTTCTCTCACCTGCTAAGGTCAGCCAGTCAAACGTTTAAAAAAAATAGTCAACGTGAAAAAAGAAGAATATTTCTATTGTTTAAAAAAAACGGCGATCTCTCATATTCTCCCAATCCTTAATACAAATCAAAGGAGGTCCGGAGAGGCAATAGACTAGTAATACAGAGAAGCGTTACGTGGCAAGGGACTTAGTTTAGTTTAATATGGTTTATTATGCACCCCATACCCATGCATGTGGGCGTATTCAAAAGATTACTTAGGTACATAATGGGTCCAGGACTGGATCCCGAAATTAATGATAGCTGAAATAGTTACAAAGGTAGATCTGGTACAATCATCCAAGTTACAATAGGTATTTACAGATTACAGAGGTAACATAATAAGTCCCAGGGTACTGGGCCCCCAAAGTTTGATACCTGAACTAGGTACAAGGTAATGATTCATGTACGGATAAGTAAATTTACTTGCTACGTTTATAACATGTCTAACAATCATGAGCAAATTACAGAGTAATTAGCAATTCACACGTCCAACACCCGGTCACAACTGTAATGAGTTACTGGTGTAAATATTAATTTTTGGGAAACACACAACACACACAACACACACGAGTCATACATGCATCCACGAGTCCAAAGCACTCACACATATATGAGTACGCAAATACCACATGGCAAACACACACACACGCACACATACACACGCCAAACACACATACAACACGCACGCACACACACGGGGCTCACACACACACACACACACACACACATACACACACACCAACACACCACACACACACACACACACACCCACACACACACACACACACACAACACACACTGGATCTTGTGTTCACCCTGAGCAGTTTCAGACATTGAGGACATCACTTAACGAGAGTGCTCTTGGAGCTAGCGATCACCTGGTTCTGAGTTTTTGATTATATAGTAAGTTACAAGTGGAGAAGGTAACAGGAATTGAATGGAAAAAGCCTAACTACAAAAGGGGGGCCTACACAGGTATGACGAACTTAACTTCCTGCAGGAGGTTCAGGTGGGAACAGAGAACTTGTAGAAAATCAGTAAACTAGATGATGAATATGGTAGCAACAAAGTGGCAAGGAGGCAGAAAGGTTTGTTCCCAAGGGAACCAGAAATAATAGGAAGAACGAAAGCGTGTCCCTTGTATTACCCGAATGTGATGGTAGCAAAAACTAAGTGCACCAACAGAGACTGGAAAGGTACAGTGGATCCAAAGACCCAGGAAAATAAGGAATTAGTAGAAGAGCCCGAAACGAGTACGCGACAGATAAGGAGAGAGGCCCAGCGACAGTACGAAAACGACATAGCATCGAAAGTCAAAGTTCTGACCCAAAACTGCTGTAATAGCCACGTTTGAATGAAGACAACATAAGACCAGGTGATAAGGCTGAGGAAAGAAGTGGAGAACACACAAGAAACGATCAAGAGGTATGTTGAGGAGCTCAACATGAGAATAATGAAGGTTTTACAGTGGAGACAGGAAGGCCTCTGGGGGGACAGACACAGATGGGGACACCAGCCAATGAATATACACAACAAGTGTTTTTGGATGACAAACATACAGATGAGGAGGAGGTGAAGAAACTGCCTAAGGAACATCGATACCTCAAAGGCAAATGGACCAGACAAACATCTCCCTGTGGGTCTTTTAGATAGAGGGAGCGGAAATGTTGTGTGCACTTTACCACAATCTTCAACAACGTCCCTGGAAACTGGGCAACTACCTGAGGTATGGATGACGGCATATGTGTTCCCATTTTTAAAAAAGGAAACATAAAAGAGATACATTAAACTATAGACCTGTTGTCCATTGACGTTTATAGTCTGGCAAAGTTACGGAGGCAGATTTATACAGGAGGAGGATGGTGGAGCACCTTGAAACGGAACAAGGAGTCTAAACGGCGAACCAGCATGGATTCATGAAGGAAAAATCCTGTGTCAAAAACCTTCTGGAGTTTTAAGAATAAGTAACAGAAGTAATAACATACTAGAGATGAGGGGTGGGTTGATTGCGTCTTCTTTGGACTGCAAAAGGCCTTGGACACAGTTCATCACAAGAGATTAGTGAAAGAAGCAAGAGGATCAGGCTCATATAACAGGAAGGTCACTTGGCAGTGGATCAGAGAATGACCTGACGAAGTGATCAACAACGGATCATGGTAAGTGATGATGTATCACAGTGGGCAACTGTGACGAGCGGGGGTCCCATAGTGGTCGGTCCTAGGACCAGTGGCTATTTTTGTATATGTGAACGACATGAAGGAAGGGTTTAGATTCACGAATGTCCCTGTCGCAGACGTGTGAAGTTAATGAGGAGAATTAAATCAGATGGAGGACCGGCAGAACTTCAAAGAGACCTGACAGATTTGGACACCTTCCTTTTTTCCCCATTACCTCTTATTTAATGTAGCTACAACTAAAAATGATTGATATATCTTTTTGCCCCTCTATAAACATGTACATCCTGGAGCCTACCCATCAACCTTTTATCCACCAATCCCATAATCTAACAAACAACTTTCATTACGTGCTACATCATACCTTGTATATTTATTTATCCTCTTTTTCATAAAATATGTATTACTTATTACCAAATTTCTTTCTACACATAGTCAAATTAAAGGCCCCCCCTTTTACATTTACCCCTGGCACCCCAAATTTACCTATACTCCCTCCATAACTTTTTTTACCCACTTTAGCATTTGAAACCCCCAACCACCATTACTCTCACACTTGATTCAAAAACCCCCACGCTTTTCACTCAACATTTCCCAGAATCTCTCTCTCTCCTCTACACTTCTCTCTTCTCCAGGTGCATATACGCTTATTTATAACCCACTTTTCACATCCAATCTTTATTTTTACTCCACATAATCTTGAATTTATGCATTTGTTAGTCCCTCTTTTCCTGCCATAGCTTATCCTTCAACATTTTGCTACTCCTTCTTTAGCTCTAACTCTATTTGAAACCCCTGACCTAATCCCATTTTATTCCTCTCCATTGAAACTCTCCCACCCCCTTCAGCTTTGTTTCAGTTTAAAGCCAGGACATCCAGTTTCTTCTCATTCAAAACATCCACAATCATCTCTTTCTTATCATTTGCACAACATCCACGCACATTCAGATTCCCACTTTGACAATTTTCTTCTTCTTATTCTTTTTAGTAATCTTTACAGGAAAAGGGGTTACTAGCCCATTGTTCCCGGCATTTTAGTTGACTTTTACAACACGCATGGTTTACGGAGGAAAGAATCTTATTCCACTTCCCCATGGATATAAAAGGAAAAGTAATAAGACCAAGAACTATTAAGATAAAATAAAAGGGGAAAACTCAGATGAGTGTGTATAAAATAAACATGTACTAATATTTTGTAGTGTGACCTAAGTGTAAGTAGAAGTAGCAAGACGTACCCGTAATCTTGCTTTTTTATGAGACAGACAAAAGACACCAGCAATCCTACCTCATTTTAAAACAATTACAGGCTTTCGTTTTACACTCACTTGGCAGGACGGTAATACCTCCCTGGGTGGTTGCTGTCTACCAACCTACTACCTATATATATATATATTATATATATATATATATATATTATATATATATATATATATATTTATATATATAATATATATATATATATATTATTAAAATTTGAGTTATTATTATTTTTATTATTATTAATTACTATTATTTTTTATTATTATTATTATTATTATTATTATCATGGGTAAGCACTAAACCAGCAGGGACATACTACACCTTGGGAATGGAAGGTAATCAAACCTAACAAATTAACTTAAATTTTTAACTCTTTCAACGGGCAAAGTTTTGACTTAATGCTGGTAAAGGGATTTTGATCCAAGGAATAGGCTCTACTTTTCCTGTTTTCCCCAGATCAAACCTGATAACCTCACATTCCCCAGACACTGTATGACCCAAACAGATTTAGCGCTTTTCCATGAATTTAATAATTTTGTTTCCTTTGGGGTGAT
Organism: Cherax quadricarinatus; assembly: GCF_026875155.1. Classification (NCBI taxonomy): domain Eukaryota; kingdom Metazoa; phylum Arthropoda; class Malacostraca; order Decapoda; family Parastacidae; genus Cherax; species Cherax quadricarinatus. The sequence goes on from NC_069446.1 coordinate 4,944,775, forward strand.
TTTTTAATTCATCATTTTGACGGACAGGTGCGCAGCCTTGACATACAAACACTTCTACTATGTGAGCGACGAAGTGTGTCAAGAAAAACATAGTCCGCTTTGTGTTCTCACTGACCGTGCATAAAATGAAGTGTGACTACTATCTTCCTTGAAGGATGTGCTGGTTATCATTTAAATTTAGTTTAATATCATTATTATGCACCTCATACCCATCCTGTGGGCGGCTATCAAAAGATTACAGAGGTACATAATGGGTCCAGTGACTGGGACCCAAAGTTTTGATAGATGAACAAGTTACAGTGATAATAAATTGTTTACATGGTTATATCTGGTCACAATCGCAATGAGTTACTTATGGAGATATGAATTATGTCACACACACACACACACACACACACACACACACACACCCCCACAACACACACCACACACACACACACACACACACACCACACACACACAACACACACACACAAACACACACCCCAATACACACACACAACACACCAAAACACACAAACACACACACACACACACACACACACACACACACACAAAACACACACACACACACACACACACACAGGGCCGGATTACCGCATAGGCAAACTAGGGATTTGCCCAGGGCCCCTCGCATTTGGGGGCCCCGCAGTCCAAAGGGGTTTTTTTTTCAGGGGCCACCAAGACTGCGCACATGGGGGAAAGTCCCAAAAGGGGTCCCTACCTAAAAAAAGTTAAGTGGGGGGGGAGGAAATTTTTTTTTAAAATTTTTTTAATTTTTTTAAAAATTTAAATTTAAAAAACAAAAAAAAAATAATGAAAAAAAAATAAAAAAAAAAAATAAATAAACCAAACCCCATAGAGGAAAACCCCTCAAAACGCCTTTTTTTTACACCAGAACAGTTTGTTTTTTCCTCCCTTAATGGGTAGTAGGGGGAGTTTTTTTTCCCTCCCCCAAATTTTTCTGTAGTTTATATATTTGAAGCCCTTATGCATGTTTCCCAAGGGTTTTAAACAATAAGGGGTCAGTGTTTTTTTAAAAAAGGGGGAAAAAAATTTTGTGCTGTATTTGGTTTCCCTAAATTTAATAGGTACATAAATTTTTCACTATTTTTTTAATAGCCCAAAATCTAGAAATATTTATCCCCTGTTTTGAGTTTTATTCTTTTTTTTTAAAAGGGCATAAATTTAACAAGATAGTTTTTTTTAAGGGCGGGTTGGTAAAGGGTTTTTTTTTTGGTTGCCCTTGATGTATTTTCCCCCTTTTTTAAATTTTAAAACTAAATAGCAAAAATTTTTAAAATTAGCCCTTTTTAAACAGGCCCCTAAACCGACCCCCCCCACCCCAAAGCGGGAAAAGGGGGCCCGTTTTAAGTTTTACCCGAAACCCTTCAAAGGGGCCCCCCCAAATTTCTGAATGGGCCTGGGCCCCCGGGGAAACTTTTTTAATCGGGGCCCTGCAAAACACACACACACACCACACACACCACACACACAAAACACACACAAAACCCCCATTTCCCCCCCCCCCCCCCACCGACATCTCATTTCCCTTCCCCCTGACCCCTTTCCCCCCCCCCTTTTTTTTTCCCTTTTTTTTTTCACCCTCCCCCCCCCACCTCTCCCCCCTTTTCCCCCTCTCCCTCTTTTTTCACCCATTTGCTTCCCCTCCTTCCCAAACCCCCCCCCCCCCCCACTCCTCCCCCCAACATGCCATTTTCCCTTTCCCCTACCTCCCCCCCCCCACACTCTGACATAAAAACAATACTAACCCCAAAAACAGAAATTCCCTAGGTTTTCCCCCCTGGGAATCAAAATTTAAAAAAAAAAATGGGTTGCCAGACAGCAAAAAAAGGGAAAAAAAAAAGGGGCAGGGGGGAGGGGAAAATGCAAAGGGAAAAATTGGGCCGCAGAGCTCCAAAAAAGGGAAAATGGGAAAGGGGAAAAAGAAAAAATAGAAGAGCTTAGCTGAGAAAGGGGGGAAAAGAGGGAATTTGAAATGGGAAAAACAGGAAAAAAGGGGGGGGCGCAAGGGGCCCAAAACGCAGAAAGGGCCCGGATACAGATTTTTTAAGGAAAAGGAAATGAAAAAAAATTTAAACAGCCCCTTTAAAAAACTAAAGAAAAAAATTTTTTTGGGGTTGACAACAGAGGGGCTGGGTACCTCAGGGCCCAAAAAAGGGGGGCTGTAGGGGAAAAGGAGGGAAAACTGCATTTTTAAAAGCTCAAAGGGAGTGGGGACTGTAGTAAAAAAAAAGCTAAGCTATAATTGGGGGAGGCCCTTTAAAAGACCAAGCAGAGCCCCGGGGAAAACCGGGGGGGAAAGGGAAAAAGAAAAAGGCCAAATGAGCCCGAGTACTTTTGCTATTTAAACTTAAAAAAAAAAGGAAATCCTTTCAATGGGGGGAAAATAAAAAATTTAATGAGGGGGGTACCCCCAAGGGGTATTTCAGTGGAAGAAGGGAAAAGGGGGGGGTCAGTCCCTTTTGTGTATTGGGGGTCCAGGAAAAATTGAAGGGGGGGGAAAATATTTGCAAAAAAAAACCAAAGGGGGGGAAAAAAAAAACCCAAATTGGAAAAGGGATCATGGGGAAAACAATAGGAAAAAGAAAGACAAAGACCCGGCCCGGAAAATTTCCGGGGGGGAATAGGGGGGTTTGAAAAAAAAAAAAAAAAAAAAACCCGAAACCGTTGGAAAAAATGACCCCCCAAGGAGAAACGACTTTTGGAAAAAGGGTTCCCCCAAGGGAAAAAAAGCACTATTAAGGGAAATGCCGGCATACAGGAAGGTGTATTCGACTGCGCCCCAGAACACAAAAAGGAAAGGGGGGGGAAAAGAAAACAGTGGGATGGTTTTAAACAAAGGCGAAAGGAGGAAAGAGGGGGGGAGGGAAAAGAAGACAGCAGGGACTGACCCGGAAAAGAAGATCAAAATAAGCCCCTCCAGCTTCCTTTTTAGAGCCCCCCCCCAACCAGGTCAACCCCTGAAAACCAACACCTAAATCCCCATTCCCCAATCCAATGCCCCCACCCCTCTTCAAAACCTCCCCCCCCCACCAACAACCCATAGTTCCCTTCCCCGGTTCCCCACTTCCCCCCCCAAACCCCAATACACCCCCCGACCACAGTTTTAAAGAAAAGAAGTTGAAGGTTGGGTAACAAAATGCAGAGGGAAAAAAAAAAAAGTAAGGGGAAAAAGTGGAAAACGAAAGAATCAAAAAGCCACCCCCCGACATAATACCCTTTCCCCCAAAACAAAACTCACCAGAAAAATAAAAAATTCAATCTTTCCACCCGGATTAAAACCCTCAGGAAAGACAGAGGGAGGAAGGGGGGGGAGGAGTTGCACTGTCTTTTTAAAAAAACCATTTGGGGTTTTTTTGAGAAAAGGGAAAAAAAGGATGGCACGGGCGAAAGGGATACTTTTGTAGGAACAAAACCAGTCTGAGGATATTTTGGGGATAATTGCGTAATGTAAAACCCCCCACAAACTGCAGGAGGGCCAAGAGAA
>NC_069446.1:4948785-5020088 GCF_026875155.1 Cherax quadricarinatus
CTAACAATCTGTCGGATTTTATACCATTTTAATGTTCATTTTATCTAATAGTTTGAAAAAACCTTTGATTGTATTTCATGAAGAGCTAAACTCTTATTGACCATTTACTACAAGGAGTGGTGGAGGCTCGATTCTCCGTCCACTAATTGAGATTTATTCTTTCATCAATTGTGTTTCATGGATCTGTAAATGTACTTCGCTTAAAGATGCAATTATCGCAGGTATATACTGGACACAGAGAGATGTATATTCAATGAACATACTTTTATTCACATTTGATGGTCTAAAGTATTCTTAATGTTGATGTAAGGGCGAATTTCAACCTTAATGACCTTTATGCAGTGGATAGGCATGGAACTATTCATAATAAGTAAGAGTATGATGGTATTGCAGGTACAACAAAACATGTGTTCCCGGCCACCGCCACAAACTGACCCCTTCAGTGACCCACCTGAGGACCTACCTGGAGCTCCGTGTTACAATTACCTACAGTCACCTACCGAAAGGGTTCAAGGATGTAATAAATAAATATTATATATATATATATATATATATATATATTATATATATATATATATATATATATATTATAATAAATATAATATATATATATATATATATATATATATATATATGTCGTGCCGAATATGTAAAACTGGTCAATTAGCAAGATCTCATTTAAAATTAAGTCCTTTCTAAAATGTTCTCTTATACGTTTAAAGATATATTTTTTTCATTAATGTTAATGTAAAATTTTTTAATATTGCACCAAAAGAATCTTAGAAAACTTTTTTTTTTTTTTAACAAGTCGGCCGTCTCCCACCGAGGCAGGTTGACCCAAAAAAGAAAGAAAATCCCCAAAAAGAAAATACTTTCATCATCATTCAACACTTTCACCACACTCACACATTATCACTGTTTTTGCAGAGGTGCTCAGAATACAACAGTCTAGAAGCATACACATATAAAGATACACAACATATCCCTCCAAACTTTATTATAACAAGAACAATTTATTTTAGCCTAACCCAACTAAATATATTTTAGACTTGTTTACAATAATTTAATACTAAACAAACACAGTGAAATATATTTTTTTCGTTAGGTTATTGCATACACAAATTTTTGCTTGTCCTATATGGCAAGATGAGCGTTGCTATTTAAGCCAAGATCGCAAGTTCTGCCTATTTGGCACGACATATATAATATATATATATAATATATATATATATATATATATATATATATATATAATATATATAATATTAAAGTATGTAAAACAACCACTGTGAAAGAATAGAGAAATTCCAAGCGCTTTCGTGACTACTCACATTATCAAGGAACTATGAAAGTAAAGCATCAAAGGAAGGTATATAAGGGGTCTAGCCAACACCTCACTATCAGATCCCACAACAGTTATACACCTGACGCGTGACTCTTAAGAAAGGGAACAACACTGCAGCAGGCCCGCCGGCCCAACTGGACAGGTCCTTCACACAACCCACCAACAAACTATTCTACCCAAGAAATAAGAAATTTTAAAAATTATTATTTGTCCAGTGTATTATTAAATTCTTCCCAAATTCTATTAATTATAAATGGATCTAATTTATATAAACCAAAGGAAATATTCATATTATTGTCAAAACTGCTTTTTATGAAACAAGATTCAATTATATTCCTGTCGACCATGGACTTGCTTGATACCCAAGAAATGTAATTGATAAATCTTTTAAAGTTGCTAGAAATACTTTTTACAATCCAAAAAGGGACAACCAGCCTTATTCAACTAAAAGTATGTTGGTTCTCCCTTTCCATGAAAACTTGGTTGATATGCCTTCTCTTCTTAAGACTTTTAATATTAAAGATGTATTCAAAAATCATGATACAGTAAAAAAAACTTTTGATAAAGAATTTCCCCCCAAAATGCTGAGTGAAGTGTACTACAAGATTCCCTTGTAAAATTTGCGATAAAGTCGATTAGGTCAAACTGTAAAAACTCTCGAACTAAGATTAAAACAACATAATAAAGTAAAACAATAGAACATGACCATATTCCAATGCACTATTTATCCGAAAAGAATTTAACCAACCAATTGATTTTCCAAAAAGTTAGAAAGTAATAAATCCACGCAAGTCCATGGTCGACCAGAATATAATGAATCTTGTTTCATAAAAACAGTTAAGACAATAGATATGAATATATCCTTGTTTATATACATTAATCCATCATAAATAATAGAAATTTGGGAAGAATTTAATATACACTGGAAAGAATAATAATTTTTTAAGAATTTCTTATTTCTCGGGTAAATAGTTTGATGGTGGGTTTGTGTGAAGGACCTGTCTATTGGGCCCGTCTGTCAGCTGCAGTGTTTCCCTATCTAAGAGTCGGCACGTTCAGTTTTTAACTGTTGTGGGATCTGATAGTGAAGGTGTTGCCAGACCCCTTATATACCTTCCTTGATGCTTCCTTTCATAGATCCCTGATAATGTGAGTAGTCAGGAAAGCGCTTGGAATTTCCTATTCTTTCTTTTCACCTTGGTGTTCAGCATGATCCTCTGAATCCAACCTGTTTAACTGTTATCTTATTGCATAATGTACATAAATATATATATATATATAAATATATAATAGATATATATATATAAGTATATATATATATATAATATATATATTTATATATATATAGAATATATAATTATAATATAAATAAATGATATATATATATATAAATATATTAATATATATATATTATATATATTATATATATATAATATATAAATATATATATATATATATATATATAATATATTAAATAATATATATATAAATATTAAATCTATAATATATTATATATGGTATATATAGATAATAGATATATATATTTATATATATATATATAGTATATATATATAATATATAGTAATATAAAAATATATAATGGAGGAAGGTTTGTGAGGTGGTCGGACTGTAGAAGATAAAGGAGCGAACAGAAATGACTTCAAGAGTGTATCAGTCCTGTATTTGTAAGGAAGGCACAGGGTAGGGGTCGGCCAAGGAAAGGTTGGAGGGAGGAGGTAAAGGAGGTTTTGTTGCTAGGGGCTTGGACTTCCACGGCATGCGTGAGCAAGTTTTTGCTAGGAGTTAATGAAGACAAATGGTTTTAATACTGTGACGTGGCTTGTAGGAGTGATGATCAAATATAAGGGAGTCCTGAATGGGAAGTACAGTGCCCTTCCACTCTGAAGGAGTATGGTTAATGTTGCAGTTTAAAAACTTGTAGAGTACGTCACCCTCTGGCAAGACGGATGGAGTGGAATGATGGTGAAAGTTTATCTTTTAGGGCCACCACTGCCACTGGCGGTGGGAAACGGCCAGATTGTTAAAAAAAAACAAAAAAATATATATATAATATATATATAGATAAATATATCTATATAAAGATATATATATAAAAATAAACTATAAATATATATATATATGTCGTGCCGAATATGTAAAACTGGTCAATAGCAAGAAATTATTTAAAATTAAGCCCTTTTCATAAAAATTTTCCTCTTATACGTTTAGATGATATCTTTTTTTTTTCATAATGTTAATGAAAAATGTTTTAAATTTTCAACTCAAAAGAATCTAAGAAAACTTTACCTAACCTTATTAACAAAAGAACAATTTATTTACCCTAACCCAAATAAATATATATTTAGATTTGCATACAATAATTTAATACTACATAAACACAGTGCAATAAATTTTTTTTCGTATAGGTTTCAGAGTGAATTTGGCGAAATAATTGCATACAAGAAATTATTCAACTTGTCCTATAAGGCAAATGAGCGTTGTATTAAGCCAAGATCGCAAATTCTGCCTATTCGGCACGAACATTATATGATATATAAAAATATAATATTTATATATATTTCTATATATATTATAAATATATATATATAAAAGTTTTTTTTTTTTTTTTTTTATTATCACACCGGCGATTCCCATCCAAGGCAGGGTGGCCCGAAAACGAAAAACTTTCACCATCATTCACTCCATCACAGACTTGCCAGAAGGGGTGCTTTACACACAGATTTAAACTGCACATTAACACCCCCCCTTCAGAGTAGCAGTGCACTGTACGTCCCCATCTCCAACTCAAGTCCGCCTGCCGGTTTTCCTGAATCCCTTCATAAGATAATATTTATTATTTTTACTTTGCTCACACTCCAACAGCACGTCCAGTATTAAAAACCCATTTGTCTCCATTCACTCCTATCAAACACTCTCACGCATGCCTGCCTGGAAGTCCCAAGACCCTCCACACAAAACCTCCTTTACCCCCCTCCCTCCAACCCTACTAGGCCGACCCGCTACCCCGCCTTCCTTCCCACTACAGACTGATACACTCTTGAAGTCATTCGTTTCGACTCCATTCTCTCTACATGTCCGGAACCACCTCAACAACCCTTCCATCAGCCCCTCCTGGACAACAGTTTTGGTTATCCCGGCACCTCCTCCTAACTTCCCAAACTACGAATTCCTGCATTATATTCACACCACACATTGCCCTCAGACATGACATCTCCACTGCCTCCACCTTCTCTCTCGCTGCAACATTCATCACCCACGCTTCACAACCTATAAGAGCGTTGGTAAAACTATACTCTCATACATTCCCCCTCTTTGCCTCCAAGGACAAAGTTTCTTTGTCCCTCCACAACTCCTAATTGCACCACTCACTCTTTATCCCTCATCAATTCTATGATTCCCACCTCATCCTTCATAGACCCATCCGCTGACAACGACCGACTCCCAAATAACTTAATACGTCACCTCCTCATACTCTCTCTCCCTCCAATCTGATATTCAATCTTTCCATCACCTAATCTATTTTGATTATCCTCCATAAACCTTACTCTATATCCTGTATTCACCTTTTAATTTTTCTTCTTTTGCACACCCCTACCAAATTCATACACCAATCACTGCAACATCACTCAGAACTCCCGAAGAGCACCGTGTCAGCGGCAAAGAGCACTGTGACAACTCCCACTTTGTGTTTGATTCTTTATCTTTAACTCCACGCCTCTGTGCCAAGACCCTCGCATTTTACTTCTCTTACAACCCCATCAATAAATATATTAAACAACCACGTTGACTCACACCTCCTAGTCTAAGGCCTACTTTTACACTGGGAAAAAATTTCACTCTTTCCTACATAACTCTAACTTGAGCCTCACTATCCGCGAAATAACCTCTTCACTGCTTTCAGTAACCTACCTCCAACACCATACACTTGCAACATCTGCCACATTGCCCCCCTATCCACCCCGGTCATACGCCTTTTCCAAATCCATAAATGCCACAAAGACATTCTTTTTAGCCTTATCTAAATACTGTTCACTTATATGTTTCACTGTAAACACCGTGTCCACACACGCCCTAACCTTTTCCTAAAGCCGCCAGTTCCATCTGCTATCCTATTCCCCGTCTTACTCTTAATTCTTTCAATATCACTCCTACCATAGCACCTTTACCAGTACACTCAACAGACCTTTATCCCCCTTCATTTATGCACTCTCTTTATCCCTTTGGCCTTTATACAAAGAACTATGCAGCTCTCAGCCATCCCTATGTACCTTACCCTCTACCATACATTTATTAAATAATATACACCAACCACCCAAAACTAATATCTCCCCACCTGCTTTTAACATATCCTATCTTTATCCCATCAATCCCCTTCTGCCTTACCCCCTTTCAATTTACCTAATGCCTCACGAACTTCCCCCACACTCACTCTGGCTCCATCCCTCAACACTACAAGATGTAATATCCTCCTTGCCCTATACACGAAATCACAGCTTCCCATATCTTCATCAACATTTAACAATTCCTCAAAATAATCCTTCCATCTTCCCAATACCTCTACCTCTCCATTTAATAACTCTCCTCACCTCTTTTTAACTGACAAATCCATTTGTTCTCTAGGCTTACTTAACTATGTTAATGGTCACACAAAACTTTTTCTTATTTTTCAACAAAATTTGTTGATAACATCACACCCACTCTCTCATTTGCTCTCTTTTATACATTGCTTCACCACTCACTTAACTTCTCTCATATTCACCATATACTCGTCCCTCCTGCATCACTGTCTAACTTTGTAAAAACTACTCATATGCACACTTTTCTCCCTTACTACTCCTCTTTACATCATCATACCACCAATCCTCCCTCTTCCCTCCTGCACACCACTTTCCTGTAACCATCAAACTTCTGCTGAACACTCTAACACTACATATATAAAACCTACCCCATACTCTTCGACCCCATTGCCTAAGCTCTCATTATCCAAACTATCCTCCAAAAGCTGTTTATATCTTACCCTAACCTGCTCCTCTTTTAGTTTATAAACCATCACCTCTCTCTTCCCAGAGCTTCTATTCTCCTTGTATCCCTTCTACTCTTTATACACTCTCAAGTGTGCTTACAATAATGAAAGTGATCTGATATTTCTGTGGCCCCCTACTATAAACATGTACATCCTGAAGTCTACTCAACAGCTTTTACTACCAATACATAATCCCAACAAACTACTGACATTTCCGCCCTACATCAGATCGTGGTATACTTATTTATCCTCTTTTCTTAAAATAAGTATACCTAATAACTAAACCCCTTTCATTACAAAGTTTCAATCAAAGGGCTCCATAATCATTTACACCTGGCACCCCAAACTTACCTAGCCACACCCACTCTAAAAGTTTTTCACCTACTTTAAGCATTCAAGTCCCCTACCACAATTACTCTCTCACTTGGTTCAAAGCTCCTATACATCACTTTATAACATCTCCCAAATCTCTCTCGACATCCTCTGCAAACCTCTCTTCTCCAGGTGCATACACGCCTTAAATATGAACCACTTCGCGCATCCAACCTTTACTTTAATCCACATAATTCTTGAATTTTACACATTCTATTCTCTTTTCTCCTTCCAAAATGATCAATTTAACATTACTGCTACCCCTTCCTTTTGCTCTAAACTCTCTCAGATACTCCAGATTTAATCCCATTTATTTCCCCCCCAAAACCCCTGAAACTTCCCTATCCCCCCATCAGCATTTGTTTCGCTTAGGCCAGGACATCCGAACTGTCTTTTCATTCATAACAACAGCAATCATCTGTTCTTTGTATCCGCCACTACATCCACGCACATTACGCAACCCAGTTTTATAAAGTTTTTCTTCTTCTCTTTTTAGGTAATTGTAAAACAGGAGAATGGGTTACAGCCCATAGCTCCTGCATTTTAGTCGCTCAAACGACACGCATGCTTTACGGAGGAAAGATTCTTTTTCCACTTCCCCATGGACAATAGAAGAAATAAAAAAGAACAGAGCTATTTAGAAAAATGAGAAAAACCCAAGATTAAGTATATATATATATGCATGTGATATCGTTCTGATTGAAGTGTGACCAAAGTGGTAAGTAGGAGTAGCAAGATATCCCTGTATTATCTTAGCGTGTTTCTGAAGACAGAACTCCATTAAAAATAATATATATATATATTTATATATATATACTTATATATATATATATATATATATATAAATATTGAAAAAAAATATATATAAATGTCCGTGCCGAATATGTAAAACTGGTCAATTAGCAGGAACTCATTTTAAAATTACGTCCTTTCTAAATTTTCTCTTATACTTTAAAAGGATAAATTTTATTTATACATTAATGTGTAATGTAAAAATTTTAATTTTAGCACCAAAGGGGGAGAATCTTAAGAAACTTACCTAACCTAATATAACAAAAACAATTTTCTTTTTAGCCTAACTCAACTATATATAAATTAGATTTGTTTACAATAATTTAATACTAAACAAACACAGGAAATACATTGTTTTCGTTAGTTCAGAATGATTTGGCGAAATTTTGCATACACAAATTTTCACTTGTCCGTATATGGCAAGATGAGCCGTTGCTATTTAAGCCAGGATGGCCAAGTTCTTCCTATTAGGCACGACATATATATATATCTATATATATATATATATATAAAATATAATATATATATAAATATAAATAATATATAGAAATATAAATATAAATATATATTTATATATTAAATATATATATGTTAAAATATATATATATATATATATAAATATATAGTATATATATATTATAAAAATATTTATATACATATATATAAATATATATATATCTATGATAATATAAATATATATAATATATATATATATATATATAAATATATATTAATATATATAAATTATTTTTCAACAAGTTGGTCGACCTCCTACAGGCGGGTGACCCAAAAAAAGAAAGAAAATCCCCAAAAAGAAAAATACTTTCATCATCATCGAACACTTTCACCACACTCCACATTATCACTGCTTTGCAAGTGCTCAGAATTACACAGGTTTTAGAAGCATATAAGTTTTTTAAAATAAAGATACACAACAATCCCTCCAAACTTCCAATATCCCAAACCCCAACCTTTAATGAGCAGGCATTGTACTTCCCAATTCCAGGAACCAAGTCCAGACAAAAGAAAAAAACCGGTTTCCCTGAATCCACTTCACTAAATATTACCCTGCTCACAACTCCAACATATCGTCAGGTCCCAAGTATCTTCGTCTCCATTCACCCTATCTAACACGCTCATGCACGCTTGCTGAAGTCCAAGCCCTCGCCCACAAAACCTCCTTTACCCCTCTTTTTTCCAACCTTTCGAGGCGACCCCTACCCCTCTTTCCTTCCCCTATAGATTTAAATTCTTTCCCATGTCATTCAACTTTGATCCATTCTCTCTAAAATGAACCAAACCCCTCAACATCCCCTCATCTGCCCTCTGACCTAATGCTTTTATTAACTCCACACCTTCTTCCTAATATCCACACTCCGAATATTTCTGCCATAATAGTTTACACCACACATTGCCCTAAGACAGGACATCTCCACTGCCACCAACCGTCTCCTCGCTGCTGCATTTACACCCGAAGCTTCACATCCATATAAGAGTGTTGGTACAACTATAACTTTCATACATTCCCTTCTTTGCCTCCAAAGATAACTTTTTTGACTCCACATATACATCACGCACACTCACCTTTGTTTCCACATTACTTCTATGATTAACCTCACCATCATAAATCCATCCGCCGACACGTCAACTCCCAAGTATCGAAAACATCCCACTTCTCCATACTCCTCCTCCCCAATTTGATAACCAATTTTCTTATCTAAATCATTGTGTATAAACCACATCACCGTTACTCCTTTTCTATGTTCACTATCAACTTTCTACCTTTTACACACCTTCTCAACTCATCCACTAGAACCTTTTGCAATTTTATCTTTAGAATCTCCCATAAGCACAGTATCATCAGCAAAAGTAACTGTGTCAAATCCCATTTTTGAATTTGATTCCCATAATTTATCCCACCCACTCCTAACACCCTAGTATTTACTTCTTTTTTACAACCCCATCTAAAAATATATTAAACAATCCATTGGTGACATTACACAACCCTGTCTAAGAACCTACTTAACCGGGAAGTATTCTCCCCTTCTACTTCTACACACCCTAACCAGAGCTCACTATCCTCAAAACTCTTTACAGCAATTTAGTAAACTTACCACCTATTCCATAACTTGCAACATCTGCCCACATTTAGCTCCCTCTATCCCACTCTAACCATATGCCTTTCAAAATCCCTAAATGCAAATAAAAAACTATCCTCTGACATTTAACAACTACTGATCACATATATGCTTCAATGTAAGACACTTGATCTACACATTACCCCTACCCACTCTGAAGCCACCATATGCACATCCGCAATTCTACATTCTGTCTTACCTCTAATTCTTTCCATTATTAACCTCTACACTTATTCCTCTATAATTTTTACAATCTCTTTTGATCACCTTTCCCTTTATATAAGTACTATTCAATGGCTCTCTGCCAATCTCTAGGTACCTCCCCTCTTTCATACATTTACTAAACAAAAGTATCCAACCACTCCAACACTATATCCCCCCCTGCTTTTTAACATTCTGTCATGATCCCATCAGTTCCATCTGCTTTACCCCCTTCATCTACGAAATGCCTCACGTACCTCCACCACACTTACATTCTGCTCTCTTCACTCCTGAAAAAGATTTATAGCCTCCCTGGCCATGCATGAAAATACCGCCTCCCTTTCTTCCTCAACATTTTAAAAGTTCCCACAAAAAACATTCTCGCCATCTACCTAATACCTCCCTCTCCCCATCTACTAACTCCCCAACTCAGTATTTTAAACGGACAAATCCTTACTTTCCCAAGGCTTACTTAACATGTTTAACTCACTCCAAATTTTTTCTTAATTTCAATAAATTTTTCTTGACATGCCTCTCCCACTCTTTATCTGGCTCTCCTTTTGCACTCCTCACCACTCTATTCACCATTCTTACTCTCCATATACTCTGCTCTTCTTATAACCTTCTGCTTTGTAAACCTCTCGTAAGCTACCTTTTCTCAATTTATCACACCCATTAACTTCATCATTCCACCAATCACTCCTCTTTCCTCCTGCCCCCACCCTCCCTATACCCACAACTTCTGCCCACATTCTAATACTGCATTTTAAAACTATTCCAACCCTCTGTCAACCCCCCCACACTCATCTTTGCAGTTTGGTTTTTTAAAGCAAAAAATTTAAAAGCCCACCTTTCAGCCAATAGTCGCTTATATCTCGCCCGAACTTCCACCTCCCTTAGTTTATACACTTTCACCTCCCTCTAACTTGTTGTTTGCCACCTCCTCTTGTTCCCATATACCCCTTATTCTAACTTAGCTACAACTAAATAAGATCTGATATATCAGTTGCCCCTCACTATAAACCATGTAATCTGAGCCTACCCATCAACCTTTTATCCACCAATACATAATCTAACAAAGCAACTTTTCATTACGTGCTACATCATACCTGGATATTTATTTATCCTCTTTTTCATAAAATATGTATTACTTATACCAAAATTTCTTCTACAACAAAGCTCAATTAAAAGGCTCCCCATTTACATTTTACCCCTGGCACCCCAAATTTACCTACTACTCCCTCCAAATAACATTTTTTACCCACGTTAGCATTGAAATCCCCAACCTCCATTAACTCTCATCACTTGATTCCAAAACTCCCCACGCTATACACCCAACATTTCCCAGAATCTCTCTCTCTCCACTACACTTCTCTCTTCTCCAGGTGCAAATACGCTTACTATAACCCACTTTTTCACTCCAATCTTTATTTTACTCCACATAATCCTTGAATTTATTCATTTGTAGTCCCTCTTTTCTCCTGCCCATAGCTTATCCTTCTACATTATTGCTTACTCCTTCTTTAGCATCTAACTCTATTTGAAACCGCCGACCTAAATCTCCATTTTATTCCTCTCCATTGAAACTCCTCCACCCCCTTCAGCTTTGTTTCAGTTAAAGCCAGGACATCCAGATTCTATGCTCAATCAAAAATCCACAATCATCTCTTTCTTATCAATTTGCACAACATCCACGCACCATTCAGACTTTCCACTTTGACAATTTGTTCTTCTTATTCTTTTTAGTAAACTTTACAGGAAAAGGGGTTACTATCCTAATGTACCCGCATTATAGTTGACAACTTTTACAACACCATGTCTTTACGGAGGAAAAGATTCTTTACCACTCCCCATGGATAAAAAAGGAAAAGTACTAAGACAAGAACTATTAAGATAAAATCAAAGAAAACTCAGATGAGTGTGTATAAAAAGAACATGTACATATATGTGTAGTGTGACCTAAGTGAAATTAAAGTAGCAAGACGTACCTGTAATCTTGGCATAATTATTAGACAGCCAAAAGACAACAGCAATCTACCATCCAAGTTAAAACAATTACAGTCTTTCTTTTTACACTCACTTGGCAGGACGGTAATACCTCCCTGGGTGGTTTGCTGGACTACCAACCTACCTACCTATATATATAATATATAAATATATATATATATATATATATATAAATATATATAAATATATCTTAATATAATAGTATATATATATATATATAAATTTGAGTTATAATATTTTTATTATTATAAAATACTATAATTATAATATAATTATTATTATTATTAATTATACCTGGGTAACGCACTAAACCAGCAGGGGACATACTACACCTTGGAATGGAAGGTAATCAAACCTAACAAATTTAACTTAAATTATATTTAACTCCTTTCAACGGGCAAAGTTTTGACTAAATTCTGGTAAAGGATTTTGATCCTAAAAGGAATAGTGCCTCTACATTTCCTTTTTTGCCCCAATAAAACCTGATAACCTCACATTTGCCCCAAACCCTGTATGACCCAAACAGATTTAGCGCATTTCTCATGAATTTATAATTTTTGGTATTCCTTAGGTGGGTTATTTTTTACATCATCATTTTCGACGGACAGGTGCGCAGCCTTGACATACAAAACACTTTTCTACTATGTGAGCGACGAAGTGTGTCAAAGAACAACATAGTCCGCTTTGTGATTCTCACTGACCGTGGCATAAATATGAAAGTGTGACTACAATCTTCCTTGAAGGAAGTGCTGGTTTTATCATATAAATTTAGTTTAATATCATTATTATGCACCTCATACGCCATGCTGAAGGGCTGCTAACCAAAAGATTACCGAGTACATACAGGGTCCATTACTGGGACCCAAAGTTTTGATAGAGAACAAGTTACATTGGATAATAAAATATGTTTACATGGTTTATATCTGGACACAATCGCAATGGAGTTACTTATGAGAAATGAAATATGTCTCACACACACACACACACACACACACACACACACACACACACACAGAACCACACACACACACACCCCCGCGCCACACACACACACACACACACACACAACACACAACACACAAACACACACAATACCCACAACACAACACCCACACACACAACACACACACACACACACACACACACACAACACCACACACACACACACACACACAACACACACACAGGGCCGGATTAACCGCATAGGCAAACTAGCAATTTGCCTAGGGCCCCTCGCATTTGGGGGCCCCCCGCAGTCCTCGGTTCAGGGGCACATCCAAGACTGCGGCACATGGTGCAAGTGCAAAGGTCCCTACCTAGAACAGTTCAATGATTGGAGAGTCAAAATGGATTTTTAAAATTAATAAAAACAAAAATAAATAAAGAAATAAAATAAAATAAAAATATATAAAACCTAACCATAGATGGCACACTCACACGCCTTAGTTTTTTAGCACCAGAAACAGTGTGGATTTCTGCTAATGGGTGATTAAGGAATATCCGTCTCTCAATTTTTTCTGTAGTTTATATGATTTGATAGTCTTATGCACGATGCAATGATAACAATAATGGTCAGTGATTATAAAGGGAATAATAGTGCTGTATTGGTTATGCCTGAATATAAAATGTACAAGATGTCACTACATTAATATCCAAAATCAAGTAATACTATGCAGTCTTGAGTTTATTCTCTTTAAATGCATGATTTTAAACAGATAGTTATAATGCTGTTGGTAAATGTTTAGGTGTGTTCCTTGAATGTCTTTCCCTATAATTTAATCTAAATAGCCAGAACGTATTTAATTAGACCATAAACAGGCTCCCCCGACCGCCCCACCACCCCCGAAGCTGGAATGGGTCGCTTAGCATACCCCGTAAACAACAAAGGGGCCCTGGGGCGCCACTCTGAATAGCCTAGGGCCCGGAGACTTCTTAATCTGGCCCTGCACACACACACACACAACCCCACACACACACACACACACACACACACACACACTCCCCCCACCCCCACCGACATCTCACTCCTTCCCCGTGATCCCTCCCCTCCCTCTTTCACCCTCCCCCCTCCCCACTCTCCCTCCTTCCCCCTCTCCCTCTCCCAATCACACCCACTTGCTCTCCCTCCTTCCCACTCCCCCCTCCCCACTCCTCAGTCCCACAGAGCCACAGTTCCTCCTCTACCTCCCCCCCCTCCACACTCTGACATAACACGAATACTAACCAACACACAAATTACATAGTTTCCCACTCTGAGGCAATCGCAGGAATAAAACACATGAGGTTGCCGACAGCAACAAGAAAAAACCAAGGACAGGAGGGGAAACAGCAAAGGCAGATTTGCAGCAGAGCTCACAAAAAGGGAACATGAATGGAAAAAGAAACTAGAAGAGCTTAGCAAGAGAATGGAAGAGAGGATAGAAATGGAAATGCAGAAAGTGGGAAGCGCAAGTCCAAGCAGCAGAGGCCAGGATACAGAGTTTAGAAAGGAACTGAAAAATCGGAAACCAGCCCAAAAGAACTAAAGAACATTTTGGGATTGACAACAGAGACGCTACCTTCAGTCACAAAAAAGGGGACTGTAGGGAAAGGACAAACTGCATGTGAGAATCATCAAGCAGAGGAGACTGTAGTAAATGAAAGCTAAGCCTATATGGTGGAGGCCCTAACAGACCAAAGCAGAGCCCAGGGAAATGCCGAGAAGGGAAAATGACAGCCACTGAGCCCAGTACATTTGTCTAGAGAAACTGAAGTTAAAGTAAAGCTGCAATGAGGAAATATAAATGAATGAGGGGATACACAGGGATATGCAGTGGAAGAATGAAGGGTGAGGTCATCTTCGTGTATGGGCTCCAGGAAGTTGAAAGGAAACATATAGCAAGAAACAAGGGGGAAAAAAAGCAATGAAAGCATCATTAAACAATAGAGAAGACGACAAGACCCACTGGTAAATTTTTCGAAATAGGGGGGTTTGTAAAAAAAACGATCCCGACAGTGGAAAGTGACCCTTCAAGCAGATCGACTTGGAATCATGATCCTCAGAGAAAGCACATTAAGGGACATGCCGTCATACAGGAAGTGATCCTCGACTGCGACAGAACACAAGAAGGAAAGGCAGAAAAGATATATGTACAAGGCGAAAGGAGGAAAGAGAGGGAGGAGAAGACAGACAGGAGTATCTCACCGCAGGAAGAAGATCAAATACACCACCCTCACAGCTTCCTATAGAAGCCTCCAACCAGGTCAACCCAAGTGGAACAAATCACTGCTAAATCAAAACAAACCAAGACACATCCAATGCCCCCACCACAGACAATACAAACTCCACCCCCACAGCAACAACCCATAGTTCCTTACCAGGTCTCCCACTTCCCCCCCCCAATCACCTCCCAGAACCACAGTCTTAGAAAAGAAGTAGAAGTGTGTGGTATACAAATGCAGATGGAATAACAAACAAGTCTGAGGAAGTCACGAAAGAATCAAAGATCCATCCCCTGACAAAATACACTCACAGAAACAAAACTCACCAGAATAATAACAGATTCAATCTTTCCATACGGATATCAAATCCTCAAGAAAGACGAGGTAGAGAGGGGGAGGAATTTGCACTGCTCATAATAAACCGAAGGGTTTTGAGAAAATGGAAGGAATGGATGGCACGGCGAAAAGGGACGACTTAGTAGGAACAATCCATCTGAGGGATATAGGTGATAATTGCCAGTCTGAACAAACCCACCACAGAACTGCATGGGCCAAGAGAAGAATATGAAGAGAGCCAACAGAGCAATGATCGACACACTATCCGAGGTGGCCAGGAGACACAACATGGGGGAACAAAGTATACTAGTTATGGGTATTTCATCACAAGGAGATTGACTGTGAAACTGGAGCCCATGGTGGTCCCCCGAAACAAGGAGAGCCAAGATGATGGATGTGGTACTGGAAAACCCATGCATCAACACGTTAGAGACACTACCAAGAGAGAGGAGAGGATAACATCGAGGGTAACATGTATTAAAGGCCCCTGGGAGCTAGTGATCATGTGGTCTGTGCTTTGACTACATAGTGAGCTCCAAGTGGAGAGAGTAGCAGGAATAGGGTGGAAAACCACACTACAAAAGGTGGACTACTCAGGCTGAGGGAACTTCCATGAAGGACAATTCATTGGGAGAGGGAACTGACAGGAAAAACAGTTACAAGAAATGATGGCTATTGCAACAAAATTCATGGAGCAGAGGAGAGGTTTTTGTTCCCAAGGAAACAGAAATAATGGGAAAAACAGAACGAAGGTCCTTGGTCCGCAAAGTGTAGGGAGGCAAAACTAGTGTGCCTAGAAAATGGAAAAAAGGTACAGAAGACAGAGAACTCAGTAATAACGAGATTAGCTGAAGAGCCAGAAACGAATATGCACAGATTAAAAGGAGGCTCAGAGACAATAGAAAATGACAAAGCATCAAAGTAAA
The DNA here is from genome assembly GCF_026875155.1 of Cherax quadricarinatus. Classification (NCBI taxonomy): domain Eukaryota; kingdom Metazoa; phylum Arthropoda; class Malacostraca; order Decapoda; family Parastacidae; genus Cherax; species Cherax quadricarinatus. The sequence goes on from NC_069446.1 coordinate 4,965,148, forward strand.
GACTGACCCGAAGCTGTGTGAACAGCCACAACAGGAGAAGAACAACATCAAGACCAGGTAATCAGACTGAGGAAGGTTGATGGGGAATTCACAAGAAAACGACCGAGAGGTATGACGGAGCTCAACTACAAGAATTAAAGAGGTATTTACAGTGGAAACTAGTGACTCCAGGAAATCAGAACAGGGTGCACACCAGCAATTGCTGGATGAGGTAAAATACATATAACCAAGGAGAAGGTGAAGAGAGCTGCTATGCGAACTTGACACCCTCAAAGGCGGTGGGACCAGACCTCTCTCCATGGGTCCTTAAAGAGGGAGCAGAGATATTGTGAGCCATTCCCAAAGATCTTCAACACATCATTTTGAAACTGCGCCACTCCCTGAGTTATGGAAGAGGCAAATGTAGTCCCAATTATTTAAAAAGGGAGACAGACATGAGGCACTAAACTACAGACCTGTATCACTAACGTGTAATAGTATGCCTAGGTTCATGGAGAATATCCTCAGGAGGAAGTGGTGGAAGCACCTGGAAAGAAACAAGTGTAAAATTGACAACCAGCACGTTACAGGGAAGGAAAATCCTGTGGTCACAAACCTACTAAGTTTTTATGAACAAGGTGAAACAGAATAGACGAGAGAGAGGGGTGGATCGACTGCATTTATGGACTGCAAAGAAGCCTTCGACACAGTTCCTCACAAGGAGTTACTGCAAAAGCTAGAGGATCAGGCACACATAACATGAAAGGCACTGCCATGTATCAGAGAATACCTGACAGGGAAGGCAACAACGAGTCATGGTACGCGACCTAGGTGTCAGAGTGGGCGCCTGTGACAAGCGGCGTACCACAGGGTCAGTCCTAGGACCTGTGACAGTCTTGGTATATGTGAAAGACATAACGGAAGGATAGACTCAGAAGTGTCCTTGTTTGCAGATGATGCTAAAGGTTAATGAAATAATCAAATCGAGATGAGGATCACGCAGGACTACAAAGAGACCTTGACAGACTACAAGCCTGGTCCCGCACCTGGCTCCTGAATTTAACCCTGCCAAATGCAAAGTCCATGAAGATTGGGGAAGGCAAAGAATACTAAACCAACACAGTGAAATATAATTTTTTTCGTTAGGTTATTGCATACACAAATTTTGCTTGTCCTATATGCAAGATATCTTTGCTAATTAAGCCAATAACCAAGTTCGCTATCGGCAACGACAATTAAATAAATATATAATATATATCTATATATATATATAAATAAATATATAATATTATAAATAAATGTATGTAAAGACAACCACTGTGAAAGACTAAGAAATCCAGCGCTTTCGTGACTACCACACAGTATCCAAGGAACTGATGAAAGAAAAGCAATCAAAGGAAGGTATATAAGGGGTCTAGCCAAACACCTCAACTATCAGATCCACAACAGTTATACACCTGACGCGTGACCTCTTAAGAAAGTGAACAACGACTGGCAGCAGGGCCCGCCGGCCCAACTGTACAGGTCCTTCACACAAACCCACCAACAAACTATTCTACCCAAGAAATAAGAACAATTTTAAAAAAATAAATTATTTGTCCAGTGTATTATTAAATTCTCCCAAATACATAATTAAAAATGTAAACTAGATTAAATATTAAACCAAAGGAAATATCCAATATGTCAAAAACTGCTTTGTATAAAACAAAATTCAATTATATTTCCATCTACCATGGACTTGCTTGATACCCAAGAAATGTAATTGATAAATCTTTAAAGTTGCTAAGAAATACTTTTTACAATCCAAAAAGGGACAACCAGCCTTATTCCAACAAAAGTATGTTGGTTCTCCCTTTCCATGAAAACATGGTTGATATGCCTTCATCTTCTTAAGACTTTTAATATTAAAGATGTATTCAAAAATCATGATACAGTAAAAAAAACTTTTGATAAAGAATTTCCCCCCAAAATGCTGAGTGAAGTGTACTACAAGATTCCCTTGTAAAATTTGCGATAAAGTCGATTAGGTCAAACTGTAAAAACTCTCGAACTAAGATTAAAACAACATAATAAAGTAAAACAATAGAACATGACCATATTCCAATGCACTATTTATCCGAAAAGAATTTAACCAACCAATTGATTTTCCAAAAAGTTAGAAAGTAATAAATCCACGCAAGTCCATGGTCGACCAGAATATAATGAATCTTGTTTCATAAAAACAGTTAAGACAATAGATATGAATATATCCTTGTTTATATACATTAATCCATCATAAATAATAGAAATTTGGGAAGAATTTAATATACACTGGAAAGAATAATAATTTTTTAAGAATTTCTTATTTCTCGGGTAAATAGTTTGATGGTGGGTTTGTGTGAAGGACCTGTCTATTGGGCCCGTCTGTCAGCTGCAGTGTTTCCCTATCTAAGAGTCGGCACGTTCAGTTTTTAACTGTTGTGGGATCTGATAGTGAAGGTGTTGCCAGACCCCTTATATACCTTCCTTGATGCTTCCTTTCATAGATCCCTGATAATGTGAGTAGTCAGGAAAGCGCTTGGAATTTCCTATTCTTTCTTTTCACCTTGGTGTTCAGCATGATCCTCTGAATCCAACCTGTTTAACTGTTATCTTATTGCATAATGTACATAAATATATATATATATATAAATATATAATAGATATATATATATAAGTATATATATATATATAATATATATATTTATATATATATAGAATATATAATTATAATATAAATAAATGATATATATATATATAAATATATTAATATATATATATTATATATATTATATATATATAATATATAAATATATATATATATATATATATATAATATATTAAATAATATATATATAAATATTAAATCTATAATATATTATATATGGTATATATAGATAATAGATATATATATTTATATATATATATATAGTATATATATATAATATATAGTAATATAAAAATATATAATGGAGGAAGGTTTGTGAGGTGGTCGGACTGTAGAAGATAAAGGAGCGAACAGAAATGACTTCAAGAGTGTATCAGTCCTGTATTTGTAAGGAAGGCACAGGGTAGGGGTCGGCCAAGGAAAGGTTGGAGGGAGGAGGTAAAGGAGGTTTTGTTGCTAGGGGCTTGGACTTCCACGGCATGCGTGAGCAAGTTTTTGCTAGGAGTTAATGAAGACAAATGGTTTTAATACTGTGACGTGGCTTGTAGGAGTGATGATCAAATATAAGGGAGTCCTGAATGGGAAGTACAGTGCCCTTCCACTCTGAAGGAGTATGGTTAATGTTGCAGTTTAAAAACTTGTAGAGTACGTCACCCTCTGGCAAGACGGATGGAGTGGAATGATGGTGAAAGTTTATCTTTTAGGGCCACCACTGCCACTGGCGGTGGGAAACGGCCAGATTGTTAAAAAAAAACAAAAAAATATATATATAATATATATATAGATAAATATATCTATATAAAGATATATATATAAAAATAAACTATAAATATATATATATATGTCGTGCCGAATATGTAAAACTGGTCAATAGCAAGAAATTATTTAAAATTAAGCCCTTTTCATAAAAATTTTCCTCTTATACGTTTAGATGATATCTTTTTTTTTTCATAATGTTAATGAAAAATGTTTTAAATTTTCAACTCAAAAGAATCTAAGAAAACTTTACCTAACCTTATTAACAAAAGAACAATTTATTTACCCTAACCCAAATAAATATATATTTAGATTTGCATACAATAATTTAATACTACATAAACACAGTGCAATAAATTTTTTTTCGTATAGGTTTCAGAGTGAATTTGGCGAAATAATTGCATACAAGAAATTATTCAACTTGTCCTATAAGGCAAATGAGCGTTGTATTAAGCCAAGATCGCAAATTCTGCCTATTCGGCACGAACATTATATGATATATAAAAATATAATATTTATATATATTTCTATATATATTATAAATATATATATATAAAAGTTTTTTTTTTTTTTTTTTTATTATCACACCGGCGATTCCCATCCAAGGCAGGGTGGCCCGAAAACGAAAAACTTTCACCATCATTCACTCCATCACAGACTTGCCAGAAGGGGTGCTTTACACACAGATTTAAACTGCACATTAACACCCCCCCTTCAGAGTAGCAGTGCACTGTACGTCCCCATCTCCAACTCAAGTCCGCCTGCCGGTTTTCCTGAATCCCTTCATAAGATAATATTTATTATTTTTACTTTGCTCACACTCCAACAGCACGTCCAGTATTAAAAACCCATTTGTCTCCATTCACTCCTATCAAACACTCTCACGCATGCCTGCCTGGAAGTCCCAAGACCCTCCACACAAAACCTCCTTTACCCCCCTCCCTCCAACCCTACTAGGCCGACCCGCTACCCCGCCTTCCTTCCCACTACAGACTGATACACTCTTGAAGTCATTCGTTTCGACTCCATTCTCTCTACATGTCCGGAACCACCTCAACAACCCTTCCATCAGCCCCTCCTGGACAACAGTTTTGGTTATCCCGGCACCTCCTCCTAACTTCCCAAACTACGAATTCCTGCATTATATTCACACCACACATTGCCCTCAGACATGACATCTCCACTGCCTCCACCTTCTCTCTCGCTGCAACATTCATCACCCACGCTTCACAACCTATAAGAGCGTTGGTAAAACTATACTCTCATACATTCCCCCTCTTTGCCTCCAAGGACAAAGTTTCTTTGTCCCTCCACAACTCCTAATTGCACCACTCACTCTTTATCCCTCATCAATTCTATGATTCCCACCTCATCCTTCATAGACCCATCCGCTGACAACGACCGACTCCCAAATAACTTAATACGTCACCTCCTCATACTCTCTCTCCCTCCAATCTGATATTCAATCTTTCCATCACCTAATCTATTTTGATTATCCTCCATAAACCTTACTCTATATCCTGTATTCACCTTTTAATTTTTCTTCTTTTGCACACCCCTACCAAATTCATACACCAATCACTGCAACATCACTCAGAACTCCCGAAGAGCACCGTGTCAGCGGCAAAGAGCACTGTGACAACTCCCACTTTGTGTTTGATTCTTTATCTTTAACTCCACGCCTCTGTGCCAAGACCCTCGCATTTTACTTCTCTTACAACCCCATCAATAAATATATTAAACAACCACGTTGACTCACACCTCCTAGTCTAAGGCCTACTTTTACACTGGGAAAAAATTTCACTCTTTCCTACATAACTCTAACTTGAGCCTCACTATCCGCGAAATAACCTCTTCACTGCTTTCAGTAACCTACCTCCAACACCATACACTTGCAACATCTGCCACATTGCCCCCCTATCCACCCCGGTCATACGCCTTTTCCAAATCCATAAATGCCACAAAGACATTCTTTTTAGCCTTATCTAAATACTGTTCACTTATATGTTTCACTGTAAACACCGTGTCCACACACGCCCTAACCTTTTCCTAAAGCCGCCAGTTCCATCTGCTATCCTATTCCCCGTCTTACTCTTAATTCTTTCAATATCACTCCTACCATAGCACCTTTACCAGTACACTCAACAGACCTTTATCCCCCTTCATTTATGCACTCTCTTTATCCCTTTGGCCTTTATACAAAGAACTATGCAGCTCTCAGCCATCCCTATGTACCTTACCCTCTACCATACATTTATTAAATAATATACACCAACCACCCAAAACTAATATCTCCCCACCTGCTTTTAACATATCCTATCTTTATCCCATCAATCCCCTTCTGCCTTACCCCCTTTCAATTTACCTAATGCCTCACGAACTTCCCCCACACTCACTCTGGCTCCATCCCTCAACACTACAAGATGTAATATCCTCCTTGCCCTATACACGAAATCACAGCTTCCCATATCTTCATCAACATTTAACAATTCCTCAAAATAATCCTTCCATCTTCCCAATACCTCTACCTCTCCATTTAATAACTCTCCTCACCTCTTTTTAACTGACAAATCCATTTGTTCTCTAGGCTTACTTAACTATGTTAATGGTCACACAAAACTTTTTCTTATTTTTCAACAAAATTTGTTGATAACATCACACCCACTCTCTCATTTGCTCTCTTTTATACATTGCTTCACCACTCACTTAACTTCTCTCATATTCACCATATACTCGTCCCTCCTGCATCACTGTCTAACTTTGTAAAAACTACTCATATGCACACTTTTCTCCCTTACTACTCCTCTTTACATCATCATACCACCAATCCTCCCTCTTCCCTCCTGCACACCACTTTCCTGTAACCATCAAACTTCTGCTGAACACTCTAACACTACATATATAAAACCTACCCCATACTCTTCGACCCCATTGCCTAAGCTCTCATTATCCAAACTATCCTCCAAAAGCTGTTTATATCTTACCCTAACCTGCTCCTCTTTTAGTTTATAAACCATCACCTCTCTCTTCCCAGAGCTTCTATTCTCCTTGTATCCCTTCTACTCTTTATACACTCTCAAGTGTGCTTACAATAATGAAAGTGATCTGATATTTCTGTGGCCCCCTACTATAAACATGTACATCCTGAAGTCTACTCAACAGCTTTTACTACCAATACATAATCCCAACAAACTACTGACATTTCCGCCCTACATCAGATCGTGGTATACTTATTTATCCTCTTTTCTTAAAATAAGTATACCTAATAACTAAACCCCTTTCATTACAAAGTTTCAATCAAAGGGCTCCATAATCATTTACACCTGGCACCCCAAACTTACCTAGCCACACCCACTCTAAAAGTTTTTCACCTACTTTAAGCATTCAAGTCCCCTACCACAATTACTCTCTCACTTGGTTCAAAGCTCCTATACATCACTTTATAACATCTCCCAAATCTCTCTCGACATCCTCTGCAAACCTCTCTTCTCCAGGTGCATACACGCCTTAAATATGAACCACTTCGCGCATCCAACCTTTACTTTAATCCACATAATTCTTGAATTTTACACATTCTATTCTCTTTTCTCCTTCCAAAATGATCAATTTAACATTACTGCTACCCCTTCCTTTTGCTCTAAACTCTCTCAGATACTCCAGATTTAATCCCATTTATTTCCCCCCCAAAACCCCTGAAACTTCCCTATCCCCCCATCAGCATTTGTTTCGCTTAGGCCAGGACATCCGAACTGTCTTTTCATTCATAACAACAGCAATCATCTGTTCTTTGTATCCGCCACTACATCCACGCACATTACGCAACCCAGTTTTATAAAGTTTTTCTTCTTCTCTTTTTAGGTAATTGTAAAACAGGAGAATGGGTTACAGCCCATAGCTCCTGCATTTTAGTCGCTCAAACGACACGCATGCTTTACGGAGGAAAGATTCTTTTTCCACTTCCCCATGGACAATAGAAGAAATAAAAAAGAACAGAGCTATTTAGAAAAATGAGAAAAACCCAAGATTAAGTATATATATATATGCATGTGATATCGTTCTGATTGAGTCCAAGCCCCGCACACAAACCTTTACCCCTCCCTCCAACCTTTCCTGGGCCGACCCCTACCCCGCCTTCCTTCCACTACAGACTGATACACTCTTGAAATTCTGTTTCGCTCTATTCTCTCTACATGTCCGAACCACCTCAACAACCCTTCCTCAGCCCTCTGGACAACAGTTTTGATAATCCTGCACCTCCTCCTAACTTCCAAATTACGAATTCTCTGCATTATATTCACACCACACATTGCCCTCAGACATGACATCTCCACTGCCTCCAGCCTTCTCCTCGCTGCAAGATTGGTACTAAGGAGTCGACAATAGTTTCCATTTTAACATTTCTCCTGATGTAAAAAAAATCACCATGGCAATATAAAAATATTTATTAGACATCTTAATACGAATTTTGCAACAAATACTAATAACAATAATTGCAACTATGAATATTATATAAAAATATTTTTTTTTCAAAACAAAGTGCAAAACAATACATTAATTATCGTGCTAATATAAAAGCAATGTATGTCTTGTCTTCATAGAAGTGTGAGTAAGAAGCTCACACAAAAATTATATGGCTCCATATACTGGCCTAGCCACCATATGAAGTCATCGGGCAGACGGTCTCATACTGGGTCTGGACCGAAGTTGCGGTCTGGGTAACGTAAACCGTTGTTGTCTGAGTCGTGTAGGTGGTCAAGGTTGTCGTCTGGATGGTCGTGATGGTAGTGGGGACGACTACCGTCGTGGTCTCGGTCTTGTATTTGGTCTCAGTGTTAGTGAAGGAGTGTGGTCTGGGTTTGAGTTACATAACTTGTAACAGTTTCATGTTGGTAGAGAGTAGTGGTGGTGTGGACGGGGGTGGTGCTGGTCACCTGTTGACATAGAAACGACATCAGTATACGTAATGACAAAATTACCACCTCTAACGACAAAATATCTACCTTTAACTATATTATTATTGGGGACGCGCTAAGCCCGCAGGAATCATGCAGCGCCTGGAAAGTGATCAGGTGCGAAACATGAACGGGAGGAGCAACTCCAATTCCTTGGATTAACAGCCTCTCACTACACTTAATTAAACTGTGCATACTGTATGCGAATTCTAAATCTTGATATATTAGATTAATTATATTATACCATCAGTAATATATTGGTATCAAATTACATTAATGAGTAACGTTTACTTTCTTGAACTAATATTTACTTTAATTCCTAGTCGGACCTTAGCCATTATTATATTTGTTTAAATACAAGAACAGCTATCCATATCCCGCAAAAAATAGTTATTTCGTGTGCAGATTGTTATTTCGGGAGATATTAGACAGCATTTTATGGGAATGGCTAATTCATTTAGTATTGAGCCATGTGGCATGCCTGGTTAATCACAACTAACGTCACCCGTCCCGCAACCATTTCAGATACTACCTTACCAGGGTCGTGTCTTCTGCGCATGGAACTTATGAATTTCCTTTTACGACATAATTCTCCAGTATACTGGACAAGACGAATGACAGTATACATGCGTATGTACCTCTTGCACTGTAATTGCGTATTATATTTAATGTATAATTATCTATTACGCAAAATTATCTTAGGTTAACTTGGGTTCTCTTAGGTTAGGATGAGGTAAATATTCATCTCTCATCCTTCAAGGGGTTGGATTGTGAAAGGAAGGGTTCTTATTCAAGGAAATAAACTTATCTTCCACATCCTTGAATCGAATCTGAATACTTCTCATTCCCAGGGTGACCCGAAGAATGAAGACGATAACATCATCCAAAATCTTGTTAGTGAATATAACATTAAAAACTTTTTGTGTGTAACCTATCAAAATTCATTATTAATCATTTGAACGTAAAAGATCTATGAAAAGTTTAACCCTCACAGGAGGTTCCTTGATGCCAGTGTGGAGCTCTTGATCCAAGAAACTGAATTTTTCCTTCCCTTTATGAATTTAACCTGATTATCCCTCATTTACCAGGCGCTGTATGACCACTAGGGGCTTAGTACTTCAGGAGACATTGCACATACCCAACTATTTCAACCAGTTCAACTGATGTGACATACCGTGACTTCTTGGTACTGTGTAGAGGTCTGGGTGACGGTGACGGGGTTACATGTGGGAGCACCGTAGGGAGGAGGCTTGGGTGGGTACTGGGGCACGGCAGTGGCGGCCACCGCCAACATCAGCAGGATTGCGTACATCATCCTGGGGAAGTAGAAGCCAGGCGTGCTATGGATACCTTGGATGTCATGTACTGGTGAGTAAATTTTAGTAGATACATTACATAAACATGGCTTATGTAATAGATTATATTGCCTTCCCTTTAGTTAGGTAACAACTTATTACCTACCATTCCCAGGTGCTGTATGACCCTATGGGTTTAGCTCTTCCACAGCATTATATATAATAAGGGATTATATATAGTCCATTTGAAAGAAGAAAATTATGCTTTTTAATTTGGAAAATGTTTAATGACACATTGATTGGCGCGGATTTGAAGTGGTATGTTCACCCTTGAAAACCAGGCTTAACCTATGATGTTTGACTTTGAAGCACTGAAAAAAAAATACTGCTAATATTGAAACTCATCAGTTGGTAGCGCCCTCAGTTCACACACTAAGGGTCCATGGTTCGAGTCATGGCACGGGTGAAAACGTTGATCATGTTTTTTACACCTATTGCCCCTGTTCACCTGGCAGTAGGTAGGTACCTGGGAGTTAGTCGACTGCTGTGGGTTGCATCCCAACGGGTGTTAATATACCTTAGACTGGACTGGACTTTAAAATGAGCTGAGGTAGGATAACGGTTCTAAACCTGTAAGCTTAGTTGTGCTAAAAAAATTACTCAAAGATCATTGTGTACCGCTTGAATATTATTAAAATTTCAGGGTAAAATAACAATGTATGTGTTTCCATTTCTCATTTTGAAGCAACTTTAAGTTCAACTATTATTGTTATAATCATGGGGAACTGCAAAGTCCGAAGAGGTCATACAGAGTCTTGGGAATGGGAGACAATGAGGTTCAATCCAGGGAAGATATATTAAATTTCTTAAGACTGAAAGCCCCTCACTGGCACCAGTGCACGGTTATGCACCTCCCATGAGGGCAAGAGTTAAGAGTAGCGTAGCCCTTCAAGGAAGGAAGAGGTGAGAGGGTTGCCTAGATGTTTGTGCAGCGCTCCTCATTCCAGAAATTGAGATTACATTCCGCTTCCTTTAATCAGACCTAAGTACCTCTTGTTCTCCTAGCGTTGTATAGCTCCTACAGGTTTAGCGTTTCCTCAGGAATGCTTAGTGAAAATAAAGTCAACAGGAACTAGAAAGTTAGACCAATCTCGAGCGCGCCACCAAGTGATGTACAATATTCCATCAGATTTTTGTCAGACAGTTGATCTGGTCTTTAAAATACATGATTAATCCTTGACAAATTTTGAAATGGCTTTAAATCTTGATCCCAATAAATATTAGTCATAACTGCATCAATATTCACAGGAAAGCAATTTTTGTTGATGACTAATTCAACAGAGGAGGGGACGATGCTAGTGAAGGGCTCATGATGCAAGGAACTGAAGCTGTCCTCTCGTTCCTGGGATCAAACCCTGATTACTTCTTATTCCGCAGGCAGTGTATGACCCAGAAGGATTTAGCGCTTCCTCGTGAATATAATAATGTTTATTTCCGAAAATATTTATTGAATAGGCCTCAAGTACTTTCAAGTTAATTTCGTTTGTAATTTCAACTATAGATTACTGTTAAGAGCATTCAGCTCACAACCGAAAAAGACCCAGATTTAATTTCCGGGTGCGGCAAGACTTGTGATAAAAGTCCTTACACTTGTTGCCCCTGTTAACCTAGCAGTAAATTGTTACCTAGCCATTATTCGACTTGTTGTGGGTAGCATCCTGGGCCGATAGTTTACCTAATATAGGGCTGGGCTTTGAAATGAGCTAGGGTAGGATAAAAACTCTGAGCCTGTCAGCTGAACTGTGTACAAAAAAGGCGAAGGGAGGGTACAGAAAGGCAATGTGCACTAGCTAGTTAGCTAGGCGAATGAAGCTCCGCACAAATACAGAAAGATGGGAAAACGATTCAGAAAAACTTGCTCACAATACAAGTTGAACAACAGTGACAAGTATCGGGTACTGTAGTATGAGGACACTCAGCCGTCATAATAATATTATTTATAACGTTACTTTGCAATTAATATATATGACGACTTCGCTATGAGACCCATATGGGTTTAGCTCCATTTTTGTGATTACTGTACTGAATTACATATGATGGCAATAATTTTATTGAAGTTATATAGTATTACTGATATTATTAGTATATCTAATAATAAGAAGAGTATTTTTCAAATAAAAATAAGTTACAAACCTGTTGGGAAGGTTTCTATGTGAGTGCTGTAGTTCGTGTCAGGCAGCATATATATATATGCTGGGGCTGTAGACCGGAGGAGCAGCAGACCTACATGCTCCGCCCACACCACGCCCACACACCACGCCCACACCACGCCCATCTTGGAGACTAGCAACTTGTGGAAGCATCTAAAAAAATGTGAAAAATCGAGCATGAGCTAATTATGATAATATTTTTTTATATACATATTTTCCCTTTCTAATGTAAACGCTTTTTTAGTTATTTCCATCCTCTTAATTTATGCTTGAAGTTAATGATGATAAGCACATTCATCCCAACTTAGCAAATTAAAGAGTTTACATTCACAAATTATGCAATATTTGTATACACCTTAATATTACACACTTTCTCTCCCTTTACAATATAGGCAGAATTATTTTTTTATTAAGATTTATTTATATTAATTCAATACTCCAGTATTACTGATAATATATTGATAAGTTTATGTATCCCCTGTACACCACAAGTATTCTTGACTAGTGGTTACCTGGAGGTTATTCCGGGGATCAACGCCCCCGCGGCCCGGTCCATGACCAGGCCTCCCGATGGATCAGGGCCTGATCAACTAGGCTGTTACTGCTGGCCGCACGCAGTCCAACGTACGAGCCACAGCCCGGCTGATCCGGCACTGACTTTAGGTATCTGTCCAGCTCTCTCTTGAAGGCAGCCAGGGGTTTATTGGCAATTCCCCTAATACTTGATGGGAGGCTGTTGAACAGTCTTGGGCCCCGGACACTTATGGTGTTTTCCCTTAGTGTACCAATGGCGCCCCTACTTTTTATTGGGGGCATTTTGCATGCCTGCCCAGTCTTTTACTTTCGTAGGGAGTGATTTCTGTGTGCAGATTTGGGACCATTCCTTCCAAGATTTTCCAAGTGTAGATTATGATATATCTCTCCCTCCTGCGTTCCAACGAGTACAAGTCAAGTGCTTCCAAGCGTTCCCAGTAGTTAAGGTGCTTGACAGAACTTATACGCGCAGTAAAGGATCTCTGTACGCTCGCTAGATCTGCGATTTTACCTGCTTTGAATGGAGATGTTAATGTACAGCAGTATTCCAGCCTAGAGAGAACAAGTGATTTGAAAAGGATCATCATTGGCTTGGCATCTCTCGTTTTGAACGTTCTCATTATCCATTTTCTTTGCACGTGCGATCGTGGCACTGTTGTGATCCTTGAAAGTGACATCCTCAGACATTACTACTCCCAGGTCCCTTACACTATTTTTCCGCTCTATTGTATGGCCAGAGTCTGTAGTATACTCTGTTCTAGTTATTATCTCCTCCAGTTTCCCATAACGGAGTAGTTGGAATTTGTCCTCATTGAACATCATATTGTTTACCGTTGCCCACTGGAAAACTTTGTTTATATCTTCTTGGAGGTTAACCGCGTCCTCAGCAAATGACAGCCTCATGCAGATCCTAGTATCATCCGCAAAGGATGATACGGTGCTGTGATGTGTATCTCTGTCTATGTCTGATATGAGGATAAGGAATAAGATGGGGGCGAGTACTGTGCCTTGTGGAACAGAGCTCTTCACTATGGCAGCCTCCGATTTAACTCTGTTGACCACTACTCTTTGTGTACACATTTCTTGATTATTCTTATTATTATTTATGATTATTTACTATATTCGTAAGTTCTTAATCAGAATAGATCATGCACCATGTTGATAGGCTTTCAATCTAATAAACCAACTAACCAAGCATATATTAATCTTACAATAAGTATTAAAAAAAAAAGTGCAGTATATATAATCCGAGAAATTAAACAATTATCTGTGTACATAACCTGTCATAATAAAATAATTATATGAAAGCTGTCTACTTAAGTAATGTCACAGGTGGCGTTGTGGTTGCGGACACGTCTAATAGATGGCTGTAACGGAGCCAGCTAGTGATTTATGTTCCATCACCAGAGGCGTCGCGTGATGTTACAAGCAACAAAAGCAGCAGGTAGTTGCTCTCACTCCCTCATTTCTCTAGTAACCATTCACTTACGTCACAGTAGTGTGTTTATTTTTTGACTGGTGAGTTTTTGCTACGTGGCGCAAGGTTATGTGCATTTAAATTGTGTATCGTTGTTTACACCGACATATATTTTTCATTGTAAATACACTGACGTGTGTGTGTCTGTATATACGCTGGTGTAAATGCAGTCTTAATGACCCGCGTGTAGGTTATAGAATTTCAGCCCAATAAACCAACCAAGTTTGAAGGACGAGTCCTTGTTGCCAGGTAGACTGATAACAGGTCAGTGTTAAACCACTAACATTATAATGTTGGTTAATATGGAGATAAGGTACTTTTAAGAAATCACGATTTTTATTAAATACAAACGTTACCTATACCCCCGGCACATTGTTATTTTGTTAGTAGAAATACGTTCATTTTGAGACGTGCATAACTAAAGGGCCAATCAGTGTTTAGTGGAAATATAAATGCATTAGCAGTATAATGTGATCCTTTGTTGACGTTTCGCCCACACAGTGGGCTTTATCAAGTCACAAACATCTCTTGATAGCTCCCCCTCAAGGGAGTTCCTTGACGCTGGTGAGGGGCTCTTGATCTAGGGAATTGGATCTGTGCTCCAGTTCCCTGAATACCTTCTATTCCCCCTACTCTATAACCCTACGGGTTTAGGGCTCTCCCATGATTATAATTGATAAAGCCCACTGTGTGGGCGAAACATTGTCAATAAAGGATCACATTATACTGCTTATGTGTTTATATTTCCATTGTGAGTATTTTATACCATTTATTTCCACGGTGTTTAGTATCGACTCTCCTGGCCAGTCACAGCGACAGTAAAAAAAAAAATAGAATCTAATATCAACACAGGTACGCCAATCCCATATCTCCCGCTGGCGGATTATTACATTAGGGCTAGGCTATTGAAGATAGGGCTTCGTCTGCTAAGGTTGTTTCTTATATTCGCACAACATAAACAGTGTCCATTCTAAAACTAACCTTATATTTTGGCATTTTTTAGGAACGAATTCTCGCTAGGCTGACAAAAGGATCTAATCTCCATAATTACCATAATGTTTAATCATATGTACATGTGGTTTTATTTGTTTGTCGAATATCAACATTATCAGAGCCAGAGCATTACAACATTTAAAATTAATACTACAAAATCATGAGTTCATCAGAGATGCAATATGCAGTGTCAAAAATCCATTGTGACCTGCAACAACCTGGGGCGTGATACATGGTGCCATAACGTCATGGTGGCGACCTGGTCTGTACCACACTGGCATAATCAAAGACCACTTTTAAGAACCTGGTTCAAATTTCAAGGTACAAGAGTTGACCAACAAACATCATCAGAACAGTGTTATCTCTAACTACGCTCACGCACACATATATGCATTTGTTGCATCCGCTGAATTTATTAGTGTCAAAGTGGCAATGAAAAATGACGCAGTTTGTCTATATTTTACGCAGTAATGTTTTCCAGTGTCATTCATGTTTTCATATACAATTTAATGTCGGCGAGTCATGTACATTAATGTACCGGTAAATCTCATTTTCCATATTATTAATAAATTAGCTGATGGACTTCAACTAGTCAGTATTAAATGAATGATCCATATGGATTCGCCTTTAACATGAATTTCTCTCTCGTTAAACAATTATCGTGAACTGTACTTCGCGTGATTCTCTTTAATTTTG
The DNA here is from genome assembly GCF_026875155.1 of Cherax quadricarinatus. Classification (NCBI taxonomy): domain Eukaryota; kingdom Metazoa; phylum Arthropoda; class Malacostraca; order Decapoda; family Parastacidae; genus Cherax; species Cherax quadricarinatus. Next base: position 4,980,726 of record NC_069446.1, read on the forward strand.
GGAGGATTAATAAAAGCTAATAACCCAAACGAGTTTGACGCTTCTGTTTAAAGCTTAATAATATTGAAAGCCTTGCCATAAGAATACAAGAATGAAGGAACTCTGCAGTAGGCCTGTTGATCCATGTTAGGCAAGTACAACTCCACACAACACCCACGCACCCTTCAGCTACAAAAAATTCTCTCCTGCGACAGTGCTTATTGTTTTTGTAATGGATAAGCCATGCTTTGCCCAAACGGTTTCTCTCGGGTCCCAATAACTTGAACAATTTATTAATGATTTTAGTACTAATTCAGTGCTCGGATATTTGTTTTAACCCTGGAGGGTTAGCCACCCGAGAAAACTCAGCTGGTGTGTCATCGAGGACTGTCTTTTTTCCATTGGGGGTCCTTCAATCTTGTCCCCCAGGATGCGACCCAAACCAGTCGACTAACACCGAGGTACCTACTTGCTAGATGAACGGGGACAGCAGGTGTCATAATATATCTTTATTTATACAGGTACATGCACATGGTATACAGGCCTAGCTGACATCAGTGATATACTACTATATAGAAAGCCGCTTGTTATACAGAGCATTTTGAGCAAATTAGGTTAGTTTTGTGCCGGGATGCGACCAACACACCAGTCTACTAACACCCAGGTACCCATTATGTACTGATGGGTGAACATAGACAACCGGTGTAGGGAAACACGCCCAATGTTTCAACCCTCACCAGGAATCGAACCCAGACATCACCGTGTAAAACGAGAGCTTTTACCACCAGGCCACGGGCCACCATTAGTAATTTTGAAGATTACTTTCCCATGCGAGGAAAAAGTTATCGTTATTATTATTATTCACTCTGGATAATGACAGCATTTAGGTTGATATTAAGAAACGATGTTTTAGTAAATTGTACTAAGACCAGTATCTCAGTGGCCTTGCATCGTAGTCAGGCGCACACCTTGATGTGTAGTATAATCTCTCCATGACAGCAAGTGTATTTTTCTAGGATACTCTGCCCTTCAGTGCCTATGCATCTTGACTTGTTAAGCGTAATGGACTTTTTTGACTGTGTAGCATTAGCTTAGTTTTACCGAATCGTTTCATTTGTGTATTTCGAGTTACCTGCTGGGACCTCAATTCAGCTTCCCAGTTTTAGCGTATCATATTTTTTTTAATAGCTTTGTACATTTAAGCTTAATATTGTACGTGTGCTTAGGTGAAGGCGTTTTATTTGAGGTAGTTAATTATGCTTGAGATTGGTTAGCGTGCATGCTAGTACGATTTTTTTTACTGCGTAGATCGTAAATAACCTTTCAGTACTAGTGCTCCGTAAGTTTTAATTATTATCTTCTCAGGTAAACAATAAACCATACAAACACAGCGGGACAGAGAGAAGGGGTTGCGAGGCGGAGAGAGTGAAGGGGTGAAGACGAGAAGATTGAGTAACTCGAGTGTACTGAATGCCCAGAGGCTGTCAAGGAAGTGGCGAGATGCTTGGTTGATATACTAAAAATATGTATAATTACCGAGGTGGTTTTCCGGGTGCTAAAATTCTGCTTTTGGCCCCGACACTTACTCTTAACTTAGCAACCAAGATCTTTATCGTGCCTTACCTTGAAGCTGGGAAATGTTTAAGATTTCTCTAGTGTTCGAGGGGAGGGGGGTGCTTTGATGCTTGTGAAGGGTATTCTCCTTTTAGTCTAAATTTTCCAACATATATGGCCGATGACGCAAACCAAATAATAGGCTTAAACTGCGGAATGTATTAGAATCTTATAATTGTTTTTCTTGTTTAATAAATACGATTTATGTACTAAGAATGACTTAATCGTGACAGCAGCAAGTTGCTAATGATGAGTAAATTTATTGCATCCTTGGTTCCCGTCCGCTCTTTGAGGGATCAATGAGATCTACAACTTAAATTTCTATCTACAGTAGTGTGCATATTAATTGGGATAGTGATGAAATGAGACTATTTGGAAAATTAATGTTTTTGAAAAATACAGATTATATATTTAATAAGAGATATGACTATCCCTTGCTTTTATAAGCATTGTTACACTCTTTGGCATAGAATCGACCAATGTTTAACGCATTTTGGCAAGCTCTGTCGTGGTACCAGGTCCTAATAATAGCAACAATTAGCTTCTCCACAGTTGAACAGTCCTGTTTCGGGATCCTGCGTTTGATTATTGCTCAGAGATTCTCAATTAGGTTGAGGTCAATTGAGAACGCTTAGCCCACTTTCTTCGAAGAATCTCGGAATATTTCTGGAAGTGTGGCAGGGAGCAAGATCCTGCAGGAAAATGACTTCCAGAAAAGCATCCACAATGGGAAGCAAATGAGTTGTCAGGATTGCCTTGTATTTTTCATTGTTCATCGTTCCCTCAACAATAACAGCTGTCCAGGGCCTTTAGGAGTAAAACTACCCCAGTATTATGTTGAGTAGCTGCAGTGGGACGTCTTACCTTGAGACGGATTAGGTGAGCGGAGGGATAAACTCTTCCCGTTTAATGAGATTTCTTAACTAATAAGACGATGGTGTTGCGACACGGAACATCTCTGCGTCGTAATTCCCATCTGTAGGTTCTGAGTAGGGGGCAACACTACTTAAAGTAGCGAGTTCAAGAAGTTTCATTCATATTTGCATATTGTAATGATTCATAGCAAAATCTTTAAGCTGCACATGTAAAATGTAATAAATATTATGGTTATATATATATATATATATATTATAATATATATATATATATATATATATATATATATATTATATATATATATATATATATATATTATATATATATTATGTCGTGCCGAATACGTTAAAACTGGACGGTTTTTAGCTTAAACTATCACCTTCAGCACCGTCCTCCTAACACCCTCTTCCTAGCAGCACACAACGGGCAGGTGCGGTTACTTCACACACCTTGTATTCAACCATCTGGTTCTGTCCACCCTTCTCGCGCCACACTAGTTATAATCGTGCAGATTTTAACGTTTCCCGTTATTCTTGCGCATTTCGTTGCCAGACGTATCCCAACCATTTTTTAATTCGATTATTTGTTTTCATTTTTCTTTGTAATAAGTACATGCAGGAAGAGTGCTACCATGCTCCATTTTACAGGCATTTTAACCACCTACAACATGCGCTCACTTAATATTTTTTGTTCCAAGGAATAATAGTTACCCTACTCTTCCATTAATTAAATTATATTTTCTTTTATTCCTTAAGTGCTGTATGACTTTTACCCGTTTAATACTTTCCTTCTCTATATGATAATACGACATGTACTTCTTAAGATTCTAATTTTAGAAAATTAAAAATGAAATACGACAGAGTTAAGAATGATTCAGAAGCGCACAGACAAGTAAAGATTCCTAAAAATGCTCTAATATCTAAATATATACAGAATGTAAGCTGAAGTTAATAAGATTTACCTACCATCTTAATGATCATTGGATAGGAAAAATACAGCAATTCTGCCAGGGGGCAAAAATGTGAACACATCAGCTGTGAGTGTTACTTAGTACAGCCGAGATTACAACAGTAGTTGCATGTGAGAGGAAAGGTAAACCCAGATACTGATGACAAACATGAATGTCATCACATTGTTGGCTTACTGAAACTTGTCCACTCTACAATGAGTGTCTTGCTAATGCCCATTAGAATGGGGAAGGGCTCTTTATTCAAGGAATTGGGGCTACCCTTCCCTTGTAGCAAACCTATGACCTTCACTCCCCCGGATGCTGCATAATCCCATGCAAATTTAGCGCTTCCTCATGAATGTAATAGATAATATAGGTTATACTGTTTTCTTCACTTTGAAGTTCACTTCATTTTCATTTCAAATTCATTGTTCACATTTCACTACTCTTCTTTACACCTACTATTAAAGTCACTTTCGTTTACCTGTCTCACTGTTTTATCAACCATTGTTCCATATAATACGATCTTAAGGTACACTCTTACTCACTGATTTCTGCACTTGCAGTCTTTCATATTCCACATTCTGTGCTTAGCGCTTTGCAGAAGAAAAAAAAATTCCATATTCTACCAAACATATTCATTTTAGCGGGAGATCGAACCACTTACACTGCCACCACCGCCACTGTTGTTTTTATTAGCATTATTGTTATATAGGAATACCTTGATGCTGAGGAAGGCCCTTGATCCAAGGAATAGGAATAATCCACACTTTGGATCAAAGCAAACTGCTTTATTTTAACTTTACCGCTTTAGCATTTCCCATGACTATCATAATGTTGAATATTATTAACTCCATCTTTATTCTTTTTGTTCTTGAAGTTGCCATTTCTAGGAATATAACGGAACTAACATATATTCACCATTAGTAATTATAACTGACACTCGTCTAGTAGTTAACTCGTATGTGAGATCCACCAGTGGACTCGCCACACTGTTGTCTAGGATTCTACGTCAATTATATTCAGCAGGTGAGGTGATCCACGGAGTAACTTCAGGAACGATCCCTGTGGAAGGCAGTGACACTACACCCCCACAGGCAGCCTCGAGGAGCAGCATTTTGTATACAGGTAGGCCTTTCTGCTGTGTTAAACTGAATTCGATATTTTTGTCCAGCCAATTATTAATTAAGGATTGTATTTAAATGTAAAACTTTGATATGCAATATTCCGGAGTTTTGTAAGCTTATTCAATTCAAGTTTATTCTCTATAATGGTTACAATGTGGGGTTTACAGGTTTTGGGTATTTTGTGGTTTACATGTTATAAAATACTAATTACGGAGGGGGCCACTAGGACACCTAGCATGGCTAGGCATTTCGAGCTAGACTTAGATTAATTCTTAACATTAAATCCTTACAGATTATGGTATTAAGGCCAAGTGACTACATCATAATTTGTGAGTTTAGCAATGTGAATGCTTTTGTTTTGGCACAATACAAGGGTCTATAGGGGAGTATCATACGCAAACTTATGACTAGTTAGGATTTATTATTTTAAGTTATAAGATTAGTATTTCTGGGTTTATAGTCAGTGGGTGAGTGAGTGTAATTTTGAACCACCAGGTGGTTATCATGTTAGTTGTCGGGGTGGATCAGGGAGATAAGATGTTTTCTAACTGTAGTTTTGAAAGTGATGAATGTGTCTGCAGTTATAGAGTTTTCAGGTAGGGTGTTCCAGATTTTAGGTCCTTTGAAATGCATTGAATTTTTGTAAAGGTTTAGTCGAACACGGGGAATGTCATAGAGATGTTTGTGTCTGGTGTTATGCCTGTGGATCCTGTCACAACTATCAAGAAAGCATTTTAGGTCAAGGTTAATATTGGAATTAAGGTCCTGTAGATATAGATTGCACAGTAGTAAGTGTGGATATTCTGAACAGGGAGTAAGTTTAGATCTATGAAGAGTGGGGGGGGGGGGGGTGTTGCCAGGGATGGGATTTAGTGATTATTCTTACTGCAGCTTTTTGTTGGGTTATTATTGGCTTTAGGTGTGTTGCTGCAGTTGAACCCCAAGCACAGATAGCATAGGTGAGGTATGGATATATAAGTGAATGGTATAATGTGAGAAGGGCAGTTTGCAGTACGTAGTATCGTATCTTGGAGATGATCCCCACCGTTTTGGATACTTTTTTTATGTGTTGGATATGGGTGCTGAAATTTAGGTTGTTGTCGAGGTATAGGCCAAGGAATTTGCCCTCATTATGTCTGGCAATTAGTGTTGTCGATCTTAATGTTAAGTTGCGCAACACCTGCTCTGCTACCAAACAATATAGTAGGTTTTGTCAGTGTTAAGTGTAAGTTTATTGGCTGTCATCCAAGTCGATATTTTGAGCAGCTCCTCGTTAACAATGGTGTTGAGGGTGGCAAGATTAGGGTGGGAGATGACATAAGTCGTGTCGTCAGCAAAGAGAATGGGTTTCAGGTGTTTGGGGTTTATGTTGGAAGATCTTTTATGAAAAATGAGGAAGAGCGGGGTCCAAGGACCCCTTCCCTCCCGGAAACCCCCATCAATTTTCAAATTAAAATTAAAAGTTTTTTCCCTCTTTAAGGATTACAATGCGATTTTACAAAATTTTGGGGTTATTGTGGGGGTTTACGTTTTGTAAAAAAAAAAATTAACAGAGTGTCCCACTAGAACCCCTGCATGGCTGGGCATTTCGGGCAGTTTTAAAACCTTAATTTAAAATTTTAAAAAAAATTTTAATGGGTATTTGTATTATGGTTTAAGTGACAAAATATATTTTGGTGAGTTTAGCAATTTTAAAATGTTTTGTTTTGGCACATCTATTTTTCGGGTTTTTGGAGTATCACGGGAAAACCTTATCCCCTATTAAAGGGAACCCCATTTTTTTAAAGATTGAGATTGTTTTTCTTTTTCTGCTCATAAAACACGCTAAGATAACGGGGATATTTTGGGCAACTCCTACTTACCACTTTGGTCCCTTTCCCATAGCACGCCACATGCATATATATTTTTTTTTTCATCTAGGTTTTTCCCCTTTTTCTAAATAGCCTTGTTCTTTTTATTTCTTCTATTGCCCCGGGGGGAAGTGGAAAAGAATCTTTCCCCCGAAACCCATGGGTGTTTGAGGGGGCCCAAAAATCCCGGGAGAAAATGGCAGAAACCCCCTTTCCTGTATACAATTACTAAAAAAGAAAGAAAAACTTTATAAAACTTTGTTTTAAATGTGCGGGGAATGTAGTGCGGATGACAAAAAAAACAGATGTTTTGCTGTTGTTAAAATAAAAAGAAGTTGGATTTTCCGGGCCCAAGCGAAACAAAGCTGAAGGGGGGTAGGAGATTTTCCAGGGGGGGGGAAAAAAAAATTTGGGTTTAAATCTGGAGTTTTGAGGGGATTTAGAGAAAGGAAAAGGGGTTAGAAATTTAATGTTAAATGATCAGTTAGGAAAGGGAGAAAAGGGGAATATGAATGTGAAAAATTTCAAAAATTTTATGTGGTTTAAAAAGTAAAGGTTGGATGCGAAAAAAAGGGGGTCAAAATAAGGGGTGTTGCCCCGGGGAAAGAGGGGAAAATTGAGGGAGGGGAAAAGAGATTTTGGGGATGTTAATTTTAATGTATGGGAAAACCTTTAAAAACCCGTGAGAGAGAATTTTTGTGGTAGGGGCCTTGAACAAAAAGGGGAAAAAAAAGGAAAATTTTTTTAGGAGAGGGTTGTGGGTAGGAAAATTTTGGGTGGTGCCAGGTGTAAATGAAAATTTGGGGCCCTTTGATTAAAATTTTGTAAAAGAAAGGGGTTTAGTTATGGGTTTAATACATTTTTTAAAAGAAAAAGGGGTTTAAATAAGAAATCCACAAAATGTTTTAGGGCAAATGCCCAGTAGTTTTTTTGGGATTTTTGTTTTGGTAGAAAAAAGGGGACTGTTGAGTAACTTCGGGATTTTTCCCTTTTTTAGAGGGGCCACAGTTATATCAGATCATTTTTTAGTTGTAGTACACTAGAGTAAAAGGGTTTGAGGGATACAAGGAAATAGAAGCATCAGGGAAGAGAGGGGTTAAAAGTTATTAAACTAAAAGAGGAGGCATTTGGGTAAGAAAAAAACAGCTTTTGGGGGATGGGAGGGGCCCTAATGAGAGCATAGGCAATGGGGTCGAAGATAGGGGGTTTTGGTTTAAAAATGTAGTTTTTTAGGGTTGTTCGGGCAGAATTTTGGTGGTTACAGGAAATGGGGCGGGAGGGGGAAGGAGGCGATTGGTGGAATGATGAGGGAAAGAGAGTAGTAAGGGGGGAAAAAAGTTAGCATATGAGAATTTTTTTACAAAGTAGAATGATGCAAGGGGGGAAGGTTTTTGGGAAAGAAAAAGAGAAAAAGTAAGAATTGGGGGAAGGGAAATGTAAAAAGAAGCAAATGGGGAGGTGGGTGAGATTTTATTCAAAAAATTTTTTGTTGAAATAAGAAAAATTTTTTGGAGTGGTTTAACAAGTTAAGAAAGCCTAGAGAACAAATGGTTTTTGTCATTTTAAAAATGGGGAAGGGATTTTTATTAAATGGAGATTTTAGATTTTTTGGGAAGATGGAAGGAATATTTGGGGAATTTTTAAATTTTGAAAAAAGATGGGGAAAAGCTGTGATTTCGGTAAAGGGCAAGGAGGAATAAATCTTGTAGGATGAGGAAGAGTCATTTTGTGAGTGGGGGGAAATTTTCGTGAGGCAGAAAGGTAAAAAAAAGGGGGGAAAGGGCAGCCGGGTTTTGGGGGATAAAGATAAAAAAGAAAAAAGCAGGTGGGGATATATTTTTGGGAGGGGTTTGGTGCAATTTTTTTAAATAAATGTTGGAAGAGGGAAAGGTCCCTTTAGGGATTGGCGGGAGAGCATGCAATTTTCCTTTGTAAAAAAGGCAAAAGGGATAAAAGAGAGTTGGAAAAAAATTATAGGGGGGAAAAAGTCTGTTGAGTGTCCCGGGTAAAGTGTATGGTAGAGTTAAAAATTGAAAAAAATTTAAGAGTAAGACGGAGTTTGGGAAAGCAGATGAAAAAGGGGGCCCTTTGGGAAAGTGGGGGGTGGTGGACCAGGTGTTTTACAGGGAAACATATAAGGAACAGTATTTAGATAAGGTTTAAAGAGGTCTTTGGGCATTTAGGGTTTTTGGAAAAGGCGTATGACAGGGTGGATGGGGGGGGAAAAGTGGGGGTTTGTTGCAAGTGTAGGGGTGTAGGGGGTGGGGTTACTGAAAGCAGTAAAGTGTTTTTTAACAAAGGATAGTGAGGCTCAAGTTGGTATGTAGGAAAGAGGGGTTTTTTTCCCCCAGTAAAAGTAGGCCTTAGAAAAGGGAAATGTGGGATGCCCCCCGGGGTTGTTTAATTTTTTTTTATAGAGGGGGTTGTAAAGAAGTAAATGCAAAGGGGTTTTGGGCAGAGGCTTGGAAAAAAAGATAAAGAACCCCAAACACAAAGGGGGAAATTTGTCACAGTTTGGCCTTTGCTGAAAAAATTTTGGGTTTTGGGGGTTTCTGAAGAGAAGTTGCAGAGATTGGTGGATGAATTTGGTAGGGTGGGCAAAGAAAAAAAATTAAAGGTGAAAAAACGGGAAAAGAGAAAGGGTTATGGGGAAAAACAAAAAGTTTAGGTGATGAAAGATTGAATATCAGATTGGAGGGAAAGAGAGTATGGAGGAGGTGAAGTTTTCAAAATTTTTGGGGGATTTGGACGTGTCACCCCGGAGGGGTCTATAAAAAGGAGAAGGTAATCATAGAATTGTGAGGAAAAAAGAGTGATTGGTGCATTTTTAGGATTCAGGGAGACAAAAAAACTTTGCCCTTGGAGGAAAAAGGGGGAAATGAAATAAGAATATTTTTCCCAACCCTTTTTTTATGGGTTTTTGAAGCGGGGGTTTAAAGAATTTTTGCAGCGGGGAAAAGGGCTTGGGGGGCCCAGGGGAAGATGTCATGTCTGAGGGCAATGTGTGGGGGAAATAATCCCGAGAATTCTTTGGGTTTTGGGAAGTTGGAAAGGAGGTGGGGGAATTCCCAAAAAACTGTTGCCCCGAGGGCTGGGGAAAGGGGTTGTTGAGGTGTTTGGGACATGTAGGAAAATTGGAGCCGAAAAAAATTTGACTTAAAAGGAGTGTATCACCCTGTGGGGAAGGAAGGGGGGGTTTAGGGGGGGCGGCCTGGGAAGGGGTTTGGGGGGAGGGGAAAAAGGGGGTTTTGGGGGGAGGGGCTTGGACTTTCCCGCGGCATGCGGGGGCTTTGGTTTGATGGGAGGAAGGGAAAAAAAAAGGGTTTTTTAAAATACTTGACGTGTTTGGGGGGAAAGTGGGGAGCAAAGAAAACATTTATGAAGGGTTTTCGGGGAAAAACCGGAAGGCCGGATTTTGATTTTCCCCTGGGGGAGGGGGAAATTTACATTTGCCTGCACCCCGGAAGGGGGGGTTTTTAAAAATGTTTGCATTTTAAAAAACCCTTTTGGGTAAACCCACCCTTCTGGAAAGACAGTGGGGGAGTGAATGATGGTGAAATTTTTTCCCCTTTTTTGGGGGCCACCCTCCTTGGTTTGGGAATCGGCCGGGTTTTGGATAATAATAAAATAATTGGGTATTTCTTTTTATGGTCAAATGGGGGGGGGAGTGTAAATTTGTTTAACCACCGGGGGTTTTTATTGTTTTAATTATTTGGCCCGGGGGTTATCGGGGGAGAAAAGAGGGTTTTTTAGGGTATTTTGAAGGGGAAAAAAATTGTGTGCCGTTTTGAATTTTTTCAGGGTGGGGTTTTCCAAAATTTTGGGGCCCTTTTGCATACATTGAATTTTTGTAAAGGTTTAGGGGGGAAACCCGGGGAAATGTCATAGGGGATTTTTGGGTTGTCTGGGGTTGTGCCTGGGGGTTTCCCCTGTCGCAAATCCCCAAAAAAAAGCTTTTAAAGGTAAAGGGTTTTTAATTTTGGAAAATTTTTAAAAGGGTTAAGTAGTTTGTAAAAATGCACATATAAACCTGGAGTTTTACCTGGAGAGATTTTGGGGGGTAAAACGCCCCGGGGCCCCGGGGCTGTGACCAGGCCCCCCCGGGGTGGTTCGGGGGCCTGATAAACCGGCTGTTGCTGCTGGCTGCCCCAAAACCCAAAACCGTAACGGCCACACCCGGGGGCTAAATCGGGAACTGACTTTAGGTGCTTGTCCGGGGCCCAGCCTTAAAGGGATCCCAGGGGACTTTTGGGTAATCCCCCTTATGTGTGCGGGGAGGCATTTTGAACATTTGGGGGGCCCCCCGACCCCTTATTGTAGGGCCCCCCTTAAAACTTTGCTAGTGAAAACCCCTGCTTTTTCTTTTGGGGGGGTGGGGGGGAAATCGTTTTTTTTGCCAAGCCCTTTTGCTTTCGAAAAGTAGGATTTTCGTGTGCAAGTTTGGGAAACTAGTCCCCTCTAGGTTTTTCCCCGGGGGTATTTTAATCATGAAATCCCCTCCCCCCGGGTTTTCCGGGAATACGGGGTTTTTTTGGAAACCCTCAACGCGCCCCCAAAAATTTGAGGTGTTTTATCCCCGGTTATGGCGCCCGGGTGAAAGTTTTTCTGTACATTTTCTGGGGTCGGAAATTTTACCTGCCCCCGAAATGTGCTGTTAGGGGTTTGCAGCAAAAATTTCCACCCTAGATAAAACAAGTGCCCCTAAGGGTGTGGCTGAAATGAACAGGGGTAGTTTAGATCTATGGAGAGTGGGGGGGGGGGTGTTGCCGGGGAGGGGAAATTTTAGTGTTTATTTTTTACTGCGGCTTTTTGTTGGGTTATTTGGGTTTTAGGTGTTTTTTTGCTGCAGTTTGAACCCCCCCCACAGATACCCAAAAGGGAGGTATGGTAGGAAAGTAAATTTGGTTAGTGTGAAAAAAGGGCAGTTTGCGGCACTAGTATCGTATCTTGGAGAGGACCCCCAACCGTTTTGGGATACTTTTTTGGTTATGTGTTGGATATGGGGGTTTGGTTCGGGTTTGGGGTTGTCGGGGTAAAGGCCTAGGAATTTCCCCTTTTTTTTATCCCCTTGGCAATTAAAGGGGTTGTCCGATCTTAATTTTAAATTTGGCACATCTGACCTGCAACCAAACAAAATGTAGTGGGTTTTTGTCAGTTTTTTAAGCGAAAGTTTTTTTGGTGTCATCCAAGTCGAAAATTTTGATCAGCCCCTCATTAACAAGGGGGTTTTGAGGGGGGTAAGTTTTAGGGGGGGATCCCAAAAAGTCGTGTGTCAGCAAAAAAAAGGGGGGTTTTCAGGTGTTGAGATACGTTTGGGAAGTTTCATTGTTGTATTTTGAGGAAGAGCAGGGGACCAAAGGACAACTTCCTGGGGAACCCCAGTATCAAGTGGCTGTTTTTGTTGAGCGGGGTTTTCTTTAATGGTGTTTTTACTGATACCTTTTAGTAAGTAAGATTTGAAATATAAAAAGCGCATGGCCTTTTACCATAATGGTAAAATTTTTGTGAATTTGGATGCCTGGTCTCCCTGTGTCAAAAGCTTTTTTTTTGGGCAAAAAAAAATTCCTAGTGGATTTTCCTTATTTTCCAATGCGGGGGAAAGCGACTAGCTTTTTTAAAATTTTGGCACCCGGTTAGTGCTTTTTTTTTTCCGGAATCCAAATTGGCAGGGGTTTTGATTTTTTTTTGGGTCCCGGGTTAAAAATTAATTTAGTCTCCTTGCACGATTTTCTAAAAGTTTTTGGATGCAAGGTAAATTTTGGATATTGGCCTATAGTTTTTTAAAATCTGTAGGGTCACCACCTTTTTTGTATTGGGAAAACCCTTGCCGTCTTGAGTAGTTTGGGGAAAAGGTGCTAGTTTCTAGGGACTTTTTTTAAAAAGAAAATTGAATAGAAATGCAAAGGGGGGACAGGGCCCCCGCTTCATGAAACAAAATGGGGGGACGGTGAGACCAATTCCCGATTTTTAAAGTGACTTTTTTTTTCTCGGTGACTTCCGGGGTTTCATTGGGGCCCAAATAAAGGAAATTTTGGGGAAATTTCCCCCTTTGGGTAGCCCCCGGGCAGGGGAATTGGTGAAAGGGTTTTTATTGGGGGGTTTAAACCCTTTTTGGTTGAGAAGAAGTGGGTTTATCTTTTAGCTGGGGTCTTTGGGGAAATCAGGGGGTTTTTTTTTTAGGTTTTAGTTAGGGCAATATTCTTTTATTTTTCATTTTGTGGGTCCCTAAAATCTGAGTGTTTTCCAGGTCTTTTTTATTTTCCCTCTTGTGTCAGGGGAATCTACGGGGAGTAGTATAGTTGTTTGGCTTTTTTTATTAAATTTGGTGAGGGAAATGAAGAAATGTTTAAGAAAATTTTTTGTGTATTAAGCCGTTTATATTGCTTTTCATATTTGGGGTTTTTTAATAATGGATTTCAGAATTGGGGGGGGGGGGGGGCTGGTTGCCTTGGGGAACCCAAAGGGTTGGGGATCTGTTTTGTTTTTATAGGACAAAGTTTGTTTTTTGGGTTTAAATAAAATTTTTTAAGAAAAATGTCTGTCCGTCATCAATACCCCTTTGGCCTTTGGGGAATTCTGTAGGGCCCGTCAAATCTCTAGGGCCCCGCTGTGAACTTCCTTATTTTAGGGTCATCATGGAGTTAAATGAAACTTTCTTTATTCAAATTTTGGGGGTTTACTAAGTTTGCAAAAAGGAAGGGGGGTTTGTGGGCTGTAGTGCATCTGTGATTATCCCAGATTTAAAGGGGGGTGTAAATTGGGCCCTATGTGGATATTTTGGTTGCACTTGTTTCGTGAGCCGGTTGGTTTAGTTTTTTTTGGTTTGGGGAAGTGTGTTGGTTTTATTTTTGATGAAAAACAGTTTTCAAAGGGATCATCTAGTTGGCCAAAGGTTGAGTTTTAAGTTCCCCCGCCCAAGAGAAATTTTTGGGGCTTATTCATTTGCGGGTTTTTTTTAGGGGCCTTTAAATTTCTCACTGAAATTTTTGGGGTTTTTTTGTGTGGGGTATCCCCGGGAAATGGGCCCCCGATTGGGTTTAGGCCCTCTTAAAGGTTTTTTTCAGTTTTAAAAAAAGCAAAAAAAGTTTCTCCCTATTCATCACTAAAGCAAATGGTGCTAATACAAGATAATTTGGGGTTTGATTTAAAAGATTGCAAAAGCCCCTCCAACTTGGTAAGGGCCGCAGTTTGGGAAATTTCTGTGTATCCTGGTAGAAGGGGGATAACCCCATTGGGTCCGCTTTTAAACCCGGTCTCATAAGAATAGCAGGAGAAGGGTTTTTTCTTTAGTGGGTTCAAGGGGTGCCCGGAGGTCATCATAAATGTTTGCTTAAGGGGCCTAATGTTTTAGTTAAGTACTGATTTTAAATTTTAGGGATTGTTTTGGGAAAAACTAGCTTGTGATGCGTGTGTAAAGGCAGTTACTTTTCCCCAAAAGGTTTTTATTTTTTATTGTGTGTAAAATTAGGGGGGTTTAAATCCCGGGGGCAATGGTTTAATCATCTTCTAGGTTTTTAATTTTGGTTATTTATTTTTCCTGAAATTGGGTGTTGGGGTTTTAGTATGTATCTGTAGTGGTGGGGAATTTGGAAGTGTATAAACCCAAGCAAATTTTTGGGCATGTAGGGGTAAGTCCACTTTCAAAACAATGAAGTTTTGGTTTTTTGCTAAGGGTTGTTCTGGAATGAGCTAAAGTTTCCAAAAAAGGGATTGATGAGGCTGTGTCCCTTTTTTGGTGACATACTGAAACCTAATTTGAAAAGGGAGGAAATTTAAAAAAAACAAGCGCATGGCCTCTTTTACCCGTGGTCAAGTTTGTTGGGGGTGGATTTCCCTGGGCTAACCCCGGGAGATATTTTGAGAAACCCGTCGTGTAACTTGAGAATACGAAAACTAACTTTTCCCAAATTCCCTCGGGGAAGGGATGAAGGTTTTTTTGCCCCACTTTCTTTGTTGTTTCCAAAGGGGTTTGGTGGGTTTCTTATCTCCAGTTTTGCTTAACCCTTTTGAAGACATCCCGCACTGCGTTCACATTGTTTTTGGGGGTAAGTTTTTCTTTCCTGTGGGGGCTGTAAATTAGTGTTTGTTTTTTGTGTATCTTGTTGATAACTTGGGGAGGAGGTGCAGGGTTTTTCCCTTTCCCCAGCCGGCCCTTTCCCGTAACTTTTATTTGGCTTTCCCCCCCTGAGCTTTCAAGGGCTTTTTTCAAAGGGTTTTAAAGTGCTACGCAAAAGGTGCTGTGTCAAACGCTTTTTTTTAGGTCAATAAAAATTCCCCACGGATATTCCTTAAATTTTTCCAAAAAGCTGTGGAAAGCAAAGGTTTTTAGCCCTTTTTTTAATTTCCCTCATTAGTGCTTTTATTTTTTTTTTTTCCCAAAACCCAAAAAGGGAGGGGGGTTTAGTATGTTTTTTTGACGTTATAAAGAATAAAGCCCTCCGGGGCACGAGGTTTTTTTCGAATATTTTTGGGTTTGCAATGGGAAAATTTTAAATTTGGGCCCTTTTGTTTTACGTTTAGGGGCACCACCCCTTTAAAGTATTGGTGTAACCCCTTCTGTCTTGAGTAGGGTCGGGAAAGGGTAGTTTTTTGGACTTGTTAAAAAAATAAAGTAAAAGCATGCGGAAAAACATGGGCTGCTCCCCTTGTACAATTTAAAGGCGGGACTGAAACATTCCCCCCCCGGGTTTCTTTTAAGTACTTTATGATCCCCTTTTGGGCTTCCGTGGGCTCAGTTTTGGGACAAGATAGAAAGGGAAATTTTAAAAAATTTTCCCAAACTAGGAATTTCCCCCCCCCGGGCATTTGGGACGTGGGATTTTAAATGGGGAAAAAAATTGCTTAGTTAATTTTATATAAATCCAAACCTCAGAAATTTTCTTTACTGTTTTTTTAAATCCCATTTTTATAATTGGCCCCCTTTTTTGCCAATTTTTTGTAAATTTCCCTTTTTTGCCACATCCGCCTCCCCCAGTGGGTGATGGGGTTAGGGGAGTAATTTCCACCCTTCCTTCGTACGTGTGCGGCCATCACCCGGTCAAATGACCAGGGAGCAGCAACATCCCCCCCCACCCTTTATAGTTTTTAGCACTGTTTTCTTTCCCTCACGTTAATTTTTTTAAAAAAGGGTTTAAAAAAAATTGCTTCACACTTAAATTTTTTATTTAAATTTTCCCGGTTTTTTTCCACCCTTTGTATTTTTTGTAATTTTTTTGGGGAACCCAAAAAAAAATTTAAAAGGGACAGTGTGAAAATTTTTACCCTTCCCCTTTAAAACTCTGGGGTTAAACCCCCGGAAAATTTTTTGGGGGTTCCCCGTAAATATTTAATTTGATACAAGGTACACAGAGTAATTTCGTCTAAGTAAATAAGTCGTTTGTAAATAATAAATATACAATAAGAAATATGAAATTACATGCAAAATTAATATGGGGGAGTTGATGATGCTCTAGGCCTTTCGTATTGCAGTCAACACATGGGAGCTCGCAGGGGTTGCAGAAATGGTAGGAGAGCCCCAGGCAGATTCCTCAGGTTAACCACTATCAGAATGGATAGTTTCCTTTAAAACGAATCTGCCTGGACTCCTACTCATTCGCAATATGCAAGCTCCTGATGTGTGATGAAACACGAAACACCTAGAGCTGTAATTCAACTCCCCTGTGGTTATTCTGCACATCATCCTCTTTAGCGATATTGCATAATCTAAATACATAGTGAACAGACTTATTACCACAACAGGATATTTTTATATTCAATAAACGGAAAAAATTCTGGAGTAAAAAAAATCCTGGTACAGTACTGACATCCTGAAAAATTAACACAAGTTCCCAATTCTGCAACTTTTATGATTCATGAAATGATGGATAGCACCCAGGGGTTTGGCTGTGGGCTGCCTTGACCCTCCACACGCTGTGGGCCCAGGAGCCCCACCACACACTGGGGGCCCCCAGGAGTCCCCCAAACCCCTGAGGGGCCCCCCAGGAGCCCACCACACACTGAGGGCCCCAGGAGTCCACCACACAACTGAGGGCCCCAGGAGCCCCACCACACACTGAGGGCCCCGGGAGTCCAAACCACACACTGAGGGCCCAGGAGTCCACACACACTGAGGGCCCCAGGGGGCCCACCACAACACTGAGGGCCCCAGGAGTCCCCACACACTGAGGGCCCCAGGAGTCCACACACTGAGGGCCCCCAGGAGTCCACCACACATGGGGCCCAGGAGCCCACCAAAACACTGAGGGCCCCAAGAGTCCACACACTGAGGGCCCCAGGAGTCCACCACACACTGAGGGCCCCAGGAGTCCACCACACACTGAGGGCCCCAGGAGTCCACCACACACTGAGGGCCCCAGGAGTCCACACACTGAGGGCCCCAGGAGTCCACCACACACTGAGGGCCCCAGGAGTCCACCACACACTGAGGGCCCCAGGAGTCCACCACACACTGAGGGCCCCAGGAGTCCACCACACAGAGGGCCCCAGTAGTCCACCACACTGAGGGCCCCAGGAGTCCACCACACACTGAGGGCCCCAGGAGCCGCCACACAGTGAGGGGCCCCAGGAGCGCACCACAGTGTGAGGGCCCCAGGAGTCCACACACTGAGGGCCCCAGGAGTCCACACAATATGAGGGCCCCAGGAGTCCACACAATATGAGGGCCCCAGGAGTCCACACAATATGAGGGCCCCAGGAGTCCACCACACAATATGAGGGCCTCAGGAGTCCACCACACAATATGAGGGCCCCAGGAACCCACCACGCAATTGTGAGGGTGTCCCAGGAACCCACACAATTGTGAGGGGGGGCCCCAGGAGCCCACACATTGTGAGGGGGGGCCCCAAGAGCCCACCACACGGGCCTAGGAGCCCACCATACAGTGAAGGTCCCCTTGAGCCCACCACAGTTAGGGGGTCCCCTTGAGCCCACCACACAGTGAGGGTCCCCTTGAGCCCACCACACAGTGGGGTCCCCATGGGCCCACCACACAGTGGGGGGGCCCAAGGACCCCCACCCACAGGGGGGCCCAGGACCCCCACCCCACAGGGGGCCCCAGGAGCCCCGCCTCACAGGGGAGCCCCAGGAATCCACTCAGTGGGGGGCCCTAGAAGTCCACCACACACTGAGGGGTAGCCAGGAGCCTTCCATCACTATGCTCACTAGTGCCATAAGCAGAAACGTGTTCAACTCTGCATTGAACATGTGACATGTGTTTTAACGCTCTCACCACTGTAGTTATCCGATTAATCGGTCAAGTCGGGATGAGATCCAGCTCTTGGTACCCACTCCTAACTTTAGACCAACTGACGTGATTATACCTCGTCTGCTTTTGAGATCCAGTATGGAGTCTGCTTCCACTTGTCTTCATTGGTTCATCTGGGTGTGTGATTTCCTGTTGCATCTGTGATAGAGCCTAAATTGTTCATACCCCGTACTATTGTGCATGTTTGGATCTTAGTTCCTCTTGGTTTTGTTCTCCAGAGAAACGAGGCCTCATTCTCGCATTCTTCTCAGTTTCTACCCTCTCTTCGGTCCCACTCCTGATACTTTTTTTTTTTACAAGGACATGGTTGTACACCGATGCTGCATACTCAAAAAAAGGGTTGCACATAAGAGGTAAAGTGCTTTGAACAGGTCTTTATCCAAGGTCACGAGGGGAAGTTTTTTGGAATTAGATTTGATCAAATTTCCTCAGATCAAAAGCTTTTTTTTTTTTTGTCCTACGAAAGGAAATCATCCTTTAAGGGGCCAACATTCTTCAGCTAAAGTGAAATACGCTGGACAAATTATTTTCATTTTTTTCCTGTATGATCTTTATGTAAAATATATAATTTAAAATATAATACTATACATACTATTGCTACCCAGCTAAACGCAGATGCTGGCTCACATGGTACACAGAGTCCTAGCTGCTGACCACAAGTCTCGCTCTCGCCTCTTCTACTTTCTTCTACTCAACCGAGCAGTGTGCACATATTGATACTTTTTCCTCTTTCGCCCCTCCCTTTTGTCCGAAGACCGCCTCCAGATGACACCAACTCCTCCCCGTGAAGGTGACAAGTCCCTCCCTTTACTTCAGTCTCCTATATATGTGTGATCTTGAGCTTGCAGAAGACAAGTTAGGAGATCCTTACTGAGATACAAACAAGGTACGTGTAGTCAGCAGTAAACGTCTCATCCAGCAAAGTGAAGATACACTTTAGAGTTATTAACTAGGATAACTTAACAATGTCTAGTGAGACTTATTTTCACTAGGTCCTTTCCTATTACTAGGTGAACGGGCAGCAGATGTATTTGAATCAATTTGTCCTGGTGGGAAACGGCTGCTGTTAATATACTGATTGTATTTACAAGTGCAGAGTTAGAGGTCCATTGAACTCCATTGGAATTAATATTTATTCACGAAAATGACAACACTACTTTTAAGGGTCTTTTTGAGAATACTGAAAAATATTTGACTATTGTAGAGCCGGTCATATACTCTGGTACAGTTTTCTTCCTCCAAGGTTGTCGTTTATAACTTACAGCCATAGCCCATGGGCTTCAAACGTTCAACACTGGTGTATCCCACACACTCAAACAATAATCCCATTGGGATTGTTGTTGAAGCCAATGTTATTTCTATTTTTTTTTCCGTGAAAGCTTTGGTATGCTTTTACCGAACGGCATTAATTTTAAGAGCTGATACAGCTTTATGAAAAGGATAGTTATGATTGCTTGTACATTCTTGGGGAGGGGAGCTCTAAATCTATATGGGTCATATAACTGGGAATGTGAGGCATTCAGATTCATATAAAAAAATGGAAGACAGGTTCAATTCCTTGGATTAATAAATAATAATAATTATGATTTAAGGCTAAATCTGTATCGACTTGGATTAATAGCCCTTCGTCTTAAGACTTCCCCTCTTGAAGAGACAGGCATTGTCCATTGGGAAGCCCATATTGTATTATTAAATTTAAGAGGACTAAACCCGTACTGGTCATAGAGGTTCCTCGGTCCTGTCTCATAGGTGCCTCGATGCTCTTGATCCAAGAAATTGGAACTATTATCATTTTTCTTGGATAATTAACCTGATCGACTCCCATTTCTCAGACGGAATTAGCGTTCCTGGATAAATGTAATAATTTCGCAGCTATGAATATAATCCATATGGTTTAGGCCCTTTTTTAACATAGGCTAGTTATTGAATGGTCCATACGAGTTTAGTACTTGCCTGTGAATATAATTTTCAAGATTTTTTTTTATGTTCCTGGTGTGTAATGAAGTGTGTGGTTGCAGATGAACGTAGCGTTGCTGTGCGTTGCGGCATGTGCTGTGGTTGTGGGCGTGTGTGATGCTCAGTACCCGCCTCCCACACCATGCTACGCTCCCACCGTAACTGTCACCAGCACTGTGACGCAACTGAACACCAAGGTGGTGACAGCGTACTCCACCATCATCGACCAGCTGGTGCAGACGCAGACTCAGTACGTCACAGTGACGCAGATGGAAACAAAAACGAAGTTCGTTACAGAGACGCTAATGAAAACTTCGACTGTGACACAGCAGGTAAGAATAAATCATTAAAGTTATTTTAACCAGGAGGGTTATTAATGGTAACTCACAGTAATTTGGCTTATTCCTAGGATGAATTTATTAAAATTATTTATCTAGATAACCCAGTTATTATAATGAAATGCTAAACCCATAAGGGTCATACTGCACTGCAGGGCAGGGGGATGATGCAGAATCGTATTATAAACAAGGGAGGAGGATAACAGAGGTAGAGTTAGGGCTGTGAGGAGTGCTAAAGAAAGTATTATAAAAGTTTGTGTAATAAATCAGTTGCTGTCAAAAAGCCATAGAGGGAGTCTGAGTCAAAGGTGGGGCCATCAGCATGGAGGGAAGATAAAATAAGGGTGTTAGAGCGGTGACGACGTCAGAGGTAAATTCTGCATGCTCGTTGATAGACAGGACAGTCCCAATAGAATATGGAGAATTGAAATTGGACAATTCTCAGAGTGGAACAGGGTGCCACTCCATGAGATACCCACGAGTGAGAAGGGTGTGCCCGATGTGGAGACGGGAGAGCGTTGTCTCCCAACCTTGATGACAAGAAGGCCAGAAACCTAAATTTGGTTTGATAGAATGTAGTTTGAGGCATATTGGACCAACATTGTTAGATAACCCAAGGAAGCCCATAGAGGTCTTGTGATCTTCCCCAGGATGTGACCCTCGATGAATAGGTACAATTATTACATTAAGGGAGGCAATAAATAGGCTGTGGTTAGTACATAGACTGGGCCTTGTTAGGGACTAAGCTGCAGGGGTGTCGACGCTCAGAACACACTTAAGGTAGACACCAGGCATAAGGAATTACCAATGTTTCTACTCATTCCAGGTTCGAATCCAGGTCCTTCAGGTGTGCGCCAAACGCACTAATGCTTAGTCACTGTAATAGAGGTCCTTTGCTAGGTTGAGACCCACAATAGGCGAACTGGGGCAGCAGAAGTAAATAGATATGCCCACACTACTAGCTCCACCCAGGAATCAAACCTAAATCTGGTTGGCAAGACAAGGGGGGGGGGGGGGTTATTGGATGTGATAAACTGTTAAGAAATGCTTCTTTTCAAAGAAATGCGTTAGGTTCATACAGTACAATATGAAGTTCAACGATGAGAAATTTCAATTACTCAGATATGGTAAACACGAGGAAATTAAATCTTCATCAGAGTACAAAACAAATTCTGGCCACAAAATAGAGCGAAACACCAACGTCAAAGACCTGGGAGTGATCATGTCGGAGGATCTCCTTCAAGGACCATAACATTGTATCAATCGCATCTGCTAGAAAAATGACAGGATGGATAATGAGAACCTTCAAAACTAGGGAGGCCAAGCCCATGATGACACTCTTCAGGTCACTTGTTCTATCTAGGCTGGAATATTGCTGCACACTAACAGCACCTTTCAAGGCAGGTGAAATTGC
This sequence comes from Cherax quadricarinatus, assembly GCF_026875155.1. Lineage (NCBI taxonomy): Eukaryota > Metazoa > Arthropoda > Malacostraca > Decapoda > Parastacidae > Cherax > Cherax quadricarinatus. Next base: position 5,002,092 of record NC_069446.1, read on the forward strand.
CGACCTAGAAAATGTACAGAGAACCTTCACGGCGAGCATAACGGAGATAAAACACCTCAATTACTGGGAGCGCTTGAGGTTCCTAAACCTGTATTCGCTGGAATGCAGGCGGGAGAGATGCATGATTATATACACCTGGAAAATCCTAGAGGGACTAGTACCGAACTTGCACACGAAAATCACTCGCTACAAAAGCAAAAGACTTGGCAGACGATGCAACATCCCCCCAATGGGGAGTGTCACTAGCACGTTAAGAGACAATACAATAAGTGTCAGGGGCCCGAGACTGTTCAACTGCTCCCAGCATACATAAGGGGGATTACCAACAGACCCCTGGCAGTCTTCCAGCTGGCACTGGACAAGCACCTAAAGTCGGTTCCTGACCAGCCGGGCTGTGGCTCGTACGTTGGTTTGCGTGCAGCCAGCAGTAACAGCCTGGTTGATCAGGCTCTGATCCACCAGGAGGCCTGGTCACAGACCGGGTTGCGGGGGCGTTGACCCCCGGAACTCTCTCCAGGTACTCCAGGTAAACTCCAGTGCTTGGGGATAGGAAGATTCGATCAAAGGGAAAGCTAGATCCAATTCTGTTTATTAAAAGCTCTTCAGTGGCATCAAAGCACATCCCTTGAATGACTAAGACAATTAATGTCACATTTATGTGCACTTAAAATAAGCAGATGTACCTGGGTTCGGCTGGGCTGTACAGTAGATACTTCTGGGAGTTTGCACCACTAGCTATTGTAGAGAATCAGATGTAAAAATTCCCAGGGAAATTGTCACATACTGAGTCAGTGTATGCTGGTTTGTGAAAAACATCTAATTCAGAGATAATTCATAAATGTTTAAGAACTTTTATGACTAGTCAATCTAGAAGAGTACCCTAGTTTTGCATTATTCTTTAAAAAACTCAACCAACCACACACACTATAATGCAATGTTTTGTACCTGAATCCATGAATATAAACTTCAGTGGAACCCTGAGTTTCGAGCTTATCGATTATCGAACTCTTCAAGTTTCAACCTCATTTTTCAAACCAATTTTGTCCCGATTATCAACCACACCCCATCTTTCGAACCACTGGGTACCGGACCTGTCCACCAGCCTGCTCTGTCAGTGTCCCCGCACAGGCGTGGTGAGCCAGTCTGGCTTTGTTGATGCTTGAGTGAACACTAACCTGCACGCTCATTCAAACAGAAGGAAATACAAAAATATGAGATTGATGCGCGACTTGTTGAACTTACCAGGATGTACGGCAAAAACAAGTCAACCATCGCTTCTATCCTGGCAAAGAAAGAACAAATCAAGGAAGCTGATGTTGTGAAAGGTGTTGATATACTAACCAAAAATAGACAACAGACAGTCGATCAGGTTGAGAAGTTGCTGCTGGTGTGGATCAAGGATAAAGAGGTGGCAGGTGATAGTGTTTCGGAGACAATTATTTGTGAAAAGGCAAGGAAGTTGCATGCTGATCTTATAAAGAAAACTCCCAGAACCAGTGCTGATAGTGAATTCAAGGCCAGCAGAGGCTGGTTTGACAATGTTGTAAGGCATGGTGAGGCAGCCAGTTCAAACGGGTGGCTGATAAGTTTGTACAGGAGTTTAAGGGGTACATAAGACACTGAAAAATTGAAACCCCAACAAGTGTTCAGTTGTGACGAAACAGGCCTGTTTTGGAAGAAAATGCCGAAGAGGACCTACATTACTCAGAAGGAAAAGGCACTCCCAGGACACAAGCCTATGAAAGACAGGCTAACTCTTTTCTGTTCTAACGCTAGTGGTGATTTTAAAGTGATGCCTTTACTTGTGTATCACTCAGAAAATCCCAGTGTGTTTAAGAAAAACAATGTCATAAAGAACAAGTTATGTCTTGTGGAAAGCAAATTATAAGGCATGGGTCACAAGGCAAATTTTCAAAGAGTGGGTCCATGAAGTGTTTGGCCCCAGTGTGAAAAAATACCTAAAAATAATTTGACACTCCAGTACCTCCTGTTAATAGACAATGCTCCTGCACATCCTCCAGACTTGGTAGACCTACTGTCTTGGGACTAGTTTAGTGCTGTATAGCCCTTGTGGCTTAGCACTTCTTTTGATTATAATAATTGGGACTAGTTTCATCACAGCGAAGTTCTTGCCTACTAACACCACCGCTCTCCTCCAGGCCATTTCTAACTTAAAAAAAAAAAAAGCAGTGTTTGAAAAGTGCTTTGAAGTAACCACAGACACTAAGTTGACCCTAAGAGAGTTCTGGAGGAATCACTCAGTATCTACAGCTGCATAAGCCTTATAGGTAAGGTTTGGGGAGAGTGACTTCCAGGACTCTGCTTGGAGACAATTGTGGCCCCAGTGTGTCGTCCAGAGGGATTTTGAAGGGTTTGAGGATGACCCTGACCCTGCGGGCCCTCTGCCTGTTGTGGACACTCTTGTGGCATTGGGAAACACCCTGGGGCTGGAGGAGAGTGGAGAGAATGTGGACGACCACAGGGAAGAGCTAACCACTGAAGAGCTTCATCTGGCACAGCATCAGACCACAGCTCAGGAACTTGCTTAAGAGGAGGAAGAGGGAGTGGATGAGGTGCCTTCTTCACAGATTAAGGAGATTTGTGCCAAGTGGAATGATGTGCAAATGTTTATGAAGAAGTACCACCCTGAGCAAGCTGAAACAAGCCATCTCTGCAACAAGTTCAGTGACAGACCCATGTCCCACTTTAGGGAAATCTTAGAGGCACCAGAAACAGAGGACTGTGGACAGGGGTCCAGTGACACAAGCTGGTCCTAGTGCCAGTAAAAGACAAAGAAGGGAAGTAACCCCAGAGAGGGCTTTGATACCTAAAGTCCTTATGGAGGGGGATTTCCCTTCCAAACACTAACCCCAACTCCCTCTCTCCTCCTGTCTTCTAGATACCATCACCAATCTAAAATAAAGGTAAGTAAAAATGTTATTTTATGTTTATTTAAATTTATTACTAATTGTACTATGTATGTATGTAGTGTGTAAAACTATGTAATCTATAATTTTTTTTTTTTTTTTTTTTTTTTTTTTTTGTGAATACTTTTGGGTTTCTGGAACAGATTAATTGTACATGTATTTCCATTATTTCTTATGGGAATTATTAGTTCGACTTTCGAATATTTCGACTTTAGAACTAGCTCCTGGAACGGATTAAGTTTGAAACTCTAGGTTCCACTGTACTTTTGTTCTGAATTAAGTTACTTGTTTTAACAATTCATCACCACTGTTAGCAAATGTTGCAGCTCAGTCCCTGGAAATATTATATGCCTCTGTAATCCCTTGACCGTAGTAAGGCAAATGACTGCCGACAAATGCAGAGAACTTGACATGAATACTTACACTTTGGACACCCGTATTAAAACTTTGATCCTGGTACCTTGATCACTTCAAATACGTGTAGGTCCAAGAACCAAAAGTGTCAATAAAAGGTGTCCTCCAAGGTGGTGGAGGAAAAACAGGGGTTTCATGTTATCCAAGGAATAGAAACCTTTCCTTTGACCAAACCAAACTCGCTCATTCTGCAGGCTATATGAGCCTTAAGAGCTTAGAACATTGAAATTAGTTTGTGAAGTGCTAAACCTGTAAATTATGCAGTGCATGGTTTGCAGTGCTGTACAACCCTTGTGGGTTTAGTGCTTGATTTTTATTACAGTGCTTGGGTAATGAAAGGTAATCAGATTACATCCAATTCAGGGGAAGCTGTTCATTTCCTTTATACCAAGAGCCCTTCACCAGCTTCAAGCACTTCTTAAGAGTAGTGCATGATATGCTTAAAGGTTGGCTGCTGGTTTCTTCACTTGCCAGATTAGTGACCAAAACACCAGCCTGCAAATTAAAGAAAAACTTTAAAGGTATACTAACTTTCCTCCTCTTGCAGGTGGTAACGTCGACCTACAAGACTGTTTTAGAAACTAAAGTCTTGACACAGACGAAGACACAGGTTGACGAGCAGACAGTGAGGGTCACCACCACTCGAGTGCAGAAGATGCAGGTGACGAAGTGTGGAGCATCAGTCCTCTATGGTTCACCCACCCATTCCAACCTGCCAGCACCTTCCTACCCCACTTCTCCCCCAGCCACCTCTGTTCGAAGTTTCAAATTGAGTGAATTCCACCCATTTACGGCCTTCGAATCTTAGGACTAAGGCTGTTGAGCTCGACCCCACCCACTACGTCACAATGGTATTTGTTTATACAAAAGCAACAAAAAACTAAATTTAGATTTGTTTATCTACAATGACATGAAGCATTAGCTCAGGGGAGGGTCATACAGCACTTGGAAGTAATTAGGTTTAATCCAAGGAAGATTATTATTATTATAATCAAAAAGAAGCACTAAGCCAACCAAGGAAGATTAGCTCTGCTTTCAGGGTAACCAAGATTAAGTGACAAATAGCTAAAGTTATATTATTATATCACTTGTTTAGTCAGGTTATTAAGTTGTTATTGGTTATGTTATGGTTTTCTTGATCATGAATTGTTAGTTATGGAGTGTTAAACCCATAGGGGTCATACAGCACCTGGGGATTATACATATTGCTCAGGAGGAAAGTGCTAACCCCCATAGGAGTTATGCTATGTTGGGAGGAGGTAATCAGTTTTGATCCCAAGAAGATTTAAAACATTCCTTGGATCAAGATCCTTTTATCTAGTATATAATTATGGTAATCAAGTGAGGTACCTTGATGCCAGTTAAGGGCTCTATATAAGGAAGTGGGTTTAACCTCCCCTTACATGGACTGAATCAATTTCCTCAAATGCTCTGTATGATGCCTATGAATTTCTCTTTTTTTTTTTTCCCCCAATTATATTAAATTTTACTGCTTTTGATTGTGTATTTGCCCATGTGACCCATGCAAGTTACTCTAGTGTTACTCCTGTTAGCATCAGCAACAATGGTGACATCCACCAATCATCATCAGTAGTATGGTACATTATATTATTATTATAATCATGGGGGAAGCGCTAAACCCGGAGGATTATACAGCAGTAGTATGGTACAGTTTAGGTGTAATGAACTTTTTGTTGTGGGGAAGCAAGCCCATGAAGGTCAAAGTGGAAGAGTAATTGGGTTTAATATGAAGAGGGATCATCCCCAATTTGTTGGATCAAGAGGACCTTAGTATCAAGGCACCTTGAAGGGTGAACATTATTATTATAATCAAAAAGAAGCGCTAAGCCACAAGGACTATACAGCGCTGCAGGGCAGGAAGGAAGCGAGGGCATCAGGTGGCAAAAGGGAGATGGATGAGTAATAGGTTACGGATAACAGCGGGGTAGTGGATGGTGAAAGGGTAAAGGGCAGCAAGAGACTGAACTAGAAAGGGCTGAGGGGAGTGCGAAAAGTATCATCAGAGTTTGTGGAGTAAATCAGTCGTTGTCAAGAAGTCAATGAGAGAGTCAGGATTAAAGGAGGGTCCATCAGCAAGAAGGGAAGGTAAAGAGAGAGTAGTAGAACGAAGACGGCGTTGGAGGTAAATTCTGCGTGCTCGTTGATAGAGGGGGCAGTCTAACAGAATGTGGCTAATCGATACTGGAACTTGGCACTGATGACAAGAAGACGGCCAGTAACCTATGCTCGGTTTAATAGAATGAAGTTTGTTACCGAGCAGAGTTGACCAACGTTGTTGCCAACGGGTGCGAAGGTGGGTAGCTATTGCAGCAAAATAGTCCGGAAATGGAACACCTTGATAGGAAATCGGTAGGTCATGTACTGCTGACCACGTAGCAGTGTCTGCCTGTTCATTGCCCTGTACGTCGACATGACCAGGGACCCAACAAAAAACAATATCTTTGTTTGGTAGAGATACGGCGTAGCCAAAGTTGGATACGGAGAACTAGGGGGTGAGATGTATCAAATTTTCGTATAGCTTGTAGAGCACTAAGGGAGTCTGAGACTACTACAAATGATGACACAGGCATAGATGCGATACGAATAAGTGCTGCAAGAATGGCATACAGTTCAGCAGTAAAAATGATAGCTGAAGATAGTAAATGCCCCCGCACGACGCTGTCCGGAAACACTGCTGCGAATCCAACGCCGTCTGAAGACTTAGAGCCATCTGTGTACACAGCGGTGGCATGAGAATGGGAGTGGAAGTGATCAAGAAAAAGAGAGCGGGAAGCCACCGTAGGCAGTTGAGCTTTCGAGCAAGGGAGTGAGAAAGAACAGACCCGAACAGCTGGAACTTCCCAGGGGGGATAGGAAAAGTGAGATGCTACATGAACATATAAAGGTGGTAACTGAAGGGAAGACAAGAGTGAATGTAGGCGAAGAGAAAAGGGACGGAGCAAACAGGGGCGGCGAACGAATAAAGAATGTCTACTAATATCGGTGACCATTCTATAAATGGAAGGATTGTGTAGATCGTGAGAGCGTACATAGTAGCGAAGGCAATGGGCATCACAGCGATCAGACAAGGATGGAACATTCGCTTCTGTATAGAGGCTCTCAACAGGGGAAGAGCAAAAAGCACCAAAGCACAAACGTAATCCTTGGTGATGGATAGAGTTAAGGCTAGAGAGAGTAGCAGGAGAGGCCGCGGAATAAATCTGGTCACCATAATAGTTTCGATAAAACGAGGGCTGAATGTAGGCGAAGCAGAGTTCGACGATCAGCTCCCCAGGAAAGACGAGCAAGAGTTTTAAGAAGGTTTAGCCGGCTGTGACAAGTTGCCTTCAGAGAGGTAATGTGAGGTTTCCAGGATAACCGACAGTCAAAGAGAAGGCCTAGAAACCTGACTATCACGTTCGGGGATACGGGAGCCATAGAGATACAAAGGATGATCGGAGATAAAGCGTCTAGTGAAAGTAATTTGGTGAGTTTTAGTACTTGAAAATTTAAACCCATGCGTGGTGGCCCAAGTGGAAACACGGTCGACCGCATGCTGGAGAGAAACTGCAATAAGGTGACAGTCAGCGCCTGCACAAGCAATAGCGAAGTCATCAACATAGAGTGATGACCAAATATTGGGTGGAAGAACAGAGGCCAAATCATTTATAGAAAGGAGAAAAAGTGTTGTTCTTAGAACACATCCCTGAGGGACACCTTCAGCTTGGACGAAGTCCGGGGAAAGAACATTATTGACTCAAACACGGAAATGTCTGTCAGTTAAAAAGTTCTTAAGGAAGGATGGTAGATTGCCTCGGAGGCCTAAGGAATGGGCCTGGGCCAAAATATTATACCTCCAAGTTGTCATATGCCTTCTCAAGGTCAAGAAATATGGCAATAACCGAGTGATTATTCGCAAAGGCATTACGAACATACGTATCCAAGCATAGTAAGGGGTCTATGGTAGAACGACCCCTTACGAAAGCCATATTGACTAGCGGAGAGACTGTTGTGTGTCTCTAAATACCACATTAAACGTCGATTTACGAGATGTTCCATCACTCTGCAAACTGCACTAGTAAGAGCGATGGGGCGATAGTGGGAGGCATCGTGTCCTGTAGTACCTGGTTTGCGGAAAGGGAGAACAATGGCAGATTTCCACAGCTGGGGAAGAACTCCTTGTGCCCAAATAAGATTGAAGAGGTGTAAGAGGACTACAAGGGCTGACCGATGTAAATGTTGTAACATACGAATATGAATGTCGTCAGGCCCAGCTGCCGATGATCGGCAAGCTGAGAGCGTGGCCTCCAGTTCTTGAAGTGTAAAAGGCACATTATACTGTTCTTCTCTGAGAGAAGAAAAGTCCAAGGGTACTAACTCTCTGGCAGACTTTGAGGAAAGAAACGAGGGGCATAGATGGAGCCCTCGGGAAATACGGACCAGATGTGTGCCAAGTTCAATGGCAACGTCGAGAGGGTTTGCTACATCAACACCAGCGACCCGTAGAACAGGAGCCGGGTCAGGAGAGTATTTACCACTCAATTTCCTCACTTTTTTCCAGACTGCACTCATAGAAGAAGCAGAGGTGATGGTGGAAACAGTCTCGCCAACAAGTGCGTTTAGCTTCACGGATGACACGGCGAGCGATCGCACGCTTCTGCTTAAAATCAAGAAGTCTCTCAGCGGTTCTATTGTACCGGTACCTGCCCCATGCAGCACGTTTCAAACGTACTGCACGAGCACAAGCAGGAGACCACCAAGGCACGCACTTCTGAGAATGCCTGCCTGAGGTTTGGGGTATAGAATGAGAAGCTGCGGTATAAACTGACGTCGAGAAGATGTGTAGGAGCTCATCAATGGAGGATGAAGAAGGAACCTCACTAAAAGCAGTGAGGTGTGAGTAAAGATCCCAATTTGCCCGATCAAATTGCCAGCGAGGGCTACGAAAGGTGGTGAATAGGAAGGAGAAGTAAGAATGATCGGAAAATGATCGCTGTCATGTAAGTCTGGTAGAACAGACCAGGTGAAGTCTAGTGCAGTGGAGGAAGAGCAGACTGATAGATCGATGCACGAGAGAGTATGAGTACGAGGATCAAAATGGGTGGGAGTACCCGTATTTAAAACATGGAGGGGGTGAGAGGCGAGAAAAGCCTCCAACTGGATGCCACGTGAGTCACAATGAGACCCCCCCCCCCCAGAGGAAATGGTGGGCATTAAAATCACCAAGTAACAGAAGTGGTGGCGGTAAGGATGAAACAAGAAAGGCAAAGTCTGGGATAGAAAATGCCCGAGAAGGAGAGATATAAAGAACATATTGTAAACCACTTATTCAAGTGGATACGGGCTGCAGTGTAATGCAGCGAGGTATGGACAAATAGTTGACAGTACGGAATATCATTGCGTAGAAGAAGGGCACTTTCATTAAGGTCCCATCTGAGAAAGGATCCGAAGAATACAATAAATTATAGCCTGAGATAGGTTGGAAAACAGCCGAGTGTAATTTTGGTTCTTGTAAGCAAGCACCAACAGGGGAAAACCTGGAAAACAACATCTGAAGCTCACCCGATTACCCTGAGGCCGCGGATATTCCACTGTAAATAGGCCATGATGGCGATGAAGAAAATATCAGGAATCTGTAGGTAAAGGCACCTACGGACTAGAGGGGTTAGAAAAGTCAACGTGTGGTGGCATTGGAAGACGTTCAAGTAGCGAAGGAACGGAGCGTTGCGAAGAATGGGGTTGTGAAGATGGAGGAGAGGGAAGAGAAGGAACAGGAAGTGAATCAGTGTCCATTGAAGGTTTAGTCTCTGCAATATATTCTGAAATGGCTTCAAGTGTTTCTGAATTCAAAGATGTATGGGAGACCATATTGGAGATAGAAGGAGGAGGGTGAGTAAAGATTGGGACAGTAATGGACTGTACCAAAGTAGAGGGGAAGGGAAGAGTGTAAGGGACTGGAGATGAAGTGTGGGGGGGGACAGAAGAGGCAGAAACCTGGGAGGTGGCAGAAGAGGGAGAAACTTGGGAGGGGACGGGGGTGGAGAAGGCATAGTACGAGGAGGAGGGTGAATCTCCACACTCGTATAGAGCCAGAGAGAGGGGAAGAACTAGGTACAGAGACTGGAAAGGTAAAGTGTGGAGGTGGAAGAAGGGAAGGAAGGGGCAAAGAAGATTTGAGCAATGTGGATTTTTTGGACTTCTGAGTAGAGGGGCGATTGGTATTAGGTGTCGTACGAGGTCTTGTCGATACTGGGGCTTGTGAGGAAGGACGCGATATGTGAGAACAGACTGAGTTGTAGTCGGGACGTCAGAGCCAAGGACAGCAAAAGGATTAGATGCCGTAGTGGCTATGGGAGGGGTAACAACAGAGGAGGCTGCAGAAGATGGACCCAGAAATGGGGGGATGTTTGGAAACACGAGAATAAGAAACACGGGGTAGTCTCCCTTGGAGGCGGAGATGAGTAACTGCCATAGCATAAGGAGACCTTCTGCCTCTTTGAGGCAACGGATTTCACGTTCATTTAAGTAGACCTGGCAACGGCGGGAGTACGAAGGGTGAGCTTCATTACAATTAAGGCAAGATGGAGGTTGACTGCAAGATGTATTAGAATGGTCGTCAGCGCCACAGACTGGGCATTCGGCCATAGATCTGCAATATTTCGCTGGGTGACCAAAACGCCAGCAATTTCTACATTGTTGTGGTGTAGGTATCACCTTTCGAACTTGTAACCGATGTCCCGCGACACATACAGAGGACGGGAGTTCTCGGCTGTCAAAAGTTAAACGAGCCACACTGCAAGGGTAACGTCTCCGCCCCCGGGCAGGAAGGACATAAGTGTCTACTTTGAGGATTGGGAGATCCTGGAGTTCCAGCTGTTCAAAAATGTCATTGCCACATGACTGGAAATTCTGTTGGACTATGGTATGGGGCAGAATGACAGTACCACTACAAGAATTGAGAGAAAGATGTTTTTCAATAGTGATAGGAGTAGTATCGATTTTCGAAAGGAGAGAAAGATCATGAGCTTGGGTAGCATTCTGGACAGTGACGATGCACATACCGCTCTTGAGAGCACAAAAGGAAATATCTCTACCAACATGATGCAGGAGCGCTTTGCCAATACTATGGTCAGAAAGGTAAGCAGAAGAAGAAGTCGGTCTTAAAGTAAAGAATTTAGTCCATTGTGTGGTCCGAAACTGAGCGTGGAGAGGGAGTGCTTGACGTGTCGGTCTTTTCCGAGTAGAATGGGAAGGTAACGAAGGAGCATCATCAGGAGATTGACGTTGGCGTTTAGGAGTAGGACCGGAGTTGGTCCGGCGTGAAATGGGCGGGGGATTCAAAAATTGCCGTACCGTAGAGGGAGAAGCCGGAAGCATAGTCAAAGGAGAGCGGAGTTCAGACAAATCGAAAGAGTCAGTCGAAGCCCTGGTACCTGAAGCGGGTGAGGAAACAGCACCAGCAAGAGGTACAGGGGCATCAGGAGTGTCCGAAGAGTGGTCTAAACACAAGGCAGGGTCAGAATGGGGTGCGGTATCAAGAAGGGGCCCGGGGGTAGTGGGTTCATGGACTAGGGCTGCCATGGTTAGGTTACTTCTTTCTTTTTTTTTTCTTAAAAACAAAAAGCAAAGAAAATAAAAATAAAAAAAAAAAAAATAAAAAAAGGGGGAGCAGGGAGGAATAGTTCCCAGGATGGAATGAAAGGGCCGGAAATCTCCCTCCGCGCCCAAGAGGACCTCAGCACCGCTAGTAGCGCAGATGCAGCATGGAACCCGTGCCATACCCTACCCTTCATGCCAGTAAACCAGCAATCCGGGATAGCAACCTCACATCTGCCGAGCTACCTCGGTGGACAAAAGAGAGGGCGGCCGGATATCCGCCACAAAGCATACCTCCTTTGTCCACCACCCCCGGAATCCGAAAGGTGGCTTCCAGAGATACACCCGTCGCCTGAAAGACACCCAAAGCTACTCCGGGATACCGGAGAGGGATCGGGACATCCCCAGGCAATCCAGATTCCACGGCAAACTACGCCACTGCCAAGAACCTCAACGGAATGGGATGGACCCCGGTGTCCTTTCCCCTACCTAGGAACTAGCGCGCCTGTGGGAGAAAGGCCAAAAAGAGGAAGGGCAAAAGGGAGGGGTGGGGAGGAGGAGGAGGAATGGAAAAAGGGGTGGATGGGGAGGATGGGATAGGGGAGGGGAGAATGGGGGGTAATTAGGTTCGGTCTGAGGAAGAAGACCGACAGGGCTAATTCCTCAGACCAAGAGCCTCTTCACCACGCCAAGGAGCCCCCCTTGAAGAGGGAAGGGTGAACAGAGTAGGTTCATCCCTTCCACCTCCATGTGAGGGGGATGGGATAATGAAATTGAGCACTGTACCAAAAAAGGCCTATGCTTCAGGTAGGGATGTGTAAAAGGATACATGTTCAGATGTTGGTAAGTGGGGGAGGGGGGGAGATGAATGCAAAAAGGACTATTACAGTTGGTGTGATAAGTTCATTTAAGTCAGTCAGAGCATCAAAGGTAGGACTTTCAGCAAAGTTAGCAAGAATTGGTGTGGTTAGAGCTGTGGAAATGAATTCTGCATGCCCACTGAAAGGTCAATGTATCTTAGGCTAACCAGCCTAAGAGTGAAGTCCAACAGTCCTCACACTATTTTTCTATGAGGAATTTATGCAAGGCAAATGTGGCTAATACAGTTTGGTGTCTCCCCAATATGAAAGCAGTGGGAAGATGACCAGAAATCTAAATGCAGCTTGGAGAAAAAAAAATTGAACCAACATTGTCAGTGGGACTTTCCCATGGGAAATTGGGAAGTCATGAACATCTTAACAAATGGCTAAGTCAATGTGTTTGTTACCCCTAACATGAAAGTGTCAAGGGAGCTAGAAGGAAAAAAAAAATCCAACAACTGAGTTTACTAGAAATGGGGCATAACCAAAGTTGAATGCAAAGAAACATAAGAACATATTATAATCAAAAAGAAGCGCTAAGCCACAAGGGCTATACAGCGCTGCAGGGTAGGGAAGGAAGCGAGGGTATTGGATGGCAGAAGGGAGGAGGGATGATCAGTAGGTTACAGAAAACAGCGGGGCAGGGGATAGTACGGGGGTAGAGGGTAGCAAGAGATTGAAGTAGAAAGGGCTGAAGGTATCAGAATTTGTGAAGTAAGTCAGCTGTTGTCAAAAAGTCAATGAGAGTCTGGATGAAAGGTGGGTCCATCAGCGAGAAGGGAAGGTAAAGAGAGCAGCAGAGCGAAGACGACGACGGAGGTAAATTCTGCGTGCTCGTTGATAAAGGGGGCAGTCCAAAGAATTTGGCTGATGATAATGGAACTTGGCAATTCTCACAGAGAGGAGCAGGGCGCCTCTCCATGAGATATCCATGAGTAAGACGAGTATGGCCAATGCGAAGACGGGAGAGAGTAGTCCCCCAAACCTCGACACTGGTGATAAGAAGACTGCCAGAAACCTATACCGGGTTTAATAGATTGAAGTTTGTTCCCCGAGCATTTTAGACCAACGTTGTTCCCAACGGGTGTGAAGTTGGGAAGATATTGCAGCATAATAGTCCGTAAATGGAATACCTCTACGTGAAACTGGTAGGTCATGTACTGCTGACCGCGCAGCAGTGTCTGCCTGTTCATTGCCCTGTACGTCAACATGACCAGGGACCCAACAAAAAACAATATCTTTATGCTTGGTAAAGATGGGGCGTAGCCAAAGTTGGATACGGAGGACTAAGGGGCAAGGTGTATCAAATTTCTGTATAGCCTGTAAAGCACTAAGGGAGTCTGAGACAACCACAAATGATGACACAGGCATAGATGCAATACGGATAAGTGCTGTAAGGATGGCATACAATTCAGCAGTAAAAATACTAGCCCAAGATAGTAAATGCCCTTGTACGGGCGCTGTCCGAAACACTGCTGCGAATCCTACACCGTCAGAAGACTTGAGCCATCTGTGTACACGCAAGGCATAGAATGAGAGAGAGTGAAAGTGGTCAAGAAAAGAGAGCGGAAGGACCGAGTATTTGGGGCTTTCGAGCAAGGGAGAGAGAAAAGAACAGACTCGAACAGCGGAATTTCCCCAAGGGGGGGTAGGGAAAAGCGAGATACACATGTACTAGAAAGGGGGAAATTTGAAGAGAAACAAAGCGAAGAAGGCAAGAGGAAGGGACGGAGTAAACGGGGGGCGGCGAACAAAAAAATTATTCTACAAATATCAGTGACCATTCTTAAATGGAAGGATTGCGGAGATATGGAGCGTACATAGAGCGAAGGCAAGGGGCTCACGGCGATGGGAAAAGGGAGGGAAAATTTGCTTCTCATAGAGGCTCTCACGGGGGAAGGCGAAAAGCACCAAGGCATAAACGTAATCCTTTGATGAATGGGGTTAAGGCTGAGAGAGTACAGGAGATGTTGCTGAATAGATCTGGTCACCATAAAAAGTTTCGATAAAAAAAGGGGTGGAATGTAGGCGAAGGAGGGTTCGACGATCACCCCCCATGAAAGATACCGGGGTTTTTAAGAAGGTTCAGCCGGTTTGGACAAGTTGCCTTCAGAGGGTAAGTGGGGTTTCCGGGATAACCTACGATCAAAGAGGGGCCAAAAACTTGACTGTATCACGTTCGGGGATAGGGAGCCATAGAGGTACAAAGGATGATGGGAATAAGAGCGTCTATGAAAGTAAATTTGGTGGGTTTTTTTGTGCTGGAAAAATTTAAAACCCACGGGGGGGCCCCCCAATTTGGGAAACACTGTCGACTGCATGTGGAAAAAAAACCCCTGTAATAAGGTGATAGCCCGACAGGCAATAGGAAGTCATCAACATAGAGTGATGACCAAATATTTTTATGGAAACAAGGCCAAATCATTAATAGCAAGGAGAAAAAGTGTTGTGCTCGAACAATCCCTGGGGGGCAATTTAGCTTGGGTAAAGTCCGGGGAAGCCATTATTAACCCAACACGAAAAGGGCCGTCATTAAAAAATTCTTAAGGAAGGATGGGAGATTGCCTCGAAGGCCTAAGGGTGGGCTTGGGTAAAAAATTTTTACCCCCAAGTTGTGTCTATGCCCTTTTTCAAGGTCAAAAAAAAATGGGAATAATGAGTGGTTTTTTCGCAAAGGCATTACAACAAGGATCCAAGCGTATAAGGGGCTATGGTGAAATCCCCTTAAAAAGCCAATTTACGAGTGGGAGACTGTTGTGGCTCTAAATACCCACTAAAAGTCTATTTATAGGCTTCCATCACTTTGGGAAACTGCACTGGAAAAGCAAGGGACATAGTGGGAAAATTTCATGCCCCTATGCCCGGTTTTCGGAAAGGGAGAACAATGGGGGATTTCCACATTTGGGGAAGAACTCTTGTGACCAAATAAGTTGAAAAGGCTAAGGGGACTGCAAGGGCTGACTGTTTAAAAATTTTTTGTGCATACGAATATCGTGGGGGCCCAGCTGCCGAGATCGGCAACTGAGAGTGTTGCCCCAGTTCTTGAAGTGTAAAAGGCAAAATTATACTGTTCTTTCACTGAGAAAAAAAAACCCAAAGGGGTGCAAACTTTTGGCAGACTTTGAGGAAGAAATGGGGGGGCATAGAGGAGTCCCTGGAAAAACGGACAGAATTGAAAATTTCTTTGGCAAATCTACTTTTGCTATAAACCCTAGAACCCCCCAAAACAGGAGCCAGGTCGGGAAATATTTACCACTTTTTTTCTTTACTTTTTTTCCAGACTGCACTCATAAAAGAAGCAGAGGTGATGGTGGAGACAACTCGCCACAGGGGTTTTTAGCGTCACGGATGACAGGGCGAGCGATCGACGCTTCTGCTTTTAAAAACAAGAAGTCCTCGTGGTTCTATGTACCGGTACCTGCCCCCTGCAGCCTTTCAAACTACTGCACGACACAAGCAGGGACCACCAAAGGCACGCATTTCTGAGTCTGCCCAAATTTGGGGTAAAGAATGAGAAGCTGCAGTTAAAACAGAGGGCGAAAAGGTTAAAAGTCATCTATGAGGGCAAAGAAAGGGAAACCCCTAAAAATAGTTAGGTGGAGTAAAGGTTTCCAAATTTTCCTGATCAAATTGCCAGGGGGAGCGAAGAGGTGGTGAATATGAAGGGGAAGTAAGAATGATTGGGGAAAAATCCTGTCATGCAAGTCCCCGGGAAAAACAGACCAGTGAAGTCTAATGGGGGGGAAGAGCAACTGGAATCGATGAAGAGAGAGTGCAGTCCAGGTCAAAAGGGGGGCGAGTACCTGTATTTAAAACATGGAGGGGGTGGGTGGCAAAAAAAACCTCTAACTGAAAGCCACGGGAATCACAGTGAGACCCCCCCCCCCCCCAAAAGGAAATGGTGGGCATTAAAATCACCAAGTAAAGAATCGGTGGTGGTAATGATGAAACAAGAAAAGCAATATCCGGAATAGATAATGCCCGAGAAGGAGAGAGATATAAAGAACAGAGCATATGCCACCTATGCAATTGGATATGGGCTGCTGTGTAATGCAGCGAAGTACGAACAAATAGCTGATGGTACGGAATATCAGTGCGTAGAAGGGCACTTTCATTAAAGGTCCCATCAGGAAAAGGATCTGAAGAACACAATAAATTATAGCCTGAGATGGGAGAGATAACAGCAGAGTGTAATTTTGGTTCCTGTAAGCAAACACCAACAGGGGAAAGCTGGGAGAGTAACATGTGAAGCTCACCCCGATTACCCGAGGCCGCGTATATTCCACTGTAAATAGGCCATGTTTGGGCAATGATAAAGATACCTAAAAATCCGCAGGTAAGGGTTCCTACGGATTAGGGGGGTTTTAGAAAAGTCCACTGCGGAGGCAGTGGAAAACGTTCAAGCAGCGAAGGAACAGTGCGCTGTGAAGAAAGGAGTTGCGCAGATGGAGTAGAGGAGAGAGAAGGAGCGGAGGGTGGATCAGTGTCCATTGATGGTTTGGTCTCTGCAATATATTCAGAGATTGCTTCAATGTTTCAGAATTCAGAGACGTCGTATGGGAGACAATTTTGGGAAATGGTAGGGGGAGGATGAGTAAAGATTGGAACTGTAATGGACTGTACCAAGGTAGAGGGGGGGGGGGGGGCGAAAGGGTGGAGGGAACTGGAGAAGGGGGGGGAAAGGGGACAGAAGAGGCAGAAAACCTGGGAGGTGGCAGAAGAGGAAGAAACTTGGGAGGGAACAGGGGAGGAAGGTACAGTACGGGGAGGAGGGTGAACCTCTACACTTGTAACAGAGCCAGTGAGAGGGGGAGAACCAGGTACAGGGGACAGGGAAGGGAAAATGAGGTGGAAGATGGGTAGGTGTTAACGGACCTTTTTTTGACTTTTGAGAAGTAGAGGGACGATTGGGGGAGGTGTCATACGAGACTCGTCGCCACTGAGGCTTGTGAGAGAGAACCGAAGAAGCGAGATCAGACTGAGATGGAAGTAGGGACGCTGAGCCGAGGACAAACAAAAGAATTAGCTACAGGGGTGACTATGGGAGAGGTAACCACAGAGGTGGGTGCAGAAGATGGGATTACCAGAAGTGGGGGACGTTTTGAAACACGGGAATAAAAAAACACGAGGTAGTCTCCCTTGGAGGCAGAGATGAGAAACTGCCATGGCATAAGGGAGACCTTCTGCCTCTGAGGTAACCCGGGTTTCCGCTCGTTTAAGTAGACTTGACAACGGCGAGAGTACGAAGGGTGAGCCTCATGACAATTAAGGCAAAAGGGAGGTCGATTGCAAGACGTATTAGAATGGTCATTCGGGACCACAGCTGGGCATTCGGCGATAGATCTGCAATATTTCGTGGATGGCCAAATCGCCAGCAATTTCTACACTGTTGCGGTGTAGGGATCACCTTTCGAACTTGTAACCGATGTCCTGCTAAAAACTGAGGATGGGAGTTCACGGCTGTTCAAAAGTTAAACGAGCCACATTGCTATGGTATCCATCTCCGCCCGCGGGCAGGAAGAACGTAAGTATCTACCTTGAGGATTGGGAGATCTTGGAGTTCCAGCTGTTCAAGAATGTCAGGGCCACATGTCTGAAAATTTTGTTGAACTATGGTATGGGGCAGAATGGACGGGACCACTACAAGAATTGAGGGAATGATACTTTTCAATTAGTTACAGGAAAAAGTATCGATATGGGAAAAGACGAGGAAAGCTCATGAGCCTGGGTAGCATTCTGTATGGTGACGATGGGGTGGGACCACTCTAAAGAGCATGAAAAGAAATATCTTTACCAACATGGCGTAGAGTGCCTTGCCAATACTGTGGTCAGAAAGATAGGCGTAGAGGAAGTTTGGTCGTAAAGTGAAGAATTTAGTCCATTGTGCAGTCTGAAACTGAGCGTGGAAAGGTAGTGAAGGACGTGTCGATCTTTTCTGAGAAGAATGAAAGGTGGAGAAGTATCATCAGCAGGTAATTGGTCGTTGGCGGTTTAGGCGTGGGACCAGAGTTTTGGGCCGACGTGGAACGGGCCGGCGATTCGAAAATTGCCGCACCGTAGAGGGAGAGGCCGGAAGCATAGTCAGAGGAGAGCGAAGGTAGATAAATCTAAGGAGTCGTCGAGGCCTCGTACCTGAAGCAGGTAGAAACGGCACCGGGAAGAGGTACAGAGGCATGAGGAGTGTCCCCCAAAAGTGGTCC
>NC_069446.1:5020588-5038565 GCF_026875155.1 Cherax quadricarinatus
ACTATCACCCCCCTTTTGAACGGGCTGCCTCACCCATGCCTTACAAACATTGTCAAACCAGCCTCTGCTGGCCTTGAATTCACTATCAGCACGGGTTCTGGGAGTTTTTCTTTATAAGATCAGCATGCAACTTCCTTGCCTTTTCAAAAATAATTGTCTCCGAAACACTATCACCTGCCACCTCTTTATCCTTGATCCACACCAGCAGCAACTTCTCAACCTGATCGACTGTTGTTGTCTTTTTTTGGGTGTTAGTAAATCAAACACCTTTCACAACATCAGCTTCCTTGATTTTTTCTTTCTTGCCAGATAGAAGCGATGGTTGACTTGTTTTTTGCCGTACATCCTGGTAAGTTCAACAAGTCGCGCATCAATCTCATATTTTTGTTTTTCCTTCTGTTTGAATGAGCGTGCAGGTTAGTTTTTCACTCAAGCATCAACAAAGCCAGACTGGCTCACCACGCCTGTCGGGGACACTGACAGAGCAGGCTGGTGGACAGGTCCGGTACCCAGTGGTTCGAAAGAGGGGGTGGGGTTTGATAATCGGGAAAAAAATTGGTTTGAAAAATGAGGTTGAAAATTTTGAAGAGTTCGATAATCGATAAGCTCGAAACTCGGGTTCCCACTGAAGTTTATATTCATGGATTCAGGTACAAAACATTGCATTATAGTGTGTGGGGTTGGTTGAGTTTTTTAAAGAATAATGCAAAACTAGGGTACTCTTCTAGATTGACTAGTCATAAAAGTTCTTAAACATTTATAAATTTAAATCTCTGAATTAGATTTTTTTTCACAAACCAGCATACACTGACTCAGTATGTGACAATTTCCCTGGAATTTTTACATCTGATTCTCTACAATAGCTAGTGGTGCAAACTCCCAGAAGTATTTTACTGTACAGCCCAGCCGAACCCAGGTACATCTGCTTATTTTAAGTGAAACATAAATGTGACATTAATTGTCTTAGTCATTCAAGGGATGTGCTTTGATGCCACTGAAGAGCTTTTAAAAAACAAAATTTGGATCTAGCTTTCCCTTTGATCGAATCTCCTATCCCAAGCACTGGAGTTTACCTGGAGTACCTGGAGAGAGTTCCGGGGTCAAAAGCCCCCGCACCCGGTCTGTGACCAGGCCTCCTGGTGGATCAGAGCCTGATCAACCAGGCTGTTACTGCTGGGTGCACGCAAACCACGTACGAGCCACAGCCCGGCTGGTCAGGAACCGACTTTAGGTGCTTGTCCAGTGCCAGCTGGAAGACGCCAGGGGTCTGTTGGTAATCCCCCTTATGTATGCGGGGAGCAGTTGAACATTCTCGGCCCCTGACACTTATTGTATTGTCTCTTAACGTGCTAGTGCACTCCCCATTGGGGGGATGTTGCATCGTCTGCCAAGTCTTTTGCTTTGTAGCGAGTGATTTTCGTGTGCAAGTTCGTACTAGTCCCTCTAGGATTTTCCAGGTGTATATAATCATGCATCTCTCCCGCCTGCATTCCAGCGAATACAGGTTTAGGAACCTCAAGCGCTCCCATAATTGAGGTTTTTTTATCTCCTTTAATGCTCGCCGTGAAGGTTCTCTGTACATTTTCTAGGTCGGCAATTTCACCTGCCTTGAAAGGTGCTGTTAGTGTGCAGCAATATTCCAGCCTAGATAGAACAAGTGACCTGAAGAGTGTCATCATGGGCTTGGCCTCCCTATTTTGAAGGTTCTCATTATCCATCCTGTCATTTTCTAGCAGATGCGATTGATACAATGTTATGGTCCTTGAAGGTGAGATCCTCCGACATGATCACTCCCAGGTCTTTGACGTTGGTGTTTCGCTCTATTTTGTGGCCAGAATTTGTTTTGTACTCTGATGAAGATTTAATTTCCTCGTGTTTACCATATCTGAGTAATTTGAAATTTCTCATCGTTGAACTTTATATTGTACTGTATGACCTAACGCATTTTTTTTGAAAAGAAGCATTTCTTAACAGTTTATCACATCCAATAACCCCCCCCCCCCCCTTGTCTTGCCAACCAGATTTAGGTTTGATTCCTGGGTGGAGCTAGTAGTGTGGGCATATCTATTTACTTCTGCTGCCCCAGTTCGCCTATTGTGGGTCTCAACCTAGCAAAGGACCTCTATTACAGTGACTAAGCATTAGTGGTTTGGCGCACAAACCCGAAGGGCCTGGATTCGAACTGGAAATGATAGAAACATTGGTAATTCCTTATTTCCTGGTGTCCCACCTTAAGTGTGTTTTTGAGCGTCGACACCCCTGCAGCTTAGTCCCTAACAAGGCCCAGTCTATGTACTAACCACAGCCTATTTATTGCCTCCCTTTAAATTTTAAAAATTGTACCTATTTTATCGAGGGTCACATCCTGGGGGAAAATCACAAGACCCCTATGGGCTTCCTTGGGGTTTTCTAACAATGTTGGGCCCAATATGCCTCAAACTACATTCTATCAAACCAAATTAGGTTTCTGGCCTTCTGTCATAAAGGGTTTTGGGAACAACGCTCTCCCGTCTCCACATCGGCACACCCTTCTCACTCGTGGGTATCTCATGGAGTGGCACCCTGTTCCACTCTGAGAATTGTCCAATTTCAATTCTCCATATTCTATTGGGGACTGTCCTGCCCTATCAACGAGCATGCAGAATTTCCTCTGACGTCGCAACCGCTCTAACACCCTTATTTATCTTCCCTCCATGCTGATGGCCCCAACCTTTGACTCAGCCCTCCCTCTATGGCTTTTTGACAGCAACTGATTTATTACACAAACTTTTATAATACTTTCTTTAGCACCCTCACAGCCCTAACTCTACCTCTGTTATCCTCCCCCTTGTTTATAATACGATTCCCTGCATCATCCCCCTGCCCTGCAGTGCAGAAATGACCCTTATGGGTTTAGCATTTCATTATAAAAACTGGGTTATCTAGATAAATAATTTTAATAAATTAAATCCTGGGAATAAGCCAAATTACTGTGAGTTACCATTAATAACCCTCCTTTTAAAAAAATAACTTTAATGATTTATTCTTACCCTGCTGTGTCACAGTCGAAGTTTTCATTAGCGTCTCTGTAACGAACTTCGTTTTTGTTTTCCATCTGCGTCACTGTGACGTACTGAGTCTGCGTCTGCACCAGCTGGTCGATGATGGTGGAGTACGCTGTCACCACCTTGGTGTTCAGTTGCGTCACAGTGCTGGTGACAGTTACGGTGGGAGCGTAGCATGGTGTGGGAGGCGGGTACTGAGCATCACACACGCCCACAACCACAGCACATCCCGCAACGCACAGCAACGCTACGTTCATCTGCAACCACACACTTCATTACACACCAGGAACATAAAAAAAAATCTTGAAAATTATATTCACAGGCAAGTACTAAACTCGTATGGACCATTCAATAACTAGCCTATTTAAAAAAAGGGCCAAAAACCATATGGTTTATATTCATACTGCGAAATTATTACATTTATCCAGGAACGCTAATCCGTCTGAGAAATGGAGTCGATCAGGTTAATTATCCCAAGAAAAATGATAATAGTTCCAATTTTCTTGGATCAAAGCATCGAGGCACCTATGAGACGGGACCGAGGAACCTCAAATGACCATACGGGTTTAGTCCTCTTAAATTTAATAATACAATATGGCTTCCCAATGGACAATCCCTTTTCCCTCTTCAAGAGGGGAAGTCTTAAGACAAGGGCTATTAATCCAAGTCGATAACAGATTTAGCCTTAAATCATAATTATTATTATTTATTAACCCAAAGGGAATTGAACCGTCTTCCTTTTTTTTATATAATCTGAATGCCTCACATTCCCAGTTATATGACCCAAAATAGATTTAGAGCTCCCCTCCCCAAGAATGTACAAGCAATCATAACAAACCCTTTTTTCATAAAGCTATCAGCTCTTAAAATTAATGCCGTTGGGTAAAAGCATACCAAAGCTTTCACGGAAAAAAAAATAGAATAACATTGGCTTCAACAACAACCCAATGGGATTATTGTTTGAGTGTGTGGGATACACCAGTGTTGAACGTTTGAAGCCCATGGGCTATGGCTGTAAGTTATAAACGACAACCTTGGAGGAAGAAAACTGTACCAAGTAATGACCGGCTCTACAATAGTCAAATATTTTCAGTATTCTCAAAAAGACCCTTAAAAGTAGTGTTGTCATTTTCGTGAATAAATATTAATTCCAATGGAGTTCAATGGACCTCTAACTCTGCACTTGTAAATACAATCAGTATATTAACAGCAGCCGTTTCCCACCAGGACAAATTGATTCAAATACATCTGCTGCCCGTTCACCTAGTAATAGGAAAGGACCTAGTGAAAATAAGTCTCACTAGACATTGTTAAGTTATCCTAGTTAATAACTCTAAAGTGTATCTTCACTTTGCTGGATGAGACGTTTACTGCTGACTACACGTACCTTGTTTGTATCTCAGTAAGGATCTCCTAACTTGTCTTCTGCAAGCTCAAGATCACACATATATAGGAGACTGAAGTAAAGGGAGGGACTTGTCACCTTCACGGGGAGGAGTTGGTGTCATCTGGAGGCGGTCTTCGGACAAAAGGGAGGGGCGAAAGAGGAAAAAGTATCAATATGTGCACACTGCTCGGTTTGAGTAAGAAGAAAGTAGAAGAGGCGAGAGCGAGACTTGTGGTCAGCAGCTAGGACTCTGTGTACCATGTGAGCCAGCATCTGCGTTTAGCTGGGTAGCAATAGTATGTAGTAGTATTATATATTATTATATACTTAACATAAAGATCATACAGGAAACAATGTGAAAATAATTTGTCCAGCGTATTTCACTTTAGCTGAAGAATGTTGGCCCCTTAAAGGATGATTTCCTTTCGTAGGACAAAAAAAAAAAAGCTTTTGATCTGAGGAATTTGATCAAATCTAATTCCTATAAACTTCCCCTCGTGACCTTGGATAAAGACCTGTTCAAAGCACTTTACCTCTTATGTGCAACCCATTTTTGAGTATGCAGCATCGGTGTACAACCATGTCCTTGTAAAAAAAAAAAGTATCAGGAGTGGGACCGAAGAGAGGTAAAACTGAGAAGAATGCGAGAATGAGGCCTCGTTTCTCTGGAGAACAAAACCAAGAGGAACTAAGATCCAAACATGCACAATAGTACGGGGTATGAACAAGTTAGGCTCTATCACAGATGCAACAGGAAATCACACACCCAGATGAACCAATGAAGACAAGTGGAAGCAGACTCCATACTGGATCTCAAAAGCAGACGAGGTATAATCACGTCAGTTGGTCTAAAGTTAGGAGTGGGTACCAAGAGCTGGATCTCATCCCGACTTGACCGATTAATCGGATAACTACAGTGGTAAGAGCGTTCAACACATGTCACATGTTCAATGCAGAGTTGAACACGTTTCTGCTTATGGCACTAGTGAGCATAGTGATGGAAGGCTCCTGGCTACCCCTCAGTGTGTGGTGGACTTCTAGGGCCCCCCACTGAGTGGATTCCTGGGACTCCCCTGTGAGGCGGGGCTCCTGGGGCCCCCTGTGGGGTGGGGCTCCTGGGCCCCCCTGTGGTGGGGCTCCTTGGGCCCCCTACTGTGGTGGGCTCATGGGGACCCCCACTGTGTGGTGGGCTCAAGGGGACCCCTCACTGTGGTGGGCTCAAGGGGACCCCTCACTGTGGTGGGCTCAAGGGGACCTTCACTGTATGGTGGGCTCAAGGGGACCCCTCACTGTGGTGGGCTCAAGGGGACCTTCACTGTATGGTGGGCTCCTAGGCCCGTGTGGTGGGCTCTTGGGGCCCCCTCACAATGTGTGGGCTCCTGGGGCCCCCTCACAATTGTGTGGGCTCCTGGGGCCCCCTCACAATTGTGTGGGCTCCTGGGACACCCTCACAATTGCGTGGTGGTTCCTGGGCCCTCACAGTGGTGTGACTCCTGGGGCATCACAATGTTGGTGACCCCTGAGGCCCTCATATTGTGTGGTGGACTCCTAGGGGCCCTCATATTGTGTGGTGACTCCTGGGGCCTCTCAATATGTGTGGACTCCTGGGCCCTCATAATGTGTGGACTCCTGGGGCCCTCAATTGTGTGGACCCTGGGCCCACACTGTGTGCGCTCCTGGGGCCCCTCATGTGTGGTAGGCTCCTGGAGCCCTCTGTGTGTTGGACTCCTGGGGCCCTCTGTGTGGTGGACTCCTGGGCCCTCAGTGGGTGGTGGACTCCTGGGCCCCATGTGTGGTGGACTCCTGGGCCCTCAGTGTGTGGTGGACTCCCTGGGGCCCTCAGTGTGTGGTGGACTCCTGGGGCCCTCAGTGTGTGGTGGACTCCTGGGGCCCTCAGTGTTGGTGGACTCCTGGGGCCCTCATGTGTGGTGGACTCCTGGGCCCCAGTGTTGGTGGACTCCTTGGGCCCTCAGTGGTGGACTCCTGGGGCCCTCATTGTGTGGGGGACTCCTGGGCCCTCAGTGTGTGGTGGACTCCTGGGGCCCTAAATTTGTGTGGTGGACTCCTGGGCCCTCAGTGTGTGGTGGACTCCTGGGGCCCTCAGTGTGTGGTGGACTCCTGGGGCCCTCAGTGTGTGGACTCCTGGGGCCCTCAGTGTGTGGTGGACTCCTGGGGCCCTCAGTGTGTGGTGGACTCCTGGGGCCCTCAGTGTGTGGTGGACTCCTGGGGCCCCTCATGTGGGGTGGACTCCTGGGCCCTCAGTGTGTGGTGGACTCCTGGGGCCCTCAGTGGGGTGGACTCCTGGGCCCTCAGTGTGTGGTGGACTCCTGGGGCCCTCAGTGTGTGGTGGACTCCTGGGGCCCTCAGTGTGTGGTGGACTCCTGGGGCCCTCAGTGTGTGGTGGACTCCTGGGGCCCTCAGTGTGTGGTGGACTCCTGGGGCCCTCAGTGTGTGGTGGACTCCTGGGGCCCTCAGTGTGTGGTGGACTCCTGGGGCCCTCAGTGTGTGGTGGACTCCTGGGGCCCTCAGTGTGTGGACTCCTGGGGCCCTCAGTGTGTGGTGGACTCCTGGGCCCTCAGGGGTGTGGTGGACTCCTGGGCCCTCAGTGTGTGGTGGACTCCTGGGGCCCTCAGTGGGTGGTGGACTCCTGGGCCCTCAGTGTGTGGTGGACTCCTGGGCCCTCAGTGTGTGGTGGACTCCTGGGGCCCTCAGTGTGTGGTGGACTCCTGGGGCCCTCAGTGTGTGGTGGACTCCTGGGGCCCTCAGTGTGTGGTGGACTCCTGGGGCCCTCAGTGTGTGGTGGACTCCTGGGGCCCTCAGTGTGTGGTGGACTCCTGGGGCCCTCAGTGTGTGGTGGACTCCTGGGGCCCACACAGCGTGTGGAGGGTCATAGGCAGCCCACAGCCAAACCACCTGCTGCTATTCCATCATTTCCTGAATCATAAACAGTTGCAGAATTGGGAAACTTGTGATAATTTTTTCAGAGATGTCAGTACTGTACCAGGATTTTTTTTTACTCCAGAATATTTCCGTGTTATTGAATATAAAAATTATCCTGTTGATGGTGATAAGTCTGTTCACTATGTATTTAGATTATGCAATAATCGCTAATGAGCGATGAATGATGCAGAATAACCACAGGGGGAGTTGAATTACAGCTCTAGGTGTTTCGTGTTGCAATCAACACATCAGGAGCTTGCAATATTGCAGAAATGAGTAGGAAGTCCAGGCAGATTCGTTAAGGGAAACTATCCATTCTGAATAGTGGTTAACCTGAGCGAATCTGCCTGGACTTCCTACTCATTTCTGCAACACTGCGAGCTCCCTATGTGTTGACTGCAATACGAAAGGCCTAGAGCTATCATTCAACTCCCCCAGTGATTATTTTGCATGTAATTTCATATTTACTTATTGTATATTTATTATTTACTAACGACTTATTTACTTATGACGTATTACTCTGTGTACCTTGTATCTATTATATTTACGGGGAACCACTAACCTTTCACGGGGTTATCCAGAGCTTCAATGGGAGGTAATATTTTCATCACTGTACTTTCAATTTGTTTGTTCCCCCAAATTACACAAAATACAAAGGGTGGCAAAACCAGGAATTTAAATGAAAAAGTAAGTGTGAAGCAATTTCTTTCAAACCTTTAAATAAGATACGTGAGGGAAGTACAGTGCTAACACTATGAAGGGTGGGTGGGGATGTTGCTGCTCCCTGGTCATTTGACCTGTGATGGCCGCACACAAGTACTGAAGGAACGGTGGTAATTACGTCTCCTCTAAGCCATCACCCTACTGCGGGAGGCGGCATGTGGCGAAAAAGGGCAATTATATAAATGTGGCGAAAAAGGGCAATTATATAAATGTGACTTAAAAAACAGTAAAGATAATCTGAGGTGTTGGACTATATAAAATTAACTAAGCAATGTTTTCGCCAGTAAAATCCCACGTACCAATGCCCGTGCCGGGGACTACCTAGATGGGAATTTCCCAAATTCCTTCTATCTTGTACCAACTGAGCCCACGGAAGTCACAGCGATCATAAAGTCACTTAAAAGTAACTCGGGGAATGTCCCCACGTCCCGCCATTATTGTACAAGCGAGCGGCCCATGTCCTTTCGCATGCTATTACATTACTTTTTAACAAGTCACTAGAAACTAGCACTTTCCCGACACTACTCAACACAGCAAGGGTTACACCAATACATAAAGGTGGTGACCCTACAGACGTAAACAACTATAGGCCAATATCAAACTTACCATTGCTATCCAAAATATTCGAGAAACTCGTGCACAGGAGACTATTCATTTATAACGTCACAAAACATACTCAACCCCTGCCAATTTGGATTCAGGAAAAATAAAAGCACTAATGATACAATTATAAAAATGCTAGACCTGCTTTACACAGCATTGGAAAATAAAGAATATCCGCTAGGAATTTTTATTGACCTAAGAAAAGCGTTTGACACAGGGCACTGTGCGTAGCACTTAAAACCTGAAGAAGTCTTGAAAGCTCAGCTGAAAGCCAAATACAAGTTACTGGAAGCCAGGCTGGGGCAGGAAAACCCTGCACCTCCTCCAAGTTATCAACAAGATACACAAGATCAAACACTAAGTATAGCCCCCACAGGAAGAGAAAACTTACCACCAGAACAATGTGAACGCAGTGCTGATGTCTTCACAAGGTTAAGCAAAACTGGAGATACGAAATCCACCAAACACCTGGAAACTACAAAGAAAGCTGGGGCAGTAAAACCTTCATCCCTTCACCGAGGAATTGGAGAGTTAGTCTTCGTATTCGTCAAGTTACACGACTGGTTTGCTCAGATATCTACCGAGTAGACCACGGCATCCTACTCCACAAACTTGACCACTATGGTATAAGAGGCCATGCGCTTGCATATTTTAAATCCTACCTTTCTAATAGGTATCAGTATGTCACCATTAAAGACACAGCCTCATCAATACCTAGTTGTACTTTAGCTCATTCCAGCACAACACATAGACAACACCAACTTCATTATGTGTAGTGACTATACTCTACATGACCAAAATGCTATAGCTATACACATGTCCAAACTTCCCACCACTACAGATATCAGTACTAAAACTCAACCCACAACTCAGGATATAAATAACCATAATTTAAACCTAGAAGATGATTGATCACATTGACCCTGATCTAAACCTCCATAATCTGACACACAATCAAAACCTATTGGAAAGTAACTGCCTTTACTACACAGCATCACAAGCCAGCACTATCCTAAACAATGATAAAAGTCTATCAGTACTTAACTACAACATTAGGTCCTTAAGCAAACACTATGAATGACCTCCCTGGCACCCCTTGAATCACTAAAGACACCCTTCTGCTTTATTCTTACTGAGACCTGGCTTAAGCAGGACATAATAGATATCTACCCTCTACCAGGATACACAGCAATCCACAACTGCAGACCATACCAAGTTGGGGTGGCATTGCAATCTATTACTCTAACCAATTATCTTGTATTAGCACCACTTGCTTTAGTGATGAATATGGAGAATACATTTTGCAAATTTTTTACTGTAAAAAACCTTAAGACCCCTATAACAATCGGTGCCATTTCCCGATACCCACACAAACATCCCAAATTTCAGTGAGAAACTAAGTACTAATAACAAACAGACAAATGAATAAGCACCACCTTCTCTTAGTTTGGAGATTTTCAACATCAACCTTGGCCTACTAGATGATCAGCCTGTAACTGATTTCATCAACCAATATGAACAACACACTTCTCATACCAACAATAACAAAACCCAACCAGGCTCACTGAAACAAGTGCAACCATAATATGACCACATATGGACCAATATACTAGCCCCCCTTAAATCTGGGATAATCACAGATACACTACAGACCACTACCCTACCTTCCTCTTGACAAACATTAGTAAACCACCACTTGAATACAACAAAGTTTCATTTAGACCCATGATGAGGCCTCAATAAGGAAGTTCACAGCTGACCTAGAGACTGTTGACTGGCCAAACAGAATTCTCCAAGGCCAAGGGTATTGATGATTGGACAGACTTTTTTCTTAACAAATTACTTAGACTATACAACAAACATTGTCCTATAAAAACGAAACAGATCACAAACGGCTTGGTTGCCCATGGCTAACCAGCACCATTCTGAAATCCATTGATAAGAAACACCAATATGAAAAGCAATATAGACGGCTTAATACACAAAGATATTCTTAAACACTATTCTTCAGTCCTCACCAAAGTAATAAAGAAAGCCAAACAACTATACTACTCCAGTAGATTCACTGACACAAGAGGGATATAAAAAAGACCTGGAAAACACTCTCAGATTTAGGGACCCACAAACTGAAAAAAAACAAAGAATATTGCCCTAACAAACCTAATGAAACACCACTGGGGGAATAAATCACAAGGGTATTAAAAGAGGTCAACCAAAAAAACCCCTGCAAAAAAACCTGAACAACGATGGGGAAAAATTAAATTCCGGTCTGAAAATGGACGCCTTAACGGATTGTCAAAATTGGTTGGAATGATGCCTGTATGTCAGAAATGGGGGCGATGGCTGTCCTGGAGCAGTAATGGGGAAGCTGAAGGGGCTGTCCTGGAGACAGTAATGGGAAGCTGAGGTGCGCCCGGGGGACCCTAATGGTGAAGGGGGATGCTGTCCTGGGAAAACAGTAATGGGAAAACTGGGGATGCTCGCAAAGGGCTTTGGGAAAAGTAATGTGAAGCTGGGGATTTTGTTTCCCGGTAGTCGGAATATACGCAGGAAGGAATTTCATATGAATACCGCATAGGGAGAGCCATAGTAGGGAAACAAGTGTAGTCAAAGAAAGATAAAACCAATATTTCAAAATAGAAATACCGCAGAAAATAGCAAACAAAGAGGACTCCACTAGCAAAAGTGAGAATTTACCAAAAACAAAATGGTGGAGTCCATTTTGTGCTAGGGAGGATTTGAAGAAGACAGGGAAACATGGGACCAACAGGGAATACAGTCACAGAAACCCAAGGCAAACGGGAAAACCCAAACCTGTGCACATACTATGCACTCGGAATCTGCTGGCATGGGAAATCTGAAAAACAGATGGGACGTGCAACTATGACCACCCTAGGAAATGCCATGCCCATAGGACAACAGGAAATGCAAACTCCCTTCTGTAAGCTTTTTCACCCTAACTGTGTCCTCTTCAGTACAGGAAAACTGTGCTAAAAAACTTAAATTGCCAGGCATACATCTAAGGGACAAAAAATACAAAACATCCAGCCTGGAAAACCTGGGTAGCCCACAGCCACTCAAAGGGAAGGTTTTTTAGTGCCAGGAAGGAAAAAAAACTGGCAGGAAATGCAGAAATCTACACCAAATCCATCATTCCTGGAGTGAACCACAGTCGATGGCTCCCACTCCCCAAAACCCAAAAGATACAAACTAATGCCGGAAAAAAAAATCCCCCCCATTTCCACAATACCCACCTCCGATAACATCTTCCTTTGCAAATATACAGGTCTAAAGCCAGCAACAAACAACAATACCTTTCATCCGGGACTGCTTTCAGAGGCAAAGGCAATGTTCGCGGCTTTCACTGAGACCCACTAAAGGATCACTTGACAAAGAAATATGATCCCAGGTTACACCATAAAAGAGTGACAGAGGAACAGGCAAAAGGGGGGGTTGCCCGTACATTTTCAGAGTCACTGTTTGCAAGAACTGCTAAATGCCTCAAATGATGTAGTGGAAGTTTTTAGCAGTAAAGGTCGAGAACCAAAACTAGTCATTGTGATAGCACAAGCCTCCGGATGCAACATCCCAGGGAATTCCAGAACAGCGTTAAAAATTGACCACGTCTGGAAAACTTCCAGCTCCTGCACCAACATCTTGCTCCTGGGGATTTCAACTTAAGGCACCTAAAATGGAGGAATATAGCAAATAATATTGTTGCAGTAATAACACCAGGAGGCAGCTCTGATGAAAACTCACACTCACGCGAGCTTTTAAATCTCTGCACAAATATTCAATTTAAACCAGCAATAAATAAGAGCCTACTAGACTGGAGAATACACTAGACCTCATCTTCACTAACAATGATGATCTGATAAGAAATATCACCATATCAAAAACAATATACTCAGATCACAACATAATTGAGGTTCAGTCATGTATGCGCGGAGCCCCAGACCGACATAATGAGATTAGTCACGAGGAGCATTCACCAAATTCAACTTCAATAACAAAAACATAAAGTGGGACCAAGTAAACCAAGTCCTAACCGATATAAGCTGGGAAGATATACTAAGCAACACAGACCCCAACTTATGCCTAGAACAGATTAACTCGGAGCACTCGATGTATGCACAAGGCTTATTCCTCTAAGAAAAGGAGGAGTAGAGTAAAACAGAAAGAGACAGGCGCTCCCTTTACAGGCGACGGAAAAAGAAATAACAAGCGGCTAAAAGAGGTCAATATATCTGAAATGCGTAGGGAGACACTGGTCAAGAAATAGCAAGCATCGAACTTAAGCTAAAAGAATCCTTTAGGAGTCAGGAATCGCGGGAAGAACTAAAAGCCATAAATGAAATCGAAAGAAACCCAAAGTATTTCTTCTCCTATGCCAAATCAAAATCGAGAACAACGTCCAGTATTGGGCCCCTACTTAAACAAGATGGGTCCTACACAGATGACAACAAGGAAACGAGTGAGCTACTCAAGTCCCAATATGACTCAGTTTTTAGCAAGCCGCTAACCAGACTGAGAGTCGAAGATCAAAATGAATTTTTTATGAGAGAGCCACAAAATTTGATTAACACAAGCCTATCCGATGTTATCCTGACGCCAAATGACTTCGAACAGGCGATAAATGACATGCCCATGCACTCTGCCCCAGGCCAGACTCATGGAACTCTGTGTTCATCAAGAACTGCAAGAAGCCCTATCACGAGCCTTTTCCATCCTATGGAGAGGGAGCATGGACACGGGGGTCGTCCCACAGTTACTAAAAACAACAGACATAGCCCCACTCCACAAAGGGGGCAGTAAAGCAACAGCAAAGAACTACAGACCAATAGCACTAACATCCCATATCATAAAAATCCTTGAAAGGGTCCTAAGAAGCAAGATCACCACGCATCTAGAAACCCATCAGTTACACAACCCAGGGCAACATGGTTTAGAACAGGTCGCTCCTGTCTGTCTCAACTATTGGACCACTACGACAGGTCCTAAATGCACTAGAAGACAAAAAAAATGCAGATGTAATATATACAGACTTTGCAAAAGCCTTCGACAAGTGTGACCATGGCGTAATAGCGCACAAATGCGTGCTAAAGGAATAACAGGAAAAGTCGGGCGATGGATCTATAATTTCCTCACTAACAGAACACAGAGAGTAGTCGTCAACAGAGTAAAGTCCGAGCAGCTACGGTGAAAAGCTCTGTTCCACAAGGCACAGTACTCGCTCCCATCTTGTTTCCATCCTTATATCCGACATAGACAAGGATGTCAGCCACAGCACCGTGTCTTCCTTTGCAGATGACACCCGAATCTGCATGACAGTGTCTTCCATTGCAGACACTGCAAAGCTCCAGGCAGACATCAACCAAATCTTTCAGTGGCTGCAGAAAACAATATGAAGTTCAACGATGAGAAATTTCAATTACTCAGATATGGTAAACATGAGGAAATTAAATCTTCATCAGAGTACAAAACAAATTCTGGCCACAAAATAGAGCGAAACACCAACGTCAAAGACCTGGAGTGATCATGTCGGAGGATCTCACCTTCAAGGACCATAACACTGTATCAATCGCATCTGCTAGAAAAATGACAGGATGGATAATGAGAACCTTCAAAACTAGGGAGGCCAAGCCCATGATGACACTCTTCAGGTCACTTGTTCTATCTAGGCTGGAATATTGCTGCACACTAACAGCACCTTTCAAGGCAGGTGAAATTGCCGACCTAGAAAATGTACAGAGAACTTTCACGGCGCGCATAAGGGAGATAAAACACCTCAATTATTGGGGAGCGCTTGAGGTTCCTAAACCTGTATTCCCGGGAACGCAGGAGGGAGAGATACCATGAATTATATACACCTGGAAAATCCTAAGAGGGACTAGTACCGAACTTGCCACGAAAATCACCCATACGAAAGCAAAAGACTTGGCAGACGATGCACCATCCCCCCAATGAAAAGCGGGGGTTGTCACTACACGTTAAGAGACCATACAATAAGTGTCAGGGGCCCGAAAACTGTTTCAACTGCTCCAGCACACATAAGGGGGATTACCAACAGACCCCTGGCAGTCTTCAAGCTGGCACTGGACAAGCACCTAAAGTCAGTTCCGGATCAGGCGGGCTGTGGCTCGTATGTTGGTTTGCGTGCAGCCGCAGCAACAGCCTGGTTGATCAGGCTCTGATCCACCAGGAGGCCTGGTCTCAGACCGGGCCGCGGGGGCGTTGACCCCCGGAACTCTCTCCAGGTAAACTCCAGGTAAACTGCATCCCACTGACACAGCTAACAAGATAAACGACTTCTTCTCAACCATAGGTTCAAATCTCGCCAATAAAATCCCATGCACCAATGCCATCCGGGGACTAACCTAGATGGGAATTTCCCAAATTCCCCTTCTATCTTGCTCCAACTGAGCCCACGGAAGTCACCGAGATTATAAAGTCACTTAAAAATAACTCAGGGAATCTGTCTCATGTCCCACCATTATTGTACATGAGAGCGGCCCATGTCCTCTCGCATGCTATCTCATTACTTTTTAACAAGTCACTAGAAACTAGCACTTCCCGAACTACTCAAGACGGAAAGGGGTTACACCAATACATAAAGGTGGTGACCCTACAGATTTAAACAACTATAGCCAAATATCAAACTTACCTTGCTATCCAAAATCTTTGAGAAACTCGTGCACAGAAAAACTATATTCATTTATAACGGCACAAACATACTCAACCCCTCCCAAATTTTGGGATTCAGGAAAAATAAAAGCACTAACGATGCAATCATAAAAATGCAGATCTGCTTTACACGCATTGGAAAATAAGGAATATCCACTAGGAATTTTTATTGACCTAAAAAAAAGCTTTTGACACAGTAGACCACGCACCCTACCCCACAAATTTGACCATTATGGTATAAGAGGCCATGCGCTTTCATATTTCAAATCTTACCTTACTAATAGGTATCAGTATGTCACCATTAAAGACACAGCATCAACAACACAGCCACTTGATACTGGAGTTCCGCAGGGAAGTGTCCTTGTCCCCTGCTCTTCCTCATATACATCAATGATCTTCCAAACGTATCTCAACACCTGAACCCCATTCTCTTTGCTGACGACCACGGGCTTTGTCATCTCTCACCCTAATCTTGCCCCCCTCAACACCATTGTTAATGAGGAGCTGATCAAAATATCGACTTGGATGACAGCCAATAAACTTACGCCTTAACACTGACAAAACCTACTAATTATGTTTGGTAGCAGAGCAGTGTGCAAATTAACATTAAGATCGACAACACTCCCAATTGCCAGGCATAATGAGGGCAAATTCCTAGGCCTATACCTCGACAACAACCTGAACTTCAGCACCCATATCCAACACATAACCAAAAAAGTATCCAAAACGGTTTGGGATCCTCTCCAAGATACGATGCTACTTGCCGCAAACTGCCCTTTCCACACTATACCATTCACTTATATATCCATACCTCACCTAAAGCTATCTGTGCTTGGGGTTCAACTGCGCAACACACCTAAAGCCAATAATAACCCAACAAAAAGCTGCAGTAAAATAATCACTAAATCCCATCCCTGACAACAAACCCCCCCCCCCACTCTCCATAGATCTAAACTTACTCCCTGTTCAGTACATCCACACTTCAGGTCACTTGTTCTATCTAGGCTGGAATATTGCTGCACACTAACAGCACCTTTCAAGGCAGGTGAAATTGCCCACCTAGAAAAATGTACAGAGAACTTTTACGGCGCACATAACGAGATAAAACACCTCAATTATTGGGAGCGCTTGAGGTTCCTAAACCTGTATTCCCTGGAACGCAGGAGGGAGAGATACATGATTATATAACCTGGAAAATCCCAGAGGGGCTGTACCGAACTTGCACACGAAAATCACTCACTACGAAAGCAAAAGACTTTGGGAGACGATGCACCATCCCCCCAATGAAAAGCAGGGGTGTCCCCTAGCACGTTAAGAGACCATACAAATAAATGTCAGGGGCCCGAGACTGTTCAACTGCCTCCCAGCACAAAATAAGGGGGATTACCAACAGACCCCTGGCAGTCTTCAAGCTGGCACTGGACAAGCACCTAAAGTCAGTTCCTGATCAGCCGGGCTGTGGCTCGTACGTTGGTTTGCGTGCAGCCAGCAGCAACAGCCTGGTTGATCAGGCTCTGATCCACCAGGAGGCCTGGTCACAGACCGGGCCGCGGGGGCGTTGACCCCCGGAACTCTCTCCAGGTAAACTCCAGGTTACTACTGTGCAATCTACATCTACAGGACCTTAAATTCCAATATTAACCTTGACCTAAAACGCTTTCTTGGTAGTTGCGACAGAACCCACAGGCACAACACCAGACACAAACATCTCTATGACATTCCCCGTGTCCGACTAAACCTTTACAAAAATTCAATGTATGTCAAAGGCCCTAAAATCTGGAACACCCTACCTGAAAATTCTAAAACTGCAGACACATTCATCACCTTCAAAACTACCATCAGAAAACATCTTATCTCCCTGATACACTCTGTCAACTAATTACACGAATACCACCTGGTGGTTAACACTTACACTCACTCACCCATTTGACCATAAACAGAAATATCAATCTCAATCTCAAAATAATGAATCTTAACTAGTCATAAGTTGGCCTGTATACTCCAATACTGAAACTATGTATAGTGCCAAAACAAAAGCATTCACATTGCTAAACTCACAAACTAGTATTTAGTCACTTAGCCATAATACCAACTTACCTCATAATTTTGTAATATTTTAAACTTAAGATTTAAGTCTGCCCGAAATGCCTAGCCATGCTAGGTGTTCTAGTGGTACACTCTGTAATTATTATTTTACTACATGTAAACCACACAATAACCAAATTCTGTAAACTCAGCATTGTAATCCTTATAGAGAATAAACTTTGAATTTGAATTTGAACTTGATACTGGAGTTCCGCAGGGAAGTGTCCTTGGACCCCTGCTCTTCCTCATTTACATCAATGATCTTCCAAACATATCCCAACACCTGAAACCCATTCTCTTTGCTGACGACACGACTTACGTCATCTCCCACCCTAATCTTGCCACCCTCAACACCATTGTTAACGAGGAGCTGCTCAAAATATCGACTTGGATGACAGCCAATAAACTTACACTTAACACTGACAAAACCTACTATATTGTTTGGTAGCAGAGCAGGTGTTGCACAACTTAACATTTTAAATGACAACACTAATTGCCAACTAATGAGGGC
>NC_069446.1:5039065-5229065 GCF_026875155.1 Cherax quadricarinatus
TCCAGATGACACCAACTCCCCCCGTGAAGGTGACAGTCCTCCCTTTACTTCAGTCCCTATTATGGGTGATTTTGAGCTTGCAGAAGAAAGTTAGGAGATCCTTACTGAATAAAAAAGGTACGTGTAGCAGCAGTAAACGTCTCATCAGCAAAGTAAAGATACATTTTAGAGTTTTTAAACTAGGATAACTTAACAATGTCTAGGGAAATTTTTTTCACTGGGCCTTTTCCTTTAAAGGGTAAAACGGCAGCAGATGTATTTGAATCAATTTGTCCGGGTGGGAAAACGGTGCTTTTAATATACTGATTGTTTTTCAAGTGCAGAGTTAGAGGTCCATTGAACCCCTTTGGGATTAATTTTTATTCAAAAAATGAAAAACATACTTTAAGGGTCTTTTTGGAATATGAAAAATATTTGAATTGTGGCGGTCATATATTTGGGTCAGTTTTCTTCCTCCAAGGTTGTCGTTTATAATTACACCATACCCCAGGGGCTTAAAACGTTAAAACAGGGTGTATCCCACACACTCAAAAATAATCCCATTGGGGGATTGTTGTTAACCCAAATTGTTTTTCTATTTTTTTTTCCGTGAAGTTTGGTATGCTTTTACCGAACGGCAAAATTTTTAAGGGAAACGCTTTGAAAAGGTAGTTATGTTTGCTTGTACATTTTTGGGGAGGGGAGCTCTAAATCTATATGGGTCTAAAAGGGGGAATGTGAGGCTTTCGATTCTATAAAAAAATGGAAGACAGGTTAATTTCCCCTTGGATTAATAAATAATAAAAATTTTGTTTAAAGGGCTAAATCTGTATCGACTTGGTTAATACCCCTTCGTTTAAAGACTTCCCCTTTTAAAGAGAAGGCTTTGTATTGGGAAGCCAATTTATTATTAAATTTAAGGGACAAACCCCCCCGTCGGGTCTAGGGGTTTCCCTCGGTCCTGCCCAAAGGGTCCCCTCGTGCCTTGATCCAAGAATTGGAACTTTATCTTTTTTTTTGGATAATTAACTGATCGACTCCCCTTTCTCAGAGGAATTAGCGTTCCTGGATAAATGTAAAAATTTCGCAGTATGAAAAATCCCTTGGTTTAGGCCCTTTTTTTTTTCAAGGCTAGTTTTTGAATGGTCCATACGAGTTTAGTTTCCCTTTAAAAAAAATTTTTTTTAAAAAAATTTTTTTTTGTTCCTGGTGTGTTTAGTGGTGGTTGCGTGCGTGGTTGCTGTGGTTTGGGGGTGTGTGGGGTTTGGGCGGGGGACCCATCACCCCCCCCTCCCCCACCAGCACGCCCCCCCGTAACTTCACCCCCAAATTACCCAAATAAAAAGTTTACGGTTTCCCCCCTACCACTTCAAACCCCCAATCTTTTCCCCTTTTCCCAAAAACAAAAAAATTTTAAAAACCAATAAAAAATCCAAAAACCCCCCCCCCCCCCCCCCCCCCCCCCCCCCCCCCCCCCCCCCCCCCCCCCCCCCCCCCCCCCCCCCCCCCCCCCCCCCCCCCCCCCCCCCCCCCCCCCCCCCCCCCCCCCCCCCCCCCCCACCCCCCCCCCCCCCCCCCCCCCCCCCCCCCCCCCCCCCCCCCCCCCCCCCACCCCCCCCCCCCCCCAAACCAAAAAAAAAAAAAACCAAAAAAAAACCCCCCCAAACCCAAAAAAAAAAAAAAAAAAAAACCCCCCCAATTATTTTAAATTAAACCAAAGGGGCAGGGGGGGGTGATGCAGAATCGTATTAAAAAAAGGGAGGGGTAAAGAGGTAGAGTTGGCTGTGGGAGTGTAAAAAAAAGTTTATAAAAGTTTGTGAAATTAAATCGTTGCTGTCAAAAACCATAGAGGGAGTCTGAGTAAAAGGGGGGCCAAAAGGGGGGAAAAAAAAAGGGTGTTAGAGCGGGGACCAAGGGAAATTTTTTGCTCGTTGATAGACGGACAGTCCCCAAAAGAATAGGAGAATTTAAATTTGGGCAATTCTCAGGTGGAAAGGGTGACCCAGAGATACCCCCGAGTAGAAGGGTGTGCCCCTGTGGAGAGGGAGAGCGTTGTTCCCCAATTGTGAAAGAAGGGCCAAAAACCTAAATTTGGTTTGATAGAATGTAGGAGGATATTGGACAAATTTTTAGATAACCCAAGGAAGCCCATAAGGCTTGTGATTTTCCCAGGATGTTACCCTGATAATAGGTACAATTTTTACATTAAGGGGGGAATAATAGGGTGTGGTTTAGTACAAGACGGGGGTTGTTAGGGGCTAAGTGCAGGGGTGTCGACCCAGAACACACTTAAGGTAACACCGGCATAAGGGGAATTACCAATGTTTCTACTCATTCCCGGGTTTGAAACCAGGTCCCTTTAGGTGGCGCCAAACGCACAATGCTTAGTCACTGTAAAAGAGGTCCTTTGCTAGGTTGAGACCCACAATAGGCGAACTGGGGCAGCAGAAGTAAATAGATATGCCCACACTACTAGCTCCACCCAGGAATCAAACCTAAATCTGGTTGGCAAGACAAGGGGGGGGGGGGTTTATTGGATGTGATAAACTGTTAAGAAATGCTTCTTTTCAAAGAAATGCGTTAGGTTCATACAGTACAATATGAAGTTCAACGATGAGAAATTTCAATTACTCAGATATGGTAAACACGAGGAAATTAAATCTTCATCAGAGTACAAAACAAATTCTGGCCACAAAATAGAGCGAAACACCAACGTCAAAGACCTGGGAGTGATCATGTCGGAGGATCTCACCTTCAAGGACCATAACATTGTATCAATCGCATCTGCTAGAAAAATGACAGGATGGATAATGAGAACCTTCAAAACTAGGGAGGCCAAGCCCATGATGACACTCTTCAGGTCACTTGTTCTATCTAGGCTGGAATATTGCTGCACACTAACAGCACCTTTCAAGGCAGGTGAAATTGCGACTAGAAAATGTACAGAGAACCTTCACGGCGAGCATAACGGAGATAAAAACCCTCAATTACTGGGAGCGCTTGAGGTTCCTAAACCTGTATTCGCTGGAATGCAGGCGGGAGAGATGCATGATTATATACACCTGGAAATCCTAGAGGGACTAGTACGAACTTGCACACGAAAATCATCGCTACAAAAGCAAAAGACTTGGCAGACGATGCAACATCCCCCAATGGGGAGTGTCACTAGCACGTTAAGAGACAATACAATAAGTGTCAGGGGCCCGAGACTGTTCAACTGCTCCAGCATACATAAGGGGGATTACCACAGACCCCTGGCAGTCTTCCAGCTGGCACTGGACAGCACTAAAGTCGGTTCCTGACCAGCCGGGCTGTGGCTCGTACGTTGGTTTGCGTGCAGCCAGCAGTAACAGCCTGGTTGATCAGGCTCTGATCCACCAGGAGGCCTGGTCACAGACGGGTGCGGGGGCGTTGACCCCGGAACTCTCTCCAGGTACTCCAGGTAAACTCCAGTGCTTGGGGATAGGAAGATTCGATCAAAGGGAAAGCTAGATCCAATTCTGTTTATTAAAAGCTCTTCAGTGGCATCAAAGCACATCCCTTGAATGACTAAGACAATTAATGTCCACATTTATGTGCACTTAAAATAAGCAGATGTACCTGGGTTCGGCTGGGCTGTACAGTAGATACTTCTGGGAGTTTGCACCACTAGCTATTGTAGAGAATCAGATGTAAAAATTCCAGGGAAATTGTCACATACTGAGTCAGTGTATGCTGGTTTGTGAAAAACATCTAATTCAGAGATAATTCATAAATGTTTAAGAACTTTTATGACTAGTCAATCTAGAAGAGTACCCTAGTTTTGCATTATTCTTTAAAAAACTCAACCAACACACACACTATAATGCAATGTTTTGTACCTGAATCCATGAATATAAACTTCAGTGGAACCCTGAGTTTCGAGCTTATCGATTATCGAACTCTTCAAGTTTCAACCTCATTTTTCAAACCAATTTGTCCGATTATCAACCACACCCCATCTTTCGAACCACTGGGTACCGGACCTGTCCACCAGCCTGCTCTGTCAGTGTCCCCGCACGGGCCCGTGGTGAGCCAGTCTGGCTTTGTTGATGCTTGAGTGAACACTAACCTGCACGCTCATTCAAACAGAAGGAATACAAAAATATGAGATTGATGCGCGACTTGTTGAACTTACCAGGATGTACGGCAAAAACAAGTCAACCATCGCTTCTATCCTGGCAAGAAAGAACAAATCAAGGAAGCTGATGTTGTGAAAGGTGTGATTGATTCTAACCAAAAATAGACAACAGACAGTCGATCAGGTTGAGAAGTTGCTGCTGGTGTGGATCAAGGATAAAGAGGTGGCAGGTGATAGTGTTTCGGAGACAATTATTTGTGAAAAGGCAAGGAAGTTGCATGCTGATCTTATAAAGAAAACTCCCAGAACCAGTGCTGATAGTGAATTCAAGGCCAGCAGAGGCTGGTTTGACAATGTTGTAAGGCATGGTGAGGCAGCCAGTTCAAACGGGTGGCTGATAGTTTGTACAGGAGTTTAAGGGGTACATAAGACACTGAAAAATTGAAACCCCAACAAGTGTTCAGTTGTGACGAAACAGGCCTGTTTTGGAAGAAAATGCCGAAGAGGACCTACATTACTCAGAAGGAAAAGGCACTCCAGGACACAAGCCTATGAAAGACAGGCTAACTCTTTTCTGTTCTAACGCTAGTGGTGATTTTAAAGTGATGCCTTTACTTGTGTATCACTCAGAAAATCCCAGTGTGTTTAAGAAAAACAATGTCATAAAGAACAAGTTATGTCTTGTGGAAAGCAAATTATAAGGCATGGGTCACAAGGCAAATTTTCAAAGAGTGGGTCCATGAAGTGTTTGGCCCCAGTGTGAAAAAATACCTAAAAATAATTTGACACTCCAGTACTCCCGTTAATAGGGCAATGCTCCTGCACATCCTCCAGACTTGGTAGACCTACTGTCTTGGGACTAGTTTAGTGCTGTATAGCCCTTGTGGCTTAGCACTTCTTTTGATTATAATAATTGGGACTAGTTTCATCACAGTGAAGTTCTTGCCTACTAACACCACCGCTCTCCTCCAGGCCATTTCTAACTTAAAAAAAAAAAAAAGCAGTGTTTGAAAAGTGCTTTGAAGTAAACCACAGACACTAAGTTGACCCT
Source organism: Cherax quadricarinatus (assembly GCF_026875155.1). Taxonomy (NCBI): domain Eukaryota; kingdom Metazoa; phylum Arthropoda; class Malacostraca; order Decapoda; family Parastacidae; genus Cherax; species Cherax quadricarinatus. The sequence continues at coordinate 5,044,195 of NC_069446.1, forward strand.
AAGAGAGTTCTGGAGGAATCACTCAGTATCTACAGCTGCATAAGCCTTATAGGTAAGGTTTGGGGAGAGTGACTTCCAGGACTCTGCTTGGAGACAATTGTGGCCCCAGTGTGTCGTCCAGAGGGATTTTGAAGGGTTTGAGGATGACCCTGACCCTGCGGGCCCTCTGCCTGTTGTGGACACTCTTGTGGCATTGGGAAACACCCCGGGGCTGGAGGAGAGTGGAGAGAATGTGGACGACCACAGGGAAGAGCTAACCACTGAAGAGCTTCATCATGGCACAGCATCAGACCACAGCTCAGGAACTTGCTTAAGAGGAGGAAGAGGGAGTGGATGAGGTGCCTTCTTCACAGATTAAGGAGATTTGTGCCAAGTGGAATGATGTGCAAATGTTTATGAAGAAGTACCACCCTGAGCAAGCTGAAACAAGCCATCTCTGCAACAAGTTCAGTGACAGACCATGTCCACTTTAGGGAAAATCTTAGAGGCACCAGAAACAGAGGACTGTGGACAGGGGTCCAGTGACACAAGCTGGTCCTAGTGCCAGTAAAAGACAAAGAAGGGAAGTACCCAGAGAGGGCTTTGATACCTAAAGTCCTTATGGAGGGGGATTTCCCTTCCAAACACTAACCCCAACTCCCTCTCTCCTCCTGTCTTCTAGATACCATCACCAATCTAAAATAAAGGTAAGTAAAATGTTATTTTATGTTTATTTAAATTTATTACTAATTGTACTATGTATGTATGTAGTGTGTAAAAACTATGTAATCTATAATTTTTTTTTTTTTTTTTTTTTTTTTTTTTGTGAATACTTTTGGGTTTCTGGAACAGATTAATTGTACATGTATTTCCATTATTTCTTATGGGAATTATTAGTTCGACTTTCGAATATTTCGACTTTAGAACTAGCTCCTGGAACGGATTAAGTTTGAAACTCTAGGTTCCACTGTACTTTTGTTCTGAATTAAGTTACTTGTTTTAACAATTCATCACCACTGTTAGCAAATGTTGCAGCTCAGTCCCTGGAAATATTATATGCCTCTGTAATCCCTTGACCGTAGTAAGGCAAATGACTGCGACAAATGCAGAGAACTTGACATGAATACTTACACTTTGGACACCCGTATTAAAACTTTGATCCTGGTACCTTGATCACTTCAAATACGTGTAGGTCCAAGAACCAAAAGTGTCAATAAAAGGTGTCCTCCAAGGTGGTGGAGGAAAAACAGGGGTTTCATGTTATCCAAGGAATAGAAACCTTTCCTTTGACAAACCAAACTCGCTCATTCTGCAGGCTATATGAGCCTTAAGAGCTTAGAACATTGAAATTAGTTTGTGAAGTGCTAAACCTGTAAATTATGCAGTGCATGGTTTGCAGTGCTGTACAACCCTTGTGGGTTTTAGTGCTTGATTTTTATTACAGTGCTTGGGGAATGAAAGGTAATCAGATTACATCCAATTCAGGGGAAGCTGTTCATTTCCTTTATACCAAGAGCCCTTCACCAGCTTCAAGCACTTCTTAAGAGTAGTGCATGATATGCTTAAAGGTTGGCTGCTGGTTTCTTCACTTGCCAGATTAGTGACCAAAACACCAGCCTGCAAATTAAAGAAAAACTTTAAAGGTATACTAACTTTCCTCCTCTTGCAGGTGGTAACGTCGACTACAAGACTGTTTTAGAAACTAAAGTCTTGACACAGACGAAGACACAGGTTGACGAGCAGACAGTGAGGGTCACCACCACTCGAGTGCAGAAGATGCAGGTGACGAAGTGTGGTGCATCAGTCCTCTATGGTTCACCCACCCATTCCAACCTGCCAGCACCTTCCTACCCCACTTCTCCCCAGCCACCTCTGTTCGAAGTTTCAAATTGAGTGAATTCCACCCATTTACGGCCTTCGAATCTTAGGACTAAGGCTGTTGAGCTCGACCCCACCCACTACGTCACAATGGTATTTGTTTATACAAAAGCAACAAAAAACTAAATTTAGATTTGTTTATCTACAATGACATGAAGCATTAGCTCAGGGGAGGGTCATACAGCACTTGGAAGTAATTAGGTTTAATCCAAGGAAGATTATTATTATTATAATCAAAAAGAAGCACTAAGCCAACCAAGGAAGTTAGCTCTGCTTCAGGGAACCAAGTTAAAGTGAAAAAATAGCAAAGTTAATTATTAATACTTGTTTAGTCAGGTTATTAGTTGTTTTTGGTTTATTTTGGGTTTTTTTTGATCATGAATTGTTAGTTTATGGAGTTTTAAAAACCCATAGGGGTCATCAGCACCTGGGGTTTAAAATATTGTCAGGGGGAAAAGGCAAACCCCCCATGGGTTATGCTATGTTGGGAGGAGGTAATAGTTTTGATCCCAAAAAATTTTAAAACATTCCTTGGATCAAGACTTTTATCTAGTATATAATTATGGAAATCAAGTGAGGTACCTTGATGCATTTAAAAGGGCTTTTTAAAAGGGAAAGTGGTTTAACCTCCCCTTACATGGACTGAATCAATTTCCCCCCAAATGTCGTATGATGCCTATAATTTTTTTTTTTTTTTTTTTTCCCCCAATTAAAATTTTAAATTTTCTGTTTTTGATTGTGTATTTCCCCATGTCCCCTGAAAATTACTTAGGTTACCCCTGTTAGCATCAGCAAAAGGGTGAATCCAAATCATCCAAGTATGGTCATTATTATAATTATAATCATGGGGAAGCGCTAAACCCGGAGGATTATACAGCATAGTTGGTACATTTTTAGGTGTAATGAATTTTTGTTGGGGGAAGAAACCCCATAAAGGTCAAAGTGGAAAGTAATTGGGTTTAATTGAAGGGGGATATCCCCAATTTGTTGGATCAAGGGGCCTTAGTATAAAGGCACTTAAAGGGTAAAATTTATTATTAATCAAAAGAAGCGCAAGCCACAAGGACTAACAGCGCTGCGGGGCGGGAAGGAAGCGGGGGGCATCAGGTGGCAAAAGGGATGGATGGTAATAGGTTACGGAACGGGGGGGGTAGTGGATGGTGAAGGGAAAGGCAGCAAGGCGAACTAAAAAGGGGTGAGGGGAGTCGAAAAGTATATCAGATTTTGTGGATAAATCAGCGTTGTCAAAAGTCAATGAGAGAGTCAGGAAAAAGGAGGGTCCATCAGCAAGAAGGGGAAGGAAAGAGAGGATAAACAAGAGGGGGGAGGAAAAAATTCTGCGTCTCGTTGATAGAGGGGCAGCTAACAGAATGTGGCTAATCGATATGGAACTTGGCACTGATGACAAGAAGACGGCCGTAAACCATGCCGGTTTAATAGATGAAGTTTGTTCCCAGCAGAGTTGACCACGTTTTTGCCAACGGGTGCAAAGGTGGGTAGCTATTGCGAAATATTCGGAAATGGAACCCCTTAAGGAAAGGGTGGTATGTATGTGACCACGTGCAGTGTTGCCTGTTCATTCCCCGTACGTCGACAGCCCCGGGCCCCAACAAAAAAAAATATTTTTTTTGGGTAGAGATACGGCGTAGCCAAAGTTGGATACGGGAACTAGGGGGTGGATGTATCAAATTTTCGTATGCTTGTGAGCATAAGGAGTCTGAGACTATACAAATGATGACACAGGCATAGATGCGATACAAAAAGTGCTGCAAGAATGGCTACTTTCAGCAGTAAAAATGTAGTGAAGATAGTAAAGCCCCCGCACGACGCTGCCCGGAAAACACTGCTGCGAACCCAAACGCCTTGAAGACTTGACCCATCTGTTTTCACAGCTTTTGGCATAGAAGGGAGGGGAAGGATCAAAAAAAAGAGAGGGGGAAAGCCCCCCGTAGGCATTTGAGCTTTCGAGAAAGGGGATGAGAAAGAAGACCGAACAGCGGAATTTCCCAGGGGGGTGGGAAAAGTGAGATGCACAGAAATATAAAGGGGGTAACTAAGGGAAGAAAGAGTGAATGTGGGAAAAAGGGAAAAGGGAGGGAGAAAACAGGGGCGGCGAACGAAAAAAAGAATTCTATAATATGGTGACATTCTAAAAATGGAAGGATTGGTGATCGTGAGAGCGTACATGAGGAAGGCAATGGGCTCACAGCGATCAGAAAAAGGATGGAACATTCGCTTCGTATAGAGGTCTCAACGGGGGAAGAGCAAAAAGCACCAAAGACAAACGTAATCCTTGGTGATGGATAGAGTTAAGGAAAAGGAGAGTGCAGGAAGGCGCGGAATAAATTGGTCACCATAAAGTTTCGAAAAAAACGAGGGCGAATGTAGGCGAAGCAGAGTTGACGTAGCCCCCCGGGAAAAGACGAGAAGATTTTTAAAAGAAGGTTTAGCCGGTGGACAATTGCCTTCAGAGAGGTAAGGGGGTTTTCCCAGGTAACCGAAGTCAAGAGAAGGCCTAGAAACCTGCATCACGTTGGGGGATACGGGAGCCATAGAGATAAAAAGGATGATCGGAGTAAACGTCAGTAAAAGTAATTTGGTGAGTTTTGTATTAAAAATTTTTAAAAACCATGCGGGTGGCCCCAAAGTGGAAACACGGTCGACGCATGTGGAGAAAAAACTGCAAAAAGGGTGACAGTCAGGGCCTGCACAAGCAATAGCGAAGTCATCAACAAATGAGCCAAATATTGGGTGGAAGAACAGGGCCAAATCATTTATAGAAAGGAAAAAAGTGTTTTCTTAAAACACATCCCTGAGGGACCCTTCAGCTTGACAAAGTGGGGGGAAAAAACATTATTGATCAAACACGGAAATGTCGCATTAAAAAGTTTTAAAGGAAAGGGTGGTGGGCCTGGGAGGCCTAAGGAAGGGGCCGGGGCCCAAAAATATTATACCCCCAGTTGTAATCCTTTCTCAAGGTCCAAGAAAATGGCATAACCAGTGATTTTTCGAAAAAGGCAAGAACTGTACCCAAGATAGTAAGGGGTCTATGGTAGAACGCCCTTACAAAACCCATATTGACTAGGGAGAGATTTGTGGTCTCTAAATCCACTTTAAACGTCGTTTTACGAGATGTTCCATCACTTGAAAACTGCATAGTAAAGCGATGGGGCGATTGGGGGGATCGTGTCCTGTAGTACTGGTTTGGGGAAAAGGGAAACAATGGAGATTTCCACAGTGGGGAAAACCCCTTTGTGCCCAAAAAGATTAAAGGGGGTGAAGAGGACTAAAAGGGGTGCCGGGTTTAAATGTTGTAACATACGAAATAAATGTCGTGGGGCCCAGCTGCCGATGATGGCAAGCTGAGAGGTGGCCCAGTTTTTGAAGTGTAAAAGGCACATTTACTGTTTTCTTGAGAAAAAAAGCCCAAGGGGTTATAATCTCGGGCAGACTTTGAGGAAAGAAACGGGGGGCATGAGGGAGCCCTGGGGAAAATGGGACCAGATGTGGCCAAGTTAAATGGCAACGTCAAAGGGTTTCTACACAAACCCAGCGCCCCCGTAGAACGGGAGCCGGGGTGGGGGAGTATTTACCACTCAATTTCCCATTTTTTCCGACTGCATCATAGAAAAAGCAGGGTGATGGGGGAAACATCTCCCCAACAATGCGTTAGCTTCAGGATGACACGGCAGCGATGCACGCTTCGCTTAAAATCAAGAAGTTCTCGGGGTTTATTGTCCGGTACCTGCCCATGCAGCCGTTTAAAACTACTGCACGAGAAAGCAGGAGACCACCAAGGCACGCATTCTGAAAAGCCTGCCTGAGGTTTGGGGTATAGAATGAGAAGTGCGGTATAAACTACGCGAGAAGATGTGTAGGAGCTCATAATGGAGGATGAAAAAAGGAACCTCATAAAAGCAGTGAGGTGTGAGTAAAGACCCCAATTTTTGCCCCGTCAAATTGCCAGCAGGGTACGGAAAGGGGGTGAATAGGAAGGAAAGTAAGAATGATGGGAAAATGATCGCTGATGTAAGCTGGTAGAACAACCAGGTGAAGTCTATGCAGTGGAGGAAGAGCAGAGATAGTCATGCAGGAGAGTAGAGTACGAGGATCAAAAAGGGTGGGAGTACCCGTATTTAAAACATGGAGGGGGGAGAGGCGAGAAAAAACCTCCCCTGGATGAGTGAGTCACAATGAGACCCCCCCCCCCGAGGAAAAGGTGGGCAAAAATCACCCCGTAAAAGAAATGGTGGGGTAAGGTTTAAAAAGAAAGGGGAAAGTTGGGATGAAAATGCCCCAGAAAGGGGAATTATTAAAGAACATATTTAAACCATTATTAAGGGATCGGGCCCCGCGTTAATGAGCGGGTATGGACAAAAAAGTGACAGTGGAATATCATTTCGTAGAAAAAGGGCACTTTCATTAAAGGGCCCCCTGAGGGAAAGGGTCCGAAGAATACAATAAATTTAGCCCGAGATAGGTTGGAAAAAGCCAGTGTAATTTTTGGGTTTTTGTAAACAGCACAACAGGGGGAAAACCGGAAAAAAACATCTGAAGCTCACCCCCTTCCCCCCGAGGGCCCCGGTATTCCCCCTGTAAATAGGCCCTGATTGGCGATGAAGAAAATATCGGAATCTGTAGGGAAAAGGGACCTACGGACTGAGGGGTTAGAAAAGTCAACGTGTGGTGGCATTTGGAAGACTTTTAAGTAGCGAAGGAACGGAGCGTTGGAAGAAAGGGTTTTTGAAAAAGGGGGGGAGAGGGAAAGAAAGGGAACAGGGAAATGAATCGTGCCATTGAAGGTTTTGTCTCTGCAATATATTCTGAAATGGCTTAATGTTTCTGAATTCAAAAAAATGTATGGGGGAACCCTATTGGAGATAGAAGGAGGAGGGTGAGTAAAGATTGGGACGTATGGATGACCCAAAATAGGGGGAAGGGAAGAGTGTAAAGGGGCTGGAAGAAATTTTGGGGGGGGACGAAGAGGAAGGGGAAAATGGGAGGTGGGAGAAAAGGGAGAAATTGGGGGGGGAGGGGGGTGGAAAGGGTAGACGGGGGGGAGGGTGAAACCCACACTCGTAATAGAGCCAAGAGAGGGGAAAAAATTTGGTACAGAGACTGGAAGGTTAAAGTGTGGGGTGGAAGAAGGGGAAAGGGAAGGGGGAAAGAAGATTTGAGCAATGTGGATTTTTTGGATTTGATAGAGGGGCGATTGGTATTAGGTGGTAAGGTCTTGTCGATATGGGGCTTGTGAGGAAGGACGCAATATGTGGAAAAAGAGATTTTAGGGGACGTCAGGCCAAAGGGCAGCAAAAAAGGATTAGTGCCGTTGGTATGGGGGGGTAACAACAGAGGAGGTGCAAAGTGGGGCCCCCGAAATGGGGGGATGTTTGGAAAAACCCAGAATAAGAAACCGGGGGTAGTCTCCCCTTTTGGGGCGGAGATGATAATGCCATAGCATAAGGAGCCCTTTTGCCCCTTTGAGGCAACGGATTTCACTTTATTTAATAGACCGGCAACGGCGGAGTAGAAGGGTGATTCATTACAATTAAGGGAAAATGGAGGTTGACTGCAAAAATGTATTAGAATGGTCGTCGCGCCACAACTGGGCATTGGCCATAGATCTGCAAAATTTTGCTGGGGGACCAAAACGCCCCGCCCCAAATTTTTACATTTTTGTGGTTAGGTATCACCTTTTGAACTTGTAACCCAGTCCCCCCGACAATACAGAACGGGAGTTCTCGGGTGTCAAAAATTAAACGGCCCCATGCAAGGGTAACGTCTCCGCCCCGGGGAGGAAGGAATAAGTGTTACTTTTAGGATTGGGGGGGTCCCGGAGTTCCCCTGTTCAAAAATGTCATTGCCCCATGACTGGGAAAATTTTGTTGGACTAAAGGTATGGGGCGAATGACGTACCCCTACAAAATTGAGAGAAAAAATGTTTTTTTAATAGTGAAGGGTAGTATCGATTTTCGAAAGGAGAGAAAGATCATGAGCTTGGGGACTTCTGGACAGTGACGTGCCATACCGCCCTTTAGAGCACAAAAGGAAATATCTCACCAAAAGAAGGACGCTTTGCCAATACTAGGGCGAAAGGTAAGCAGAAAAAGAAGTCGGTCTTAAAGTAAAGAATTTTGGTCCATTGTGTGGTCCCAAACTGAGGTGGAAGGGAGTGCCTTGAGTGTCGGTCTTTTTCCGAGTAAAGGGAAGGTAACAAGGAGCATCATCAGGAGTTGACGTTGGCTTTAGGAGTAGGACCGGAGTTGGTCGGGGGGAAATGGCGGGGGGGTTCAAAAAAATTTCCCTACCGTAAGGGAAAGCCGGAAGCTAGTCAAAAGGGGGCGGATTCAGACAAATCGAAAGGTCAGTCGAAACCTGGGACCTGAAGCGGGTGAGGAAACAGCACAGCAAAAGGTAAGGGGCATCAGAGTGTCCGAAGAGTGGTTAAACACAAGGCAGGGGCAGAATGGGGTCGGTATCAAGAAGGGGGCCCGGGGGGGTGGGTTTTATGGATGGGCTGCCATGGTTAGGTTATTCTTTTTTTTTTTTTCTTAAAAACAAAAAGCAAAGAAAATAAAAAAAAAAAAAAAAAAATAAAAAAAGGGGAGCGGGGGAATAGTTCCCCGGTGGAAAGAAAGGCCGGAATCCCCTCCCCCCAAGGGACCTCGCACCCCTAGTAGCGCGATGCGCATGGAACCCGGCCATACCCTACCCTTCAGAGTAAAACCCGCAATCCGGGATAGCAACCCACATCTCCGAGTACCCCGGTGGACAAAAGGAGGGCGGCCGGTATCCGCCCAAAATACCCCCTTTTCCCCCACCCCGGAATCCAAAGGTGGTTCCAGAATACACCCCCCGCCTGAAAACCCCAAAGCTACTCCGGGATACCGGAGAGGGGTCGGGCATCCCCGCAATCCAGATTCCCCGGCAAAATAGCCCCTGCCAAAAACCCCAACGGAAAGGGATGGGGCCCCGGGTCCTTTCCCCTACCCAGGAAAATAGCGCCCTGTGGGAGAAAGGCCAAAAAAAGGAAGGCAAAAGGGAGGGGGGGGGGAGGAGGAGGAGGAATGGAAAAAGGGGTGGATGGGGAGGATGGGATAGGGGAGGGGGGAAAAAGGGGGGTAAATTTGGTTCGGTTGAGGAAGAAGACCCACAGGCTAAATTCCTCAGACCAAGAGCCTCTTCACCACGCCAAGGGCCCCCCTTGAAGAGGGGGGTGAACAGGTAGGTTCATCCCTTTCCCCCCCTCCTGTGAGGGGGAGGGATAAAGAAATTTTAGCACTGAACCAAAAAGGCCTATGCTTCAGGTAGGGATGTGTAAAAGGATCATGTTCAGATGTTGGAAAATGGGGGAGGGGGGGGAATGAACAAAAAGGGGTATTCAGTTGGGGTGATAAGTTCATTTTAAATCAGTCAGAGCTCAAAGGTAACTTTCAGCAAAATTAGCAAGAAATTTGGGGTGGGGTTTGAGCTGTTTAAATGAATTCTGCATGCCCACTGAAAGGGCAAATTTTCTTAGGTAAAAGCCTAAAATGGGAAGTCCAAAAGCCCCCACAATTTTTCTTAGGAATTTATGCAAAGGGAAATGTGGCAATACGTTTGGGTTCCCCAAAATGAAAGGTGGGAAATGACCAGAAATTAAACAGCTTGGGAAAAAAAAAATTGAACCAACATTGTCAGGGGACTTTCCCCTGGGAAATTTGGGAAATCATGAACATTTAAAAAAATGGCTAATCAATGTGTTTTGTTTCCCTAAAGAAAGTGTCAAAGGGGGTAGAAGGAAAAAAAAAATCCAACAACTGATTTACTGAAAGGGGTAACCAAAATGAATGCAAAAAAACATAAGAACATATTTAATCAAAAGAAGCGCTAAGCCACAAGGGTATCAGCGTGCAGGGTAGGGAAGGAAGCGAGGGTATTTGGTGGGAAAGGGGGAGGGATGATCAGTAGGTTACAGAAAACAGCGGGGCGGGATAGTACGGGGGTAAGGGAGCAAGAGATTGAAGTAGAAAGGGCTGAAGGTACAGAATTTGTGGAAGTAGCGTTGTCAAAAAGTCAATGAGGTCGGATGAAAGGTGGGTCCTCGCGAAAGGGAAGGAAAGAGACAGCGAGCGAAGACGACACGGAGGTAAATTTTGCGTGCTCGTTTTTAAAAGTGGGCAGTCAAAGAATTTGGCTGACTGAAAATGGAACTTTGGAAATTTTCCAGAGAGGAGCAGGGGCCCCTCCATGAGATATCCCTGAGAAAGACGAGTATGGCCAATGCAAAGGGGAGAGGTAGTCCCCCAACCTCGACACGGGTGATAAAAAACGCCAGTAACCTTTACCGGTTTAAAATAGTTTAATTTTTGTTCCCGAGCAAGTAGCCAAGTTGTTCCCAACGGTGTGAAGTTGGGAAGATATTGCAGAAAATAGTCGTAAATGGAATACCTCACTGAAAATGGTGGGTCATTACGCGACCGCGAGCAGTGCTGCCTTTCATTGCCCTGTACGTCAACATACCAGGGACCCCAAAAAAAAAAAACTTTATGCTTGGTAAAGATGCGGGTAGCCCAAAATTGGATACGGAGGACAAGGGGGGGGGTGATCAAATTTCTGTATGCCCGTAAAGCATAAGGGAGTCTGAGAAACCACAAAGATACAAAAAAGGCATAGATGCAATACGGATAAATGCTGTAAGGATGGCTCAATTCACAGTAAAAATACTAGCCGAAGATATAAATGCCCCCGTAGCCTGTCCGGGAAAAATTTCTGCGAATCCTACCCGTCAAAACTTGAGCCCTCTGTGTACACGCAATGGGATGAGAAAGGAGAGTGAAAGTGGTCAGAAAAGGGGAAAGGGGAAAAGCGACCTAGAAGTTGGGCTTTCGAGCAAGGGGGGAGAGAAAAGAACAGACTGAACAGTGGGAATTCCCAGGGGGTAGGGAAAAGGAGATCTACATGACATAGAAAAGGGGTAAATTTAAGAGAAGACAAAAGCAAAGAAGGCGAAGAGGAAGGGACGGATAAACGGGGGGGGCGAACAAATAAAAAGTCTATAATATCAGTGACCTTCATAATGGAAGGATTGCGGAGATATGAGAGCGTACATGTAGCGAAGGCAATGGGGGGGTCCGGGATCGGTAAGGATGGAAAGTTTTGCTTCTGCATAGAGGCTCTCGACGGGGAAGAGCGAAAAGCACCAAGGCAAAAAGTAATCCTTTGGGGATAATGGGGTTAAGGGTAAGGAAAAGTAGCAGGAGATTTGGGGTGAATAGATCGGTCACCATAATCAAATTTCGATAAAATAAGGGGGAATGTAGGGGGAGGGTTTTGACATACTCCCCATGAAAGATGAAAGGGTTTTAAGAAGGGTTTACCCCGGCTTGACAATTGCCTTTCAGGGGTAATGTGATTTCCAGGAAAACCTACGCAAAGAGGGGGCCCCCAAAAAACTTGATGTACACGTTCAGGGTCGGAGCCAAAAGGAAAAGGATGATCGGGGATGACAGAGCGTTAGTGAAAGTAATTTGGGGGGTTTTTTTGTGTGGAAAATTTTTAAAACCCCCGGTGGTGGCCCCAATTGGGAAAAAAAGTCGATGCATGCGGAGAGAAAAATGTAAAAGGTGAAAATCGCGCCTCACAGGGAAAAGCGAAGTCATCAACATAGAGTAGACCCAAAATTTTGGAAGACAGGGCCAAATCATTAATAGGGAAAAAAGTGTTGGCTCAGAACACATCCCCCGGGGAAAAACCTTTGCTTGGGTAAAGTCCGGGGAAGCACATTATTAACCCGAACAGAAAAACCTGTCATTTTAAAAAGTTTTAAGGAAGGATGGTGATTTCCCGAAGGCCTAAGGAGTGGGCTTGGGGTAAAATATTTTACCCCCCAAGTTGTGTAATGCCCTTTTCAAGCAAAAATATGGCAAAAATGAGGGTTATTCGCAAAGGGTTACGAAATAGACCAAACGTAGTAAGGGGGTTTTGGTGAACGTCCTTACAAAGCCAATTGAGAGTGGGGGACTTTTTGGTCTCTAAATACCACACTAAACGTCATTACTGGCTTCCATCACTTTGCAAACTGCACTGGTAAGACAAAGGGGGCGAAGTGGGAAATTTATGTCCCCTAGTGTGGGTTTTGGGAAAAAAAAACCCAAAAGGGGAAATTTCCACATGTGGAAAATCCTTGTACCAAATAAATTTTAAAAGGGCTAACAGGACTAAAATTAGATTAAGTTTACATACAAATCTGGGGCCACCCGGATCGCCTAAGTGTTGCCTCCGTCTTTAGTTAAAAAGGCAATTTCTTTTTTCTGGAGAAAAAAAAACCAAGGGTTAACTCTGGGTTTTAGGAAAGAAATGACATAGTTCCCCTGGAAATAGGCCAGAAATTGGCGAAGAGGTGGTAAATATGAAGGGGAAGTAAGAATGATTGGGAAATGACGCTGTCATGAAGTCCGGAAAAGAACAGCCCCAAAGTGAAGTTAATGGGCGGAGGAAGAGCGACTGAGAGATCGAGCAAGGAGAGTGCGGTCCGGGATAAAAAATGGGTGCGAGTCCCTGTTTTTAAAAACATGGAGGGGGGGGGGGGAAGAAAAGCCCTAACTGAAACCCCGGGAATACGTGGCCCCCCCCCCCCCCAGGGGAAATGGGGGGCATTAAAATCCCCAAGTAACAGAATCGGTGTGGAATGATGAAACAAAAAAAAGCAAATCGGAATAGATAATGCCCGAGAAGGAGAGAGATATAAAGAACAGAGCTATGCCACCTATCATTGGAAGGGCTGTGTGAAATGCAGCGAAGTACGAACAAATATGATGGTCGGAATATCAGTGCGTAGAAGGGAAATTTCATTAAAAGGCCCCACAGGAAAAGGTCTGAAGAACACAATAAATTTTTAAACCCTGAGAGGGGAGAGTAACAGCAGAGGTTTTTTTTGGGTTCCTGTAAGAAAACCCCAACAGGGGAAAGCTGGGAGGTAACATGTAAAGTAAACCCCCGTTTCCCCGGGGGGGGGCCGCGTATTTCCACTGAAAATAGGCATGTTTGGGCAATGATAAAGATCCCTGAAATGCAGGTAAGGGTTTCCTACGGATTAGGGGGGTTAAAAAAGCCCAATGCGGAGGCGGGGTGGAAAACGTTAAAGCAGGAGGAACATGCGCGGAAAAAGGATTGCGCAATGGAGTAGGGGAGAGAAAAGGAGGGGAGGGTGGATCAGTGTCCATGAGGGTTTTGGGGTTTCTGCAATTATTCAAGATTGTTAAATTTTTCAAAAACAGAGCGTCGTATGGGGGACAATATTGGAAATGGTAGGGGGAGGATGAGTAAAGATTGGAACTGTAATGGACTGAAACCAAGGTAGGGGGGGGGGGGGGCAAAAGGGTGGAGGGAACGGAAAAGCGTGGGGGGGGACAGAAGAGGCAGAAACCTGGGGGTGGCAGAAAGGGGGGAAATTTGGGGAGGGAACAGGGGAGAAGGTACAGTACGAGGAGGGGGTGAACCTCTACACTTGAAAACGAGCCAGTGAGAGGGGGGAACAGGTACAGAGACGGGAAGGGAAAATGGGTGGAAGTGGGTGGGTTTTAACGGCCTTTTTTTTTGACTTTTGAGAAGTAGAGGGACGATTGGGGGGGAGGTGTCATACAGATCTCGTCGCCACGAGGCTTGTGAGGAGAACACGAAAAGGAGATCAGACTGGATGAATAGGGACGTCTGAGCCGGGACAGCAAAAGAATTGCTACGGGGAGTGATATGGGAGAGGAACCACAGAGGTGGGGTGCAGAAGTGGGATACCGAAGGGGGGGGGACGTTTAAAACCCGGGAATAAGAAACACGAGGTAGTTTTGGAGGAGAAGAGAAACTGCCATGGCATAAGGGAGACCTTCTGCCCTGAGGTAACGGTTTTCCGCTCGTTTAAGTGACTTGACACGGCGAGAGTACAAAGGGGGGTGACCCTCTGACAATTAAGGCAAGGGGGGGTCGATTGCAAGAGTTTAGAATGGTCATCGGCCCCACGACTGGGCATTCGGGATAATTGCAATATTTCGTGGATGGCCAAATCCCCAGAAATTTTACACTGTTGGGTGTGGGATCACCTTTCGAATTGTAACCGATGTCCCGCAAAATAAACTGAGGAGGGGTTCACGGCGTCAAAAGTTAAACGAGCCACATTGCTATGGTTCATCTCCGCCCGCGGGGAGGAAGAAGTAAGTATCTACCCTTAGGATTGGGAGATCTTGGGGTTCCCGCTGTTCAAAAATGTCGTGCCCCATGTCTGAAAATTTTTTTGAAAAATGGTATGGGGCAGAAAGCGGTACCCTCAAGAATTTAGGGGAATGATACTTTTCAATGTTACAGGGAAAAGTACATATGGGAAGCGAGAAAACTCATGAGCCTGGGTAGCATTCTGTTGGTGACGATGCGTGTACCCTCTAAAGAGCATGAAAAAAATTTTTACCAACTGGGTAGGAGGCTTGCCAATACTGTGGTCGAAAATTAGGCAGTAGAGGGGGTCGGTCGAAAGTGAAGAATTTAGTCATTGTGCAGTCTGAAACTGAGCGTGGGAAAAGGGAGTGAAGGACGTGTCGACTTTTTGAAAGAAAAGAAGGGGGAGAAATATCTCACAGGTAATTGTCGTTTGGGGTTTAGGGTGGGACCAGAGTTGGTCCGACGGGAACGGGCCGGCGATTGAAAATTGCCCCACCAGAGGGAGAGGCCGGAAACATAGTCAGAGGAGAGGAAGGTCAGATAAATCTAAGGAGTCGTCGAGGCCTCATACCTGAAGAGGTGGGAAACGGGACCCGGGGAAAATACAGAGGATGAGGGGGGGTTCCCAAGAGTGGTCCAAAAACGGGCGGGTCGAACAGGGTGCGGTACAAAAAGGGGCCCGAGGGGAGAGGTTTTATGGTAGGGCTTTTCCCGGTTTTGGTTACTTCTTTTTTTTGTTTTTTAAAAAAAAAAGAAAAAATAAAAAAAAAAAAAAAAAGAAAAAAAAAAAGGGGGGGCCAGGAAGGGATAGTTCCTAGGGGGAATGAAAAAGGGCCCGAAATTCCCCCCGCCCCAAGGGGACCTCAGCACCGCAAGATGCAGCAGGGAACCCCTGCCTCCTACCCATCGCCCGTAAACCCGGGAATCCGGGATAGCAACCCATCTGCCCACTACCCCGGTGGACAAAAAAAAGGGGGGGCCGGGAAACCGCCACAAACATACCCCCTTCGGCCACCACCCCCGGAACCAAAAAAGGGGGCTTCCGAGATACAACCCCTCGCCCCAGAGGGGCCCAAAACCCCCCTCCGGATAACCGGGGAGGGATAGGAATCCCCCGGTCAGATTCCACGGCAAAAATACGCCCCCGCAAGAACCTCACGGGAAAGGGATGGACCCCCCGGGACCCTTTCCCCTACTTAGGAACTGCGTGCCCGTGGGAAAAAAAAAAAAAAAAAAAAAAAAAAAAAAAAAAAAAACCCAAAAGGTCAAAAAGGAAGGGCAAAAGGGAGGGGGGGGGGGGAGGAAAAAGGGAAAAGGGGGGGTGTGGAAAGGGGGGAAAGGGGAAACGGGGGGGTTGGGGGGGAATTTTTTTTCGGGTCTGTGGAAGTAGAAGACGGTCTAATTTCCCCAACCAAGAGCCTTTCACCACGCCAAGGAGCCCCCTTGAAGAGGCATAAAGAAAAAAAGGAGGAACACTGCAGGGGGCTTTTTGGGCCCATACTAGGAGGCCCTTCACAACCACCCCACAAAAATTTGCCCAAACCCCAATTTTTTCAATTCTACTCAAGCAAAAACTTGATAATTTTTTCTTAAAATCCCCCAAATCCAAAACCCCTATTCATGTATTTATCCAACCTAAATTTGAAACTAAACCCAAAGGGCTTAGCCCCAAAACCCTACTAGGCAGACGTTCCACTAACTACCATTTCCCAAAAAAATACTTTTCCCAATCCCTTTTTAAAATTTTTAAAAATTGTCTAATTTGAATCCCTTATTGGGGGGTTCTCTTAAAAGATCCTCAAAACCTTACTATCCCCTTTATTAAAAACCCCCTCTTAACTTATACACCTCTATCATGTCTCCCCTATTTTCACCAAAAAATAGTCAAGTCAAAATTTTTGGTAAGAAACAGGAGGAACACTGCAGAAGCCCGTTGGCCCCCATACAGGTCTTTCCAATCCATCCTACTAACAGAAATTTTCCAACTCAATTTTCAATTCTACCCAAGGAAAAGGCTTTGATAATTTTATTAACTTCGTGCAATCCCACTCAAATCCAAAACCTTTTCACTCGTGTTTTTTTTTTTTTTTTTTTTTAAAACATTTGGGCCCAAATTCCCCCCCAAACAGGGTGGCCCCCTTTGATTTTTAGTAAAAAGTGTACAGGGAAAAGGGGTTCAGCCCATTGTCCAGATTTTGTGCCCTTTTTTACCGCATGGCTTCGGAGGAAAGATTTTTTTCCACTTCCCCCTGGACAATAGAGATAAAAAATATTAAGAAAAAAAAAGAAAAACCCTAGATGGTGTATTATATTATGCATGTGCATGCCCGTGTTGTGACCTAAGTGTAAGTAGAAATATATACCTGTTATCCAGCGTGTTTGAGACAGAAAAAAGACACCAGCAATCCTGGAAAAATCAGATACAACTACAAGTGATGAAAATAGACTGATACAATGCATATGATGGCCATGGGAATTGCCATAACTTGCTTCGTTAACATGGTAAATTAGTAAATGACTGAATTTTTTGTCAGGAAAAACTGCTGCATATCCAACACCATTAGGGGATTTAGAACTATCAGTGTACACTGTAGGAGAATGCGAATTGAAGTCATTAAGAAAGAGTAAGCATGAAGTTATAGCATGTAAGTGAACTTTTCACACATGGAAATGGGAAAGAGCAAATATGAATCATCTGGCTTTCCCAAGGAGGAAGGTATGTATAAACAAGATGCAGGGTGAATGTAGAGGGGAGGTAAATTAAGGGAAACCAATAAAAAACTAATACGGAGAGGAGGAGGAGCAACAAATTAAACAAAGAAGCCTTACTAAAATCATTACTGTCCTATGCATGGAAGGATAGTAAAGGTCGACAGAATGGACTGATTTGCTGATCTTGCAAAGGGAAGATGTTCACCTCTGCATAGAGGCTTCTGAGGAAGAGCAGAAATCCCACACACAAATGTAACCAGTAATGATGAGTTGGATCAAGTTTAGAAAGGGTAATGTGGGACTTTGAAGAACATAGTCAGTCACCATAGTCTAGATATATGAGGATGGACTGAAAGTGAAGAAGGGTGCATCTATATAGCTAAACTGCAAGATAAGACCTCTTGAAATCTTATAGATGACCAGTGATTGTGCAAGGGTAAACTGTAGAAAACAAAATGTGGCAATCATTTCTATGGGTTTGTGAATGGATATTACACTTTTATAAATGCAGTTATAATTTTTTATGTAATTACATTAAATTTGTAATCAAAGCTATTGTATTTTTCTTAGGCCTTCCTGCCACTACCTTGATCTTGGTGAAGGGCTCTTTATCTAAGGAAGTAGACATATGCTCCAATTCCTTGAATCAAGTCTGAATGTCTTCCATTTTCCCAGCCATTGTATGATCCCTATGGATTTAGTGCTCCCCTACAAATGTGATCTAATTTTCCCCTTTTCCTGTACCCTGTAGTTCAAACCATACCAATATTGTTGAATTAGACACATGTGCAACTCTTGGGTATCTTTGAGGAAACGTTTCGCCACACAGTGGCTTCATCAGTCCATACAAAGGAGAAACTTGAAGAACAGGAGGAGAATGAGGTAATCAGTCCCTCAGCCTTGAGTCGATGTGGTCAGTCCATCAATCTTGAATAGAATACGGCATATGAGCGGAGAAGCAGCTTATAAACCATAGACAGGTGAGGGGCAGCAGTCATAGGTGGTGTCACATTTGTCCCATGTGGAAGTAGGTCGTGCCCAAGGGTTAGGCAAGTGAAGAATTCCCAAGTATTAAGATCCCAAGAAGTTGCAGTGTCTGACAGGATTGTAGATGAATGGTTCAGAGAACCGACATCATGTTGAATTAGACACATGTGCAACTCTTGGGTATCTTTATTGAGGAAACATTTCGCCACACAGTGGCTTCTATTCAAGATTGATGGACTGACCACATCGACTCAAGGCTGAGGGACTGATTACCTCATTCTCCTCCTGTTCTTCAAGTTTCTCCTTTGTATGGACTGATGAAGCCACTGTGTGGCGAAACGTTTCCTCAAAGATACCCAAGAGTTGCACGTGTCTAATTCAACATCATGTCGGTTCTCTGAACCATTCATCTACATACCAATATCATTCGAGGTTAGAGCATAAAGCACACTACATAAGCAAGGACAGCACAGCATAAGCACTAGGCCATGAATAGCTAGCTAGGGAGAAAAAAAAAAGTGGAGGAAGAATGCTGTACTCACTGAACAACAAAGGCATTCAAGCTTTACCAGTACTGGGAAGAGTTCAGGCTATGTAGAGGACAGATAGATATATCAGACTTGTTGATGGGCAACTGCTAGCATATCATTTCATGGATGATTTAGTGAACTTGGTAAATGTACACTAGTTGAAACTTTCAAGGACAGCAGCCCTGCAATGCTAAGGCAAGCATACCACAGAACCATATGTACATGCATCTTCTACAGTTTGTAAACTAGAGGGGGTTTTTAGCTTACAAATAAATTAATACACACAAAGCATGTGGAGATCATGAGTGATTATCTGATTAATCACAAAATATATTCATAGCCTCACTGAGCTAAATGAAAAGAAGCGAGTATATTTGAGGGTCATATCTCTGGAGAGGTAATAGAATGTAGCCAAAGTGATGGGGGGGGGGGGGAGAAAAGCCTGATGATTATAGCAATTTTGTGGTCAAGAAATGTCATGAACAGTATATGAATCACTCGGTGTGGTAGAGTAAGGCCTACGTTAGTCCTTTCCAGGATAAGAATGGAATAGTCAAAGGTAGTTCAGAGGGCTTATTTGTAATATCCAAAAACAGTAGTATAAATAATTAAGCTCCCATACCCCTACCACCCGTAGTCCAACAAGAGAAGGCACTAATGGGCCCTGGGTTAATAGAGGGATACATGAATGACAAGTAGATGGCTTCATGGCAGACAGTACCAAAATGGTGCCCACTCCTCCAATGTTTGAATAACCCCAGCTAAATATACAACAGGCTATCGTTAAGATGAGTACCACCTCAAAAATACAACATTCGTGGAAGTTCTCCCAATACAATGAACCACAAATGAAAATTCGTGACCCAAGTCCAGCTTTAAATAAAATGTAGACCAGCACACCACCCACCATCAGAGGGATGAAAGACCAATCTATTGATTCAGCAGGAACTGCATGTGGGTCTCCAGCCTCAGCAAATGGAATGGACCAGCAACAGCCTGGTACAGTAAAAATAGGTAGTTGATACTTACAGAGCAATGACTAGGTAGCAACATCCTGGTTGACCAGGCAAGCACCAGATATGCCCAACTCAAAGCTAGGCTGTAGTAGGAAAACTCAAAACCAGTCCCAGGTATATCACAGTGCTGCATCAAGTTAAGCCATTGCAGGGGTCCTGCCAACCCTGGAGAAAATTTTCCATCCAGTGTGCTTACAGCATTAACAGACTAATCTCCCCTGCAAAATGAAATGTCATCAGAGGATATCTATATTGACAAATCTTTGTTTACCAATTTGATACCGAAATATTTTTTCCCTGCCTCCCCCATTAGCTAATAAAGAAATCTTTAATGTTTTCAGACTTGCATCTTGACTCACTTTTATTTAACAAAGCCATTTTACAGCTCGACTGTTGCTAGTGTCTACTTCATATTTTATGATCTTTATGCCTAATCAGCACTGCATCTGTCTGCTTATGTCATGAACAGCTTTGTTGCAAAGTGCAAATTCATGGTGCAGCATCTTTAATCAATGGATATGTAACAAGCTCTTATAGTGAAATTTTATTCCACTTAATTTACAACAGGATTCCACTTTAACCACATTATTTAACAAATAAATGCACACTCAAATTCTTCACAAATTACTTCAGAAAAAATACAAATGCCTTGCATATGCTTAAATAAATATTCTTTTTGGTCCAAATAACTCATTTCTCTAAAACACCAAGAGTAAAAATTAAATGAAGCAGAGATTTCTGGCACCAAATGCTGGTCCTCAACTGTGACAATAATGGGGCTAATTCAGATATTCCATAAGGTCTACATCTCTTACAAAACAGGTTAACCTTACTGAAGAACCACACAAGTTTTTGAGACATTAACTGCCACCTTTAATGAAAAGTTTGTTCCTATGGACACTACAGGAGCGAGATGAAAAACAATTATAATTTACTATTTACAGTGAGATGTTAGATACCCTGTAGAACAAACATATCCATGACGTTTAACAAATAGGCAACAATGTGACCAGATTTCTTTCACGGGTATAAAAAAAACAGCAGACTACCTGTGACCTATAACTGGTAAATTACATACATCACAGGTTTGACTTTTTTGGGCTATTTGCTTTCTAAGATTGCTTTTACAGACATGCTGATAATGCTAGCAGATCTGAAGGGACAATCAAATATTTGGAGAAAAACTAATTTTGTACTTCCATGTCCTTGTGATTTATTTCACTGTGTAGTATTATCACATAATAAGCAACAGCAAGAAGTGGTTAACAATGGTCCCATCTCTCCCGTGCTTTTACTACACATGAAAGCATACAAACATAAATCACATTCAGACCTGTCAGCATTAACACTTCATACATACCATTATACATGTGATAACCTACACTGCATGGTCCAGCTTACACAAGTGAAACAGACTACTCATAACCTAGCTGTTGAGAAGCAATCTGTAGCAGTCTACCGAAGATGTTTTATGAACCACAAAAATTTACTGATCAGATCATTAACATAAAAAATAATTTGCACTGGATTACAAATGGTAAATGTTTGGTTACCAAGGCCTATTCATCCTTAATGTCTGTTGCAGAAGTGCCATGACCATTTGCTGACCCTGCATCTCTCTCATCTCCAGTACAAACTGTGCAAGGTGAAGCTGGCCGTGTTAGTCCCATTTCAGAGTTCCCTTGAGTTTGAATCATAGGAGGTCCTACATGCTGAGCAGAGGTTATGCAGGAGAGGGACGACAGTCTTAAATTACGACGAGGAAGATCAGGAAAGCTTGCATGACACTCACGGCACCCATCAGCAGCTTCAGGGTGAGAGAGTGCATGGTTTTCAAGCTCAGCACGGAAGAAGAAGCGTTGATGGCAGTGGTGACAATCATAAGGCCGAGCACTTAAGCCATGTTCTACCATGTGCTGCTGTAATCGTGATGCAGTTGTAAACACTGATGAACACATGTAGCAGGTGAAACTTCCACAACCCTCAAATGTATGCTCGATAAGATGACACTGAAGACGCAGAGGTGTATCAAATGTAGCACGGCACAAATGGCACTCATGTACTGATCCTTCATGAAGGAGATGAGATGCTACGTGTGCTTCTATTTCTGCTTCTGATGCAAAACTTTCTTGACACTTGATGCACTGGTAAGTACGAGACGTTACAGAACGACCAAAACCTTGGTGCTGTGGTGGTTGGTGATTCTGGTGATGGTGGGAAGCAGCATGAACTTCAGCCTCTTCAATAGTTTCTAATTTTAAATGACACTCTGAACACCGTAATGATGGGGAATGTCTAGGACTACTGCTGCTGTGACTACTGCTGCTATTTGTGGTTATAGTAGAGACAGTGGCAGCAGTAGTAACAAGTGAGGAATTTGAAGATTGATGGAGTAATTCACCACTACTAAAGATACTTGATGCAACAGATGCTGCAGCAGCTGCTTGGGCAGCTTGAGCAGCATGGAAACGTGCATGGACATTAACTTCCATGTCAGTAACAAGTGTTTGTCTGCACACCACACAGGGTTGAGGCAGTGGTGCTGGGTGATGTTCATTTTGATGATTTGTAAATTGCTGCTCTGATGTTAAAGGTTCACGACACACTGCACATGCACTTCCAGATACAACTTTAACATGAGTAAGTTTATGTTGAGCGAGAAGAGCTGCTGATGGACACAATTCATCACAGATATTACACTTATGACGACCCCCATTACCCTGATGCGATTTCATGTGCGCTTCCAGGTCACCTCGAGATTTGCATGCCTCACTACAGTATGCACAGAACAGACTCAAAGATGCAGCAGCTACCTTAGCAGCAATGCCACCAGACCCACTCTTTATATTGTGAGCTTGTTTCCTGTGAGTTTGTAGTCCCGAGTCTGTGGAGAACTCTGCATCACAAATATCACATCTAAGTTCCTTTTTCTGGGGACTACGACGGGGCTTTGCCAGATTTTCTGGCTGTGGAACATTGCCATTGAGCTCAGAATTGTGTTGCGTTTGCATATGTTTATCCAAAAGGAATTCGACATAAAAGGCATCATCACAGAGTGAACACTGAAACTGCCGTTGGTGTGTGGCTACATGAGCAGACAACTCTGCCTCAGAACTTAGAGTTAAAGTGCACAACAGACAACGATATGATCCTCCAGAGCCACCACCAGAACCACTACCTGATATTTGATCGCTGCCAGAATGCCCACGACGCACATGACTGGAACGTATATGTCCTTCAAACTCCGAGTGAGAACGGAATATGAGGGAACACCTCGTGCATTTACTTACTTTACATTCATTACTATGTTTTACAGCAAAATGTACCTGGATTGACACTTTAGAATCAAACATCTCCTTGCACAGAGCACAACGATAAAGATGATGTGCATGAATATCCATTAAGTGCTTTTGTAATTCATCAGGCTTTGAAAAAAGTTTCAGACATGCTTGACATCCATACTCTGTACATGTAACACCTAAATGAGTTGATAAGTGAGCTTCTAATGCTGCTTCTGATGTCAATGGTAGACGGCACTCTGGACATGCAAGCTGCACTGCACCAGCTGTTGAAGCAAGCTGCTCTCCTCCATCTAAGTGAGACTTGAGATGCCTTCGGAAGGCTTCAAAATTTGTAAATGGAGCATTGCACTGGCTGCATAGTAATGTGGAGGCAGGAAGATCTGATGTCAGAGTTTCGTGCCGGGACTTTTTGCTCAAGTCAGTTGGAGTATCAGTTGGGGGAGAAGGTGGGCGTTTATTGAGCACTGCTGAGAGAACTGGTGCAGCATGAACAAGTTTGATGTGTTCAGCTAAGGCACCTGGATTACTAAAGGGCAAGAGGCACTGTGCACAGAAGACCCCTTCAGCAGCACGTGCCAACAGATCCGTGAAAGTGTGGGCTGTAACAACATGTCTCTGTAGAGCTGTGACTCCTCCAACACGAGCCCCACACAGTTCACAGCTAACTCCCCGTGATGATCCGGGGCCAAGGGGAGAGGCTATGGATGAAGCCAAACCACTAGCACCAAGAGATGTGCCTAAAGAGGATGGCAGACCCAGCATTGCTGCCATGTCTCTAACTTCACCATTCAATACAGACCCTAGAAAAAAAACACCAAATATTAATATTGAAACAAATTAATGTTTATCATTTAAAAACTTTCATTTAACACATTAAAGAAATACTTGAATATGACTAACCATGAGCAGACTGTAGATGAAGTTGTAAAGCCTCTAGAGAAGGAAATCCATCTCTAGAGCAATAAAGGCAGGATAACTTTCCACTAACAAGTGATAACAGAGGGTTGGGAAGAGGCCTGGGAGAGGGTAGAGAAGATGGTGGTCGAGGTGAAGGTGTGGAAGCTGCAGAGGATGCACCACCTATTGATGATGCTCCAGATCCTCCACCACACGATGCAGGACGCTCAGCTGACACTGCATGTATTTCATCACCGTGGTAACGAGACAGATGGCGCTGAGAATGTAATGTGCATTTTATTTATACATTATAAATTATTTTTACTAGACAACTATTCATCATTATAATCAGAAGATACCAAACCCTGAGGAGTAACCCAGTGCTGCTTAGAAAACACTTTCATAAATTCTAACTAAAAGTTTTATCACAACAGATGGTTATTGAGAGAGAGAGAGAGAGAGAGAGAGAGAGAGAGAGAGAGAGAGAGAGAGAGAGAGAGAAAAAACTTGAAGGGAAGTGCCTCAATGCCAGTGAGAGCTCTTGATCTACTAAGGAACTGGAGCTGCCATTGCTCTTTGAACTGACTGCCTCCCTACACGTTTAGCACTCCAGTAAAATATGGCAAGAAAGCTGTGCCAGCCAAAATAAGAGAACAGGCGATTGGAAACTATACATATTCATAAATTATTTTTAACCCTTGTCAGTTTTGTTTTTGACCAAAAAAAAATACAACTTTCAAATTCAAAGTTTATTCTCTATAAGGATTACAATGCTGAGTTTACAGAATTTGGTTATTGTGTGGTTTACATGTAGTAAAATAATAATTTCAGAGTGCACCACTAGAACACCTAGCATGGCTAGGCATTTCGGGCAGACTTAGATTAAATCTTAAGTTTAAAATATTACAAAATTATGAGGCAAGTTGGTATTATGGCAAAGTGACTAAATTCTAGTTTGAGAGTTTAGCAATGTGAATGCTTTTGTTTTGGCACTATACATAGTTTCAGTATTGGAGTATTACAGGCCAACTTATGACTAGTTAAGATTCATTATTTTGAGATTGAGATTGATATTTCTGTTTATGGTCAAATGGGTGAGTAAGTGTGAACCACCAGGTGGTATTTGTATAATTAGTTGACAGGGTGTATCAGGGAGATAAGATGTTTTCTGATGGTAGTTTTGAAGGTGATGAATGTGTCTGCAGTTTTAGAATTTTCAGGTAGGGTGTTCCAGATTTTGGGGTCTTTGACATACATTGAATTTTCGTAAAGGTTTAGTCGGACACGGGGAATGTCGTAGAGATGTTTGTGTCTGGTGTTGTGCCTGTGGGTTCTGTCACAACTATCAAGAAAGTGTTTTAGGTCAAGGTTAATATTGGAATTTAAGGTCCTGTAGATGTAGATTGCACAGTAGTAAGTGTGGATGTAGTGAACAGGGAGTAAGTTTAGATCTAGGAAGAGTGGGGGAGTGTGTTGCCAGGGATGGGATTTAGTGATTATTCTTACTGCAGCTTTTTGTTGGGTTATTATTGGCTTTAGGTGTGTTGCTGCATTTGACCCCCAAGCACAGATAGCATAGGTGAGGTATGGATATACAAGTGAATGGTATAGTGTGAGAAGGGCAGTTTGCGGCACATAGTATTGTATCTTGGAAAGGATCCCAACCGTTTTGGATACTTTTTTGGTTATGTGTTGGATATGGGTGCTGAAGTTCAGGTTGTTGTCGAGGTATAGGCCTAGGAATTTGCCCTCATTATGCCTGGCAATTAGAGTGTTGTCGATCTTAATGTTAATTTGCGCATCTCCTGCTCTGCTACCAAACATAATGTAGTAGGTTTTGTCAGCATTAAGCGTAAGTTTATTGGCTGTCATCCAAGTCGATATTTTGATCAGCTCCTCATTAACAATGGTGTTGAGGGTGGCAAGATTAGGGTGAGAGATGACAAGTCGTGTCGTCAGCAAAAAGAATGGGGTGCAGGTGTTGAGATACATTTGGAAGATCATTGATGTATATGAGGAAGAGCAGGGGACCAAGGACACTTCCCTGCAGAACTCCAGTATCAAGTGGCTGTGTTGTTGATGCTGTGTCTTTAGTGGTGACATACTGATACCTTACTAATAGGTAAGATTTGAAATATGCAAGCGCATGGCCTCTTATACCATAATGGTCAAGTTTGTGGAGTAGGATGCCGTGGTCTACTGTGTCAAAAGCTTTTCTTAGGTCAATAAAAATTCCTAGTGGATATTCCTTATTTTCCAAAGCTGTGTAAAGCAGATCTAGCATTATGATTGCATCGTTAGTGCTTTTATTTTTCCTGAATCCAAATTGGCAGGGGTTGAGTATGTTTTGTGCCGTTATAAATGAATATAGTCTCCTGTGCACAAGTTTCTCAAAGATTTTGGATAGCAATGGTAAGTTTGATATTGGCCTATAGTTGTTTAAATCTGTAGGGTCACCATCTTTATGTATTGGTGTAACCCTTGCCGTCTTGAGTAGTTTCGGGAAGGTGCTAGTTTCTAGTGACTTGTTAAAAAGTAATGAGATAGTATGCGAGAGGACATGGGCCGCTCTCTTGTACAATAATGGTGGGGCATGAGACAGATTCCCTGAGTTATTTTTAAGTGACTTTATAAATTCGGTGACTTCTGTGGGCTCAGTTGGAGCAAGATAGAAGGAATTTGGGAAATTCTCATCTAGGTAGTCCCCGGCATGGGCATTGGTACGTGGGATTTTATTGGAGAGATTAGAACCTATGGTTGAGAAGAAGTCGTTTATCTTGTTAGCTGTGTCAGTGGGTTGCAGTGGTGTTTCATTAGGTTTAGTTAGGACAATATTCTTGGTTTTTTTTCAGTTTGTGGGTCCCTAGAATCAGTGTGTGTTTTCCAGGTCTTTTTTATATCTCCTCTTGTGTCAGTGAATCTACTGGAGTATAGTTGTTTGGCTTTCTTTATTACTTTGGCGAGGACTGATGAATAGTGTTCAAGAATATCTTTGTGTATTAAGCCCTGTCTATATTGCTTTTTATATTGGCATTTCTTATCAATGGATTTCAGAATGGTGCTGGTTAGCCATGGGCAACCAAGTCGTTTGTTTGTGATCAGTTTTGTTTTTATAGGACAATGTTTGTTGTATAGTCTAAGTAATTTGTTAAGAAAAATGTCTGTCCAGTCATCAATACCATTGGCCTTGGAGAATTCTGTAGGCCAGTCAACAGTCTCTAGGTCAGCTGTGAACTTCCTTATTGAGGCCTCATCATGGAGTCTAAATGAAACTTTGTTGTATTCAAGTGGTGGTTTACTAATGTTTGTCAAGAGGAAGGTAGGGTAGTGGTCTGTAGTGCTATCTGTGATTATCCCTGATTTAAGGGGGGCTAGTATATTGGTCCATATGTGGTCTATTATGGCTGCACTTGTTTCAGTGAGCCTGGTTGGTTTAGTTATTGTTGGTATGAGAAGTGTGTTGTTCATATTGTTGATGAAATCAGTAGTAGTAGGCCAAGGTTGATGTTGAAGTCTCCAGCTAAGAGAAGGTGGTGCTTATTAATTTGTCTGTTATTAGTGCCTTTAATTTCTCACTGAAATTTGGGATGTTTGTGTGGGGTATCCGGTAAATGGCACAGATTGTTATAGGCGTCTTAAGGTTTTTTACAGTAAAATTAGCAAAAATGTATTCTCCATATTCATCACTAAAGCAAGTGGTGCTAATACAAGATAATTGGTTAGAGTAATAGATTGCAATACCACCCCCAACTTGGTATGGTCTGCAGTTGTGGATTGATGTGTATCCTGGTAGAGGGTAGATATCTATTGTGTCCTGCTTAAGCCAGGTCTCGGTAAGAATAATGCAGGATAGGGTGTCTTTAGTGATTCAAGGAGTGCCAGGAGGTCATCATAGTGTTTGCTTAAGGACCTGATGTTGTAAAGTACTGATAGACTTTTAGCATTGTTTAGGATAGTGCTGGCTTGTGATGCTGTGTAGTAAAGGCAGTTACTTTCCAATAGGTTTTGATTGTGTGTCAGATTATGGAGGTTTAGATCAGGGTCAATGTGATCAATCATCTTCTAGGTTTAAATTATGGTTATTAATATCCTGAGTTGTGTGTTGAGTTTTAGTACTGATATCTGTAGTGGTGGGAAGTTTGGACAAGTATATAGCTATAGCATTTTGGTCATGTAGAATATAGTCACTAATACACAATGATGATCAGCCTGTAACTGATTTCATCAACAATATGAACAACACACTTCTCATACCAACAATAACTAAACCAACCAGGCTCACTGAGACAAGTGCAACCATAATAGACCACATATGGACCAATATACTAGCCCCCCTTAAATCAGGGATAATCACAGATAGCACTACAGACCACTACCCTACCTTCCTCCTGACAAACATTAGTAAACCACCACTTGAATACAACAAAGTCTCATTTAGACTCCATGACGAGGCCTCAGTAAGGAAGTTCACAGCTGACCTAGAGACTGTTGATTGGCCTACAGAATTCTCCAAGGCCAATGGTATTGATGACTGGACAGACATTTTTCTTAACAAATTACTTGACTATACAACAAACATTGTCCTATAAAAACAAAACAGATCACAAAACAAACGGCTTGGTTGCCCATGGCTAACCAGCACCATTCTGAAATCCATTGACAAGAAACACCAATATGGAAAGCAATATAGACAGGCTTAATACACAAAGATACTCTTAAACACTATTCATCAGCTCTCACCAAAGTAATAAAAAAACCCCAAACAACTATACTACTCCAGTAGATTCACAGACACTAGAGGAGATATAAAAAAGACCTGGAAAACACTCTCAGATTCTAGGGACCCACAAACTGAGAAAAACGAAGAATATTGTCCTAACTAAACCTAATGAAACACCACTACATCCCACTGACACAGCTAACAAGATAAACGACTTCTTCTCAAACATAGGATCTAATCTCGCCAGTAAAATCCCACATACCAATGCCCATGCCGGGGACTACCTAGATGGAAATTTCCCTAATTCCTTCTATCTTGCACCAACTGAGCCCACGGAAGTCATTGAGATCATAAAGTCACTTAAAAATAACTCGGGGAATCTGTCTCATGTCCCACCATTACTGTACAAGCGAGAAGCCCATGTCCTTTCGCATGCTATTTCATTACTTTTTAACAAGTCAATAGAGACTAGCACCTTCCCGAAACTACTCAAGATGGCAAGGGTTACAACCAATACATAAAGGTGGTGACCCTACAGACTTAAACAACTATAGGCCAATATCTAACTTACCATTGCTATCCAAAATCTTTGAGAAACTCGTGCACAGGAGACTATTCATTTATAACGCTCAAAACATACTCACCCCTGCCAGTTTGGATTCAGGAAAAATAAAAGCACTAATGATGCAATCATAAAAATGCTAGATCTGCTTTACACATCATTGGAAAATAAGGAATATCCACTAGGAATTTTTATTGACCTAAGAAAAGCTTTTGACACAGTAAACCACGACATCCTACTCCACAAACTTGATCACTACGGTATAAGAGGCCATGCGCTTGCTTATTTCAAATCTTACATTACTAATAGGTATCAGTACGTCACCATTAAAGACACAGCATCAGCAACACGGCCACTTGATACTGGAGTTCCGCAGGGAAGTGTCCTTGGTCCCCTGCTCTTCCTCATATACATCAATGACCTTCCAAACGTATCCCAACACCTGAAACCCATTCTCTTTGCTGATGACACGACTTATGTCATCTCTCACCCTAATCTTGCCACCCTCAACACTATTGTGAATGAGGAGCTGATTAAAATATCGACTTGGATGACAGCCAATAAACTTACGCTTAACACTGACAAAACCTACTATATTATGTTTGGTAGCAGAGCAGGAGATGCACAAATTAATTTAAGATTGACAACACTCTAATTACCAGAAATAATGGGGGAAAATTCCTAGGCTTATACCTTGACAACAACCTGAATTTCAGCACCCATATCCAGCATATAGCCAAAAAAGTATCCAAAACGGCTGGGATCCTCTCCAAGATACGATACTACGTGCCGCAAAATGCCCTTCTCACACTATACCACTCATTATTCCATACCTCACCTATGCTATTTGTGCTTGGGGATCAACTGCAGCAACACACCTAAAGCCAATAATAACCCAACAAAAAGCTGCAGTAAGAATAATCACTAAATCCCATCTCTGGCAACACACCCCCCCACTCTTCATAGATCTAAACTTGCTCCCAGTTCAGTACATCCACACTTACTACTGTGCAATCTATATCTACAGGGCCTTATAACTCTAATATCAACCTTGACCTAAAACGCTTTCTTGATAGTTGTGACAGAACCCACAGGCATAACACCAGACACAAACATCTCTACGACATTCCCCGTGTCCGACTAAACCTTTACAAAAATTCAATGCATGTCAAAGGCCCTAAAATCTGGAATACCCTACCTGAGAACTCTAGAACTGCAGACACATTCATCACCTTCAAAACTACCATTAGAAAACATCTTATCTCCCTGATACACCCCGTCAACTAACTACACGAATACCACCTGGTGGTTCACACTTACACTCGCTCACTCATTTGACCATAAACAGAAATATTAATCTCAGTCTTAAAATAATGAATCCTGTGATACTCCAATACTGAAACTATGTACTGTGCCAAAACAAAAGCATTCACATTGCTAAACTCACAAACTAGTATTTAGTCACTTAGCCATAATACCAACTTACCTCATAATTTGTAATATTTTACAATTAAGAATAAAACTAAGTATGCCCGAAATGCCTAGCCATGCTAAGCGTTCTAGTGGTACACTCTGTAATCACAATTTTACTACATGTAAACCAAACAACCAAATTTCTGTAAACTCAGCATTGTAATCCTTATAGAGAATAATGAAGTTGGTGTTGTCTATGTGTTGTGCTGGAATGAGCTATAGTACAACTAGGTTTAATCTAATAATATAAAAATACAAATTAAAAATAGCACCAGGCTCTCACTAGTAATTACACTATGGTCAATATAATGAATTTGGTATTGACTATGTATTGAGCTAGAATGAGCTATAGTACAACTGAGTTTAATCTAATGATATAAAAAAGGCACAAGACTCAGTTGTAATTGCACTAAGGTGTTATATAAGTTGTTTACAAGAATTAGAGTATAACTAGATTTAAATTGACAAGATAAAATATACAAGTTAAGGTAGCAAAAGAATAAAAAAAGTAGAAAATAAATAAATAAATAAATAAATAAATTATTATATATATATATATATATATATATATATATAATATATATAATATATATATATATATAATATATATATAATATATATATATATATATATATATATATATATATAATGTATAATATATATATATATATATATATATATATATATATATATATATATATATATATATAATATATATATATATATATATATATATATATATATATATATATATATATATATACACATGTATATATAGAGGTAGTTGGTACTAGTTAGCAAAAGATAGTTAAGGGTCTTGAACAATAATATAATTGAAATATACACTAATTGCACACACAATATAGTCACTAAGATATGAAAACAATCTTAGAGTAGGACTTAATATAAAAACACAAATTGAAATGGTACTTGCAATTGCACTAGGGTCTGGTATAGGTTGTTGACAAGATCAAGAATAGGCCTCTCGATCTAAATGAAGTTTCAGCAATATGGATTCAGAGACCTTGAACTCACCTATAAAGCAGCAAGCATTCTTTCCAGAGAACACTACTATGCACCACAATCAACACTACTGACCATGTACTAGGGTTACCCTTTAACCCTTTCAGGGTCCAAAGGCCAAATTTCAAAGTGTGCACCAGTGTCCAAGAATTTTCAAAAAATAATTTTGTTATTTTTTCCTATGAAATAGTAGAGAATCTTTTTCTGAAGGTAACAAAACAAAAAGTACGAAATTTGATGGAAAATTGATGAAATTATGTTCTCACGAATTTTGATGTGTCGGCGATATTTACGCATCGGCAATTTTGCCAACTTTCACTCCCATTTTAGGCCAATTACCTTATTCCAGTCGACCAAATTGTTAGCTATTTCATTAGTATTACTTCTTTTCTATCTATGGAGCACAAGAAATCACCAACTCAACTGTTTCAACTACAAAATAAAGTGATTTGAAATTGGTAATTTGGCCAATTTAGTGCAAAGTTCAAAATATTCCAATTTCAAAATAGGATCCAGAATAAACAATGCAGGCATTCCTGGCACTAAACTATCATTTCCTCTGTTCATTAATTACATTTTCAGGCTTTACAAATGAATTCCATTTTTCATTTTTAATTCACATAATGAATTTTTATTCAAACCAAAAAATGGAAGATTTACGGTCATGCAATATTGTAATAATTGTATAAATGATATCAGCACATTTGTGAACATATATTAGACCCACCACTGGCGTGTATTAGACGTGCGACGTCATTTGTTTATTCTTGAACATCGGCAAAAATTTAACATTTCCGCTACTTTGAGCTGTTTCAAGCCATTTTCAGTACTAAAACCAATCAAAATCATCTCTACTTCTGTAATATATCTTCCATTCTATCAAATGAGACCAAGAAATCGCAAATACAGCTATAAAAAATATACGAAAAAACACTGCAAAGTTGCTGTTTTAATAGAAAATTACGGTCTCAGTTTTTTCTCTTGTTATGCACTGTGTGCTGCAGGATTTGTTTTATGTGGTGTACACATACCACAGATGTATTCTCTCATATCTAGGCACAAATTTACCGCTCACAGCTTATCAGAGTGAGCCGAGCTCATGACGTAGATCTACGGTTTGGACTCTCAACGTGAAGCCGTAGATCTACGGCACGGACCCTCAAGGGGTTTATATCCTGCCTCACCTACAGTATCTGTGCATGGGAATCTAAACAAGCAAATCACCTAAATGTAATCATAAAATATCTGCCATTACAATAATCAACCTGATTCCAGGCAACACACCCTCTCCCACTATTCTAAGACTCTGCCCTATTAAATGTACTGAGTATCAACCCACTGCTGTCCAGGTTACATGAACAGAACACTCGATACAAATATTGACCCTTAGCTATTTCTTGGCGAGCTGGAACAGAACTCTGACAGCGACGCTAGAAATCTTCTTTCAACGACACTAGAAATGTACCTCTGATATTCCATGTGCATGACATAACTTGAGTAAACATTGTCAAAGTGAAGAACAAGAACAAGAAGAACAAGAACAAGAGGAACAACAAGAACAAGAAGAACAAGAACAAGAACAACAAGAACAACAACAAGAACAACAACAACTCTCAACAGCTTCAAAAATTTTCATTTGATGACCAAAAAAAATACTATGCAATAATAATAAATTTATTTCAGCATGATACAATGTACAAAGGAGAATGAAATTTGGGTGTATATACATGCCAAAAGCCCCTTTATATGCAAAGAATTTCGGGCAAACTTGAGACTAACTTAAGATTAATGAGGCAATAACAATGAGTAACTTTGTACATATAGTCACTCAAGTAAGTGTAATTGTAAATTTAAGAGTTTACAATGCATACAAGAGAAATGAATGTTCTATTAGTTCATGCTATATGGCTTTTAGTAAGTTTAATAGAGGAATTATAGGTTTGATTATTAACCTAAATTGGACACAATGAATTTTTTAACATTTGAGAGGATAACAGATATTGAGAGTATATACTGATTATAATGTTTTACCTATGTTCATGACATTGAGCAAATGCACGCATAGTTTTTATACGTGTATTTAGGTGGGGCTGCGATAGGTTGAGGTGTTTTTTAACGGTAGTTTTGAAAATGCTGGCCGAGTCAGTTTCTGGAGATTTCTGGCAGTTTTTTCCAAATTTTTGCCCATTTTATGCACAATGAACTTTTGAAGAGATTTAGCTGGACACAAGGAATGTCAGAGATTTGTATGTCAAGTGTTTTTTGTCTGTCCTGTTGCAACTATCAAGAAAATGCTTCAGGTCAGGATTTTGTATTAAAATTTATTTATTCTGTAAATGTAAGTTGCACAGTAGTAAGAGTGAGTGTTTTGTATAGTGAGTAGGTTTAGGTCTTTGAAGAGGGTGGAGGGGAAGGGGGGTTGTCTAGCAGTGGATTGTGTGATCATACACACTGCAGCTTTTTGTTGGGTTATTATTGGTGAGTTGCTGGTGTGGACTCCCAGGCACAAATAGCATAGGTGAGGTAGGGGTAGATTAGAGAATAGCATAGTGCAGGTTGTACAAAATAACATATCTTAGAGAGGATGCCAACCGTTTTGGATACTTTTTTTTGTTGTGTGTTGGATATGGGTGTTGAATTTCAAATGGTTGTCAAGGTGCAGACCCAGAAATTTTCCCTCATTATGTTTAGCAATAGGGGTATTGTTAAGCATAATGTTTAGTTGGACCTCACTTGCTCTACTTCCAAACATAATACAGAAGGTTAAGCAAGTTTATTAACAGTCATTCAGGTCAATATTTTTACACATCCTTCATTAACAACAGTGTTAAGTGAGGCAAGATTATGTTGGGAGATGACAAAAGTTGTCGTCGTCAGCAAAGAGAATAGGTTCGAGTTGTTGCGATACGTTTAGGAGGTCGTTTATAACAGGAAAAGTACAGGGTCAAGAATGCTTCCCTGTGATATGCCAGTGTCCAGAGGTCTTCCTGCAGATGTTGTGCTATTAGTAGAGACAGTCTATTAATAAAGTAAGACTTGATATATGCAAGTGCATGGCCTCTTATACTGTAATGATCAAGCTTGTGGAGTAGGATGCCGTGGTCTACTGTATCCAAAGCTTCCTTAAGACCAATAAAGAGTCCAAGTGAGTGTTCATTTTTTTTTGAGTGCTATGTACAGCAGGTCTAGCATTTTTATTGTCATTTGTGCTTTTGTTTCTTCTGAAGCCAAACTGGCAGGGGTTAAGAAAGCTTTGTGGTGTAATGAAGGAGTAAAATTTGTTGTGTACGAGCTTCTCGAAGAGTTTGTAAAGTAAAGGCAAGTTTGATATTGGCCTATAGTCATTTACATCTGTTGGGTCACCACTTTGGTGTAACCCTTATTATTTTGAGTGATGTTGGAAAAGTGTTGGTTTCTAGTGATTTGTTAGAGTAATGTAATGGTGGGTGAAAAGACAAGAGCCACTCGTTTCAACAATAATGGTAGAGCTTGAGCTATATTTCCAGATTTACTTTTAACCCTTTCAGGGTTTCAGACGTACTAGTACGGCTTACGACCCAGGGTTTTTGATGTAGTATTACGCCTAAATTCTAGCGCCCTCAAATCGAGTGAGAGAAAGCTGGTAGGCCTACATATGAAAGAATGGGTCTATGTGGTCAGTGTGCGCAGTATAAAAAAAAATCCTGCAGCACACAGTGCGTAATGAGAAAAAAAAAAAAAACTGACTGTTTTTGGATTAAAACAGCGACTTTGCACTGTATTTTCGTATGGTATTCACTGTTGTATTCTAGTTTTCCTGGTCTTATTTTTATAGAATGGAGGACATATTACAGAAATTGAGATGATTTTGACTGGTTTTACAAAGAAAACTACCTTGAAATTCCACTCAAAGTAGCAAAAATGTTAAATTTTTACCAAAGTTCAAAAGTAAACAAATCATGCCAAGCGTCCAATACACGTCAACTGGCGAGTCTAATATTCTCTCACAAGTACGCCGATATTATTTATACCATTTCTACACTAATACAGTAGTCTGCATAACAGTAAATCTTCTATTTTTTTTTTTGCGAGAATAAAAATTCAAAGTGGAAAGAAAAACAATGTAAGAGGGGCATCGGGGCATGACTAATGAACAGAGGAAATGTTATTTTAGTGCCAGGAATGTCTTTGTTTATTCTGAACCCTATTCGGAAATTGGCATCTTTTGAAATTTGTGTGAAATTGGCAAAATTGCTAAAGTCTGACCACTGTATTGGATAGTTGAAATCGGTAAATGGGTGGTTTCTTGTACTCCTTCGATAAAAAAAATGGAGTTCTAGTGAAATAGTTATGATTTTTGTCGACAAGTACACTGGAATTGGCCGAAAATAGGGCTCAAAGTGGGCAAAATCACCGATGCGTAAACATCGTCGAGACCGCTAACTTCGCACGAGCATAATTCCGTAAGTTTTCCATCAAATTTCATACTTTTGGTGTCATTATGATCGGGAAAAGATTCTCTATCTCTTCGTAAGATTTTTTTTTTTTTTTTTTTTTTTTTGAAATTTGGCCGACCCTGAGAACAAGTCTCTGAGAGGGCCTGTCGACCCTGAAAGGGTTAAGCAAGTTAATCATGGTGACTTGAGTGGGCTCTGTTGGTGCAAGACAGAGGTATGTTGGTAAGTTTCCATCTAGATAATCACTAGCCTGGGCATTGGTATTTGGAATTTTACTGGCAAGGCTTGATCCTTTAGCTGAGAAGTCATTTATTTTGTTAGCTATAGCAATAGACTGGAGTTGTGGTTCATTCAGTTTAGCTAGTACATATTAGCCTAGCACAGTTTGTGGGTGCCCAGGATCTGAGTGTGTCTTCCAGGTCTTTTTTATATCTCCTCTCAATTCAGTAAATTAGAATACAGTTGCTTACACTTCCTAGCTTTGATAAAAATAGTAACTTCAACTATTTGCCTGTTCCTTATTTAATCCATATTGTAATTCAATGTATACTGTATTGCAATTTAGACTACCTTATATGTACAAAAAAAATGTGTGCGCGTGTCACCCATTGTCGTTTAATATTCATAGAGGGTGTCAATGCTAAGGTATTGGGGAGAGATGTGGAATGGAAAGGTAATGATGTAAAGTGGGAGTTGTCACAGTTCCCTTTTGCCACTAACAGTTCTTTTAGGTGATTCTGAAGATTAGTTGCAAGGTGAAATGTATGTAAAAAAATTAAAGGTGAAAATAATAATACCGTGGACCCCCGCTTTACGATCAGCTCCCAATGCGACCAATTATGTAAGTGTATTTACGTAAGTGCGTTTGTATGTGTATGTTTGGGGGTCTGAAACTGACTAATTCACAATATACCTTATGGGAACAAATTCGTTCAGTACTGGCACCTGAACATACTTCTAGAATGAAATAATATCGTCAACCAGGGGTCCACTGTAATAATAATAATAATAATAATAATAATTAATAATTAATAATAAAACACTGACAAGAGTAGCAAAAATTCTAGGCAATGAAAGGAAAGATACCAGGTTGGAGGAAGTGAATGTATTTGGATATTTGGGAGTGGGCATGTCTGCAGATGGGGTCAATGAAAGACGAGGTCAAACAGAGAAGATGGAAAAGCAAGTTTGGTAGCATTTTGAGACATTTGCAGAATTAATTTAATTAATCTCTCTATATATCT
The DNA here is from genome assembly GCF_026875155.1 of Cherax quadricarinatus. Taxonomy (NCBI): domain Eukaryota; kingdom Metazoa; phylum Arthropoda; class Malacostraca; order Decapoda; family Parastacidae; genus Cherax; species Cherax quadricarinatus. The sequence continues at coordinate 5,081,140 of NC_069446.1, forward strand.
CTCTTTAATATATATATATATATATATATATAATATATATATATATATATATAATATATATATAATATAATATATATTATATATATATATATTTATAATATATATTAATTATATATATATTATATAATATAATACTATATATATATTATATCATATATATATATATATCTATATATAATATTATATATCTATATATATATATATATTATATATATATTATATATAATATATATATATATATATCATATATATATAATATATTATATATATCTATATATATATATATTATATATATATATATATATATCTATATATATATCTATATATATATATATATATATAAAATATATATATATATTATATATATATCTATATATATATATAATATATATACTATATATATATATATATATTATATATATATCTATATATATTATATTATATATATTATATAAATATATTATCTAAAATATATATATATTATATCTATATATATATATATTATCTATATATATATTATTATATATATAATATATTCTATATATATATATTATCTATATATATATATCTATATTATATATATATATATTATATATATATATCATATATATATATATATATATATTATATATATTTATATATATATATATTATATATATATCTCTCTATAAATATTATCCTCTAATATATATCCTCTCTAATTAAATCTCTCTCTATATATCTCTTCTATATATATTCTCTCTATAATATCTCTTCTATATATATCTCTCTCTATTATACCTCTCTAATATATCTCTCTTTAATATTCTCTCTCTAAAATATTCTTTTAAATATCTCTCTCTATATAATCTCCTCTATATATATCTCTCTCTATATAACCCCTTCTATATATACTCTCTCAAATTTTTAATATATATCTCTAATATTCTCTCTCTCTCTCTATTTTAATCTCTCTCCTCTATATATATCTCTCCTCTCATATATATCTCCTATACAGTGGACCCCCAAAACAGGGATCGCATAGCGTTTTTTTCCGCATAACGATTTTTTTAAATCGCAAAATTTTTGCCGCCATACCGATTAAAAAACCCGCATCCCCATTTTCGTCCGAGACCGCCAATGTGCCCTCACCAGCCTCCATGTCCCCTCCCTCCCATTTGTTTACCAGCCGCCTCCGCGGGTAACATCCAACATACACTCGGGAAAATTTTTGTATTTTTTACATATTTTCGGTGCTGTTTCTGAAAAAAAGTGACCTGGGCCCCCAAAAAAAGCTTTTAGGCCAACCCCCTGTGGTAAAAAAGGTGAGAATTTTATGGGAAAATTTAAAAAAGATTTTGAAGGTTTGGGGCTACCCAGAAGCCTATGCCATTGTGGAACCATTGTGCCCACTTCAAAGATTAAGGAAAGTGTGCAAGTGGGAACTGCAAACCCTTTTTAGATGAAAATCACCCTGACACAGCTTTTGCAACCCTGCTTGTACTATTTCAAAGACAAAGTTTTGGCCCCTTTTAGAAGTCTTTAAGGAAGGGGGTACAAGCTCTTGGGCAGTTTGTTGGCGCAGAGGCCAGTGACCCAAGCTGGTCCTATGGCATTAAAAGAAAAGGGGAAATAACCCAGAAAAGGACTTGCACCCAAGTCCTAATGGAAAGGGGGATTCCCCTTCAAACAAAAAAGATAATGCCCCCCCTCCTCCACCCATCAATCTCACCAATCTTCTAAAAAGTAAGGGTCATTAATTGTGCATCCTTTTTTCAGTTTTTGTTATTAAAATTAACATTTCATGTGGAAAAAAAAAAAATTTTTCCCAACTTTTGGCGTCTTGCACGGATTAATTTTTTTTCCATTATTTTCTTATGGGGAAAATTCATTCGCATAACGATTATTCGCATAACAAAGAGCCCTTTTGCACGGAAAAAAAGTTCCCCGGGGTCCACTGTATATTTTTAAAAAAACTCTCTTTATATATATAATCTCTTTTTAATATATATATCTCTCTTATAATATAATATCTCTCTCTATATAATATATATTCTCTCTCTCTCCTCTCATTATATTCTCTCTTATATATATAATATCCCCTCCCCTTTTCTATATATATATCCCCTCTCTCTCTCTATTCCCCCTTCTCTCTATATATATATTTTTCTCCTTATTTATCTTCTCTCTCTAAAAATTATACCCCTCTTCTCTAATAAACTCCTTTTTAAAATAAAAATTTTAAAAATATCTCTAAAATATATCCCCTCTCTCTATATATTATAATCTTCTCTCTCAAATTTTAAAACTCTCTTAAATCTCTTTAATAATCTTTTAAAATATATATTTCCCCTAAATATATATATATCTCTATATATAATTTTTAATCCTCTATATATATTATATCTCTCTTATATTTTAAAATCCTCTCTTATATATATATATCCTCTATAATATATATATCCTCTTATAATTTTACTCAATATATATATATACTCTCATATTTATTTTTGAGAATATATATATAAGAGAGATTATATTTATAATATATTATAATAATTGAGAGTTTAATTTTGTTTTTTTGAGGTTAAATTTGAGAGTTAATTTTTGGGAATTTTATATTAAAAGTTAAAATTATTTGAGAGAAAAATATTAAAAATTAGGGGGAGATTTATATAGAGATTTTTATTTATATTAAGGGAGAGATATTAGAGGAAGAGAGTTTTGAGAAGGGTATATATTTAGAGAGGGGAAGTATAGAGAGAGAGGGTTTAATTTTATAGAGAGGTTAATATAATCTAAAAATTTATTTTTTTTAATTAAATTTTTAAATTAAAATTTTAAAAAATATATATATATTATTTTTATTTATTATATATTTATATATAATATATATAATCCTTAAAAAATTATATCTCTTAATAAATCTCTCATATAATACTCTAAAAATATAATATCTTTTATTATATATCTCTCTATATATATATCATATTATATTATATATAATAAATAATAAATATATCTAATATAATAATCTCAATAAAAAATATAAAAACTCTATATATATATCTCTATATAATATTTCTCTAATATATATATATCTCTCCTCTATTATATATATATCTTATAAAAATTATATATCTCTCATATATAATCTCTCATATTATATCTTTCTAAAAATTTTATATCTCTTATAATGTATACTCTAATATATAATCTCTTATTAATTTATACTCTAATATTTCTATAATAATAATCCTATATATCTCTCTATAATTTTTTCTTATAATACTCTAATATATTTTAAATCCTAAATAAATATATCTCTAATTTTAATCTTATATAAATATCTCTTATATATATAATCTCATTATATATACTCTATAATATATATCCTATATATATATATTCTAAAATATATATCTAAAATTAAAATATCTCTATATTATATATCCTATATATATATATCTCTATATAATATACTCTATATATAATCTCATAATATATCTCTTATATATATCTCTATATATAACTCTATAATATATCTCTATATATATATCTCTATTTTTTTATATTTCTATATATATATCCTATAATATCTTATTTATATCTCTATATATTTATCTCTATATATAATCCCTAATATTTTTTATAAATATATCCTATATATATCTCTAATATATTATATATATATATATAATATATATTTTTAATATATATATATTATATATATATATATATAAAATATATATCATATAATAATTAATATATTAATATATATTATAATTATATCCATATATTACTCAATAGGTTAAAATAGTTTTAATATATATAAATATATATAAATATATATAATTTTATATATATATATTTTAAAAAATATATAAATATTATATATATATATATATAATTTTAAACTCTCTATCTCCACCTCTTTTTCCTATCTCTCTACCTCTACTCTATCTCCTACCTCACTCTATCTCTCTACCTCTATCTCTACTCTCTACCCTATTTTATCTCCTACCTCTATCTACCTCTATCTACCTCTCCCTTTATCTACCTCTACCTCACTCCTCATCTACCTCTCCCTCTACTACCTTACCTCTATCTACCTCCTACCTCTTACTACCTCTCCCTCTATCAAACCCTCTCCTCTATCTACCTCTACCTCTATCTCCCTTACCTCTATCTACCTCTACCTCATCTACCTCACCTCTATCACCTTACCCTATCTACCTCTCCCCTCTATCACCTCTACCCTATCACCTCTACCCTATCTCCCTCTACCTCTACTACCTCTACCTCACCCTACCTCTACCTCTTTTCTACCTCTACCTCTTCTACCTCTACCTCTATTACCCCCCTCTATCTACCTCCCTTTTACCTTTTTCCCATACCTCTACCTCTATCTACCTCTACCTCAATCTACCTCTCCCTCTATCCCCCCTCTACCTCATCACCTCACCTCTATCTACCTCACTTACTCCCTTTTACCCATTCCCTTACCTCTATCACCTCTACCTATCACCTCTACCTTATCTACCTCTACCTACTACCCACCTTATCTACCTTCCCTTTCTATCACCTCTACCTCACTACCTCACCTCAAAATTACCTCTACTCTATCTCCTCTACCTCTACTACCTTACCTCTTCTACCTCTACCTCTATCTACCCTACTCCCTCTACCTCTATCTACCTCTACCCTATTACCTCTACCTCTATCTACCTCTACCTTACTACCTCAAACCTCTATCTACCTCTACTACCTCTACCCCTATCTACCTCTACCTCTACTACCTCTACCTCTATCTACCTCTCCCTACTACCCTCCTCTATTCCTTTACCTCTATCTACCTCTCCCTCTATCTACCCACCTCTATCTCCCTCTATCACCCTCCCTCTATCTACCTCCCCTCTATCTACCTCTACCCTATCTCCCTCTACCTTATCTCCCTCTACCCTACTCCCTCTACCCCTATCTCTATCCTATCTACCTCTATCTCCCCTCTCCCTACACCCCCTCTATCCCCCTCTACTACCCTACCCTATCTACCTCTACCTCTACTCCTCTCCTCTATCTACCTCTCCCTATCTACCTCTATCTACCTCTACCTCTATCTACCTCTACCTCTATCTACCTCTACCTCTATCTACCTCTACCTCTATCTACCTCTACCTCTATCTACCTCTACCTCTATCTACCTCTATCTACCTCTACCTCTATCTACCTCTACCTCTATCTACCCACCTCAAACCCTTACCTCTACCTCTATTCTATCTACCTCCCCTCTACACCTCTACCTCTATCTACCTTACCTCTATCTACCTTACCCTATCTCTATCCTATCTACCTCTATCTCTATCACCCATCTCTATCTCCTCATCCTATCTACCCTACTCTATCACCCTATCATTTATCTCCCTCATCTCTATCTACCTCAATCTCTATTCCCTTTATCCACTCCCTCATTTTATTACCCTATCCTATCTACCTCTATCTCTCCCTTTTCTCTACTCTATCTCTACCTCTACTCTCCCTCTATCTCTACCCTATCTCTACCTCTATCATCTATCATCTACTATCTCTATATATCTATCTCTTCTATATACTATCTATCTCTATTTCTCTATCTATCTATCTCTATCATCTTATTATCTACTTCTCTATCTCTCTCTATCTATTATCTCTATCATTATCTCATCTATCTCTATCTATCTCTCTCTAATATTTATCTATCTCTCTATCTATCATCTCTACTACTCTACTATCTCTCTATTATCATCTCTATCTATCTCTCTATCTTCTATTTTATCTATTATCTCTATCTCTATCTTTTCTCTATCTTCTCTCTATCTCTATCTATCTCTACTATCTCTCTCTTTATCTCTCTATCTCTCTCATCTATCTCTTATCTATCTCTCTATCTATCTCTTATTATTCCTATCACCTCTATCTATCCTTATCTATCTCTTTTCTATCTCTCTATCTTCTCTCTATTATCCTCTACTATCTCTCTATCTATTTTCCCCTACTATCTCTCTATCCATCCTCTTTATTCCCTATCTATCTCCTATTCTCATCTACTCTCTATCTTCTCCTATCTTCTCTCATCATCCTCAATCTATCTCTCTATTATCTCTCTATCTATCTCTCTATTACTCTCTATCACCCCTTACTATCTCTCTTCTCTCTATCCCCCACCAAAGGCGGGGGTGACCCAAAAAGTGAAAACCCCCAAAACGAAAAATACATTCATCATTCAACACTTTCACCTCACTCACACTTTATATGCTTTCAGGGGCACCCCAATACAACGTTTAGAAGCAATATAAAGATATAAACACCACCCAAAACTGCCAAAACCCCAAACCCCCCTTCAAAGTGAGGCATGCCCCTTCCCATTTCCGGACCGGGTCGGCTACAAAAAATAACGGTTTTCCCCCTAAACCCTTCACTAAACATTACCCGGCCACACTCCAACAGCTCTCAGGTCCCCAAAACCTTCACTCCATTCATTCATTCCTATTTAACACCACCTCCCCAAAAAACCCCCCTTTTAACCCCCCCCCTCCAACCCTTTTTAGGGAAACCCCTCCCCGCTTTCCTTCCCCCCACGATTTTACGCTCTCCCAAATTATTCTCGTTGGTCCATTTCTTCTAAATGACCCCAAAACACCCCCAACCCCTATTTAGCCCCTGACCTTATTTTTTTTAATACACCCCCTCCAAAAATTCCACACTCTGAATTCTCTGTAAAATATTTACCCATACTTGCCCCTTAACAGGACATCACTGCCTCCCGCAGCCCCCCCGCTAAGCATTTGAACCCCAAACTTCACACCCCTATAAAAATGCGGGGACCACAAAACTTTGTAATTCCCTTCTTTGCCACCATGGATAACATTTTTTTTCCCACAGATACCTCAATGCCACTCGCCCTTTTTTTCTTCATTTAATTCTATGGTTTAAACCCCATCCTTAAACCAACCGCTGACAAGTCAACTCCCAAATTTCCTAAAGTTCACTTCTTCCTACCCCTCCAAGTGACATCCAATTTTTCTTTTCTAAATCATTTGATACCCTCATCACCTTACTCTTATCATTTCACTTCCAACTTTTACCCCTTTTCACCCTCCCAAAACCCTCCACTAAACCCTTTTCAAATTTTCTTTAGAACTCCCTAACACAGATCACAAAAAAAAAAACTACTCCCATTTTGTTTTGATTCCCCATAATTTTTCCCACCCCTCTCCCAACACCCTACATTTACATCTTTTACAAACCATCTAAAATATATTAAACAACCATGGGGACATTTTCACATCCCCTGTCCAAAACCTACTTTTACCCGGGGAAATAGCCCCTCTCTTTTACACACCCAACTTTAAACCTCACTACCTCAAATAACTCTTTAATAACTTATACCTATTCTAAACTTTGCAGCACGCCACATTGCTCCCCTATCCACTCTATATGCCTTTTCTAAATCCATAACTGCAATGAAAACTTCCTTACCTTTATCTAAATACTGTTCACATATATGCTTCAATGTAAACACTCGATCTACACATCCCCTACCCACTCTAAAGCCTCCTTGCTCATCTGCAATCCTACTCTGTCTTACCTCTTAATTCTTTCAATAACAACCCTACTTATGGAGGAAAAGAAAAAAAAAGGGAACATACCAAAGTATAAGAGTACCAACACTTACATGCTTGTGAGACATGGGTTTTTAGATGTTGCAGTAAGGAGGAGGCTGGAGACAGGGATGTCATGATTGAGAGAAGTGTGCAAGGTGAATATTATGCAGAGAATTCAAAATGTGGAAATTAGAAGCATGTGGAGTTACCAAAGGTTTAATTAATGGGACTGAGGAAGGGTTATCAAGGTGGTTTAGGTACTTAAAAAGGATGGAGCAGAATATGACTAACTTAATTAAAACATTAATATGTACTTAAAATTGTACTGTTTTATCACAGCAAATTGTACTAATCATAATACTGTACTGTTATCTGCTGCAACACTACTACAAATCTTTTAATTATAAAACTTTGGCTACCTCACTGTAATAATAAGGTAAATAATGGATAATTAAAATTTATCACTAACCTGTCTAGTTTTAAGTAGTCTGTCAGCATTAGGATTAGTATGCCCAACTTTCTTCGTACTTAACCCGTAAACGGTCCAAGCAAATCTACGTTCACATGTGTAGTGCTACAAAAGTAGATCTATTTTTTTTTTTTGCATTTTCAATATAAAAAAAAAAAAAAAGTAGATAAAAGTTTTTTTTTACACATTTTCAAATGTAGAAAAACAAAAAGAAGATCTACTTTTTTTTACATACTTTCAAATGTTGAATAAACGTATATATACGTTTGGACCGTTTACGGGTTAACTACTCTCTATAAAATGTAATCACACATTTGTAACATTTGCAAAGAAATAAAATCTGTATTACCAGACCTATCCAATTCACTAATATTCAAGCATGTCCTGATGAAATAAGAGAGTTTGAATCTTAAAAATAAAATCTTCAACACTGAAAGGAATGAAATTTTAATACCAACCTGTAGATGAGCTTGATTTCTACAGTGTGCATGACAGATGGGACATCGAACAGTGGCCAGTGGGGATATTGTTGGTGAAGGCTCCCCAACTGGAGAGGCTGTCAAGTCACCAGGAGAAGACCCTGCTCCTAGCTCTATTCCCCGTGGGCTTAATAACTGCTCCTGTAAACAAAATTTACATCATTTTTTTTTTTAACAGCCATCTCCCACAAAGGCAGAGTGACCCAAAATAAGAAACTTTTTTTTTTTTTTTTTTTTGCATTATGTAATTTATACATGCATTTTAGTCGCCTCTTACAACATGTATGGCTTATTGCAGAAAGATTCTTCTCTACTTCCCCATGGAGTAGTAGTAATAAATTAAGAAAAATAGGATTGGAAGGAATTTACAAATTTAACTCTAATGTGCATAAATTAAGATACTAAAATATAATGATTGATTTGTTTCTAGACTGAACCAGAGCTACTGCTTACTTTCTGAGTATCCTTCAAGAGGTGATTCAGTGCCTGAGAGTGCACATCTCCAGAGGTATCTCTCAACAGCTGGGTTAGAGTGTGGGTTTCTCCTGGTCCTTGAGCATCTTTCAATAATTGATTAAGAGCATGTGCTGTGAGTTTGGCTTTGTGGTTTTGCATGTGAGCTGTCAGAGCTGCTGCAGTGTTGTACCCACGATTGCAGACAGAACACTGGTATGGTTTTTGAGTATCATGCGTCTTCTTGTGAATCTTGAGATGGTCACTAGTAAAACAGAATATGTAGGATAAGCTTAGGAAGAAGTATTTAAGCAACATAATATAACTAACTCCAAAATACATGGGACAAATTACTGTAAACACTTTTTGTGACTTTTTTTTTTTTTTTTTTAACACACCAGCAGTCTCCCACTGAGGCAGGGTGACCCAAAACAGAAGAAACACTTTCACCATCACTGTCTTGCCAGAGGTGCACTAATACTACAGTTCAGATGCCCCTCAAAACTGCAAATATCCCAGTCCCACCTTCAGAGTGCAGGCACTGTACTTTCCACCTCCAGGACAAGTCCCGCTAACTACCTTCGCTTGCTCACACTCCAAAAACAGTCATAAAAACCACTTGTCTCCAACCTTACCGTCTAGAAGTAAATACAAACAGATCTAAATGGATTGTGAAAACGTGCAATTGCATTAAGTTTTATAACCTGCGTGAACTGTATCACTGTAGACAACAAGAGCATTTCACCCCTCCATGGAAGACGTGTTCATTTAATATCACATACCTGCAAGTCCCTCCCAAGAAGCTCATTGCTAGTAATCCCTTCCTTAAATCACTTGTTAAAGCAACTGCTCAAGAAGAAATTTCTCGCCTAGCTGGTAGTAATAAGTTATCACACGTTATATACACTGATGGATCTAAACAGGAGTCTTCTGGCAGGGCTGCATCTGCTCTTGTTGCTACCTCCTTAGTTAAGAATGATAATAAATTTGTTAAGTCAGGCATAAGAATTAACAACTGGGCGTCTACACTGCAAACTGAATTGTTTGCAATCCTAATGGCGCTAAAGCTAACCTATGACACTGAGCTTGACTATCATCATTACTGATTCTATGTCGTCACTGAAGGCTCTTGACTCATATAATGACTCCAACAACATGCTCATTGGAGAAGCCAGGTATAAATACTCAAAAATCAGGGACAAAGGGATTAATGTACAATTGCTATGGATCCCATCACACATTGGATTACTCCATAATAAAGTTGATATGTTAGCCAAGAAGAGTACCAAGAAGAAGAATGTAGAATATAACTTTGGTATATCTGTGTCTAGCATTAGGAATAATATTAGGATAGAAGTAAATAATGAATATGACTGTTATAGGAATGCAGTTAGAAGCCCGAGTAGATCTATAACCCACTGTGATAACATGACCGTAGATAAGTATGTTTATGGAGCAACATGCAATGTGAACAGACTGACCAGGCTTAGGCTTAGTTACAAGTACTTCTGGCAGTTTGAGAGACACAGATCATCAAACTAAATGCAAATTATGTGATCAGGCATATGTTCACTGTCTTGAACACTATGTGCTTAATTGTCCACTTACTGAGGACTACAGAGACAGACAGTATAATAACCTATGTAACATGCCAGGATATCTTATTAATGAAAACAAGATACCAGATATACTAAGCAAATTTCCTAAATTTGCTTACAACAGGTAAGTGAACTGTAGATTTTTTTTTTTTTTTTATTATTATCACACCGGCCGATTCCCACCAAGGCAGGGTGGCCCGAAAAAGAAAAACTTTCACCATCATTCACTCCATCACTGTCTTGCCAGAAGGGTGCTTTACACTACAGTTTTTAAACTGCAACATTAACACCCCTCCTTCAGAGTGCAGGCACTGTACTTCCCATCTCCAGGACTCAAGTCCGGCCTGCCGGTTTCCCTGAATCCCTTCATAAATGTTACTTTGCTCACACTCCAACAGCACGTCAAGTATTAAAAACCATTTGTCTCCATTCACTCCTATCAAACACGCTCAAGCATGCCTGCTGGAAGTCCAAGCCCCTCGCACACAAAACCTCCTTTACCCCCTCCCTCCAACCCTTCCTAGGCCGACCCCTACCCCGCCTTCCTTCCACTACAGACTGATACACTCTTGAAGTCATTCTGTTTCGCTCCATTCTCTCTACATGTCCGAACCACCTCAACAACCCTTCCTCAGCCCTCTGGACAACAGTTTTGGTAATCCCGCACCTCCTCCTAACTTCCAAACTACGAATTCTCTGCATTATATTCACACCACACATTGCCCTCAGACATGACATCTCCACTGCCTCCAGCCTTCTCCTCGCTGCAACATTCATCACCCACGCTTCACACCCATATAAGAGCGTTGGTAAAACTATACTCTCATACATTCCCCTCTTTGCCTCCAAGGACAAAGTTCTTTGTCTCCACAGACTCCTAAGTGCACCACTCACTCTTTTTCCCTCATCAATTCTATGATTCACCTCATCTTTCATAGACCCATCCGCTGACACGTCCACTCCCAAATATCTGAATACGTTCACCTCCTCTGTAGATATGTAGATATAAACCCATATGTACACCTGTTAACTCTTTTGGGCCTAGTTCCTAGGCCTCTTGTGTATCCATATGCTCTTGCACTACTGTCTACAGGATGGATAAGGGGTGCACAATAAACTAGCCACTTCGGTGGCAAAATCTAAAAATCTAATCCTATCTAACATGCTCTCTCACACCTGCTAAATGTTCAAGCTCCTCACATACAAAACCTCCATTACCCCCTCCCTCCAACCTCTTTTAGAGTGACCCTTGCCCAGTCTCCCTTAGAATTTAACCCCACCAAATGCAAAGTCATGAAGACTGGGGAAGGGCAAGGAAGACAGAGTATAGGCTAGGTGGCCAAAGACTGCAAACCTCGCTCAAGGAGAAAGATCTTGGGACGAGTATAACACTGAGCACATCTTCAGAAGCACACATCAACCAGATAACTGCTGCAGCATATGGGCACCTGGCAAACCTGAAAATAGCATTCTGATACCTCAGTAAGGAATCATTCAAGACACTACACCGTGTACGTCAGGCCCATACTGGAGTATGCAGCACCAGTTTGAAACCCACACCGGGTCAAGCACGTCAAGAAATTAGAGAAAGTGCAAAGGTTTGCGACAAGGTTAAGGGAAATCGGCCTGACGATACTGGAGGACAGGAGGGTTACAAGAGACATGATAATGACATACTAAATACTGTGTGGAATAGACAAGGTGGACAGACAGGATGTTCCAGAGAGGGGACACAGAAACAAGGGGTCACACTTGGAAGTTGAAGACTCAGATGAGTCAAAGGGATGTTAGGAAGTATTTCTTCAGTCAGAGTAGTCAGGAAGTGGAATAGTCTAGCAAGTGATGTAGTGGAGGCAGGAACCATACATAGCTTTAAGACGAGGTATGATAAAGCTCATGGAGCAGGGAGAGAGGGGACCTAGTATCGTTCAGTGAAGAGGCGGGGCCAGGAGCCGAGTATCGACCCCTGCAACCACAATTAGGAGAGTACACTATGCCAAATAAAACCAGCTTTCCTCCAATTCTGTCCCTGTTCTTCAAGCCTTCCTCCAACTCCCATACAAAATTAGTAACATCTTGTCCCATTGTACTTCTGTTGTAACTAAGCAACTTGCTATATCATCTCTATTTAATCACTCCACAAAACTGAAAATCATTGAATCTTTTGTAACCGACTATTTGTCATTAGCTGTGCTTCTTGTTGCACTTTGTAATTAAGTGCACAAGAAATCCTACTTAAGAGTATGTCAAGTTCTTAAGTAATATTTAAGCCTTATGATTAGCTGCCCAAAATGCACTGCATAATTCTTGAGTTTCTTCTGTGCTTACCATTCTTTTATTATATGTAAACTACACTCGTAGCACAAAAACTATCATATGTACATGTGGATGTCCGGCAAGTCAAGTAGCTTTAAACTTTGTATAACAGGCATATCGTCTGGGCTCTGATAGTGATTATTCTTATGGCAGCCTTTTGATGCATTATGATAGGTTTAATGATTAGCCACTTTAAATAAATGTATATTTTGTTCCTCTGGTGCTTGCCCATGTGTTTAGAGTTGCTGCATTTATATATTGTACTCCCATTTATTTTGGATAATTTTACACTCATTCTGAAGTACAAAAAAAAAGTTTGGTGATAGAGTATTTATTGGAAAAGCATGAGCACAGTGAACTTAAAAAAAAAAAAAAAAAAAAAAAAAAACACAAGTTGTATCCTTCCTATCCCAGACAAGGCTACTCTAAAGACTAACTGTCAGATAAATTAAGGTCAAAATAAGTTAGGCATCACAGTACTATAACTTATCCTTAGAGACAAACCTACCTCCGGGAAAAAGCAGCCTCACAATGACAGCACTTGTACTTCTTGTCACCTGTGTGAAGTTTAACATGTCTGTCTCTGGAGCGCTTGTGCTTGAACAGACGTCCACAAAATTCACAACGAAATGGAAGTTGGTCAGCATGAGTCTGAAGACAATATTCAAATTAATAAATATTTTAAAACACATTTAAAAAATATCCTCTTATTAGTCTTCCAAAAGTTATAAGTAAAAAACCAAGTAGTAATTGTCATTTTTTTTTCTTTTTTTTAAGTTGGTCTCTCAACACTGACAACAATCAAGACAGAGGCAGCTGAAGTACAATCATACCACACAGAAATTGCAAAGTTCAAAATCAAAATTTTATTTTTTATTAAGATTACAATGTGTGTTTACATTTCATAATTTGATTGGTACAAAGAAAGCCATCATCATGCTGAGGCATTTCGGGCAGACTTAACCTAATACTAAAGATACTAGGCAGGGCAGAGTGGTAGAAAAATATTCACATTGCTTATGAATAATGAGTAGTAACATTAATGACACAACATTTAAATTTGGTTGAGAGTTTAGCATAGTGTAGGTTGGCGTTATGAGAGACGAGATGATTTTGAGCATCCTAAATTATTTGGGCAAGGGAAACCCCTTTGCGTTTCGGGCAAAGAGTTCTAGATCTTCAGTCCCTGATGTGCATGCATTTTTGCATAGCGAGAGACAGACACGAGGGGTGTCAAAGGATTTGGCCTCGGTTATCCCGTGTTTTTTGAAGCGTTTGGATAAGTTTGATGGAGGGTTGATATTGGATTTAATGTTCTTAATGTATTAGGTGCAAAAAAAAGCGTGTAATTTTTTTATTAAGTAAGTTCAAGTTTTGAAGAGTGGGGGGGTGTTTGTCTGGTGGGGTTTGTGATCATCCACGCCGCCGCTTTTTTTTGGGGGTTTTTAAGAGGTTTTAAACCGGGTAGATCCTCAAAACCCCAAAAACCATAGGTGAGGGGTAAGGGTATACATAAAAAAAGTGATTAAAGAAGGGGCACCCTTTTGGGTACCAGTATCATATCTTGGAAAAGGGAACCTACTGTTTTTGGGAAAATTCCCTTTTTATATGCAGATGTGGGTCTGAAAATTTTGATTAAATCAACGGGAGACCTAGAAATTACCCTGTGTGCTTGTAAAGGGGTAAACCATTTATCGATGTGTTTAGCTGGATATTTAATGCTCTGTTTCCAAAAAACATGAAGTAGGTTTTGTCTATATTGAGAGTAAGTTTGTTGGTTGCCATTCAGTTTGATATTTTATGTAGCTCGCTGTTTACTGTGTTACTAAGTATAGCTGGGTTTGGGTGGGAGAAGACATAAGTGGTGTCGTTTGCGAACAGAACTAGCTTAAGGAGTCGCGATGCATTTGGGAGGTCATTGGTGTAAATAAGAGAGTAGAGACCTAGGACTCTTTCCCGTGGCACTCCAACAACTACAGGGTGAGTATTGGAGGTCATGCCATTTGTGTATACATACTGGTGTCTACCACTAAGATAGGATTTTATGTAATTGAGTGTGTCCTCTGACCCTGTAATGCTCTAGTTTTTGGTGTAAGATATTGTGGTCTACTGTATCAAATGGTTTCCATAGATCTATGAAGAGCCCCAGAGGATATTAATTTTTTTTTCCCCAATTGCTGTAGAGTACAGTGATTTGAACATCTGAATAACAATCAATTGTGCTTTTTTTTCTGCCTAAACCCAAACTGTCAGGGGTTCAGCATGTTATGGGATAGGAGGTAGGAGTAGATTTGTTGATGTATTTTTTTTTCAAAGACTTTAGAGAGCAAAGGAAAGTTAGATTTTGGTCTGTAGTTATTTAGTTCTGTAGGACTGCTCCTTTAAGGATCAGGATGACCCTTGCTGTCTTGAGTATGGATGGTAATGTTGAAGATTCAACAGATTTGTTAGTGTTGCAATAATGGGAGACAGCATATGAGCTGCTTTTTTATACATAATTGGTGGAAAGTTATTTAGGTCTCCTGCCTTTACAATGATTTAATTATTAGTGAGACTTCAGTAGGATTTGTTGGTGCTATAAATGTATAAAATGTGTGTAATTACCAGTGAGGTAGTCTTGTGGCCGAGTATTTACTTTTAGGATTTTGCTTGCTAGTTTTGATCCTATAGTAGAATATACATTAAAACAATATTAAATATGGTTGACACAAACCCACTACCATTACAGTACGCTCCCTGCTTAGCGACGAATTAGTTTACCAATATGGTCTTAGGAACGAAACTCAATCATTAAGTAAGGAGAGGATGTACAGTTACATAGATTATCATACATAGTAGCATATGTGTACAGAACTAGGGTAACCCAAAAAAGACATGCCTATTTCCATTTGGGTGATAGAGTAAATGATTTTTTTTTTTTTTTTTTTTTGTGGGGGGGGGGGGGTGTCACCCTGCCTTGGTGGGAAATGGCCAATGTATTTAATAAAAAAATATACACATTTTCTGTTTTACTGCAACTATCAAGAAAGTTTTAGGGCAGGATTAATTCTATGTATATTAAGGTTTTGAAGAAAGGATTGTGTTGCCTAGCACTAAACTGATCATTTGTATAGCCGTTCTTTGTCAGGTTGCTGACTTCGGGTGATTTGCTGTAGCCTTAACCTAAATTAAGTCAAATAAGATGACTTTCCCTGATTTGTACTTTAGTGGAAGAGTAGAAATAACTTAACCAGGTAAAGTTTAAATAATTAATTTATTTGAATTCTAACTTTCCAAACTACGAATTCTCTGCATTATATTCACACCACACATTGCCCTCAGACATGACATCTCCACTGCCTCCAGCCTTCTCCTCGCTGCAACATTCATCACCCATGCTTCACACCCATATAAGAGCGTTGGTAAAACTATACTCTCATACATTCCCCTCTTTGCCTCCAAGGACAAAGTTCTTTGTCTCCACAGACTCCTAAGTGCACCACTCACCCTTTTCCCCTCATCAATTCTACGATTCACCTCGTCTTTCATAGACCCATCCGCTGACACGTCCACTCCCAAATATCTGAATACATTCACCTCCTCCATACTCTCTCCCTCCAATCTGATATCCAATCTTTCATCACCTAATCTTTTTATCCTCATAACCTTACTCTTTCCTGTATTCACTTTTAATTTTCTTCTTTTGCATACCCTACCAAATTCATCCACCAATCTCTGCAACTTCTCTTCAGACTCTCCCAAGAGCACAGTGTCATCAGCAAAGAGCAACTGTGACAACTCCCACTTTATGTGTGATTATCTTTTAACTCCACGCCTCTTGCCAAGACCCTCGCATTTACTTCTCTTACAACCTCATCTATAAATATATTTAACAACCACGGTGACATCACACATCCTTGTCTAAGGCCTACTTTTCCTGGGAAATAATTTCCCTCTTTCCTACATACTCTAACTTGAGCCTCACTATCCTCGTAAAAACTCTTCACTGCTTTCAGTAACTACCTCCTACACCATACACCTGCAACATCTGCCACATTCCCCCCCCCCCTATCCACCCTGTTATACGCCTTTTCCAAATCCATAAATGCCACAAAGACCTCTTTAGCCTTATCTAAATACTGTTCACTTATATGTTTCACTGTAAACACCTGGTCCACACACCCCCTACCTTTCCTAAAGCCTCCTTGTTCATCTGCTATCCTATTTTCCATCTTACTCTTAATTCTTTCAATAATAACTACCATACACTTCACCAGGTATACTCAACAGACTTACTTCTTTCTTTCAACATACCAGCCGTATCCCACCGAGGTGGGGTGGCCCAAAAGAAAAAACTAAAGTTTCTCCTTTTAAATTTAGTAATATATACAGGAGAAGGGGTTACTAGCCCCTTGCTCCCGGCATTTTAGTCGCCTCTTACGACACGCATGGCTTACAGAGGAAGAATTCTGTTCCACTTCCCCATGGAGATAAGAGGAAATAAACAAGAACAAGAATTAGAAAGAAAATAGAAGAAAACCCAGAGGGGTGTGTATATATATGCTTGTACATGCATGTGTAGTGTGACCTAAGTGTAAGTAGAAGTAGCAAGACTTACCTGTAATCTTGCATATTTATGAGACAGACAAAAGACACCAGCAATCCTACCATCATGTAAAACAATTACAGGCTTTCGTTTTACACTCGCTTGGCAGGACGGTAGTACCTCCCTGGACGGCTGCTGTCTACCAACCTACTACCTACACTCAACAGACTTATCCCCCTATAATTTTTGCACTCTCTTTTGTCCCCTTTGCCTTTATACAAAGGAACTATGCATGCTCTCTGCCAATCCCTAGGTACCTTACCCTCTTCCATACATTTATTAAATAATTGCACCAACCACTCCAAAACTATATCCCCACCTGCTTTTAACATTTCTATCTTTATCCCATCAATCCCGGCTGCCTTACCCCCTTTCATTTTACCTACTGCCTCACGAACTTCCCCCACACTCACAACTGGCTCTTCCTCACTCCTACAAGATGTTATTCCTCCTTGCCCTATACACGAAATCACAGCTTCCCTAACTTCATCAACATTTAACAATTCCTCAAAATATTCCCTCCATCTTCCCAATACCTCTAACTCTCCATTTAATAACTCTCCTCTCCTATTTTTAACTGACAAATCCATTTGTTCTCTAGGCTTCCTTAACTTGTTAATCTCACTCCAAAACTTTCTTATTTTCAGCAAAATTTGTTGATAACATCTCACCCACTCTCTCATTTGCTCTCTTTTTACACTGCTTCACCACTCTCTTAACCTCTCTCTCTTTCTCCATATACTCTTCCCTCCTTGCATCACTTCTACTTTGTAAAAACTTCTCATATGCTAACTTTTTCTCCCTTACTACTCTTTACATCATCATTCCACCAATCGCCCCTCTTCCCTCCCTCACCCACTTTCCTGTAACCACAAACTTCTGCTGAACACACTAACACTACATTTTTAAACCTACCCCATACCTCTGACCCCATTGCCTATGCTCTCATTAGCCCATCTATCCTCCAATAGCTGTTTATATCTTACCCTAACTGCCTCCTCTTTTAGTTTATAAACCCTCACTACTCTCTTCCCTGATGCTTCTATTCTCCTTGTATCCCATCTAACTTTTACTCTCAGTGTAGCTACAACTAGAAAGTAATCTGATATATCTGTGGCCCCTCTATAAACATGTACATCCTGAAGTCTACTCAACAGTCTTTTATCTACCAATACATAATCCAACAAACTACTGTCATTTTGCCCTACATCATATCTTGTATACTTGTTTATCCTCTTTTTCTTAAAATATAAATATATAAATATATAAATATATATATATATCTCGGTAATATATCACTAGATGTGAAGAAATTACCTAAAATATGTGATGTCAAATAACTAAATTCTTTGTACTGAGCTGTGGTAAATTTCTGCCTCTGCACCACAATAATCATCATCATATCAAACAAGTATTTATTTTATTCTATCAGGCTACTTACAAAGCTAAATAGTAAACGTAGAAGGAATAACAAAAATGACATGAAGCCAAGGAAAGATAGGTAGAATTTAAGTGTACAAGTTATAAAGAACCATGGCTGTATATAATAATAATAATAATAAATAATAATAAATAATAATTAATAATAAATAATAATAATAAATAATTAATAATAATTAATAAATAAATAAATAAATAAATAAATAAATAAATAAATAAATAAATAAATAAATAATAAATAATAAATAAATAATATATAATATATAATAATTAATAATTAATAATAATAGGTATGAGTATTTACAATTTCTAAAATAGTTAACATTAATAATTCATTCCCAGTGTGACTTTTTCAGCTAACACAACACTGCTATTATACTATCAATACCATTTATAGCTACCATTATCATTTCATAAATAGATATGTAACAATCACAAAATAATAAAAAAAGTGAAGCTCACAGTTCAAACCATATTCTTAATGTGTTCAAAATCAAGAATAATTAAGTCACACTCGAAGAGTGGCATCATCACTGTTAAACCTCCCCACCATTATAGAATGCTCCAAAGTCAAAAGAGGACATATGTAAATAGTACAGTAAGAATGTACAACCTTACATGGAAAGGTATGCTGTGCCTAAAATGTAAGACAGACAACAGAGCTGTATCAAAAGCTAAGAGTATTGCAAAAACTAAAGAAAAACCAACCATTAGGTACAAAAAATATTAAAAAATACAAAATATTGTTAACAAATTTTACACACAATGTTAATAGGCACTGTAAATTCTCCTAGAAAAGTAAGGTAATTACACTTAATCTCAAGTCAGATTTGAAATAATTACTGAATAGAACTCGTTTAAAGGATCTGGAAAAACATGCCAAAGTAAAAATATGGCTCCCTAATATAATGTCAAGGTGTCTTACAGCTCTGATGTTCTTGCAATAAAATTGGTACAAACTGTTTCTTAACTCACCAGTGAATCTAATGAGCTTGTAGAGGAATTCTCTCTCTCATCTTTTAGTCCCTCTGTCTCATCTTCAGTTGCACTGCCACTGTGAGTACTGCAGGTATTTAAAAACTCACTGGAATTGCTGTCACTGAGAATGTATGTACTTCCTACACTTTTGGAACATTCATCTAACATATCCAAGACAGCAACTCCTGCATTGCTTTCATGTGAAGTTACTTACTCTCGTGTGTTGAAACCCCATTAGTCGGTTCTTGGAAGTATAGCTTTTCCTTTTCTTCAAAGTTTAAATTTCCGAAAACATCTGTATTTGCCATTGCCTCTCTCTTGTCTGGAGAGCTCGTGTGTTGAGCAGATGGCACATGCTCAGCAGACTCTTCAATTTGTGGCCATGTATACATGGTTCCACTGCCAAGTGTAATCACATCATAAAGATCGGTTCTGAGAGCTATATCTAAAATATCTTGCTCCTCAGTATTTTTTGTAAAAGTGAGACTTCCAAATTGTGCTTCTGAAGATACAGTTAATATAGGAGATGACTTACAATCTAGAGGATTTACAATATTTTCTGGCTGGAGCTTATTTAACAGTTCTCTATCCTCAAACTTTATTTTATCTGTCTTTAGACTCTCTTCTGTTTGGAATTTCCTTTTCTTATTATAAAAGTTATTCATCGAAGAAGTGTTACAATAATTATTTTCAGAATACTCTAATGCACAATTCTTTTGTGATAATGAAGTCATATCATTTTCTTCAATATCACTGGAACGTGAAATTTTTTTTTTCTTAATATCTTTTCTTGGGTATACATGTTCTTGTGAAGTAAAGGTTTTATAAATTAAAGAATTATTTGTAGTATTCGGTGTCAATTCACTAGACGATAACCAATTCAAATTTTGGCCACCATCACCTTTGGCAATTTCCTTGGCAATTACTACACTCAAATTATTTTGAAGACCACTGGAAAAATGGTCAAAAGGCATTTGATCAGTTTCTTGAAATGCAGGTTCTGATTGCCTCTCAAATTCTGAGAATAGGTCTTCATTTTGCAAATTTTGTTCTCTGCCTACAATACCTTCATCCTTTATACTAAATACATTAGTACTTTGTATATGATTTACTTTCCCTTGCATCACATTTGTATGTTTGCATCCATCAAAGTTATCTCTAATTTTTAAACTATTTGTCATTGCAGTTATGAATGTACAAGATTCTGGCAAGGCAGGAGGAGGAGGAGGAGGAGGATTGCCAGTGACTGATACAGAAGATTCAGAAACAATAAAAGATTCATCTGTATCTGCTGTGTTTGTACCATACTGAATATCTTTCATATTATTTATGGTAATATTATTATTAGGTACATAATTACGAGAAATATCAAAGAAATTCGGCAACACTGCAGGTTCCTCATCATCTGACAAAGAAACATCACTGATGCCTTGATTTTTTACATTAATGATTTTTATTGGAGGATCATCAGGATTTGACAATGGCAACAGCTCTTTTTTATAAGGTAAAGAAACTAAATCAATGTATTGGACACTGTCATTCAGCATTAACTGGGAAAAACTTGAGCACGTATCATTCAATTTCTGTTTCCTTTGAGAAATGTGCCTGACAAAAAAACTTTTTGGTTTTCTTTTACTGGCCCTACGCTGGACACAATCTCTTGGAGACTGGCCCTTGCAGTGGTTTGGGCGTAGGATACAAGGAGCAATTTTATGAATGATCTTAAAGTGAGCACCTTGCTTAACAACTGAGGATGGTGACAAGTTATCAATTGATCTTGATTCTGACTGACTAGTACCTGACCAAATGGATTCAGTTGGCATAAGTGTGTGTTGTTTCTGCTGATTGCAAAGTGAACCAGGGATGGTTTCTATTTTAGTTAAGGTAAGATTATCAGTGTTCTTGAAGCTGCAACTCTCATTCTTTGAAACTTTTTCCAACCAGGATGACTCTCTAACTAGACTTGATTTTCTTAGAAATCCCTGGGGCTCTACTGACTTTTTACCAAACTCTTGCAAACCAGATAGACTAGATTCTTTTTTTGATTGCACAGGTATAAAATTTGGGCTTACAAGTAATTTATTCATATTACATTGATTAATTAATGGGTCTTTTACTGAAGTTTCCTCTTTAGGAGCAGCAAGCTTCACTGTAGACTTCTCAACTTCTATTATGTCTTGGAATAACATCTTTACAGTGTCTTGGTCTGCATCCTTTGTTTGTCTATCAATCCTCATGCCAATTTCATTTTCTCTCTGACTTTCTAATTCTGAAAGTTCGATGGTGCCCAACTGACAATGCTTTAGTGATTGTGCAAAGGGATACACACCTTTCATTATTTCATTTCCACGAAAACATTTTATATCAGAATATGCAACATTGAGTTTCTTATTGTAACAATTTTCATATTTATTAAAACTTAATCTTTCTGAAAGGTAATCATCTTCATTTTTATTAGACACTGCACTTTCTGAAATATCAAAGTATGGAGAAAGGTTTATTAGCATTTCATCTTTATTATCCAATTCCTGTATCTTTGCTATTCTAAACATTCCTAACTGTCTTTTCTTGGGAAGAATGTATGGATGGTACATCTGGACCTTCCACTTTGAGGCTTCTTTCATAACAATTGATGACAAAGTCTTAACAGTATCTGTACCTAATGTACTTTCTTTATTATTGCCACCTTGAACCTCAGTCCTAACTAATGGAATAAGATTATAATGCTTGCTGGCCAAAACTAATGTGTTAACCTTGTCTTCTGCCAGATTTTGCTCTTTTTCATTAGATACTGAATCATGATTTTGATTTTTGACTGTGTTTGCAGGAATGTTGTCATTAACTGCCTTATGTTGCTTTAGACAACTAAATTCACTTTTATTCATGCAGGTAACCTCTTGGGTAATACTGTTCAATTTGTGGTCCAGTGAAAATGAAGACATTTCACATTTACAACCACTCTGACTAGAAGATAATTTACTATGCTCAAATTTCAGGACAGATGAAGCTGGAAAAGACACATCATCGATCATGTTAGTACAGATGTTTGTACTAGGTTTCAAAGCCTCATTTGTAAAAGGATACTCTTGCCCACAAACTTTAATGACAAATACATTAGGTTTACATTCCTCTGCAAATGGATGAGTCCTTACCTGAACTAGCCTTTGAATATTTGTCATTTGTTCATTAGGAATGTCATCAAGCTTACACAAAAGCCCCTCTAGGTTTTCAGTTCTTTTTGTATTTCCTCTAGTTCTTGTGCTGATGGGGATACTAATGGGCTTGGCAACTGTATCACAAATCTCTTCAGACTGTGTCATCCTTTGAGCTCTAGTAGTTTGGAATTTTATTTCTCGCACATTTCTTTCACTGTTTAATTCATCTGCTGTGGTTTTTTTTGAGCTAACGTTGTGCCCAGTATTACTTTCGGTGCCCAGGGTTTTAACTGTAATACAGTTATTTTCATATTTAACATGATCATTAATTACATTTCTTTTGGGAAAGTCTTCTGGATTCTGCTGTGAAGTCAGTCCTTTGGCACAAACACTGCAGTCTGGCAAATTTGTGGACCTAGAAGATGTCAAACATTTTATTCTATTACCAAAACTGGAGTGTGAAGTACATGAATACTTACTAGAGCTTGGGAATACCAGACTAAATTTTGGCTTTGATACAGATGGTAACCAAGGAGAGCTATCACCATGCAAGACAGAGTGCACACTATATATAGTGTTAATATCGGAGGAAGGTAGCATACTAAAATACAAATGCTGCCATGGTATTGCTAGTGTTACTCTGGGGTGTTCTGGCTGACAATTCTGATCACAATTAGCAGACTTGGGTAAATTATTTTTAGAGGCAGATAAAGGGTATGTCCACAAATTTTTTTGAAGATTCGAAATGGAATACATGAAAGGATTTATACTTAACAAGCAATGACTGTTTTTTATCTCAATCTGCGAAATTTCCATGCTATCAATTTCATTGCCACTTGACTTTTTAGGAATTTTTTTGTCCCAAGTACCAACTTGAAACTGTCTGCTTCCACTGTTGCACAACTGAATAAACCGAGATGATTGATTGTATCTTGAGGTCTCGGGAAACAAATAACTGCCCAAGACTGAAGATGGTGATTTACATCTCCAAGTGCTTGTAAAAACTGCTTTACCAGTTTCCTTTGAAAATATTTCTGACTTGTCACTCTGACTGTTGCTCATCACATCATGTAATACATTGTCTACTTTTAAAAAAGGCTTCATACTCCATTCACTTTGTGAAATGGGGTAGTAAGCATTATAGGAACCCAAACTGAAAGGCCTCTGCTTCTTAGTTTTCTGAAATATATTAGTCTTGCTTATCTTTCCATTGCTCATTTTGTAAGCAATGTATTTTTTATTGTTCTTAGATTTTCTTCCTTTACACGTTCTATTTTTCCTTTTGCTTTTATTCTGGTTTAATCTGTGTTGTTGTTTTGTCGTTCTGAAAATTTTCCTAGAATAAAGATCATTAAATATGCTATTATCCAGCTCCATCAAGTCATTATCTTCGGCTGTTGATGCATTAGAAGAGCAAGTTCTCAATGCTTGTAAAGTCTGGCTTTCACAATTAACACACTTATTAACAGTTAACATTTCTAACTTAGGAGATGAAGTAATGTACATGTATTTATTAATATTTGTAGAGGTTTTCCTAAGATTGGCTTTACAGTGCTTTAAATTAGTAGGTGGTTGATCAAGATGCCTCTGGCATAACATCTTTTCATTACTATTACCATTTTCTCTCCATTTTCAATACTGGTCTGTTCAGTCACACGTTCTTTAAAGGACATGGAGCATTCCTCATCACCTGAGCTATATATACAGCAATTGAAACGAGAATCATTTTTATTACCACAGTCTAAGTACACCTGTTCTTTTTCTCTAAATACAAGAGAAGATGAAGTCTTAGCTTCAGGTGTTCTCAACATCTCTTCACAACCAGATAATTTTTCATGTGTAAAGTTACTGCTATGGCTTGCTTCAGATTCTAACTGTTTTGATTCCATTTCAATAAAGTGAAACACTTCCTCAGAGATTTGATTCCTCTTAACTGCATTATGATTACCTTCCATATTTTTTAATTCCTTTTCAATGTAATTAAACACTTCATCATGCAACCACACATTTGTGTAAGATTTATTAGTATAATTTTCTTTTGTTGAAGATTCATAATCTTTAATTACTTTACATATTCGATTCCTCTTAACTGTGTTATGATTGCCTTCCATATTTTTTAATTCCTTTTCAATGTAATTAAACACTTCATCATGCAACCAAACATTTGTGTAAGATTTATTAGTATAATTTTCTTTTGTTAATAATTCATAATCTTTAATTACTTCATTTACATTACCTTTATCATTTAAGTACATATTTGATGTTTTACTATCATTACTAATCTCTGTAGTACACAATTCCACATCTCTTGGTAACTTTTGTGGTAAATTCACTGAACCAACCAATCTGTCATTATGAACCCTATGTCGAGAGGCAGGAGCATCAAGCTCTTTCCTTGATAGTTGCCATCTACTTTGTTTCAGGTCTCTTTCCAAGGAGTCAGAAGTGCTATTTTCATTACAGCTTTGATTTGGTGTACTTCTCCCTTCACTTTGATACTGTTCAGAATCTGGGGAGATATTAGTGCCAAACACTGTAACATTACCATGCATGTGTGATTCTAAACTGCTTTTTTCTAATGAAAAACATTGTATACTGTTCAAACTGCCACAGTTTTTTCCTAGCACAGCACTGTCACTTAAAGCTAGCCATTTCTTAGATATGGGATTACCCATCTGTTTGAGGCTTTCTTTTCTTGAAGGCTTTCCACAATACGACTGCTTCAAGCTCTTCACTCCATGAAAGTCAAGTGTATTATTTGGATTTAATGTTCTTTTCTTACTAGAGTTTTCTTGGTAGGCATTGCAGTTGAGCTTATTATGCCGTGTCACACTATCATGTGAATTAATTTTAACATCATTTATACTGTACTTTTCACAGGCCAATTCATCCTTTTCAAATACTGGTTCACAGTTAAAAGAATCTTTGCTAAAGTTTTCTTCCATACTTATATCAAATTTCCAAGTGTGAGAAAGCAAGAAAGGTGAAGAAAAGGCAGTGGCAGCAGAGTCAGCATGCAAAGCAGAACATGCAGCAACGGGTGACCAGGTCTCAGGTTTTAAGCCATGCAACTGAAATAAGCAAAACAAGTTTTAAAACAGAAAAACGGCTAACCATATGTACAATTTTTTTTTATATATGAAATGGATAATGTAACAATTATGTACATTTTTGCAATTTTTTTTTTTTTTGTTTAATATTTGTAAGCATCTTTTGCCATAATGTTCATTACAACCTAGGTAGTAGGTTGGTAAACAGCAACCGCCCAGGGAGGTACTACCGTCCTGCCAAGCGAGTGTACAACGAAAGCCTGTAATTGTTTTACATGATGGTAGGATTGCTGGTGTCTTTTGTCTGTCTCAAACGTGCAAGATTTCAGGTATGTCTTGCTGCTACTACTACTTGCACTTAGGTCACACTACACATACATGTACAAGCATATATATACACACACCCCTCTGGATTTTCTTCTATTTTCTTTCTAGTTCTTGTTCTTTTTTATTTCCTCTTACCTCCATGGGGAAGTGGAACAGAATTCTTCCTCCGTAAGCCATGCGTGTTGTAAGAGGCGACTAAAATGCCAGGAGCAAGGGGCTAGTAACCCCTTCTGTATATATTACTAAATGTAAAAGGAGAAACTTTCATTTTTCCTTTTGGGCCACCCCACCTCGGTGGGATATGGCCGGTGTGTTGAGAGAGTGAGTTCATTACAAAACTTTTCCAATATGCTATCTTCTAACTGGATACACCACCAAGATTAAATTAGATAATATAGTATGATCAAATCAAATCAAGTTTATTCTCTATAAAGATTACAATGTGGGGTTTACATATTATAGGATATTGTGTGGTTTATATATTATATAAAATTAATTACAGAGGGCCACTATCACACCTAGCATGACTAGGCATTTCGGGCAGGCTAAAATTAATTCAAAACTATACTGGTACAGATTAAGGAGCATGTTGGTATTAAGGCTAAGTAACTGCATTACAGTTTGTAAATTTAGCAAAGTGAATGGTTTTGTTTTGGTACAATACAGTTTCTATTGAAGCTACAAACCAGCCCTTAATGTGAGAAATCATAAAATTTCAGACAATTATAAATAGCTACGTAGTTAGTTTTCGATACAATGTTTATAAGTTTCCACATTAATGACATTTAAAATACTGTTGTACAGCACAGTATATCTACCATAAAGATAATTAAAATATGGGTTGACCAGGATAATAGTATAAAAAAAAAAGAAAAGGGGAGGGCCCCCCAAAGTCTTTTCACTTATATCTATTATAGCAAAGAAATGCTGATCATTTTATGAACACATTATAAATTCCAGTCACTGGAAACAGTGAATCCCATGATTATCATTGGTGCATTGCATGTATAAACTGTGTCCATGCAAGTGTAGGTCCATCCCCCACTGAAAATCCTTACTATTTACACATTATTTTTGAAGTAGTTTGGCAGTTTATGGGGAGAGGCAAGGAAATACCAGTTTACTTAATAATGCAGTCAGTATATACAGTTCACCATTTTTTTTTTTTCAACAAGTCAGCCGTCTCCCACCGAGGCAGGGTGACCCAAAAAGAAAGAAAATCCCCAAAAAGAAAATACTTTCATCATTCATCACTTTCACCGCACTCACACAATCACTGTCTTTGCAGAGGCACCCAGATGTAACAGTTTAGAAGCATATATAACATACCCCTCTAAACTGCCAATATCCCAAACCCCTCTTTTAAAGTGTAGGCATTGTACTTCCTATTTCCAGTACTCAAGTCTGGCTATATAAAATAACCAGTTTCCCTGAATCCCTTCACTAAATATTACCCTGCTCACACTCCACCAGCTCGTCAGGTCCCAAAAACCATTCGTCTCCATTCACTCCTAACACGCTCACACATGCTTGCTGGAAGTCCAAGCCCCTCACCCGCAAAACCTTTACCCCCCTCCCTCCAACCTTTCTGAGGATGACCCCTACCCCGCCTTCCTTCCCCTACAGATTTATATGCTCTCCAAGTTATTCTACTTTGATCCATTCTCTCTAAACGACCAAACCACCTCAACAACCCCTCTGCAGCCCTCTGACTAATACTTTTATTAACGCCACACATCCTCCTAATTTCCACACTCCGAATTTTCTGTATAATATTTACACCACACATTGCCCTTAGACAGGACATCTCCCTTCCCTCCAGCCACTTCCTTGCTGCAGCATTTGCAACCCAAGCTTCACTAATGTGAATTTTTAATTGCAAAGATCTACAAGGAAGGTTATCTTTCGATACTGCATTTTCAATGCCTAATCCTTTGGAGCACAAAACACCTGAAGGGAATTTTTCCTTGCAATTATTACCTGTAGCACCATTTAGGCGTTACAAAAAACAGTAATGTGTAAAATATAAAAACTGCTAGTGCTTTTGTAAACTTTTAACTACTGCCTACAGGATAGGTAATAAAGTGCCTAAGGCAATTTAACTCCCAGAAACCCTATACAATTGGAAAAAATTCAAGAACAACAAAGAGAATATTAATGAGTACATATACTATGATGCAGCAATTGATGCTGTAATTGTACTATAATAGTTTCCTCATTAACTAGCAAATTGCTAGTTACATCAAACATCTATGGTATAAAATCCAAGTAATTTTAAGACGTCACAAATTTTTACCTAGAGAATAAAATAAATTAAACCCTGACTAAAAACACAAAACTTTTATAATATTCCAGCTCAACCCCTAGACACAAAGCACCAGTAACCTATGCAGTATAATCACTTACCCATCTTTTCTAATAATGACAGATGAGCTTAAATTGGCCAGTCACACCCCATTTACAAGAAAAATTAATCAGATGCCAGTAACTACAAGCTTCTCAGAATACTGTGTGTTATTTTTGCAATCAGAATTAACAAAATATTGAAGTAAAAATACCAAAACAAAATGGCATTCCATACAGTTAGCACACAGGCATCAAGAGGTTTTATTGAATTTATACTTTAATTCATCTTCAAGCTTATTCCATGGGTCTAGATACTGCTATGACATTTCAGAGATGGTAACAGACTTTCAAAAACTTATTTGGCTCAGGAAACCATGAAATATTATGTAAAAAATATTCAACATTTTGGCACAGGATCTGTAAACTGGTTAAGTCTTGCATAAACAACTGGAGGCATATTGTTAAAGTTTGTAAAGTCCCACATGGAAGTACATTATCTTGAGTCTCCCTACTATTTTATGCTTGTCCTATACCAATGATGTATCCATTACGGTTAAATGTAAATTTATTGTATGCAGACGAGTGTCCCTTTTTTAGGGTCCGGTAAAAATTCTAAGTACGTACAGTTAACATGTTACCTGAACTGAGGTCTTTGTAGATAATGGCTTATGACAGAAAATTCTATCTAGTTTAGGACAATAAGAAATATTTCAATGAGAAAAGTTACATCCAGTATCATGTAACAGGAAATCAAGTTCAATTTTAACCTCTGTGATTTACCTAAGAATATCAGGATGTCAGTTATGCTGATTTTGAACACTAAATTAAAAAATAAAAATACTAGAATAAGCTTCTCTCAGTGGCAGGCACAGTGCTTACCAACTCAGGTACCCATAACAGGGACACACCTGTTCGTGGCGTTTGAGGTAGGAGAGACGGGGAAAGGCTCGATCACAGAAAGAACACTGGTAGGGCGTGGTCTGAGTCACGCCCACTGTGGCTGCTGCTTCCACATCAGTCTCCGAGGCAGAAGTGGGCGTGGCAGATGATGCTGGGGAGAGGGATCCCCGCCCGTCAGAACCCACATCCCATGATGACCCACCCACGCTTACTTCTGCAAGACAAAATCCTCAATTAATGGCAAATCCAGTGCTAGGGATCACTATCAATCACATCTGAGATATTGCCATCTTCAAACAACTGTAAAATCCATTCATAGTTTTGTATTTGATATAAAAAGATATTAATGCACCATTCAATCAGAAATCCCCCCCTCCCCCCAAAAAAGGAGGGAAGTACAGTGACTGCACTCTGAAGGACGAGTGTTAATGTTGCAGTTTTATAACTGTAGTGTAAGTGGGCCTCTGGCAAGACAGTGATGGAGTGAATGATGGTGAAAGTTTTTCTTTTCCGGGCCACCCTACCTTGGTGGGAAGTGGCTGATGTGTTAAGAAAAAAAAAAAAAAGGGGGGGGGGGAATACGTATATTACAACCACAGTTATTAGATTCATAGGGAACACTACAAACAAGTGTCATACAGTACCAAGGAGAATGGGAGGCATTTTGATATGATCTGAGGAAAAGGTAGGCAGGTAAAAGAATTATTAAATTCCATAGAGGAAGATGGGTAGTCCAGGGTGGATATGATTATAACAGGTGGGATAGGTGGAGAATATGATGGGTACTCATACTTAAATTTAATATCTATTATGCATCCCATACCAATCCTGTGGGTGGTAGTAAAGATTACAGAGGCACATAATGGGGTCCATGGACTGGACACAAGGAATTTTTTAATTAGCAGTGCAATGGTAATAAAATGCCATTAAGGACTATAATCTTAAATTTCATTCCTATATCCAGCATACATCCAAGAAAATTTCCAAGTCAGTAGGCATCCTTTCCAAGATATGACACTATGTACCCCAAATGACACTCCTTACCCTATACCACTCATTAACATATCCCTACCTCACCTATGATATTTGTGTTTGGGGATCAACCACAGCCAACCACCTTAAACCTTTAATAACCCAACAAAAAGCTGCTGTGCAGATGATTACCAGCTTCTGTGCTAGACAGCACACCCCACCACTTTTCAAAAGCCTAAACTTCACTAAATATACGAAACATACACTCGTATTATTGTGCCTACTATATATATACAGAAATATTAAACTCCAATATAACCCCCCCCCCCCTCCCGCTTAAACTTCTCTTTGATAGCTACAACAGAATGCAGTCACAATACAAGGCATAAGGCACTCTTTGACACCCCTCAAGTCAGTCTCATACTATGCAAAAATGCAATGCACATAAAGGGCCCAAAGATCTAAAATTCACTACCTGAACCAGCAAAGGATCCCCTGAATATTTATAAATTTAGGACTTTGCTTAAAAATCATCTCATCTCTCAATACTAACCAAACCAACCAAAACAACTTTATTTTATTTTTTATCAACACATCGACCGATTCCCACCAAGGCAGGGTGGTCCGAAAAGGAAAAACTTTCATCATCATTCACTCCATCACTGTCTTGCCAGAGGGGTGATTGACACTACAGTTATAAAACTGCAACATTAACACTCCTCCCTCAGAGTGTAGACACTGTACTTCCCATCTCCAGGACTCAAGTCCAGCCTGCCAGTTTCCCTGAATCCCTTCATAAATGTTACTTTGCTCACACTCCAACAGCATGCCAAGTATTAAAAACCATTTGTCTCCATTCACTCCTATTAAATACGCTCATGCACGCTTGCTGAAAGTCCAAGCCCCTTGCACACAAAACCTCCTTTACCCCCCTCCCTCCAACCCTTCCTGGGCCGACCCCTACCCTGCCTTCCCTCCACTACAGATTTATACACTCTCTAAGTCCTATTTCCTTCCATCCTCTCTACATGTTCAAACTACCTCAACAATTCCTCCTCAGCACTCTGGATAATAGTGTTGATAATCCCACACCTCCTCCTAATTTCCAAACTATGAATTCTATGCATTATATTCACACTACACATTGCCCTCAGGCATGACATCTCCACTGCCTCCAGCCTTCTTGTTGCAACATTCACCACCCATGCTTCACACCCATACAAGCGTGTTGGTACAACTATACTCTCACACATTCCCCTCTTTGCTTCCACGGACAAAGTTCTTTGTCTCCACAGACTCCTAAGTGCATCACTCACCCTTTTCCCCTCATCAATTCTATGATTCACTTCATCCTTCATAGACCCATCTACTGACACGTCCACTCCTAAATATCTGAATACATTCACCTCCTTCATACTCTCTCCCTCCAATCTGACATCTCATCTTTTGTCACCTAATCTTTTTGTTACCCTCATAACCTTACTCTTTCCTATATTCACTTTTAATTTTCTTCTTCCCTATATTCACTAATTTTCTTCAACTTCTAATCAGTTATATTTTATGACCTCTAGTCTCTTAAACATCTGCCAATCCAAGAAATATTACTGCTTGAGCCATTAATTGTAATATGCTTTTATTACATGTAACTTCAAACATTATTATTCTTACAAACCTCCACCTTGATTACTTCACATTAGTATCAAGATTAAATAAAGATTTTAGTCAAAGTTAACCACTCTTATCTTGTCTAGATTTAAGTAGTTATTATGCATTAGGATTAGTCTGCCCAAAATGCCCCAGCATGATAGTGGCTTTCTTTGTACTTAGCAAACCAAAATTGTAATTACACACTAACCTCTACAAAGAAATAAAATCTTTATTCTTTTTACTTATTTATAAAATTACTGATTTCCTTTTCTTATACTGTACATTCATACCACACACAAACTACAACCCCCCTACCCCACTAATGGAAACTCCATCCTCACTAACATCCCCATTAGTTAAAAAAGGGCGGCTGACACAGAGAATGCCACAAGTCTTTACAGGTAATGTACTCTGGTAAAAGCAGAAAAGCCTAGAGCCCTGGGTAAAGATTTTAAATGTGCTACAGTTAGGGACACTCCAAAAGTTGCAGAGATCAGAAAGATCACCTGTAAGCAGATGGCCATGAGTGAGGTGTATATATGTGTGATCATCAATCAACAGACAATTGGCTCTGTCCTGTAGCTCCAGTTGGTAGCACACTCATCTCACGCAAGTGTCTGTGGTTCAATCCCCATTACGGGTGGAAATGTTGGGAGTTTCCTTACAACTGCTGTCCCCATCCACCTAGCAGTAAGTATATATCTGGATGTTAGCTGACTGGTGTAGGCTGCATCCTGGGGAACAAGCTTAACCGAAGTTCAAATTCAAAAGGTTGCCAAAAATGCTCTGCATAACCAGGGGCTTTCTATATAGTATGTCACTGATGTTAATTAGGTAATAATAATATTTCTACAAGTACATGTACAAGGTATACAGGCCTAGCTGACATCAATGACACTACTATACAGAAAGCCACTTGTTTTGCAAAGCATTTCGGGCAAATTAGGTCAATTTTGTCCCAGGATGCAACCCACACCAGTAAACTAACACACAGTACTGATGGGTGAACATGGACAACTGGTGTAAGGAAACACGCCCAATGTTTCCACCCCTTTGCTGGGAATTGAACCTGGACCCCTCATTGTGTGGAGCAAAATTATTATTATTATTCTTGTGGAAAGAGTTGAACCACACACCCACATCCTGATGAACCTTTTAAAACTTGCTGCTTGACTGTAGGACCCATTATTTGCCAGGAATGTGCTAATAAGAGTTAAAATTGGATGATAACAGAGGATAACCCAAGAAATCCAATAAGTGCAGCTTATTTTATATTGGGGTTCTTTGATCCTCTTCTTGAGGATGCAAGTCTTAACAGTGCTAGCACCCACGTGCTAGTGAAAAGGGGAAAAAAGTTGATTGGACAAGTCCCACTCCAACTCAGGATTGAATTGGGATTCTTCAGACAAGAACCAAATATGCTATATTAATGTTTGTTCATTTACTGGCATGAACAGTGTTAAGATAACTTGCCCAAAATGCACTGCACGTTAGTGGCTTTCTTCTGTTCCTATTA
Organism: Cherax quadricarinatus; assembly: GCF_026875155.1. Classification (NCBI taxonomy): domain Eukaryota; kingdom Metazoa; phylum Arthropoda; class Malacostraca; order Decapoda; family Parastacidae; genus Cherax; species Cherax quadricarinatus. The sequence goes on from NC_069446.1 coordinate 5,114,993, forward strand.
TGTGTAAACTGCACTGCCTGTATACTGCAGAAAAATTTATTATTTATGAATTAAAACAATTTGTAGACTGTCAAATAATACTGTGCAATAGTTCTGATGGCATATGTGGGAGATGATGTGGGCATACATTTAATAGTGTATCAGATATATATACATTACAGTGGAACCTCAGATTTCGTTTGCCCTGGTTTTCGTCGAATTCGGTTTTCGACGACTGTTTTCATCAAAAATGTTGTCCCAGTTTTCATTCATCACCTCGGTTTTCATCTGCCGTACCGAACGTGTCAGTCTGCCTGCGCCACACAAAGCATCCCATGTACGCATCCTGAGTCAGTCTGGCTTCGTTTCTCGAGCGAACATTACCCTGTGCATTCCTAAGAAACATTTCATTTTAATCCATTGTTTTTTGTGCTTGTTTATTGAGTGCCCCTGCTAAATAAGCCACCATGGAACTCTGTTTTCATTAAGAACTGCAAGCAACCCCTCTTGCGTGCCCTAAGTACACTATGGAGGAGGAGCTTGGACATGGGTGAAATTCCAGTCACCAGATGGATCGAAAAAACTGGAACCGACCTCCGCATGAACCAGCTACATGATCTATATCAAGTTAGACAACAGACATTTCCCTGCTCCATGGGATATTACCCCATTCCAAACTACCATTCCTCCATTTCCCCCCAAAACTCTTCTTAAATCACAACCAAAGCTTCGTCTTGAAGCCAAACATGATGCCTTAAGCTGTATTGATAACTTAGTCACACAGAACAATCTTTCACAAATTATTTACGTTGATGGTTCTGTTCACCAGTCCACTGGTGCAGCTGGTAGTGCTGCTGTCACACAGTGATGGCTCTCAAAGAAATTGGAGCACGCATCAATAACTGGGCCTCTACCCTTCAAACAGAACTGTTTGCCATACTCCTTGCACTCAAATGTGTCCATGTATCTAAGGTTGACACTTTAATTGTAACTGATTCTCTGTCATCCATAAATGCTCTCAACTCATTGGTTCATTACTTTGTAATTTGTTCATGACTGTAACCATGTATAGGAGTGAAGCTGATTCATTACCTCTGTAACTTGCCATGATTAGTGACCAGATCTACCTGGAGTTCATTACCTTTGTAACTAGTTCAGCTATCATAACTTTGGGGTCCAGTCACTGGACCCATTATGTACCTTTGTAATCTTTTGACTACCGCCCACAGGATGGGTATGGGGTGCATAAAGATATTAAACTAAAGTGTGAGTGAGTGAGTGAGTGAGTGAGTGAGTGAGTGTGTGTGTGTGTGTGTGTGTGTGTGTGTGTGTGTGTGTGTGTGTGTGTGTGTGTGTGTGTGTGTGTGTGTGTGTGTGTGTGTGTGTGTGTGTGTGTGTGTGTGTGTGTGTGTGTGTGTGTGTGTGTGTGTGTGTGTGTGTGTGTGTGTGTGTGTGTGTGTGTGTGTGTGTGTGTGTGTGTGTCTCAACAATCAATATTTGCACCAATAACTCATTACAATTGTGACCGGGTGTGGAAGTGTGAATTGCTCATTACTCTATAATTTGTTCATGATTGTAGCCAAAGTATAAACGTAAGTAACCATTCTACAGAATTCATTACCTTTGTAACTTGTGAGCTCATTACCTTTGTACCTAGTTCAGCTATCAAAACTTTGGGGGCCCAGTCCCTGGACCCATTACGTACCTCTGTAATCTGTAAATACCTTTGTAACTTGTCATGATTGTGACCAGACCTACCTGGAGTTCATTACCTTTGTAAATCGTGAGTTCATTACCTCTGTAACTTGCTCAGCTATCAAAACTTTGGAGTCCAGTCCCTGGACCAATTATGTACCTCTGTAATCTTTTGACTACCGCCCACAGGATGGGTATGGGGTGCATAATAAACATATTAAACTAACCTAAAACAACGGATATAGCCCCACTCCATAAAGGTGGCAGCAAAGCATTAGCTAAGAACTATAGACCAATAGCTCTGATGTCCCACATCATAAAAATCTTTGAAAGTGTGCTAAGAAGCAGGATTGCAAATCGCCTGGATTCCCAAAATCGGCACAATCCAGGGAAACATGGGTTCAGGGCAGGTCGCTCTTGCCTCTCACAACTACTGGATCACTATGAAATGGCCTTGGATGCACTGGAAGAAAATCAGAATGCAGATGTAATATACACAGACTTTGCAAAAGCATTTGACAAATGCGATCATGGCATAATAGCCCATAAAATACGTGCTAAAGCAATAACTGGGAAAGTGGGGAGATGGATCTTCAACTTCCTAACAAATCGAACACAAAGAGTAGTGGTCAACAGAGTTAAATCGGAAGCTGCCACAGTGAACAGCTCTGTTCTACAAGGCACAGTACTCGCTCCCATCTTATTCCTCATCCTCATGTCAAACAGACAGAGATATACATCACAGCACCGTATCATCTTTTGCGGACGATACTAGGATCTGCACGAGGCTGTCATCTGCCGAGGACGCAGTTAACCTCCAAGAAGTTATAACAAAGTTTTCCAGTGGGCAACGGTAAACAATATGATGTTCAATGAGGACAAATTCCAACTACTCCGTTATGGAAAACTGGAGGAGATAATAACTAGAACAGAGTATACTACAGACTCTGGACATACAATAGAGCAGAAAAATAATGTAAGGGACCTGGGAGTAGTAATGTCTGAGGATCTCACTTTCAAGGATCACAACAGTGCCACGATCGCACCTTAAAAGAAAATGATAGGATGGATAATGAGAACGTTCAAAACGAGAGATGCCAAGCCAATGATGATCCTTTTCAAATCACTTGTTCTCTCTAGGCTGGAATACTGCTGTACATTAACATCTCCATTCAAAGCAGGTGAAATCGCAGATCTAAAGAGTGTACAGAGATCCTTTACTGCACGTATAAGTTCTGTCAAGCACCTTAACTACTGGGAACGCTTGGAAGCACTTGATTTGTACTCGTTGGAACGCAGGAGGGAGAGATGTATCATCTACACTTGGAAAATCCTGGAAAGAATGGTCCCAAATCTGCACACACAAATCACTCCCTACGAAAGGGAAAGACTGGGCAGGCGATGCACAATGCCCCCAATTAAAAGTAGGGGCACCATTGGTACACTAAGGGAAAACACCATAAGTGTCTGGGGCCCAAGACTGTTCAACAGCCTCCCATCAAGCATTAGGGGAATTGCCAATAAACCCCTGGCTGCCTTCAAGAGAGCTGGACAGATACCTAAAGTCAGTGCCGGATCAGCCGGGCTGTGGCTCGTATGTTGGACTGCGTGCGGCCAGCAGTAAGATAAGATAAGATTTCGTTCGGATTTTTAACCCCGGAGGGTTAGCCACCCAGGATAACCCAAGAAAGTCAGTGCGTCATCGAGGACTGTCTAACTTATTTCCATTGGGGTCCTTAATCTTGTACCCCAGGATGCGACCCACACCAGTCGACTAACACCCAGGTACCTATTTGCTGCTAGGTGAACAGGACAACAGGTGTAAGGAAACGTGTCGGAATGTTTCCACCCGCCGGGAATCGAACCCGGGCCCTCCCTGTGTGAAGCGGGAGCTTTAGCCACCAGGCCACCGGGGCACCGTAACAGCCTAGTTGATCAGGCCCTGATCCATCGGGAGGCCTGGTCATGGACCGGGCCGTGGGGGCGTTGATCCCCGGAATAACCTCCAGGTATGGGGCCAAAGAAAGTTCTGAGTGTCAGCCCTTTGATAAAGAAGGCAAGAAACACTATAGAATTCAATGGTGGAAGAGGGTGGTAGTGATGGTGGTAGAGGGTGGTAGTGATGGTGGTAGAGGGTGGTAGTGATGGTGGTAGAGGGTGGTAGTGATGGTGGTAGAGGGTGGTAGTGATGGTGGTAGAGGGTGGTAGTGATGGTGGAAGAGGGTGGTAGTGATGGTGGAAGAGGGTGGTAGTGATGGTGGTAGAGGGTGGTAGTGATGGTGGTAGAGGTGGTAGTGATGGTGGTAGAGAGTGGTAGTGATGGTGGTAGAGGGTGGTAGTGATGGTGGTAGAGGGTGGTAGTGATGGTGGTAGAGGGTGGTAGTGATGGTGGTGAGGGTGGTAGTGATGGTGGTGGAGGGTGGTAGTGATGGTGGTGGAGGGTGGTAGTGATGGTGGTGGAGGGTGGTAGTGATGGTGGTGGAGGGTGGTAGTGATGGTGGTGGAGGGTGGTAGTGATGGTGGTGGAGGGTGGTAGTGATGGTGGTGGAGGGTGGTAGTGATGGTGGTAGAGGGTGGTAGTGATGGTGGTAGAGGGTGGTAGTGATGGTGGTAGAGGGTGGTAGACAACCTCTCCTCCCTCTTCCCTCCTCGCCGTCTGCCATACGCCAACAAGTGTCTTCAATAAAGGTAAAAGTGATTTTAATGTTCATTTATCCATTTCATTAGTGATTTATATTTATTTTTCTTTGTTTTCTGTATGTAAAACTACATATAGTTATTCAGTATAAAATGTATTTTTTTGTTAATATGTTTTGGTGTCTGGAAGGGATTAACTGGATTTACATAATTTCTTATGGGAAATATTGCTCCAGTTTTCGTCACTCTCCGGAACAAATTAAAGATGAAAAATGAGGTTCCACTGTACTACGCAAGATAAATTTTGTCACCCAAAATTGTAACTAACTTTGAAAAATGTTTCTAAATAAACAAAGTTAAAGTTACTCACCCTAGGCCAGACTTACACTATCATTTATGTGTATACGTACATTACGTGCTCACATTGTTCTGCCCCAACAGAAGTTGAAGGATTTTTTAAGCTTACCAAAATAATAAACTACTTCCTGGCCATGGGTGTAAGGAAATGCACACACCTGAGTGAACTGCAAAAAAATATATATAAATGCTAAAATTGACACGTGAAAAAGCTGAAAATAAGCACTCAAAATTACTAACAATGTGTGTCCATGCTTCTAAGTTTCAAAAGGATTAGCAATCAGATTAATCTGGTATCAAAGTTAAATCTGTTTTACCTAAATGTATGCTTACATCATCTGTATAAATTTATAGCTACTACCGAATGTAAAATCACTTAAGATTACCTGAATAAAGCTGACATTATGAAGCCAGTCAACAAACTCCTTATAATATGTGCATGAGCAACTTTTGAAAGACTAAGAGGTTAAGATTGCTTGTATGCTGTATATTTGCCAATTTTACTCAGTAAATCTAATACTGACTTCCATGTGATAACGTGTAAATTTCTCTATCAGCTTCAAAACTTTCAGTGCTGGTGTACCTGACCTACAAGAAATTCACACTATTTTTATTGGATGCCAATTATATTAAAAAATAGGGAGAATGGGAATGATTCATCCTTTGTTTTTTAAAATTAGTCAGGTGTATAACACTACTCACTGCTAAGTGATTGTTAGAGACATGCTGTGCAGCCAAAGTAAGTTTACCATTTCACCTAATATCTCTCAAAATAATGTACACAAAAAATATTCTGTAATATACATAGGTTGTGTGTATTGTACAATGTAAACTAATACCATTGTTCTGCCGAGTAGTAATCAGTAACTGCAGTCTTGTGCAACATCTGGGTATATTTATTGTAGACGTTTCGCCATCCAGTGGCTTTATCAATACAGATTCTAGGACAACTTGAAGACAGTAAAACCATATACAAAAGATGAGGTATTCAGTCCCTCTGCCTTGGAGTTAGTTTAATATGTTTATTATGCACTCTGCCTTGGAGTTGGTGTGAAGAGCACCGTAGTTGAGAAGATTCTGGAGCACACACAGGAGGCTGGTGCTTATATAGGCGTCAGGTGGATAGGGACAGGTAGCAGATAAGGGCAATCACTGATAAGAGATAAGATTTTCTTCGGCTTTTTAACCCCGGAGGGTTAGCCACCCAGGATAAGCCAATAAAGTGAGTGCGTTATCGATGACTAACTTATTTCCAGTGGGGTCCTCTATCTTGTCCCCCAGGATGCGACCCACACCAGTCGACTAACACCCAGGTACCTATTTGCTGCTAGGTGAACATGACAACAGGTGTAAGGAAACGCGTCGAAATGTTTCCACCCGCCGAGAATCGAACCCGGGCCCTCAGTGTGTGAAGCGAGAGCTTTAGCCACCAGGGCACCACCTTCAAGCCACTGGGTGGCGAAAAGTCTACAATAAAGATACCCAGATGTTGCACACGTGTCTAATTTTCATCTTGTCAGTATTGTATACCATTCATGTACAACTGCAGTCTTAATTATCTTTTGCTATAATTCCTGCATATGAAATTATCATGAATTTCATAAATCAGGCTATTTATTTTTCGTAATATTCCAGAGAAGTTAATTAACCCATGGAATTACATTTCTCCTACTCATGAAGTATTTGGTCCACGGACACAGCTGACCTAGTTTCATCTGATCTCTATTTAAAAGGTGACTGGGTTGAGTTTCAACTTGGATCTCTTGGTGCTGATTTAGCCCCTGAGCCTTTAATGGCGCCAGACTAGGCTCCTGAGTTAAACTAAACCTCCTGCGCATCTCAAAGGTGTCTTTATCCAACGTCTGGTCCACTTCTGGAGGGTTGAATTATAGTTTAAGTGTGGCTAATATAAAATACCGACAACTGAACTAAGACAGCCATAAACATCTACTTCCAAAATTGTTGAAGACGAGGGCACAGCCACAGGGTGGAAGAGGCTAATGGAGCTGAAGAATCCACAGATGCAAGTTGTGGAAAATACTGTACATATTTTCCAGAAATACAGTAGTTATATGTAAATAGATGGCCATACTGTATTTAAAAGAATTATATTATGGAAAATGGGAAACTGGACCTGCGTCTGCGCAGGACAGTCGCCGTTGTTAATTTGAATTGGATACAACGTTAGTGTAATGAGAAGGAATTTTCGTGCTCTAGAGGTTAAAATTGGGCTGACACCTCTCAAATAGGAGGCGAAATTGTTGGATGTGCATTCCTGCATAACTTGAGAATCAGGCGACAGGACAGGACAACTCCAGGAACCTTAGATAAGCTGTCTGAATTATGTTTAATTTCTGGCCAGTAAATTCTTCATAAATGTAGGCAAAAGGGGGTGTCCTGTACATGACGCATTAATCTCCAGTCAAATTGGTGAGTGATATTAAGATATATTTTCCTTCTGTTATGTAACTGTGTATATATATAACCATTTATTATTTTTAATATACAGTCCACAAATTTATATATTTACCAGCATTCCTGGTGATATATTTTTCATTTGTAATTAATAGGTCCAGAGCAACTTGTGGATATGACAGTGGTAGGTATCGAAGGGAGACATTTTTGCGACCTAGGTGTCCCAAATTCCTACTTGTCTAACTTATAAATAATAATTATCTATGTTCATTTACTGTTATGTATATAATGATACATTCAGATAAATGCAATTTTCCACACAAGTACTTTTTAATTAATGTTTAATTTTCACTATTATGCTGAACAGTAAAGTCGAAAGCAGGATAGTTGAAATTTCACATACACTGAGAACTATGTTTTCCATTTTTTTAGGCGTTTTGTGATTTTAAGCTTGACTGACATCCAGGCTTCAAGCCCCCCCCCTCCCCCGACTGACATCCTAGCTTAATTAAACCTACCCCCCCCCCCCCTCCCAGTTGAATACATCATGTGTTCCTTAATAAGAGACTAAACATAAGGACCCTAATAAAGCATTAATCTTATTTGGCTTTGTGGGCTATAATTAAATTAACAAGTAAATTAATATTAAATAGTAGATAAAATGTTCTGTGGTGTAGTAGTTACTGCATTACAGCCACCACATAATCCTTTGAAGCTAGTGGGGCCATTCTTCGAGTGTAAAGTTAATTTTGAAGATTTTATTCGAATTATTGACTTCGAAGATGTGGCTAATTTCCATCTGATTTTTTTAAGGTACTTCCCCAGGAAGAAACCCACAACGGTCGACTAGCATCCAGGTATATATGTTGAACAGCAGCAGCAGCTGGTGGTGGTGGTTAGATAAGATTTGCCAAGAAAAGTGTTTCCTGACGCGCGTCTTAGCCCGGGCCGGAACAGTACCGGCGAACCTCGAAGTGGGTCTCAAGTTATATGATTATCCGTCGCTGGAGCTATTGGTCACTGACTCGGTCCTTCCGCTGGCTTAACGGTCGACACGTTTTAAAAATTCTAGTTATAATGATAACCATAGTAGTTTGTAGTAGTAGTAGTAGTAGTAGTAGTAGTAGTAGTAGTAGTAGTAGTAGTAGTAGTAGTAGTAGTAGTAGTAGTAGTAGTAGTAGTAGTAGTAGTAGTAGTAGTAGTAGTAGTAGTAGTAGTAGTAGTAGTAGTAGTAGTAGTAGTAGTAGTAGTAGTAGTAGTAGTAGTAGTAGTAGTAGTAGTAGTAGTAGTAGTTAAGAAAGGGCCCATACGTCCAGCCTGATGTAGGGTTTCAGCCTAGGTCCTTCTGTAGTGAACCAAGTGCGATACCTAATGCCACGAGGAACGTTAATTCAACATCATTTCCTTATTTATATCCAAAATTAGTAAAGAATGAATAGTTTGTTTCCGAAGAATTTTGGCTGTAGACTCTGTAATGCAGTTAGTATAAATACACTAACATCTAAAGATACTGTACTAGTTGTTTTCAGGTTGAATCTGACAGATTCATAAGTAGGTCATTTGAATAAGGATTGTGTAGACTGCAACTTAATGTGTGGTCAAGCTGTTATATTTGTGTGAAGTCAACGCCTTACAACGAATGCTAATATATTTAATTTTATACTAAATGTACCACTGAAATTTCAACATCTTTTTCTTTTAAAATGAGAAGCTCTCAATGTTGATTTGATTATATACGATGAACAAGCTATCCTGGGTTTAGCCTTCAGAATTTATCAGTCGTATTTAATAATCACGGGCTTGATATAATTGTAACAGTACATGTATATAAGAACCCTTAACAGGCGTAACTAAGCTTAGGTAAACTTTACCTATGAAAATGTGAACTCAGGCCGGTTGCTATTATGAGTGACTAGCGAAAGAAGGAGGGTGAACAAACTGCACAGGGAAAAGGCTCAAAGTCAAACCTAGAATGCGTAATTGCTAAAAAAAAGTTTCCTTGAATTCTCATTAGTAGCTCTTTTTGCATTTTTTTTTGGGGGGGGGGGGGGGGGATAGGGTCAAGTTTGTACTTCATGCACCACCTATTTGATTTGGGCCCTTTTCTGGAAAAACTATTATATTCTACTAAATGGTTTGAATCAGTACATTCTCAAAAAAATTTTTTGTTTTGTTTTGACTTTAAAATTGTTTTCTGGAAACTTAGACAATGCCTAAAACTGAGTGAATTGAGATTTGCCTTTCCCAACACTCACTGGAACTAAAAAAAAAGCAGTATCCTCCATTGTAGATCAAGCAGGTTTACTCCGCCCCGAAGCCAAAACTGTTCAAAATTATGGGCCCAGATTTTTTGTACAGTTAAAATTACACAGTTTTAGGCATACTTTGGTTGCAAATTGTGTTTTTAATCTGGGAAAACTCAAAGTAAGAGTTCCTTTTTCCTGGCGATTAATATCCCGAAGATAAATGTACATCAAAACCCCGGTGGATTCGGATTATATACAGAGTCAGTAGAATGCATCCTGGTGTTGTGCATTTTATCGAAAATGTTCACCGAGTCATGTTTCATGAGGCAACCCCCGCATTTTTCTTGCAGGGAAAAAAGCACACCTCACTGTACACGGCCCTACCAAACACTGGAAAGCCGTCACCTCCCCCCCAATGTGTGGGGACAAGGGGGGGAGGGTTAGAGAAGATGGGGGAAAAAGGCAAATGGGGGAAGGGGCATATGGGGGTAGAGGAGGGTGGGGGGGTGGTGGAGGAGAAAAGTAACGATGGAAAATGGAGGGAAGGTAGGAGAGGGGGTTTGGGGGGAAATGGAATAAAAGGGGGGAATTCAAAAAAAAAGGGGGGGTACAGATCTAATACATAACCCTCACCATCATTAATCCTCTAATCCAATTTTTTACCAAAAAACCCCTACCCCACGCATCCAACCCTTCAAATCTCCCTTCACCATGCCCCAACCCCTCAAGTTCCCCTCACCCATGCTCACACCCTCAACCATATCCCTTACCCACGTCACCCCCCTAAAACCCATATCCCTTCTCTTGCTCACAAACCTCAAATCCCCCCAGACCCCAAAAACTTCACTTCCTTCACTAATCCCCTTCCCCAAGCTAGCAACCTCCCCCGCGCTACCAGGCCTCCCCCCCTCCCGGGAAAGCGGGGGGGGAGCCCCCCCAAGGGGGCCCCTGGGAAGGGGGTTCGAACCAGGGGAGACGGGGAGAGGGGGGGGAAACCCCCGGGGGCCGGGGGGAAGAGGGTTGAACCCCACAGGGGAACGGGTAGCGAGGAACCCCTCATCCACCTAGGAAAGAGCGGTAGGAAAGAGCGGCTAGAAAAGGAGGGGTCCCTCCTCTTGAATTACTGTGAACTGTGAATGCCATACCCTTGGGTGATTAATAGTTTTATCAAGGCAGAGAAGATGCTGGCCAAAGGTTTGGAGCCATACACTAGCAAGGAATGGTATGACAAAAGGGTTTGTAACAGACTGGCATTCTTCGGATTCCCCCCCTTAAAGTGGTAGGAGGCCCCTTAAGAAATGTATATTATGTAACACCTTTTAGCTTTTTTTTTTTTTTTTTTAACGAGAGCCCGTCAGGCCCCGATAAAGGATCACCCTAAGTCACTGCGCCCATGAGGATGGCCACCCTGGAGTAGCCACGAGCAGCAGCCTAACCCGGAAGGGTAAATTGACGTAACCCCCTAACAGTAGTTAAGGTCCAGTTGGGAGATTTAAAGGAAAACCAAGCAGTCTGCAAGGTTCCCTGGACAAAATGGGGTTGGGGCAGAGGTACCACATAGGGACCAGTATGCTTGGGGGGAACATGGACAAACTTTGCTAAACCCTTTTAGGACTCACTAGAAGGTGTGCGGTGACAAAAATTAAAAAAGCAGGGAAAAACCTGAACCCTTAAATTGTTTTTAAAAGACAAAATTGCAGGATCCCTGTGAGCATAAATACCCCGTCTTTAAATGAGGAGGGTGCCCTGACACTAAGAAACATTTCTAGACAAGGGGGTCATCCGGGAAGCAATAAATTTCAAAACCCGGACGGGGACGGGGGGCAACATTGCTGTTAAAGACCCCCGACAATCTCACCCGGGACTCTTAAAATAGTAAGAGCCTTCGGGAAGAAACCAGGGGAGGGACGGGAAAAGCCATGCCCACTTTTTCCGGCGCCCCGATGACGCGCCTAGCTGGGCCACAGACGCCTCCCCAAAAAGGAAAAAGTATCAGGCACGCACATCTTTAAAGGAGGGGAAGACGGACGCTCCCGGGGGGTGCCAGAGCTCAGACATATGCTCCCCGGGGGAAGCATCAGTCACACGCTCACTCGAAGACTGACCGGGAGTGCGAGCAAGCGGCTTGGTCTGTAAGACGAGGCCGAGCAGTGGTCCCCTCGATACGAAACTGCTGCATTTGGAGTGTGCCTTGGACTAGCTTCCTTAAGTAACCACACCAGAGGACTGCAAAATGCATGTTCCTTCACGGATCAAAGCCCACTGTTCTAATTGAAGAGTTTCCATCACAAAATACCAATAGAAGATTAATCTCAATTTTAGAAGCATATAATAGACAAATCATTAGTAAGAAATGCTAAAGGAAAGTTTAAAACTTACGTTAGGTCAACATTGTAATCGGAGTTTCAGTGGTAGTGTCTGCATGTAAAAGAACCGTCGATAAGATGTGCTATAAAATGGCTCTGAGCTAATTAATGAATTACGGAGGACTGACAACGCTGAATACAAAGCAGTTACTTTAATGTGGCTTATTTCCATTGGGGTACTTATTTAGGTCCTGCCCCACGATGCAACTCACAATCTACTAACCCCCAATTATCCATTTTATTTTTTAGTAACAGAGGCAGCAGGGTTAGGAGATTGACTATCGACACACAGTGGGGGGTTCAATTTCAACCCCAGGTGTGAGTCCCGTGTTAACCATGCGGGAAATGGTTTGGGGGAAAAATAAAATACAAAAAATAAAAATTTTTGAAAAAAATAATAAATTTTCGAAAGTGTATAAACCCGGAAAAGGCTGTGCCGAAAGGGAAAAAAAAAGTTATTCACAAATAAAAAGGGAAAAAAACAGGAATGTGGACCGGTGTAACAGGACTAGACCCCGGGAACAAATTTTAAATATTAAATACATTATTTATTGTTCATTCACAAATTATAATCCACAGCAAAAACTGGACACCATGAACATGTTGTTACAGTAGCTGCAAACGTACTTCCAAATCTTACAACCGTGGTGATATTTGAAGATTGAATTTTTGTTTTGGGGTTTAGTGGTCAGTCGTCCGTGAGGTCACAACCGAGCTGCTTTGGGGGTTAGCGTGGCGGTTCAAAGCATGGTTGCTTTACAGTGTTTTAAAAGCGGGTTGGAGGTTGAAAGGGGGAGGTCTTGCTTCTCCCCGGGGGAGATTGGAGGCTGAAAGGGCCCCCCTCAATGGGGCCCGGGGGGAGATGTGAGGGGGTTGGAGATGTGGGAATGAGGCTTCTAGCAGTGGGTGCAGTCTGTTTTCACGTGAGGAGGCTGTTGGTGGGGTGGTAGCAACGGCTACCAGCAGTGGGTGCGCCCAGCACCGCTACAGGGCGGTTGTTAAGTAATGGGAGGCGCATCAGGAGTAAGGAAAGTTAAGATGAGATTGAAAATAGGAAATCGCTTCTCTGTTCTCCAGGAGAATGTACTTCAGGGCCAGGAGGTAAGGGTACTATGCCCTGTATTTAAGGTAAGCGCATTTTGTGGTTGGGACTCTCAGGTAAGTTGTTGATCGTGCTTTTTTTAATAGGAAAAAGAAAATGAGAGTAGGGTTTCTTCCCTGGAGCTGGGGTTGGGGAATTGTCAACAGACTGGATAATATATGTCAGTAATGGGAAAAAAAGCCCCTTATCTGTCTCAGTGCTGGTGGAATGATATTTGGGGAAAGGGGAGGAGAGAAGAGCTGCTGATGTACGGTCGCATAGTTTCATTAAGTCTAAGGGAGGGATCCAATATTGTAGCATCTTGCTAGAAGGGGAGTAGGAAAGGAATGGTTGTCTAGGGCAAAATTTGGGGTAATTGTGGCTGACAGATATGCAAGGAACTTGCAATCCCCTTCATTGACAACTGGAAACTTTTTTGGCAACATGATTGTTGCAAGGGGGGGGGTTTTCTCTTGGGGAGGGTGGTAGCACTTGCAGACTCGATTGAGAAGGCCATGGTGAAATGCCTATGTTTTAAATGAGGAAGATAGAGGTATGGGTGTGTGTCCCCAGGTTGCAAAACTAGGGTTGGAAACAGTAAATGTATAAAAAGGATCAGCATGAAGTTTAAATAAAAAAATAGAAAAAGGTCAGAACAAAGGGGGGGAGCAGAGGGCGCAAGGGGCTAGTCCCCTTTAAAGGTTTACATACTAAAGGGAGTTTAGAAAAAAGATAGATGGCTAAAATTTAAATGAGTGCGGAAACAGAAATTTTTTTGCTATAAAAGAGCCGGGGTCAATCTGAAAAATTTTAGGGGTGCCCCCTGAATGTCACTTTTCAGGTTTTAAATTTTTCCACATGACAGGGTAAACAGGAAAGGTGGTGGAGTAGCGATGTTGTCAGAGACAAATTTAAAATTTTTGTGTTTAAAAAAATATTAAATTAGAAGCGTCAGCCACTGAATCTGTTTGGTTAAGCTTCTCGAGGGCCGAGAAAAAACTAATTTTGGGTGTATTTTTTCAGGGCCCCCAATCTTGATGGGAGTGCAGTAAACTTTATGGGCGAAATTCGTAAAGGATTACATCGAAATGTTGTGCTAAAGGGGGTTTAACTATGACAGATTGATGGGCAATTTGACAGGAAAATTGGCGGGTGCTTTCTTTATACGATCCCGGATTGTTTTTTTAAAAAAGTTTGTGACGAGCCAATAGGGGAAAAAACCTCCTTGACTTGGTTCTTGCAGTAGGGAAACACTAATTAAAAATCTTGAGGTTAATGTGAGCTTGGGGAGAGGATAAAACCTCAGTTTTTAAAAATTTATGGAATTCCCCCCAATAATGGCAATCAAGTTCCGTCCCTGATTTCGCTTTGGTGATTTCATAGGACTGAAAAAAAACTTAGGTGGGTGAACTGGGGAAATGACCCGACTAGGGGGCAGGTAGGGGTGATGGTTGCGATATGAGTTTCCCGGGGGATGTTCTAGTGCTCAGCAAAAATTTTGTTCCCAAAAAGGGGAAAACAGATCAAACAAAAATGATCCTAAAATGGGGTGAAAAATGATTAAAAAAATTGATTTGGGCAAAAGAGAGGATTTTTGGCAAATCAAAAGGGAGAGGGGGAATTAAAAAAATCGATATATTCAGTTTTAAAAAGGGGAAATAAAAAAAAGGGAAATTTGAAAAACAAAAAAGAGATTTTGGGTTTAAAATTGAAAAAGGGAAACGAAGACTAACCAAAGGTTTTTTAGGTATACAGAAGTAAGATAGGGGGCAGATAGGCCCCCTCAAAAGTTCTGGGTCAGCTCAGACATGTAAGGAAATGTGTAGAATTTTTAAAAACATACTTCCTCTCAGTTTTTTCAAGGAGGATACCCGCGATATTCCCTAAAGATAATTTGTGAAACAGGCGATAAAAAACGTGCCTATTGGGTACAAGTGACATGTCCTTTGGCAAATAGTAAATTTTAAAACTAAAAAATCCCCGGCCTGATAACTGTATGCAAGGGTTCTAAAGGGAAGTAAAAAGGAGCTTAGCCACCTTTGGCTAATCTTTTTAAAAATTCACTACAAAAAAGGCATGGTGCCGATAAGTGGAAAATGGCATGTGTACCTATTTTCAAAACAGGTGAAGGTCCTTAGCTTCGAACTATAGACCAATAAGCCTAACCCCCATTGTGGGAAAATTTATGGAATCAATAATTGCCGAGGCAGTTCGTAGCCACCTTGAAAAGCATAAATTAATCAACGAATCTCAGCATGGTTTTACAAAGGGGCGTTCCTGCCTTACGAATTTATTAACTTTTTTCACTAAGGTATTTGAGGAGGTAGATCATGGTAATGAATATGATATTGTGTATATGGACTTCAGTAAGGCTTTTGACAGGGTCCCACATCAGAGACTATTGAGGAAAATTAAAGCACATGGAATAGGAGGAGAAATTTTTTCCTGGATAGAGGCATGGTTGACAAATAGGCAGCAGAGAGTTTGCATAAATGGGGAGAAATCAGAGTGGGGAAGCGTCACGAGCGGTGTTCCACAGGGGTCAGTGTTGGGCCCCCTGCTGTTCACAATCTACATAAACGACATAGATGAGGGCATAAAGAGCGACATCGGCAAGTTTGCCGATGACACCAAAATAGGCCGTCGAATTCATTCTGACGAGGACATTCGAGCACTCCAGGAAGATTTGAATAGACTGATGCAGTGGTCGGAGAAGTGGCAGATGCAGTTTAATATAGACAAATGCAAAGTTCTAAATGTTGGACAGGACAATAACCATGCCACATATAAACTAAATAATGTAGATCTTAATATTACGGATTGCGAAAAAGATTTAGGAGTTCTGGTTAGCAGTAATCTGAAACCAAGACAACAGTGCATAAGTGTTCGCAATAAAGCTAATAGAATCCTTGGCTTCATATCAAGAAGCATAAATAATAGGAGTCCTCAGGTTGTTCTTCAACTCTATACATCCTTGGTTAGGCCTCATTTAGATTATGCTGCACAGTTTTGGTCACCGTATTACAGAATGGATATAAATTCTCTGGAAAATGTACAAAGGAGGATGACAAAGATGATCCCATGTATCAGAAACCTTCCCTATGAGGATAGACTAAGGGCCCTGAAACTGCACTCTCTAGAAAGACGTAGAATTAGGGGGGATATGATTGAGGTTTATAAGTGGAAGACAGGAATAAATAAAGGGGATGTAATTAGTGTGCTGAAAATATCTAGCCTAGACAGGACTCGCAGCAATGGTTTTAAGTTGGAAAAATTCAGATTCAGGAGGGATATAGGAAAGTACTGGTTTGGTAATAGAGTTGTGGATGAGTGGAACAAACTCCCAAGTACAGTTATAGAGGCCAGAACGTTGTGTAGCTTTAAAAATAGGTTGGATAAATACATGAGTAGATGTGGGTGGGTGTGAGTTGGACCTGATAGCTTGTGCTAACAGGTCGGTTGCCGTGTTCCTCCCTTAAGTCAATGTGACCTGACCTGACTAGGTTGGGTGCATTGGCTTAAGCCGGTAGGGACTTGGACCTGCCTCGCATGGGCCAGTAGGCCTTCTGCAGTGTTCCTTCGTTCTTATGTTCTTATGTTCTTATTATAGAGGAAGCTGCACCTTTATTATTATTGGAGTATGTGAGGGAGGGATGTATGTGATTGCTTCCTCCCACGCTCAATATTACTAGGTCTTGCTCCCCCCATGACCCACAACCCCCACTCACCCACTCAAATTTCCAATAAAGCAGAGTACTGGATAATCGCCAGTTTAGCCTAGCCATTGCCCGATTTGTACTACCACCATCAAATTGTAATTACCACCACTACCTGACTTGCCTATCACAGCTACCACTTGCTAACATCACCAGCACTACCTATCGTGCCCCAGGTGGGCTGGGCACCTAGCTGGTGGTACCCGAGAGGGCGCCGGGGTCTGTATTGATCCCCACCCGAACCCAGCCCTCCCAGGGGAGTCACCAACCCTGGGGACCACCACCACCACGTACACCTCCAATGCCAACACCGCTACAACACCATATACGTTAGCAATACACCGTCACCTAATCGCAGTTATCCTAGCAGAGCGACGGTGGGTGTCCTCTGTCTTTAGTATCGTGCTAATTTTTTTTTTTCAAGATGCAAGAGGTTGTATGCGGTCACCAACATGACTGATCAGAGACAGAGATTAGCAGACGGAAAACCGAGCCTGCATCACTTCTTGCAGCTAAATGACCCACAGGGGTTTCATAAAAATACAACAGTCCAGAGATTGTACCATCCAACAAGCATATACCAGGGAACGCTTAAGACTGCGAAAAGTTGAAATGAACTAAGATTAATAACAGAACCTACTAGACGTAAAACTACTCTAAACTGGGTCTCCACATACAATGAAGACCCATACCAACTGTCAGTCACTTTCTTTGAATCAGCAATATAACCAGATACGGACAGGTATGGTCGAGCTGAAGTTTGCCACAGCCACCCTGATGTGGGATTCATCTGTAAAACCCTGCATTTGTAGTCACAGTGGTGGCTCATGCTAACTTCCCTATGGTGTATAGAAATATACCAAGTTGGATGAATCTTATTAGAGTCAAATGACTTTGAGTGGTTGACGAGCTTGGCTTGAGTTTTAGGAGGCCCTTGCCATGGGTTCAATTCCCACCCGTTCCGCGATTTGTCGAACGAAAAATTTATAATATAGCAAGCTTGTATTGAGGACAAAGTTTTACTCACAAGTGAGTTACAAACCTAATATGTGAATGAACCTTCCAAACAAAATCTTCCCGCTATCCTTGTGTTATGTACACCACTTATTTGTGAAGTAAAATGTTCTAGTTTCTTTTGCACTGCCTTGTTCGCAACTCTCCGCTAAGTGTCCTTCCTATTGATGATGCTAATGAAACTTCATTTTAGTGTATTTTTATACCCTCAACTGTGGTTATCAGTGTCTTCCACTATAGCAGCTCCAGGGTCTCCCGTCTTCCTGCATAATTCACATTCTTTAACTCTGAGACAAATTCTGTGGCAAGATTTTAAGCTTCCTATTCTGGATACATTTTATTTAAGTGTCACCAGCAGACTAACAACGTAGCCTTTCACTATGAATGTACGTAAGCGGACCTTTGGAGTGGGAGTGGGAGTGGGAGTGGGAGTGGGAGTGAGTGAGTGAGTGAGACAGAGAGACTGACTTTCTCACTCTCCGAATAGGTAAAACTGGTCAATTAGCAAGAACTCTTAAAATTAAATCCTTTCTAAAATTCTCTTATACATTTGAAGATTTTTTTTTAATTTATGTTAATGTAAAAATTAATAATTTTGTACCAAAAGAACATCAGAAAACTTACCTAACCTTATAACAAGCGCAATTTAATTTAGCCTAACCCAGCTAAATATATTTTAGACAAGTTTTCAATTATTTAATAATAAACAAACGCAATGAATTTTTTATAGTTAGATTCAGAATGATTTTTCCGAAATTATTGCATACACAAATTTTCGCTTCCCTTATTCGGCAAGAAGAGCGTTGGTATTTAAGTCAAAATCGCAAAGTTTACCTATTCGGCACGACATACGAGATGGCCTAGTGCTGGTTAGCATAACGCCAAGCTGTAGAACAAGCTTTTACTGGGTCGGTCTCGCTGTGTAAATTACTACACAGCTAAACTTCGTCCCAATAAAAGCTTGCTCAACTTTTCTTTACAGGCGCGTACACTCGCTGACGTGCGTTAACAATGACCAATTTCCCGGTGGTTCTTTGATCAACGTGTTATAGAAATGCTTCAAGTTGCCAACAGTTTGAATGTACTGCATAAACCACTACCGCCTGAGACCATTCCAGCAAGTAATACACTTTAAAGTCCTTTCTGTACCTCTTCATTAGCAAATTGAAGTGACCGCTGTCTCCATATTTATGCGGTTACCGAAGAGCACGAGGTTACCAACGTTTGAAGTGGCTTAGATACTTACCGCGCTGCCAGATGTAAGCCGTCCATTTATACTGTTGATGGCAGATAACTAAGTAAAATGTGGATGGGTGATGGAAGGGATAATAATATACGTGAAGGTTAAATATACATGGATATGATAAATACACGTGAAGGAAGGATGAGTGATGGAATGGGAGCTGAAATGTAGGGTAAGTTGTATGATTTTAACATGTGAGGACATTCAACAATCCTGACCAAGTGACCTTGAGCACTGTGGTGTTGGATGTGAGGAGGGCAGGGTGATGGAGTTAGAAGACAGGGTAGAGGGAGGGCAGAAGGGCAAGATGAAGGGAGGGCAGAAGGGCAAAGTGAAGGGAGGGCGGGCGGGCAGGTGGGGCTGGTATTGATCCACCACCCTGCGGGCGGCGCCCCTGGAGACCAGCAAGCCCTGGGGGACTACGACACGCCGCCTGCTGGCGCTGCCACCGCCCGCGCCCGCCCCGGGGGCCTGCCATCCCCCACCCCCAGGGGCGCCATTCCAGCCCTGGGAGGAGGGGGGCCCCCCTCACACATCACAATGCCACAGACCACAACCAGTGTGATTTGTAATAGCCATAAAGCACCAGACTGGCATGGTTATTTAGCACTGTGCGCGCCAAAATATCAATATCAGCGGATATCTGCTAATTAACCCAACCTGATGATGTATGTCTAAAACTGAATATCAGTATCAGCAAAAATTTGGGTATCGTCCTATCACCACTTCAGCAACTGCTACTATAACATGTCATCTGCTATACGAATCTCGCCCAGACCCCCCCCCCCATTAAAAAAAAAGTAGATTGACTGAATCGAGGGTCCTAACCCCTGTAGCTCTGACTCCCCCCTCAATGAACCCGAAACCAAGTGGTCTGAACCACCACAACTAATCTAACGCCTGCCAAAGATATTTTAAAATCAAGATAATCCAACAAAAGAACGTAAACTTACAGCCAGCTCAACCGACTTTTTTTTTCATTTTGATCCTTCCCAGGATGGGAACAACGGCAGAACGCCTAGGCACCTATTTACTGCAAGTTTTACAGAGGCAGATGCAAAGAAACATCACTTGGGTCTCTAACATGGGCCCTTTCCATTGTGAGTTGAACGCTCTACCACTGCTACAGCTTAGAACGCACCACTCGTTAGTGCAGGAACCCGTGGGAGGGAAGGTAGGCGGTCAAGATAAGGGTGGTAATAACGCAGTAATATGAACATCTGGTCTTGGGTCCAGATACCAGCGAACCCTCTCGCTAGTTTCGTCTTGGGTCCGGACACTAGGGAACTCTCTCGCTCGTCTTGTCTTGGGTCCAGACACTAGCGAAACCCCTCGCTCGCTAGCCCATATCTCCCTTAACAAATCAATGGTTATTGCATAACGGGAAGTTGCTATTTTTATCTCCTGTCCACTGCGCAAGACTAGGCAAAATTCAACACTATCATAGCAAACTAACAAATATTTTTTTTTTTAAATTCCACAATAGATAGTACTAGGAATAGTAGTCTCAGAGTGGTAGTGCTGCTGGAGATGGTGATGGTGCTGGTGCTGTTGGAGATAATGGGGATGCGGGTGGTCATGGTTCTGTCGGTAATTGTAGTGGGGGTGCGGATGGTTATGCGACTGTGGATAGTGTTGTTGCTGTTTATGGACAGTGGTGCTTGTGATAGTGGGTGGTGGTGGTCCTGGGATATAAAGTGGTGCTGGGGTAGTAGGGAGGTTGGGCCTCCCAGGGGCGTCGTGGACCACTACTGCTCCCCTGGGACCAAGCACACGCAATGCCACTCCCCCCTCCCATTACCATTACCCCTCTTTCACTACCCCTGCTCGCCCCACACTTCCCTACCATGCTAGTGTTTGTTTCAAGAGGTTGAGGCTGGTTGGGGCAAGGCTGGCGCCAGTATGCATTCGTAGACATACGACTCTGTATTCTCATTTTAAGTATGTACGTAGTTTCATATATAATATGCCATCCAAATTTCTTCCCCTCCCGCCCCCCTTCTCCCCCCCTCTTGCTTATATTAACCTGTTGCCAAGACTGATGAGATGTCGTAAAAATTACTTTTCCCCCTGTATATGTGATAGGCCAGCCTGAGTTGGTAATCCCAATTAATAACTCCAGCTCTTCTGGTAGGAAGGTCCTGAAACTGCCGTAGCTGATGAACCCTTAATGGAATTTGAAATGATTGAGAAAACCGACAAGTTGATCAATAAAACAACTATGTAACACTTGGGTATCTGTTCTGGAAAAGTTTCGCAAGCCACTGGTTTATTCAGCTCAATGCAGAGAAAGATGGACTGAACACCGATTCCATTTTGAGGGACTGATTACCTCAAACTACTAATATTTATATGAAAGCGAGCCAGTAGCTCAACCACAACAGAAGGCCGAAACAAGGACCAAAAAAACAGGAAAGTGTTTTATTAAGGATGCCGAAAATAGACTAAAATATTACGAACACAAGTAAAGAATGCCCTGAAACCTGATCGTAATGTTTTTTTTGGAGCAAAACAAACTCAGCAGTATTATTTAATGTTTATTTCCTTCACCAGATGTATAAACAATTATGTACACTATGTACAGAAGTTGAATATAAGTGTACCACATGGTGACAAAGAATGGCAAAAAACAGAAGCCAGAGAGAGAGCACTGTACTTAACCAGCTAGTAGGCAAGTCTGGCAAATGCTGACCGCGAGTGAACCAGTCGCCTCAGCATTTGGCTGGCTCGCCTGTGATTAGACAATGAACCAAGGTACTGATTTAACAACGGGTACCCTAAAAAATCTTGAACCCTTAGCACCTGGTTTGTTGGTTGGGAGGCAGCCTGTATGTGAGTATGTACATACGCCGAATAAATTGTAACACTCTTTGCATACCACGAGAAACATGGTTAAAAAAGTATGCTACAAGAAAATAATAGGAGAATACAAAGGAATCAAAAGTGCTTTACAAGCACACATTAAGGCAAATGACAGGTGATAAGGTTAAGGAAATAATGCACAAAAGATGAAAGGTACGAGAGAAACTCAACGTAATGAACCAGAGCCCGCACAGACAGTAACAAGAAATGCTACCAGAGAGGGATCTAGACGTGCCCACAGGCACTAAAGAAAATCCACAACAGATGAGCCTGTTGAAAAGAGCAGGACAAAAAGCTATGGGTACTGAAGTAAGACCAGAAGAAATACAAGGCAGAAACCATATCAGGATAAGAGTAAGGAGCAGGACTTCAAGTTTCAGTACTATGACCACAACTTTTTTGTTGCAGGTAAATGATTTAACAAATGAATTTTAAACCCATGTATTTGACAGATGTGAAACTACTGTACTTAAAATGGAAAAACAGGTAATAAGAAAAACAAGCGGGTTGTGTGGGTGGTAAATAAAGGTCGTGTAGATGCTGTGATGGAAGACAAAACGTGGTGCAAGACATATCAATATCTGTGACAGATGAGGTCCGGAAGTGAGGTTGCTGAATTTACAAAGCAGTGACTTTAAATCATGCCGTACTTACGACAAAGGCAGACAGAACACACGCTAATGCAAACTACGTTACAAAAATAAATCAAACCAAGCAAACAAAATAAATACCATCGCACTATAAAAATCTGCACAAATGAAGCTAAGAAAAAAACTAAATTTCCCTGTGATTATAAAAAAAAAAACAATGCAGCTTGGAGAGAACATTACACCGAACATATCACCTGAACTTAGCTGCATAACGTGGGCGGAATGTGAGGCTGGCAGTCTCAGGGACCTAAATAAATTACGATAAGTCGCACAATACGTATGTAAGGGCCATCAGAGTACAAAACAGCTTTCTATCCTCCTCACACGTGATTCAACACGTTCACAAGTTTGAAGGTTATAAATCTTGCATACTAGTTCGTAAACGGCATTGAAAACAATATGGACATTGGAGAATTTAAACTAACGACTTTCGAAGAGAATAGAATCACAAAAGATAAGAGTATAACATATTAGATACGACGAGGAATAGGCACTGTAGATACGAAGAGACCGAAATGTGACTATCTGGGACTAGTAGGAACCAGACAATCTAAAACAAGGTAAGTCACATGGACGTTCCAAGTTCATTATTTAAATCTTAAGGTGGTAGAGGTAGGGAGAGAGAAGGGTTTGGAATTTACACATCGATGAAAAGTAATTGTCAGTTATCTATGTACGAAAAAATTCAATATACGCTCACTTCAACCACAATATAAGTAAAATACTATTATCAATCCTTATGTTAGCAGGGACCAAAAATAACAGAAATAGGTTACGGAAATCATAAGATAGGGGATGGGGGGGGGGGGGGAGTATCAAAACTCGTGAATCGAGCCTCCCCCCCGTCAAGCAAGTCTCCAGTACATACCGTTGAGTACAAACAAACGCAGATGAACACACGAGATGAGATGAAGCAGGGGTCACTGATGGCAGTTGACTATATATAAACTAACATTTTCAAGCGCACGAGGTACTGAAATTTACGCACTAATTCATACGGAAGCGTACGGTATTACGAGATGGATTTAGGAGTCACGTGCGCCAGTGTCAAACGCCGATGCCCCCCCCCCCCACAAACGTTCAGGACCCTGTACACCGTGTACGTTAGGCCCATATTGGAGTATGCAGCACCAGTTTGGATCCCACACCTAGCCAAGCACGTAAAGAAACTAGAGAAAGTGCAAAGGTTTGCAACAAGACTAGTCCCAGAGCTAAGAGGTATGTCCTACGAGGAGAGGTTAAGGGAAATCAACCTGACGACACTGGAGGACAGGAGAGATAGGGGGGGACATGATAACGACATACAAAATACTGAGAGGAATTGACAAGGTGGACAAAGACAGGATGTTCCAGAGATGGGACACAGCAACAAGGGGACACAGTTGGAAGTTGAAGACACAGATGAATCACAGGGATGTTAGGAAGTATTTCTTCAGCCACAGTAGCCAGGAAGTGGAATAGTTTGGGAAGCGATGTAGTGGAGGCAGGATCCATACATAGCTTTAAGCAGATGTACGATAAAGCTCATGGTTCAGGGAGAGTGACCTAGTAGCGACCAGTGAAGAGGCGGGGCCAGGAGCTTGGATCAACCCCTGCAACCTCAACTAGGCGAGTACAACTAGGCGAGTACACACGTACACACACACACACACACACACACACACACACACACACACAACAGGGTGATGGTGGACACACTGGCTGAGGTGGCAAGAAGAGCACACTCGAGCAGAGCAAAGTTACTGGTAATGGGCGATTTCAACCACAGGGAGATCGACTGGGAAAACCTGGAGCCACATGGGGGTCCCGAAACATGGAAAGCCAAGATGATGGATGTGGTACTTGAAAACC
Organism: Cherax quadricarinatus; assembly: GCF_026875155.1. Classification (NCBI taxonomy): domain Eukaryota; kingdom Metazoa; phylum Arthropoda; class Malacostraca; order Decapoda; family Parastacidae; genus Cherax; species Cherax quadricarinatus. The sequence continues at coordinate 5,139,105 of NC_069446.1, forward strand.
TCATGCATCAACATGTCAGGGACACAACCAGAGAGAGAGGGGAGGATGAGCCAGCAAGACTGGATCTTGTGTTCACCCTGAGCAGTTCAGACATTGAGGACATCACTTACGAGAGGCCCCTTGGAGCTAGCGATCATGTGGTTCTGAGTTTTGACTATATAGTAGAGTTACAAGTGGAGAAGGTAACAGGAACTGAAGGGGACAGGCCAAACTATAAAAGGGGGGACTACACAGGTATGAGAAACTTCCTGCAGGAGGTTCAGTGGGACAGAAATGGTAGGAAAATCAGTAAACGAGATGGAATATGTAGCAACAAAGTGCAAGGAGGCAGAGGAAAGTTTTGTTCCCAAGGGAAACAGAAATAATAGGAAGACCAAAACGAGTCCTTGGTTTACCCGAAGGTGTAGGGAGGCAAAAACTAAGTGCAACAGAGAATAGAAAAGGTACAGGAGGCATAGGACCCAGGAAAACAAGGAGATTAGTAGAAGAGCCAGAAACGAGTATGCACAGATAAGGAGGGAGGCCCAGCGACAGTATGAAAACGACATACCATCGAAAGTCAAATCTGACCCGAAACTGCTGTATAGCCACATTAGGAGGAAGACAACAGTCAAGGACCAGGTGATAAGGCTGAGGAAAGAAGGTGGAGAACTCACAAGAAACGATCAAGAGGTATGTGAGGAGCTCAACACGAGATTTAAGGAAGTATTTACAGTAGAGACAGGAAGGACTCTGGGGGACAGACCAGATGGGGACACCAGCAAGGAATACACCAACAAGTGTTGGACGACATACATACAGATGAGGAGGAGGTGAAGAAACTGCTAAGGGACATCGATACCTCAAAGGCAATGGGACCGGACAACATCTCCCCGTGGGTCCTTAGAGAGGGAGCAGATATGTTGTGCGTGCCACTTACCACAATCTTCAACACATCCCTGGAAACTGGGCAACTACCTGAGGTATGGAAGACGGCAAATGTAGTTCCCATTTTTAAAAAAGGAGACAGAAAAGAGGCACTAAACTATAGACCTGTGTCATTGACGTGTATAGTATGCAAAATTATGGAGATTATCAGGAGGAGAGTGGTGGAGCACCTGGAACGGAACAAGAGTATAAATGCCAACCAGCACGGATTCACGGAAGGCAAATCCTGTGTCACAAACCTTCTGGAGTTTTATGATAAAATAACAGAAGTAAGACACGAGAGAGAGGGGTGGGTTGATTGCATCTTCTTGGACTGCAAGAAGGCCTTTGACACAGTTCCTCACAAGAGATTAGTGCAGAAGCTAGAGCATCAGGCGCATATAACAGGAAGGGCACTGCAATGGATCAGAGAATACCTGACAGGGAGGCAATAACGAGTCATGGTACGTAATGATGTATCACAGTGGGCACCTGTGACGAGCGGGGTCCCACAGGGGTCGGTCCTAGGACCAGTGCTATTTTTGGTATATGTGAACGACATGACGGAAGGGTTAGACTCAGAAGTGTCCCTGTTTGCAGATGATGTGAAGTTAATGAGGAGAATTAAATCTGATGAGGACCAGGCAGGACTTCAAAGAGACCTGGACAGACTGGACACCTGGTCCAGCAAATGGCTTCTCGAATTTAATCCTGCCAAATGCAAAGTCATGAAGATAGGGGAAGGGCACAGAAGACCACAGACAGAGTATAGGCTAGGTGGCCAAAGACTGCAAACCTCACTCAAGGAGAAAGATCTTGGGGTGAGTATAACACCGAGCATGTCTCCGGAAGCACACATCAACCAGATAACTGCTGCAGCATATGGGCGCCTGGCAAACCTGAGAACAGCATTCCGATACCTTAGTAAGGAATCATTCAAGACACTGTACACCGTGTATGTCAGGCCCATACTGGAGTATGCAGCACCTGTTTGGAACCCGCACTTGATAAAGCACGTCAAGAAACTAGAGAAAGTACAAAGGTTTGCGACAAGGTTAGTTCCAGAGCTAAGGGGAATGTCCTATGAAGAAAGATTAAGGGAAATCGGCCTGACGACACTGGAGGACAGGAGGGTCAGGGGAGACATGATAACGACATATAAAATACTGTGTGGAATAGACAAGGTGGACAAAGACAGGATGTTCCAGGGAGGGGACACAGAAACAAGAGGCCACAATTGGAAGTTGAAGACACAAATGAGTCAGAGAGATAGTAGGAAGTATTTCTTCAGTCAGAGTTGTAAGGCAGTGGAATAGCCTAGAAAATGACGTAGTGGAGGCAGGAAACATACACAGTTTTAAGACGAGGTTTGATAAAGCTCATGGAGCGGGGAGAGAGAGGGCCTAGTAGCAACCGGTGAAGAGGCGGGGCCAGGAGCTAGGACTCGACCCCTGCAACCACAAATAGGTGAGTACACACACACACACACACACACACACACCCTTAATGCTGGTGAAAGGGTAAAAGGCATTTGAGATGTCCTCTTTCTCGTTGTACAAGAATGGTATACAATACCGACAAGATGAAATTAACACACATGTGCAACATCTGTGTCTTAATCTCGTCTTCCAAGAATTAAAGGTGATTACCTTCCATTTCCCAGGCCCTGTATGGTACCTACGAGTTTAACGCTTCCCAATGATGATAAACCCCTAAAAGTTGATTATCTTCATTACACATTAGCTTTCAATATGTCTGAATTCGCTGGAGAGCGAGTGCTGCGGCTTCACCGGGAAGACCACGACCACAGATTTACGGGGGCGTTCAAGTACCCTCCCCAACCCCTTCCCAGGCCTCCCCTAACCTCACAAACCACAACAGACGGAAGCATTCTTTATAGACCGAAAAACATAGGCTGCCAAGATTTGATACCTAAATTACTTAATTCTAGTCTACGTTTCTCATTCCTATTAAATATAATGTACGTTATATTCCCACTTGTATATTTTATAACGTTGGAGTAATCCTGCCCACACTTTCTACACAGCTTAAAAAACTTTAACGAGACTATAAAACACTATTCTCACTACAAGGACCAATTTCTAGAAGTGAGCAGAGAACTACATATACCTCGATGAAGTAAAGATTGGATTCATCAGAGCGAATCTTTCATTAACGTAGGAAACATGTGAAGAGTCAAAATTGACCATCGTGCTATTACGGTCTGCCATAGAAACGGTCGAGCAGCTCAGTCACGTATCCAATTTAGAACTGCTAATATTGAATATTTTTTTAAGCCATCATATTAGCTATTTTCTAAGATTCTACATTGGACAATCAGCAGCAGATGGTTTTAATTTACCGCAATTTACTTTGGGATAGGTATATAGGAACGACAGTAACGCCCGCCCACACACTGGACACCAACCAAGGCCGCCCTCACCGCCCATATCGAGCAGATGGGTTCCAATTCAGCCACGACAGTGCTGCCCCGTTTACGTAATTTCCTTATTGTAAATCAAACATACGCAAGTTTGGTATAATTAAGCTTACAGTAACCTAAAAAAAAAAAAAAGTCAGTATTTCATATTCGTCTTTGCTTAGATCATTCGGAAATTAACTCGCGTTAAATGGGTTAGAAAAGTTTCTGTACACTCTGAGGACGGGCTGGAGAGCATAATTACTCGCACCATTTACAATGTAGGCCAACTTATGAACTTAAATCTGACAAACACACTGCAAAACTATTAGAAGGTTGTGGTTTGATTACCTAACGTTACGAGGATAATTTACAGGCAGACCATTCTCGCACCTCTAGCGAGAAACTCCCGCTGACTTTCCTCCACCACCTCACTCCCTGAGGTAACCCCAATTTTTTTTTAATTTGCTTATTTGGGGTTACTGTAAGATTCATAAATTTATGTAATGCAGCCTATCCCATATTAACCTAACTAAAACATAATTAGAAAAGCTAGAAGAATTAAGAAAAACTGAATACGTCAAAAAAGTAAAAATACAATAAAATGAAGGTAGGCAACTATCGGGGGTCATGTGTGGCTACACTTGATGCCCGGCCGTACGTCATGACCTTTCGTCATGTGATTTTTTTTTACGGGGTGGACCGGTAAGAAAGCGGAAAGCTTCAGGAAATTACCAAAATACTCCTATGAGCAGTTACCTGGAGGTTATTCCGGGGATCAACGCCCCCGAGGCCCGGTCCATGACCAGGCCTCCAGGTGGATCAGGGCCTGATCAACCAGGCTGTTACTGCTGGCCGCACGCAGTCCAACGTACGAGCCACAGCCCGGCTGATCCGGCACTGACTTAAGGTATCTGTCCAGCTCTCTCTGGAAGTTCAGTCATGATACAACACCACTTTAAATGTTCCTTTTACCCGAAACTATTCCCTCCCCTCTAAGAAGCCAATACCCAATCATGATGCACCAATTTCCACGCGTATACACCGTAACGTCCATTTCAAACCCTAGTAAACAACCTAAATTATAAGGATATGTCAGTATAACAGCCTAACATACAGGGTTATGAGAGAATATTCTAATACGAAAGCTTATGTCAGGATAGCATTCTAACTTAACAAGTAGGGTTGCCTCATTATGAAAGCCTAACTAGATGAACTTTAATAACCGGCGAACATCATGCCATAAAGAACAATTTAAGGTTACGATCAGCGACCACCAGTGCTCTTGGGGCTAGCTCAGAAATAGGCTGGCTTGATCTAGGTTGGACTGAACGAGGAGCTCAATTTCATATTCCTCTCTTGTACTGATCCGCATTTTGGAAGATTAAGGTTATTACTACATTAAGAGTTATCATTAACAACTATGAGTCTTACCACACCTGGGAAGTGGGAAGTAAACGTTCGAGTCAAGGGGAACAGAACTTCAATTTCTCTGATTAAGTCAGTAGCGCAGCCAGATTTTTTTTAGGGGGGGGGACAGCTTAAAATATGAGGCTAAAAAAGCAAAGAAATTGTCTTTCAACAGTCATACAATTTTCATTACGTATTTAAAATCAGCCATTAATTAAAAATTATGCCTTTGGAGGCTTTGCCCCCCCCACCCTCCTCCCTCCGTGGCTGTGCCAGTTAAGAGCCCTTAGCCAGTCGCATCTTAAAGGTTGAAGAGCAGTCATGGGAACCATTATCTTTATTCTTCTCTTGACAGTCACCGACAAGCTTGCTATTTTCTTTTCTTTTTTACATTCTTCATTACTCCTGATATAGTCAACACGTCAAACACTTCAGTCATTCCTAGAGTGGGTAACCTAGGTGCGGCTTAACACACAAGTAATAACCTGGAGTTATTACCCACGCAGGTTTGCCACTAGAGAAATTATTTTTTAACTTGGGAACACGAGCTGCACATAAAGCCTTGATTATGATATTCATGAAGCTCTGAACCCGTCGGGGTCATACTGCTCCTGGGAAATCGGAGGTAATTAGGGTTGATGCGAGGAAGAGGAGGGTAGCTCTAATTCCTAGAATCATGATTGAAGGGTTAATATAAATACACGATTGTAATACGCAAGATTTAAGAAATTATAATAAAGCAAAATAACTAAAATTTTAAAATATGGGTTTACAGGTATCTAACTTTTAATACTTCAAAGATCTTTAATCTACTTAATACTCTCCTCAGAGTACGTAACACTGATACCAGGTCATTTTGCTAGGTAAAGCACGACATTGGCGCACTGATTTTACATCGATGACTAAAAATTTTTTTTTTTTTTTTTTTTTTTTTAAGAGTAAAGTACAGATTATTGTACATTTTTCTTCGAGCCAACCTAGACACTACGAAAACAAGATTTACAGTGTTTCTAGTTAAGTGTCAGGCTAGACTAGCCATTTGATACCAATTTACAAGACGGGACATTGGTCTAAGAACCAATCAGCTTAACCATGACCTGCGGATGCAATTCAAAGTCACCTTAAAAGATTAATTTGACTAAATTCTCAACATGTTTTTACAAATGGACGTTCTTGCCTTACTAATTGCCTAAACCTTTTTCATTAAGGTATTCGAAGCAGTAGACTATTATAAAGAATAAAATATTGAGTATATGGATTATAGTATTGACTTTGATTAAGCACCACATAGTAGCCTTACGAAATTAGTGGCACACGAAAAAGGAGAAATTATCTCCTGCATCGAGTAATGGTTGACTGACAGGCAACTTGGGCATAATGGGGACCCCATTACAAACGACAGACTAGGAAATAAACAGCGACATGAGTAAGTTTGCCGATGACACTAAATTAGGCCGTCAGTTAATTTATGACCACATCAACTTATTAAGACTAGTGTACAACTGGGAAACATGAATAATGGGGATATAAAGTGCTGAAAATAAGAAATCAAAACATTCGCAGCAATGGATTCAAACTGAACAAATTTAGATTTAGAAAGGATACAGGAGTACTTGTTTGACAAGAGGCGAGAACATCTGGTAGCTTAAAATACATATAGGTTAGACGGGTATATGAATGGGGGTGTTTTTAGCCTGCCTACCATGGGCCAGTTGGCTTGCTAAAGTTTTCATTCATATGTTCCTATGGTATAGCTTCAGGTAGCAAAAATAACCAGGGGATAATGAGGTATATTTGGTTTTAATCCGAGGAAATTAAAGAGTTATATCTGCTCGTTCCTCGAATCATGAGAACTTGACAACATATAGGGCCTCCTCTTGAAGTGTGGTAGGTAGAAACAAATTTAAATTGCAGAGAAACGGGACCAAAGGTCATTCAGCACTATACAATATACACACATGAAAAATCCCAACTTCTAATCAGTTCACAGAGAAAAAGAACACTGATGCGCACAAAAATACTGATCGTTCAAGATGCTAATATTCAGGGGAGTCCACCCACTTTTAAATAACGTCTCTTCTGTCCAACGCAGATCCATTTCCCTTCGGTCCCACAAGGTTTGATGGGCGTTGAAGTACTAGCTTAAGAGGTTTAAGCTGGCAGGAAAACTTACGAGGAGGATCTGAATCACAAGAAAAAAGAACTTCGTCTCACCTGATTAGACAAGAATCATTATTGATCTTTTGAACTGCAGAATAACCTAGGTAATACGACACTAGGACAAAACATTATAGAAGTTTAATATTAAATTTGGGTTTATCGCACTGTGCAGCTAAACTAATTTTATGATACAGAGTGGGTGTAATACACGAAGTGCAGTCCTGAGCCGAGAGACTTAAGTAGAACAATGAGAATATCTTCCCAGTTTAGGTTTTGAGGATGAGCAGCAGGTGAGGTCATGAGGGAGGAGAGTGCATTAGTATAAAGTTTGTACGCATTCTGGTTTATCCACTATCACTTATATCAGGCCACTACCTCCTAGTCAAGTTCTAATATGGTGATACCCTACAAGACTAGATTAATTTAAATATTGTAACTAAATATATTTAAACTTAGTTAAACAAGTATATATTAATTTAACATATGATAGGCATCAATTAAGTTCATATAAGAAATACATTATAAATTCGAGATTTTTCCATGGTAAATTATGCCTCAAATTGCTCTTAAGGATGTTGGGAACGCTTACGGGTAAAAACTAACAGTAAGAAGCATTACTTTACGTAATGGGGCATAATTGAAACCGCGTCGTACATTATTTACACCAAACACCTGTATAATACAAGTCATCGAGATTCACGGCTGAAGAACGAACCAATGAGCGGGCACGTGCGCGCGCACATTTTTGCTGAGCAATCTTCAGTTCTGAACTCACTGGAAACATTTCCCATCGCAGTGTTCCCTCAAAGTGGTTGGCATCGATAAATAAATAAAATTGAAGTAGAAATTGTATATCAATTGAAGAATTACTGGTCTAAAGTTGCATAACCCAAGTCTTAAAAATACTTGACTGGGCATGAACACAACTGCTTTTGAGATCATTTATCCCTCTTGTTTGAAAGCGTAATTAGTGGCTATTTAATGAACCAGAGAGAGCACCCCATTGGCTCTCTTACTGCACATAATCCAAATTCTCATGGGCGTTTTACTTTTGTATGTACAGCAATACATTTTTTTTTTTTTTTTTTTGGCCATACCTCGATTATAATCCAGTATCAAATTTGTTAACCTTAAAAGCCTATTGACTGCATAATGGTCATTAATACTGCATGCCAACTACTTCTCAACTAACATTCAAGTATACTTTACGCTCTAAATTAAGGATCAAAGTCCTTTCCCGGATTCAAAAATTTAAAAATGTAGTTTTCTTCATACAACTAAAAATTGTTATTTACAGTATGAATGAAATTCTCCACATAAAACAGATTTCAGAAGTCCCTTGACAAAGTATGTTATGGCAAGTCTGTTGAGTGAATAACCAGATATTTACTATCTAGGAGGCATTCCATTGCAGTCCTAGGAAGTCTCAGTCGTGCTTCACGTGAACTTAATTTACCAAGATAATGAGTACATGAAGTCATACACAAGACATTACAGCTCCCCTGTTTTAGTCCAACTAGTCCACAGGACTTATAACCGAATGACAAACCTCAGCGTTACTAGTCTGCACGTGCGACATTGCACTTAATTGAAGAGGCCAGCAAGTACCTAAAAAAATGAGTTTTAATCACTGATGAAGTCACACTTCACGTGTCTGGAGGCGTTAACCAGAACAACGTGCGAATATGGACGTCTGAAAACTCTTGATGCTCGTAAAAACGTACGTGGTAGTGCAAAGCTCAATGTTGTGTGGACTTGGGCACGATAGGGTAATACTTTATAAATATGTATGTCGTGCCGAATAAGTAAAACTTGCTATTTTGTCTTAAATAGCAACGCTCTTCTTGCCGAATACGGTAAGCGAAAATTTGTGTATGTAATAATTTTGCAAAAATCATTCTGAACCTAACTAAAAAAATATATTTCATTGTTTGTTTATTAAATTATTGTAAACTTATCTAAAATATATTTAGCTGGATTAGGCTAAATTAAACTGTGCTTGTTATAACAAGGTTAGGTAAGTTTTCTAAGGTGATTTTGGTACAAGATTATTAATTTTTACATTAACGTAAATAAAAAAAAATCTAAGCGTACAAGAGAAAATTTTACCTATCCGGCACGAAAATTATTTTTTATTATTAACACATCGGCTGTCTCCCACCAAGGCAGGGTGGCTCGAAAAAGAAAAACTTTCTTCATTCACTTCATCACTTGCCAGAGGTATTCTTATACTACAGTTATAAAACTGCAACATTAACACCCCTCCTTCAGAGTGCAAACACTACTTCCCATCTCCAGGACTCAAGTCTGGCCTGCCGGTTTCCTGAATCCCTTCATGTTACCTTGCTCACACTCCAACAGTACGTCAACTCCTAAAAACCATTTGTCTCCATTCGCTATCTAACATGCTCACGCATGCTTGCTGGAAGTCCAAGCCCCTCGAACACAAATCCTCCTTTACTCCTTCCCTCCAACCTTTCCTAGGCCGACCCCAACCCCTTCTTCCCTCCACTACAGATTTATACACTAAGTCCTTCTATTTCCTTCCATCCTGTCTACATGTTCAAACTACCTCAACAATCCCTCCTCAGCAGTCTGGATAATAGTGTTGATAATCCTACACCACCTAATTTATAAACTATGAATTCTATGCATTATATTCGCACTACACATTGCCCTCAGGCATGACATCTCCACTGCCTCCAGCCTTCTTGTTGCAACATTCACCACCGATGCCTCACACCCATACAAAAGCGTTGGTATAACTTTACTCTCATAAATTCCCCTCTTTGCTTCCATGGACAAAATTCTTTGTCTCCACAGACTCCTAAGTGCATCACTCACCTTTTTCCCCTCATCAATTCTATGATTCACCTCATCTTTCATAGACCCATCTGCTGACACGTTCACTCCTAAATATCTGAATACATTCACCTCCTCCATACTCTCCCTCAATCTGTCGTCACTTAATCTTTTTTATCCTCATCACCTTACTCTTTCTTACATTCACTTTTAATTTTCTTCTTTTACATAAACTACCAAACTCATCCACCAACCTCTGCAACTTCTCTTCAGAATATATAAATATATAAATAAATAAAAGTTATGGCTAAAACCAAGGGTCTATTTTACCAAACAAGTGAAAATGCATATGCCATAAATCTGCGAACATCAATATGAACGTAACAGAAAAAATATATACATCACTGATTTTAAGTAACATTAAATAAATTCGAACTGATGTACGTTATATTTAGTAGAATTAAAAACATGGGTCAATTTTTGTTATAAAAGTTCAATTTTCAAAGGAGTTCGGCCTGTGTGGCAAGTTCGCCTTTTTAGACACGACACACAATACTTCAGTTAAATATATCTACTTCATATAGTTAAATGAAATGGTAATCGCCCCAACAGCAGTTTCCTGGGTAAACCAAGAGTGCTGCCTAAAGATAACATATCTATTAGTAGACAAAATTTGACAAGGCATCTCTATAAAACCTTCCACATTCCTGAAGTCAAACAACTTTGCTTTTCTGCCAAACTGTTTTCAAATTAAAGTAGCCAGTTTCACACTAATTATATACCCTTCGAGTATTTCTGCAAGTTTGAAACATCATGGACTTAATATCTTTATTTACTACAAGTACACGTACATGGTGTACAATTTGTTATTCTCTGTCAGGTTTGGGTAACTCATTAACCTACATTTGCGTATAATTACCAGACAACGAAATTAAAAATGACGAGTGGCATTAAAATTTTGAGGATGTATTTTTACATTTAAAATACAAATTGTGAAGTTGCCGCTCGCAGGTACTTTTCCACTGCAGGTACTTTGCGACTCTCATTTGAAAGATTAAATTTTAATAGATATGTCAAAGAAACGGAGTGGAAAACTAGGAAACTTAGCGACTTTCACTGTATGGAATAATTTTGATGAATTAGACCTAACATCTTACTCGGTAGCAAATAACAGGTCAAAGAATATGCAAACTTAGAAGTTATCAACTATTTAGGCTTCATTCTTATTAAACTCATGAGAAAGCACTAAACTCTTACGGATCATATCGCTTGGCTTAGTCATGTACACTAGGTGATCGTCAAAGTACATTGTGTCAGATCTAATTTAGCTGCCAGAGCGGCACTGTAGTAGATTAAGTGTTTTGCTGGAGGCTAAATTAGATTCTCCACGACAATTACGAGGTGCAACCAAACGACACAGAAAAAAATACCAACATGACAGCTTGTGATCCTTTCACCTTTGTTTTATTATACATAATCATCTTAATGATCTTAAAAATACGGCAGCTAAGTAAATCACAATTTTTTTTTTTTTTTGGTCAAATCAGCCGCACCTAACAATGTTGGAAGAAAAATTAACACGCTAAAGTTTTCCTTTACTTTCAAAATTGTGAATTTACTAATTTTTTTATTCATAGTTTGCAAATAAAATTTCCATTAAGTATTATTAAATACTCAAATGCGCTAAATCACGTGGGTCATTCAGCGGACTTTCCAGTGTCATGCTGGTACTAATTTTGAGGAGAAACACTAAACCCGCACGTTTCATACATTCCCTGAGGAATGAAAGCCAATCATGTTCGATCAAAGGAAAAGAAGGGCAGCTCCACTTTCTTGCATCAAAAGCCTTCACTGGCATCAAGAGATCTTGAAGGGATGGTACTGAGTAGGTATCACTAATGTAGACTCGCACTAGTTATCAATCTTGATGGGAGTGGAAAGTGTTTCCCAAGAACAGTGATGATTAACTACTGTTTAATATATGTTTAACAATACTAGCAGGACCGTAGCCTAAGCAAAATAATTCTTTTGAGGGAGGGGGGAAGAAATGAAAATCTGCAATTGAAAGCTTTGGGCCCAGCTCAGTCACGTAAATTTTGAATATTAGTTTTTCGAAATTTTATAGGCTATCGCAGTCTATCATTTTGTATCTCCTGGCTACAGCCCTGACTGAAGTTAGGGTAACAGAATGGTTTGGTTGGCTTCAACTATATTACGTTAAGTCTAGGAAGAAGTGTTTTATAGAACACTTGCTAACAGTTTAGGATTGATGAAGTCACTTGTGGCTAAACTTTTTCCTTGTAATAAACGTACTGAATTATACGCAAGTGTCCTTTACCAGTTTGTGGGGGTATCATCCTACTCTAGAAGAAAGGTTCCTACTCTTATGTAAAGTTTTAATTTTGCCCTATGTTAATTCTCAAAAATATCTATCAATAAACAATATGATAATTTAGTTTGAAAAGCCAGCTAATTTTTTTATCAATTAATACCTATTAAAAGTGAATCAAAGCTCCTTACTTACATTCACTTTACTTTCGTGCAAGATCCTTAATTCTTTTATTAGGTATTCCTGAAGGGAATATACCTTTAAGTATGTCTCTTCTCCAAGGGTTTCGTTATAACTTGAGAACGCCTCACCCAAAAAAAAAACTTTTTCAATACTAGTGTTGTAAACAAAGATCGTGTAACTGTTTACATGGGCAACTGCCCTCTCCTCAATTTTAATATATTATATTTAGGGAAAGTGCTAAAAGCATACTAATCATACAGCACATGGAGAATACGAGGTAATCAGGTGTAATTCCTTGGATCAAGAGCCCTCACCAGCATCAAGGCAAATAGTTTTTAATCTTGAAAAGGACTATGAACGTGTACATCTTTCAGCGCTCATTAATAAAAATAAAAAAGATTATGAACTACTAACATGACCAACACAAACACACCAGTTAAAATAATCTGCATTGTAAAGTCTATAGACAAATTTCAGAGATCCCTACAGAAACAACAGTAATTAAAACTGATAAAAGCACAAAACCCTAAACTGTGGGTAACCATTTAAAAGTACGTTCCACAGCCAACTGCACCTCAAGTTACACCGGGAAGCACGAACACTAATGACCAGATGGCTATGAGCGAGATGTGTGCTCCGAGCCTCAATCGATAAATATTAGTCGCAAAGTGACGGTCATGTCGAAAGGGGGTGTAGCAAAACACTCACGTTCTGTAGAAACCTGCATTACTTTTCATTCGTATGACCCAGCAGGAAAGCCACTTCCAAAGTACATAGGTGCGTGTCATGAAGTCACAGTAAGGCAGAAGTCTGCTGTTGACCAAGATTGTTACAACAGTCTTCTCTGCATCTGCTCGCTCATTTCCTGGTACACTAACGTGTCCAGATACCAAAAGAACTCAACATCCTTGTGCTGCGCGTGGAAAAGGGCTAACGTTGTGCCAGATATTAGTAGGGCTGCGAGAACTGTGTGGAGTTCCACAATGTACATTGAGGACTCGTTACCTAGATGTGCACGAGAATAATTTCCTTGGCGACAATGACAGCAAAGCCAATACTACCTTCGTTCTTTGACCAGTCAGTCAAGACCATTATCCTTTAAGCATAAACAAAACTGTTTTCAAGGAATCAGCCAAGGTCATCACTGGGGCTTGACACTGGTCCCTTGATGGTAGTACACAGCTTTCCCTGGAGTATTGGCCTGGCTAGTGGTTAGCTAAAACTGTAGACAATCGTGTCTAAGCACCATTCTATATGCATGTCCAATAAAAACATTAAGAAGGGAGGTGATGTGTCGTAGTGGACCCTGTCCTACCCCTAGAGCAGTGGAGGGTGATAGCGACAAGACAGACTAAAATTTCCCCATCACAAGGCTCCCCAGTGTCCTCTAAAATGGAAACCGACTCCCGAAGCCTCCAAGTCTGGAACTCAAGCCTGTAGCTCTTAATGATAAAGCCAAGAGACGAAGCCCTCAGGAAAGGTGTTGTCCACCTTCCCACGATAGAGAAGGATGGGCAGTGGATCGGAAAGCATTTCCTAGAAGTCTTTCTAATCTTAAGACATGTACGTTCAGGAGTGTTGGAGCTGACCCATTCTACGAACAGACGCAGAACCTATGTTGAGTATTTCTGAATACCTCCCTTTTGATTGTCAAAAACAGCTGTTACAAACAATTCAGAGAGTAAATAACAAAAAAGGCACAATACCGTGACTGGAACGATACACAAATAACCCGCACATAAAAGAGAAGCTTACGACGACGTTTCGGTCCGACTTGGACCATTGACAAAGTCACACTTTGACTTTGTCAATGGTCCAAGCCGGACCGAAACGTCGTCGTAAGCTTCTCTCTTATGTGCGGGTTATTTGTGTATAATTCAGAGAGTATTCTCCAGTTCTTGTTTTGCCAAGGGTCTAACAGATACGACCCCCAGCCACCTGACCAAGGAATACTAGCTGCTGCTGCTGCCACCCTCCATGACAAAAGTAACTAAATGGTTATAAACCCTTGCATACCAAGGAAATCAGCAAGCAAACGAGATCTCTGCCCAAGCCTCTGAATCTCTAGTCTGCAACCTTCAGCTTCCACTGTGAAAGGCAAACTGGAGAAGAGCCCACCGATTCAAGAAGAAATGGTCAATACCATGTAGGGATCGGAAGAAAACCATCATAAGTCCAGAACTGATGTCTGTCCAAGGTGGCATTCATAAGAACAATAATATGTTGGGGACCTATTGCTCAGGATGCTAATACCCAAACGATTCAGTAAGGTCTCCAAAAGAACACTCCTATCCGGTACAAAGAACCCTTATCCCACATAGGGTGGTGGGCATTAAAGTTACCTAGAAGGAATGGGAAGTGTAGTTTGAAAGATTAATCAGCAAGAGCAGAGAAGTCTTAAATCCAATCTGGAGAGAGGTATAAGGAGCACAGTCACCTCTTACAAGCTCATTTGGAGTAGCACAGTCTGCAGGGAGGAGTAAAGATGAGCCTCAATGATAGTAGCATGGACAGAGATACCCACGCCCACTTGGCAACCGAGTCAGAAAGATACATAGGCATAAAAAGCAAACCTGGAGCAACTGCAGTGTCCGAGTTTAATCTCCTGTAGAACTGATTGGCTTTATAGGATCTATTGCTCTAATAGTTCCACTGCACGAAATAATACATTGAGCCAAAGGTCTAGGTAGCAACCTCTTTAGTAACGTCCATAGAGGAGACACTACCATGAAAGTCAACCAGTTATATTTTTTCGGTCCGGCACAGAGTTACAGATGCAGCCTGTAAATCATCACCCGGTTATCCACTAGCTTAAAGATTGGAGAGTGGCAGATCCTCTGGTGAAGGGTTCCTAGTTGATCCCAGAGGTAAGGGCCAATAAAATGTCTTCAAACCAAAGCACTTTGAATGGCTTTTATGAGATTCATCTGGGAGTGAGCATTCGACTTTTCCATAGGAGTTGGAGCATCTTGTGTAATGTCCCTACCAGTGACGGAACCGGCGCTCTTTAGACTGCTGCGAGGATTTTGCTCTTAATTTTCAAATGCTTAGGGCCTGAGGATGACCCCACTGCCTATGCCCCCGAGGATTTGACATACTGTCCATGTCTAGAACTTTTGTTCTGCTTTTGTACCTTCCTTTAGCCAGAGGACACAGAAACAAGACAGCTTCGGCACCCAATGGGGCCCTCAAGGAGTGGACCAATGGCTGCGACCCCATTAGCTGTTGTCAGGAGGCGGCAGTAGAAGTCCCTCCTCAGGGGTAGGAGGCGAAGGAAACAGGACGCTCCTCCCTCTCACCCAGGCTGCTCCTGGTATTACGTTCATCCAGGTAGAGCTAAACCTGTAGGGGTCAAGACAGTGCCTGGGAAAATTTAAGGTAACAAGGTTCGAGCCAAGGAGACTACATTAAAATTCCTTAAATCAAGAGCCCCTTGCTGGTATCAATGAACCACCCATGCAGATACACCATCATGATCCCCCCCCCCCCACACGAGAGCCTCATCAATCCAGTTGACTAATAAAAACACTACTCCTCCACTGTACACCAATGCATCAAGCAGTGCGAACATTTTTGGGGATTACCCCTTGCCTTGCTCGAAGCACGTCCCCAGAACAGCTCACTCAGAATTAACAGAGCAAGACTTTAGCAAAACCACATATTTAGACCGGGAGCACCAGAGGCACTACCAGCATTCGCCTAGTAATGGGCAAACTTAAAAGAATACAGAGGGTTGCACACCATCAATCATCACTCCTGGATGTCCAGGTGACCTTTGGTAATGTGTCCTTTGCCAGATACCCACCAGATGTACCACCCGATATAACGCCAGGTGGCTCACCCTACTGTTCAATTCTGAGGGTGTGAACCACCTCAGCACTAACTGGTGGTAGAACAAGCCGAGTAACAATGACCCCTTCCATAATTACCCGAAAACAAAATTTAATAAGAGAAAATCCTTTCTACACAAACCACATGAAGGAGATGGGGGTCCTGAGTTCTTTAGTTAGGATAAACTGCTCAAACCTATCCACCATATGATAATGACCGAGTCAGAAAGGATGAGGGGGGGGGAAGGGGGAGGGGTGAATCTTACTTTAGATGAAGGTTAGAGTTTTTGGGCTGTGTAGTTGCAATTGCGCCAATTTATTAACTTGGAAACCAGTATTTAGATTTCCCAACGTCATAATTTGTGAAGGCCTCTGACTGGCTTAAACTTTGAACGCTGATAATATATAATTTGAGAATACAGCTTCAAACTTAAAGTGGTGGTGTATTTTAGAATATTGGTCTCTGTGATAAGTAGAGAATGTCTAGTGATTGGATTGAAGCAGGAGCATCTTAGTGGAAGAGTCCAATTTATTTTGGGTTGTGAAGGGTCTAATTTTCTGTTTTTGTTCAAACT
The DNA here is from genome assembly GCF_026875155.1 of Cherax quadricarinatus. Classification (NCBI taxonomy): domain Eukaryota; kingdom Metazoa; phylum Arthropoda; class Malacostraca; order Decapoda; family Parastacidae; genus Cherax; species Cherax quadricarinatus. Next base: position 5,155,719 of record NC_069446.1, read on the forward strand.
GAAATAATAGTCTCCATGCGATACGTAAATGCCTCTTCTAATTGGCTTCAAATCTTGATATTTAACTGCATTAGAAACTTGTGCCCCACCGTACTATTCCTCGAGTGTAGATTGAGGAAGTGTAGGCTGGTCTTACGAGATACGTACTGGGATACCTTTATTGATTGCACAGACAGAAGCGCATTAGTTCTTGTGGCGCTCTCTTTCAGTAAGTAGGCCTGGTCTGAGACTGGGTCGCGTGGCGATGATTCCCAGAACCATTAGCTGATACAACAAAACAAGTACCTTCTCTTAAGTATCACTTGACTGCAGGATGACAATAGTACTTGCATTTACATGAAACTATAGCTACAAATATAATATTACATAAACACTAACACTGGCTGCATATAGTTCTCCCGGGGTGTATTGCTATCAAAATTTATAAACGTGGTCATTACTATGTCAAATAACATACATTAACTTTCGTGTTTAAACTTAGGCATTAGGCTGCCTATTAAATATATGAAAAGTTCTATCTAGATGAAAATGATGAAATGCGAATATAAATGTAGTCTTATTAAATATTTGTTACCCTTATTGTCAGTGAACAACCTATGTAGCATAACGAATTGCCGATATACTGACCTACCAAAAGTCTTTTAGGCCGAATGTAGAACGCTAATGAAGTTCGAAGAAAAAAAGAGTAAAAAAAAAAAAAAGGGTCAGTGTGCTTAACTGAACTTGGCCAGTAAGGATGCAATTCACCTGAACATTACTTAATATCTAAAATATGGATTAAACCTACATCGCGAACATATACAGGGATGGTATAGAAAGACACGTGAGCAAACAGTAGGACTTTTATTAGAAAACCTTTCAGTCCTGGGACCTTGATCACTTAACATGCAGAGGTTTTAAAAAGACAGTATATATAGGCGGAGAGTGAGGTGTGAGTGACGCATGGTGACCTGAAGAATGCCACTGGGATGAGGACAGTAGACAATGTGATCCTGTCCTTATCACACTGTCATTCACACTTCACTCTCCTCCTATACGTCTTTCGAACCTCTATGTTAAAAGTGATCAAGGTCTCAGGACCGAAACGTTTTCTAACAAGTATAACCTGCTTGTTTACATGTCTATTACGAAGGTTTATACCATATACAGGGATACATTTCTCAGTACCATAATAATAATCCTAGGTTTAGGCTAAGGTAACAACTCGACCTAGGGTACAATGTTTCCACAAACGGGTGGAACAATGAACATGTTATAGGTGGCAAGTGCTACAATCATCCGCGATTTTTTATTAAAAAAACACCCAAGATATATTAAATATACAAGGAGAGACCATGAATACAGCTGCCTCTATTAATGTAGTTCCATATAGGTTATTACTTTGAAATGAACAGCTCGATATAATGAATTAGCCTAAGGCAGTGGTCCTCAACCTTCCTACACAAGTGGGCCACATTTGATGGTCAAATGTGTGATGAGGGCCGCATGTCTTTGCTGACACTGCAGTGTGGAACCTACATATAAGTGAATTTATAATTTCATGGGAGGGTCCCATCCATTACCTAGAAGGGCCGCAGGTTGGGAGACCCTTGGTCTAAAGTATATATTTAACAAAGGTTATATTGATGAAGAGCAACATTATGATCAAGAAAGAAACGCTAAAACCATTGTGTTGTGCAGCGAACAGGAAAAAGAAACTCAAAAGCCCCTCACCGGTATAGGTACCTACCTCTCTCGACAGGCAGCAACATTACACGTCTGACCAAACGGAACATTTTACTATATACCACGTGAAGCACTAAACTCGTTGGGATCAGAGTTTGTGGAATGAAAGGTAATTAATGTACTAACTTCCAGATACCCTGATTCAACTTAGGAGGTTTGTTACCAAGTTAATAAATAGAAGCAAGTATAAAACTAAATAAATTTGGTATGCAATTAATGTTGCCACGAACACATTTATTCTTAAAACTACTAACTGGTGTATTTTTCTGGGTGTCATATGTTCTCTTAAGACATTTCTGCTCTAATCACTTTACCAATGTTTTTTTTTTTCCTGGAGAGTCTAGTTGTAGAATCTTTAAAAATTAGTATACAACTAATCTCTTAAGAATAAGCTGGAAGGAAAGCATAATTTTCAAGACAGTATCTGTACTAGGCACAGTAAAGATCCGGTAAAATGCTTGTACCACATAAGGGTTTAAAAGAACTGTGACCACTGTAATAGGCCCAATGGGTAATGCTGGGCAGGTCAAATTCACTCATCCACACTACTCGTGTACACGTCTACCCTATATTTAAAGCTACCCAAAGTTTTCGCTTCAATGACGTTACCTAGAAATTTGTTCCACTCATTTACAACTATTGCCAAACCAATATTTTCCTATATCCTTTCCAAGTCTAAATTTATCCAATTTGATTCTATCGAGAGTCCTGTCCTAGTTAGCTATTTTCAGCACGGTATTTATATCCCCTTAATTCATATTTTGAGTTTGTACACTTTCAACAGTATCAAATATCAAAGGTAATGGTGCACGCACAACTTAGGCAACCTCGGTAATTTTTATATTTTTTGTAAAGCCTCTTAGATTATGCGGAACATTTCTGGTCTTCATACTACAGAATGAACGGGAGTACGCTGGAAAGCTTGGACAAGAATTACAAGTTTACTTTCCAGTAATAGAAATTTCAAAAGCAGCGAACTTACACTTCAAAATGATATGTGAAACTTAAGAATAAATGAAAAATTTATAAGTTGATGAAATGTATTAAAAATATCTAAAGACAGAATTCTCGGTAATAAATTCACGTGCAATACAATTATAAAGTACAGTTTTAGACATGAAAGCATCAGTTTATGGTATATTATGTCTTATTAACATACTTCTCGGTATATTCTACTGATATACACGTAAGCACAGGTTTGGAAGGAAGCTAATATATACAGAGCATTTGGACAAGAGGTTTTTCCAGTACTCGATAAATAGTATACACCCGGTAATGTATTCAATAATACAGCATAACACGCACATATGGAAAAAAAAACTATCAAAGTTGAAATAAATCACTGGTGTGGTTGAGTAGCGGAACAAACGCAATTATAGAGCCGGTCCTTATATGTGTGGCCATAATTTATTCCTAAACAATGTCAAATATTTGGTTGAATTTGTCATGGATCCTTTTATAGAGTATGAAAATTTAAAAAACTTATCCTAACAAAACCTAACCTAAAATAACCCAAACAAACTATCGTAAACTTACTCGGCCAGCAGTAAATAAGGGACTACGCCTTTGTGTACATTCGTTTAGTCTATTTACCTTCGTTGTGATGGACAGGAACGTCAAAACTGCTGGTTGGTCCTGACATGCTGTACTTCACAAAATGTATTATTTTTGCTATCTCCCAAAACAACTTTTACAAGAAACAATTTGTACCGGGGTATATATAGCATGCTTGTTTGTATTTTATATAAAAAAAATCTTTATTTCTCAAAATAGCAATCAAGAAAAGGCCCAAACGGCTAATTAGTACTGACAAAATATTTTGAGTTGTTTAACATAACTAACATTAACTTCATTTTTCTCAAAATTTTAACTAGTCTAAAAGCTTAGTGAAGTGTTCTCTACACAATACGCAGTGTTCTCTATTCTTAAGATAAATCGTCGATTTAAACTTCTGTATTATCCTGACCCTACTCAAAGTCGTTTAGTTAATATACAAGCATTTTAGTGGGCGGACACCATACATCATTATGCCAAACTTAAATTTTCATCAAATACATATTAACTAAAATATTGGGTTACACTAAACTACTGAAGAGAACGAAATATTTAGAAATTTCAATGAAATAAATGGCACTTAGTTGAACACAAGTAACAAACATGTACTATAAAGGATTAGTTATACGAGTAAGATGTCCTGCACGTGTTTGCCAACTTACCTTCACTCGCCACACTGCCGGTTTCACTCTCTTGGCCGTTTTCCTTATTAGCTTGTATTTTCTCTATTAACAACTCCAGCTTGGAACTGTTGCCTTTGAAGAGCATGGTACAAATACTTTAAGTTTCTTGGTAACATGCTCATCACCTCTCATGATTCCTAGCACATCACGAACACTAGTCGGGTTAACCTGAGGAGCATTAACTACACCCTCCACACTCTATGTCTCCTCGTGAACTGAAACTAAGGTGGGTCTTGCACCCATCCTTGGGGAACACAGCAGGGGAGTGGTGCAGCCTCGGGGGAGGAGCTTAGCACCCATCTCGAGCTCTGATTGGTCCCTCTGAGATATAAACTCCTCTTGATTGGCTAGAAAATAAACAAGCCAGGCTGCACTAATCGTCTCTTTATCGAGACGGCAGATAAATATTATAAGGTGCAAACTGCTTCATTATTGTGTAATTACACCTCCCACGAAGTTATTGTTACTAACTGATGATAATACACACTGATAAAATGCGAGGGTTACTGTACTTTACACTAGGTAGGTGACATAAAAAGCTCGCAAGCCGAGAGCAATAAAACTTGCAGTATATATCACATTACTGCACGAACCATCAACCTGAGTGAAGTGGAGGCGGCTTTCATCAACACGTAACTTAGCTCTCACCTGCGCCTCACTAAGCATTTTCACTGGCAAGGCTTCACTGATATTTGTTAATAGACTAGGACAAGTTGCTTACGGCTGTGGGAGTGGATCGGTATTCACCTGTCTTGCTCCTCATGATACTGGAATCACTACCACAGTTCGAGCCATTAAAAAAAAGATGTGTTCGTTTGAGATGACATATATGAACCAGCTAGGTTTATGGTTATTCTCCGGAAATGAGTTTAAAGTGTATTATAAACCAGCTGCAACGAATGAGTTGCTACCCACCCTATGTAACCCAACCTCCACCACCACCTATTATTATTTTGTTAAATGTTCAGAAGCTTTCGCAACAATGCATTTGCACTGATTATATGTGTATTCTCAGATATACCATGAAAGATGGTAATTCTCAAGGAACAGTAACTCCAGCTCTGGTTTAAAGACACTTGAGCAAACACTAAGATATCTTTATTACAAAAGGTTTCAGTCCTGGGACTTTGATCACTGACTACAAGTGATCAAGGTCCCAGAATCGAAACATTTTCTAGTATGTCCCAGTGCTGGTCTACGTGTCTCTTTAAACCATTTGTCGGTATCAATTACTAGGGTATATATCAACTCCATCTCTACTGGAACGAAACCTTTGAAGCTACTGAACCCTTAATGAAATACTTAACGATATCCTCATCTCCCAGCTCAGACTGACAAAATTCAACGCTATGTAATCCATCCTATCTGATGGAATTTGGCTGAAAAACATAGATGTTGTTTGTTTCACTGCAGCTATCATAGAACAGGGTAGCAGCACACTTGTAATGTTTCTAAATTTTCCGAAAAAAATTTCATTTCAAAATCTCATTTTCTCCCTAAGCTTTCCAACATCCCCCTCCCCCTTCAATAATCCCTACTCACTGAACGTTCCACAACCACCCTCTTCCTCTTTCATCCCTACTCGCTGAACTTTCCAACATACGTCCCCCTCAATAACCCCTACTCGTTGAGCTCTCCTTATAATGGTCACTGCCCCCTCTCTCCCCTACTCACTTGCTCTCGCCAACGCTCCTCCCTCTCCCACTATTGTTTGGCCTCTTTAACAATCTCTTCTTACTGACTTCCCACTTCTCAATACCTCTTTCTCCTTGACCTTTCAACACCCCTTTCCTTCTCCCTGATCTATATTTCTCAGTACTCCCTGACCTCCTAATAACCCCCCTTCCCAAAATTCTGACCTACCAACACCACCTCCCAGTTATTCCTTGACCTACCAACACCTCGTCCCTCCCCCAATATTCCTTGATCTACCAACACCTTTCCCCCCCCTATTCCCTGATCTACCAATACCTCCTCCCTATTCCCTGACCTACTAACACCTCCTCCCTCTCCCCTACTCCCTGACCTACCAACAACCACTCCCTCTGCCACTATTCTTTAGCCTCCTTACCGCCCCCTCCATCTTCCTTCCTACACTCCAAAATGCCAACCCCACTCTTCCTCTACTTTATGGGTTCCCTACTTTTCCCAGCTCCTCCCCTTCCTCACCGTTTCTTTTTCCCCCCACTTCCTGACCTCCCAAACACCCCCTCCTCCTTCTTCCCCTGGAGCTTAACTCTCACAAGCACAGCTATGCACACAAACACACACACACACACACACACACACACACACACACACACACACACACACACACACACACACAGGGGACGGGAAATCCTGTGTCACAAACCTACTGGAGTTCTATGACATGGTGACAGCAGTAAGACAAGAGAGAGAGGGGTGGGTGGATTGCATTTTCTTGGACTGCAAGAAGGCGTTTGACACAGTTCCACACAAGAGATTGGTGCAAAAACTGGAGGACCAAGCAGGGATAACAGGGAAGGCACTACAATGGATCAGGGAATACTTGTCAGGAAGACAGCAGCGAGTCATGGTACGTGGCGAGGTGTCAGAGTGGGCACCTGTGACCAGCGGGGTCCCGCAGGGGTCAGTCCTAGGACCAGTGCTGTTTCTGGTATTTGTGAACGACATGACGGAAGGAATAGACTCTGAGGTGTCCCTGTTTGCAGATGACGTGAAGTTGATGAGAAGAATTCACTCGATCGAAGACCAGGCAGAACTACAAAGGGATCTGGACAGGCTGCAGACCTGGTCCAGCAATTGGCTCCTGGAGTTCAATCCCACCAAGTGCAAAGTCATGAAGATTGGGGAAGGGCAAAGAAGGCCGCAGACGGAGTACAGTCTAGGGGGTCAGAGACTACAAACCTCACTCAAGGAAAAAGATCTTGGGGTGAGTATAACACCAGGCACATCTCCTGAAGCGCACATCAACCAAATAACTGCTGCAGCATATGGGCGCCTAGCAAAACCTCAGAACAGCATTCCGACATCTTAATAAGGAATTATTCAGGACCTGTACACCGTGTACGTTAGGCCCATATTGGAGTATGCGGCACCAGTTTGGAACCCACACCTAGCCAAGCACGTGAAGAAACTAGAGAAAGTGCAAAGGTTTGCAACAAGACTAGTCCCAGAGCTAAGAGGTATGTCCTACGAGGAGAGGTTAAGGGAAATCAACCTGACGACACTGGAGGACAGGAGAGATAGGGGGACATGATAACGACATACAAAATACTGAGAGGAATTGACAAGGTGGACAAAGACAGGATGTTCCAGAGATTGGACACAGTAACAAGGGGACACAGTTGGAAGCTGAAGACACAGATGAATCACAGGGATGTTAGGAAGTATTTCTTCAGCCACAGAGTAGTCAGTAAGTGGAATAGTTTGGGAAGCGATGTAGTGGACGCAGGATCCATACATAGCTTTAAGCAGAGGTATGATAAAGCTCACGGCTCAGGGAGAGTGACCTAGTAGCGATCAGTGAAGAGGCGGGGCCAGGAGCTCGGACTCGAGCCCCGCAACCTCAACTAGGTGAGTACAACTAGGTGAGTACACACACACACACACAAACGCGCGCGCGCATCTATCCAGCTAGATTAAAAACTGGATTTTTTGTGGGAAGGAGAGGTAGGAAAAGTGATAGGAACAAATTATATAAAGATCCCTCCCACTATGTATACCAAGATCCCACCTATTATGTGAGTATACTAGTATACCACACACTATGTGAGTATACTAGTATACCACCCACTATGTGAGTATACTAGTATACCACCCACTATGTCAGTATACTAGCATACCACCCACTATGTGAGTATACTAGTATACCACACACTATGTGAGTATACTAGTATACCACACACTATGTGAGTATACTAGTATACCACCCACTATGTGAGTATACTAGTATACCACCCACTATGTGAGTATACTAGTATACAACCCACTACGCAAGTATACTAGCATACAACCCACTATGTGAGTATACTAGCATACCACCAACTATGTGAGTATACTAGCATACTACCAACTATGTATGCTCGCATACCACCATGTGAGTATACTAGCATACCACCCACTATGTCAGTATACTAGCATACCACCCACAAAGTGATTATACTAGCATACCACTCACTATGTGAGTATACTAGCATACTACCCACTATATCAGTATACTAGCATACCACCCACTATGTCAGTATATTAGCAAACCACCCACTATGTCAGTATACTAGCATACCACCCACTATGTCAGTATACTATCATACCACCCACTATGTCGGTATACTAGTATGCTACCCACTATGTGAGTACACATACGTCTCACCCATTATGTGTGCACACATGCTCCCCACTCTGTGAACACATAAATATCCCACCCACTATGAGCACATGAATATCCCACCCACTCTGTGAACACATGAACGTCCCACCCACTCTGTGAGTGCATGAACATCCCACCCACTCTGTGAACACAGGAACGTCCCACCCACTCTGTGAACACATGAGCATCCCACCCACTCTGCGAACACATGAACATCCCACCCACTCAGTGAACACATGATCACACCCACTCTGTGAGCACATGAACATCCCACCCACTGTGAACACATGAACGTCTCACCCACTCTGTGAGTGCATGAACATCCCACCCACTCTGAGTAGAAGGCGGCCCCGCCCCACCCACCATAACAATGTTGACTTACAACCAAAATAACAATGTTAGCATTCACTGAGCGGGATACAGCCAGGTGTATTCCCTCAAACAAGGCTGGTTGGGCCGAGGCAGACGAGCCACAATGATGGTCATCAGGTGTGTGAACGATGCTGACTCCTTGTTTATGGGTAATCAGGTCGCCACTCCACCCCCCTCTCCCCATCCTCCTCGCCTCCAATTATTATTTTATATTTCTGCTGGTGTTCAATTCGCGTGTTCAAAATTGGCGTTGGTGGGGTAGATGTGGATGTATGTGTATGTGTGTGTGTGTGTGTGTGTGTGTGGGCTTAACGCAACCACGAATACAATGACTGATATTCATTATCACACACACCGCCACCACCTCTGACACCATCCACCTTCAAGCATCGTGCATGTCGTGAACATGTTCATTCTGCTTCTTCCAAGTAATACATGTAATAGCCTGTGTCAGTGTATTCGGTGATAGCTGTATCAGAGGGCACTGTGTAGCGTGTACTACCATCACCACACACTATCAAGGACGCATCCCTGACCACCACCTATTTCAACATTGTTTTTATATACTATCTGTCTCTAGTTGGCTGTCTGTCTCTGGCTGTCAGTCCCTCCTGCTCCTCCGTGGATCAGCAAATGAATCAAGTGACCAGAAACACCAACAATACACTTCGTTACGTTCAGATGATTGCACCTGTTTTAATCTTCTTGCTTGTAAATACAGAAGGATGCAGCCAAGAGAACCTCACTCCAGATACTCTCTCTGCCTGACATTCCAAGTGTCGTTTTCACGCGGCTAGTTTGATTAGGGTCAGTTACATTGTATTTGGTCATCCCTGAACCATAATCGGAACAATGTTTAGTGATTTCACCAGGCGTTATCAGTTCTAGATTAGCTTAATGCAAAGAAAAAATTACGAGCGGATATCTGAAACTTACGTTCAGTGGTGCCTTTGTTTCTGCTGTGGGAATGGGAGGTAAGAGACAGGTGTGGATTGCTGAGTAAGGGATACCTGATGAATGTTTTCAGGGTTTAAACTCCCCGCCGACCGCTGCCAGACCAGACTTCTGGTGAATCAAAGCTTGATCACCCAGGCTGTTACTGCTGGCCGCACACAGTTCAACGTACGAATCACAGCCTGGTCGATCAGAAACTAACTAAAGGAATTTATGACGTTGCCCACCGAAGGAGTCTCTTAGTAATCCCCTTTATGTGTGAAGGGCGGCTGTTGATAAGTCTTGGACTTCTTAAATTTTCTGTGTTATCTCTTAGTTTATTCATATCACCTCTGCTTTCCACTGGGGGTATTTTGCACCGTCTGCTAAGCCTCTTGCTTTTGTACAGAGTGATTTGTGTGTGAAGATTTGGGACGAGTTCTTCTAGAATTTTACAAATGCAAATTATGATGTATATTTCTCGCCTGCGTTCCAAGGTGTACAGGTCGAGGGACTTGAAGTGTTCCCAATAAATTACCTCCTTAACTGAACTTATAAGAGCAATGAATGTTTTCTGTACATTCTTTAGATCTGCAATTTCGCCTGTATTAAAAGGTGCTGTTAGTATACAGGGACATTCCAACCTTGCGAGAGAAAGTGACTTACAAAGGACTGCCATTGGCTTAGTATAACTTGTGTTGAGGGTTCTCGTTATTCATTCTACCATTTTCCTCGCAGCTGTGATAATGACAACTGTCATTCTTGAAAGTGAGATATGACACTTACACACACACACACACACACACACATTAGGAGGAAGACAACAGTCAAGGACCAGGTGATAAGGCTGAGGAAAGAAGGTGGAGAACTCACAAGAAACGATCAAGAGGTATGTGAGGAGCTCAACACGAGATTTAAGGAAGTATTTACAGTAGAGTCAGGAAGGACTCTGGGGGGACAGACCAGATGGGGACACCAGCAAGGAATACACCAACAAGTGTTGGACGACATACATACAGATGAGGAGGAGGTGAAGAAACTGCTAAGGGACATCGATACCTCAAAGGCAATGGGACCGGACATCTCCCCGTGGGTCCTTAGAGAGGGAGCAGATATGTTGTGCGTGCCACTTACCACAATCTTCAACACGTCCCTGGAAACTGGGCAACTACCTGAGGTATGGAAGACGGCAAATGTAGTTCCCATTTTTAAAAAAGGAGACAGAAAAGAGGCACTAAACTATAGACCAGTGTCATTGACGTGTATAGTATGCAAAATTATGGAGAAGATTATCAGGAGGAGAGTGGTGGAGCACCTGGAACGGAACAAGAGTATAAATGCCAACCAGCACGGATTATCTGGAGTTTATCTGGAGAGAGTTCCGGGGGTCAACGCCCCCGCGGCCCGGTCTGTGACCAGGCCTCCTTAGGTCAGTGTCCCAGGATGCGACCCACACCAGTCGACTAACACCCAGGTACCCATTTTACTGATGGGGAACATAGACAACAGGTGGAAAGAAACACGTCCAATGTTTCTACTCTGGCTGGGAATCGAACCCAGGCCCTCACCGTGTGAAGCGAGAGCGTTAACCACCAGGCCACCAGAAGGCAAATCCTGTGTCACAAACCTTCTGGAGTTTTATGATAAAATAACAGAAGTAAGACACGAGAGAGAGGGGTGGGTTGATTGCATCTTCTTGGACTGCAAGAGGCCTTGACACAGTTCCTCACAAGAGATTAGTGCAGAAGCTAGAGCATCAGGCGCATATAACAGGAAGGGCACTGCAATGGATCAGAGAATACCTGACAGGGAGACAACAACGAGTCATGGTACGTAATGATGTATCACAGTGGGCACCTGTGACGAGCGGGGTCCCACAGGGGTCGGTCCTAGGACCAGTGCTATTTTTGGTATATGTGAACGACATGATGGAAGGGTTAGACTCAGAAGTGTCCCTGTTTGCAGATGATGTGAAGTTAATGAGGAGAATTAAATCTGATGAGGACCAGGCAGGACTTCAAAGAGACCTGGACAGACTGGACACCTGGTCCAGCAAATGGCTTCTCGAATTTAATCCTGCCAAATGCAAAGTCATGAAGATAGGGGAAGGGCACAGAAGACCACAGACCGAGTATAGGCTAGGTGGCAAAAGACTGCAAACCTCACTCAAGGAGAAAGATCTTGGGGTGAGTATAACACCGAGCATGTCTCCGGAAGCACACATCAACCAGATAACTGCTGCAGCATATGGGCGCCTGGCAAACCTGAGAACAGCATTCAGATACCTTAGTAAGGAATCGTTCAAGACACTACACCGTGTATGTCAGGCCCATACTGGAGTATGCAGCACCTGTTTGGAACCCGCACTTGATTAAGGACGTCAAGAAACTAGAGAAAGTACAAAGGTTTGCGACAAGGTTAGTTCCAGAGCTAAGGGGAATGTCCTATGAAGAAAGATTAAGGGAAATCGGCCTGACGACACTGGAGGACAGGAGGGTCAGGGGAGACATGATAACGACATATAAAATACTGCGTGGAATAGACAAGGTGGACAAAGACAGGATGCTCCAGGGAGGGGACACAGAAACAAGAGGCCACAATTAGAAGTTGAAGACACAAATGAGTCAGAGAGATATTAGGAAGTATTTCTTCAGTCATAGAGTTGTAAGGCAGTGGAATAGCCTAGAAAATGACGTAGTGGAGGCAGGAACCATACACAGTTTTAAGACGAGGTTTGATAAAGCTCATGGAGCGGGGAGAGAGAGGGCCCAGTAGCAACCGGTGAAGAGGCGGGGCCAGGAGCTAAGACTCGACCCCTAAAACCACAAATAGGTGAGTACAAATAGGTGAGTACACACACACACACACACACACACACACATAGATATACACACACACACACACACACACACACACACACACACACACACACACACACACACACACACACACAACTCACCGGCAGTCTCCCACTGAGGCAAGGTGACCTAAAAAGAAAAAAAAACGCAAGTTTTTCATTTTACATGTAATAATTTATACAGGAGAAGGGGTTACTCGTGGTATTTTAGTCGCATTTTACGACTCAAATGGCTTACGGGGGAATGATTCTTTTCCACTTGTCCAGGAGATGAAGGGAAATAAATAGGAACAAGAACAATTAACAGAAAAGAAGAAAACTCCGATGGGTGTTTATACATACATGTGTACATGCATGTGTACATACACGTGTACATGCATGTGTACATACTCGTGTACATGCATATGTACATACACGTGTACATACATGTGTACATACACGTACATGCATGTGTACATACACGTGTACATGCATGTGTACATACTCGTGTACATGCATGTGTAGTGTAAGTATAAGTAGCAAGATGTATCTGTTATCTTGCATGTTTATGAGACAGAAAGAAGAGACACCAGCAATCCTACCATCGTGTAAAACAATTACAGGTTTCCGTTTCACATTCATTTTACAGGACGGTAATACCTTCCTGGGTGGTTCTTGTCTACTAACCTACCACTACATCTGAGGCGAGAGTATTACACCACACAGTCAGACTCTACATAAGCATGAGCGCCTACAACTGGAATACAACCCTGGTGCTCCCAGGCATGAGAAACAACACCTAACGTCTACCGGGCGTAGGAAGGCGTGGACGGGCGTGTGAAAGTGTGGGCGGGCGTGGGAAGGCGTGTGCGGGCGTAGGGGTGGGGGTGAACGTGGGACAGGTGGCGGCCCAGCGGCTGCATAAACTAACCTCTTACATGTAGCCTCACACACAAACATTACAAAACAAATGCATATAATTAGGCAAATTTTTTCTGGTGGAGCGCGTTTATCCCAGCAGGTATCTTCCCCTGGACCCCCTCACGCTACCTTGCGCTCTCTGCTGCCGCGCTACACAGAGCGCTCTCCTCTGAGGGGCGCACCACCACATATTTTAACCGGTAGTCTTTGGCGTGCAGTTCTTGCCGCCACCGGAAGAGATAATTTCCGCTGCCCCTACAGTTTTAAGGACTACTGTAAAAGAGTGCTTGCTGCAGGGTGCTGTCGGCACACACACACACACACACACACACACAGACTACAAGTACTACTACACACACACAAGTAAGAATGAAGGGAGAGTAGGAGAAGAGGAACCAGGAAGAGATAGAGATGAAAAGTTATTAACCGAGATACACTCTATGGAGACCAGGAGGCAAAGGAGGTGATAGAAGAGAGAGAGCAAAGGGGGGAAAGGGGAAGCAGAGGGAATGGCTAGGAGGACGGTACACCCTAGCATCCAGAAATCTCAGAAGATTCACCCACTGCCGATCTCTCAGAAGACTCACTCCCTGCCCATATCTCAGAAGACCCCCCCGTGCCCATCTCTTAGAAGACACCCCCTGCCCATCTCTCAGAAGACTCACCTCCTGCCCATCTCTCAGAAGACTCCCCCCCTGCCCATCTCTCAGAAGACTCCCCCCTACCCATCTCTCAGAAGACTCACCCCCTGCCTATCTCTCAGAAGACTCACCCCTGCCCATCTCTCAGAAGACTCCTCCCCTGCCCATCTCTCAGAAGACTCACCCCCTGCCCATCTCTCAGAAGACTCACCCCCAATTTTCCCTCAATAACAATAACCCCACACCCTCCTCACTCAACCTCTACCACTATAACCCTGGTCCTCGGCCTTGCAACACTGCGCACACCATCTCCAGCCTCACCTCTCTCTCCTCTCCTTAAAAGCAGGAAGAAAGAAAGTCACAGCATCACAAGCCATCGCACAGTAAAACAAGAACGTAAAGTAAAAGGACACAACTGCAACTAATGTGACATTTTATTGTGGCAACGTTTCGCTCTCCAGGAGCTTTGTCAAGCCGTTACAAACAGTACATGGACACAGAGGGTATATATAGGCTCAGAGTGAGGTGCAATACTAGTGGTAGTAGTAGTAGTAGTGACATAAGTTGTAGTAGTAGTAGTAATACAATATGGTAGAGCATGTGTATGTATAATGTTCGCCAGGACCAGGGTCCTGGCACGGGTCTTAATCTTGAGATGACCCGTCTCTGGCTCCTGAAGGAGAATTGATTCTTCACTGTTGCAGCATATAAGCGTTTGGAATTTCACTATTCTTTCAAGCACAGTTCCGGACAGTTCAGCTAGTGTGCCTCATAAGCGACTGAAGTTACTCCACCTCAGCTGTTTCCTGAGCTGGGGACTGGGCTCTGTCCTCTCTGATAATCTGCGGATTCATGGCATCCACTGCTTCCTGCTCTGTCAGTAAGCATACCCTCAGGAGTGTGCTGACCATCTGCCGGAACATGCTCTGTTGTTCCGTGGAGGTGATTGTGTTGCAGATAATATCCGTGAATGCCTTGATGAGTGTTAAGAGATCCTCTCTGTTGAGGGCCTGCGTTGTCGGTGGGTTCGAAGCAGTGGACATTATCTGTCTGGGCTGTCGTAATCTGTGGGGACTGCTGAGGGTTGTATTTCTTCACTGTGCACACCGTGGGCTGTTGCTGTATGCCAGGTTGTGTACCCGGCATCTGCTGGTGAGGTGCAGCCACAGCCTGCATAGTGGTTGTGCCTGGCAAGGAGGCCGGTGGGGGCTCGTGTAGTGCCGTCTGCTGATTCCGTTGCCCAGATGTTTCCTGTTGGCGCCGCTTGTTCCTCATGACGCCTGGTTGAGTTTTCAAGGGTCGGAAATTCCTGGGCACTGAGTTGGGTTGACTGATGAGAGTTCTGCAGTATGGCAGGATTCTCTGCACCCATCGTCTGCTGAGGGTGATGCTCTGCCGTAGCCTGCTATCTCGTCGTTGGTGTCTTCCAGGCCTCACGAATTCTAGTGAGCCTCTCAGGGCATCGAGGGTTCCAGGCATGGTGTTTCTGCCTGCAATTCAGGCATCGTGGAGTGGGTGGCGATGCATTCTTCAGCTTGGTGATGCATTCCTCGGTAGGGTGGGGCTGGCTGCAGACACCGCAGATTACTCTGTTCGGACAGAGTGCACTCAGGTGTCCGTAACGCTGGCACTTGAAACACCGAACTGGTTCTGCCGTGAAGGTCTTAACATCGTACCTGCCCCAAGAACCAAGGTCCAGCTGGGATGGCAGCGGTCCTACATGCTGAATGAGGACCTGCCGGGTTGGTGCATTGCCTGCCGATTTTGCCTTGAGACGTTGAGCTGACACCACACTGGGGTGAGCTGCTACTGCCTCGATGGGCATCATCAGCGGGTATCGCATCACTACACCCTTGGTGACCTTCTGCCGAGAATCAAGTTCCTCCAGGGTGAAGGAGCGGTCTGTCTCCATGACTTTCATCAAGGTGATATGCATTTCCCTGTTGATAGGAGTCAGTATTGGTTCTCCCCTCAGGTTGAACCATATCTTGAACCTCAGTTTGTGCCGTGTTTCCAGGTGTGTAACCACGCCATACGTAGGAGAAACTTGAAGAACAGGAGGAGAATGAGGTAATCAGTCCCTCAACCTTGAGTCGATGTGGTCAGTCCATCAATCTTGAATAGAATACGGCATATGAGCGGAGAAGCAGCTTATAAACCGTATGGCAGGAGAGGTGCAGCAGTCATAGGTGGTGTCACATTTGTTCAATGTGGAAGTAGGTCGTGCCCAAGAATTAGGCAAGCGAAGAATTCCTAAGTATTAAGATCCCAAGAAGTTGCAGTGTCTGATAGGTTTGTAGATAAATGGTTCAGAGAACCGACATGTTGATAAATTAGACACATGTGCAACTCTTGGGTATCTTATTGTGACACCACCTATGACTGCTGCACCTCTCCTGCCATACGGTTTATAAGCTGCTTCTCCGCTCATATGCCGTATTCTATTCAAGATTGATGGACTGAACACATCGACTCAAGGTTGAGGGACTGATTACCTCATTCTCCTCCTGTTCTTCAAGTTTCTCCTACGTATGGACTGATGAAGCCACTGTGTGGCGAAACGTTTCCTCAATTAAGATACCCAAGAGTTGCACATGTGTCTAATTTATCAACATGTCGGTTCTCTGAACCATTCATCTACATAGCCACTGGTAGGCGGGATTCCCCAGTGGAATTAGGTCCTTCCATAATTGATGGGCTAGTTGTAGAAGTCGTGAAGAAGGTCATGTAGATGTCCTCTGAACCAAGATTCCATGATGTTGCAGTGCCTGACAAGTTGTGCAAGACAGGTATACAATACCGACAAGATGAAAGTTAAGACACTTGTGCAACATCTGGTTATCTTTATTATAGACGTTTCGCCATCCAGTGGCTTTATCAATACAGATTCTTGGACATAATAAGAAATCAGAAGAACTATATACAAAAGATGAGGTAATCAGTCCCTCAGCCTTGGAGGTGGTGTTTAGAGCACCGTGGTTGTAGAGATTCTGAAGCACAGGCAAGGACATCTACATGACCTTCTTCACGACTTCTACAACTAGCCCATCAATTTGGGAAGGACCTACTTCCACTGGGGAATCCTGCCTACCAGTGACTATGCCCTCCTCTGCTACACGCCCCTTTCACTGACGCCTATATAAGCGCCAGTCTCCTTGCCTGTGCTTCAGAATCTCTACAACCACGGTGCTCTAAACACCACCTCCAAGGCTGAGGGACTGATTACCTCATCTTTTGTATATAGTTCTTCTGATTTCTTATTATGTCCAAGAATCTGTATTGATAAAGCCACTGGATGGCGAAACGTCTACAATAAAGATAACCAGATGTTGCACAAGTGTCTTAACTTTCATCTTGTCGGTATTGTATACCTGTCTTGCACAACAAAGCAATGGTTGACCCCCCAAGTGCAAGCAGAAGAAGAGTCATATGATCAAAATTAACTACTGATCATGAGAAATTTCAATCACAAGGAAATAAACTGAGAGAATTGGGAAACACATGAGGGACCAGAAATGTTGAGGACTAAAATGATGGAGGTTGTAATGGAAAACTTAAGTGTCAGTATCAAAGACTGAACAAGAAAGAGCGAGAGAGGAGGAAATTAACCAGCAAGACTGGATCTAGTATTTACCATAAGTGCATCTGACGTCGGTGAAACAGTGACCATAAGAGGAGGGAAATCTAATGTCCTACCTGATATAAAAACAAATTTTGGTGTTAAAAGGTATAACATTGGGTAAAAATACAATACAACAAATTTAAATATATTTTATTGAAGCATTTTTAAATTGTCCTTCCGCCCCCCTCAAAAAAAAAAAGAAAAAAAAATTCAAACTGCCCTCTTTTTTCTGTGGGCCGTGCACCTTACTTTTGGAACCTCTGAATCCTAAAGAATATGAAAACAGGTAGAGAAGAAAAAGATAGGTAACGGAGTACAGACTGGGGGAGAAGAGGCTGCAAACTTAGGTAAAGAAGTACCCTGCAATCAGCGGGCAAGCACAATAAATCATCAGGAGAAAAACCTCAGTGGCGTAAGCGCGCCTGGCCATCTTAAAACCGGCATTAAGGACCCTTAAAAGAGAATTTAGTTATTGAGGACTCTACAATAATGTTTCAAGCATTACGCAGCGCCTGCCTGGTTCCACACCTGATTAGCTGAACATAAGAACATAAGAAAGAAGGAACAGTGCAACAGGCCTACTGACCCATGCGGAGCAGTCCATGTCCCCCCCCGGATTAGCCCAATTACCCCCCATTCCCCGGATTAGCCCAATGACCCACCCAGTCTGGTCACCTCCACTCAAGGATGGAGCACGGCATCAGACCCAGCAGCACAAGCTAGTCACGTCCAACTCACACCCACCCACACCCACTCATGTATTTATCTAACCTATTTTTAAAACTACACAACGTTTTAGCCTCAATAACTGTACTCGGGAGTTTGTTCCACTCATCCACAACTCTATTACCAAACCAGTGCTTTCCTATATCCTTCCTGAATCTGAATTTTTCCAACTTGAAACCACTGCTGCGAGTCCTGTCTTGGCTGGAAATTTTCAGCACGCTATTTACATCCCCTTTATTTATTCCTGTTTTCCATTTATACACCTCGATCATATCCCCCCTAATTCTACGCCTTTCGAGAGAGTGCAGATTCAGGGCCCTCAGTCTATCCTCATATGGAAGATTTCTGATTCATGGGATCATCTTTGTCATCCTCCTCTGTACGTTTTCCATTCTGTAATACGGTGACCAGAACTGAGCAGCATAGTCTAAAATGAGGCCTAACCAAGGATATATAGAGTTGAAGAACAACCTGAGGACTTCTATTATTTATACTTCTAGATATGAAGCCAAGAATTCTGTTAGCTTTATTGCGAACACTAATGCACTGTTGTCTTGGTTTAAGATTACTGCTAACCAGAACTCCTAAATCCTTTTTGCAATCAGTAGTATTAAGATCTACATTATTTAGTTTATATGTGGCATGGTTATTAAACTGTCCAACATTTAGAACTTTGCATTTGTCAATTTTAAACTGCATCTGCCACTTCTCCGACCATTGCATCAGTCTATTCAAATCATCCTGGAGTGCTCTAGTGTCCTCATTAGAATGAATTGGACGGCCTATTTTGGTGTCATCAGCAAATTTGCTTATGTCGCTATTTATTCCCTCATCTATGTCGTTTATGTAAATTGTGAACAACAACGGGCCCTGAGGAACACCGCTTGTGACGTGCCTCCATTCTGATTTCTCCCCATTTATGTAAACTCTCTGCTGCCTATTAGTCAGCCATGCCTCTACCCAGGAAAAAATTTCTCCTCCTATTCCGTGTGCCTTAAGCTTCCTCAATAGCCTCTGGTGTGGAACTCTATCGAAAGCCTTACTGAAGTCCATATACACAATATCATATTCATTACCATGATCTACCTCCTCAAACACCTTAGTGAAAAAAGTTAGTAAATTCGTAAGACAGGAACGCCCCTTTGTAAAACCGTGTTGAGATTCATTAATCAATCTGTGCCTATCAAGATGGCTATGAATTGCTTCGGCAATTATTGATTCCATAAATTTTTCCCCACTATGGGGGTTTGGGTTTTATTTGGGGTCTAAGTTCAAAACCCAAAGGGAAACTTGTCCCCTCCCTTTTGGAAAATGGGTATTCATTTGCTTTTTTCCACTTATAAGGAAATTTTGCCAGTTTGTAGTGATATTTTAAAAAAGGTTACCAAAGGTATGCTAAGTTCCTTTTTTAAATTCCTTTAACCCCCTTGAAAAACATTTCACCCGGGCCCTGGGGATTTATTGGGTTTTAAAAATTTTTTTTCTATTTGTTTTGGGGGACCATGTCTTTATTTTCCCGGGCAATCGTACAAAAGTTTTTTTAACATTTTTTCTACAAAAATCATTATTTCGGGGAAATCCAAAGTTTTTTCCCTGGGTGGAAACTGAGAGGAAGTAGGTATTGAGAATTTCACACATATCCTTACACTGTCAGTGATCTGACCAGATTTAAATTTTAAAGGGGGCCCAAAATCTTGTCCCTAATCTTATTTCTGTATCCCCGGGAAAAAAAAACCCTTTTTGGGGTTTTTAGTCTTTAAAAACCCCTTGCGACCAGCCCTTTAATCCTTTTTTTTTTTTAATTATTTTTTTTCTTTTTTTTTCTCTTTTAATTGAATATATTGTTTTTCTTAACCCCCCAATTTTCCTTTTTTGATCGCCTAAATATATGCCTCTCTTTTGAAAAAATGAGTTGTTTTAATCTTTTTTCATCCTTTTGGGAAAATTTTTTTGTTAGATCTAATTTCCCTACTCGGAACAAAATTTTGTTGGGCGGGTTTGGAAACTATGCTCGGGGAAAAAAAGTCATACGGAAACCAAGCCCACCTCCCTGACCCATATTTCAGGCCCACCCCAAAATTTGCCCCCCCAGGAAAAATTTTTCGTCCCATAAAGGGTGGGCCCCAAGGGCGAAATCGGGGGACGAGTTTTTGATTTGCAGTTATCTGAGGAAATTTCCATGATATATTAAAACTAATTTTGATTTGGGGACCATTTTCCCCCAAGCTCATCTTTAAAACCCCCAAGTTTAAATTAAATAGTGAATCTTTTTTGGGCCCAAGAAAAAATTTTCAAGAAGATTTTTTCCCCTCTATTTGGTTCTGTCAAAAACCCGGGTTCAAAAAAGAAAACCCTTTGAAACCTTTTCAAAAAAAAGTCACTAGATTCAGATTTCCTTTTTCATATTGTTCCTTTTCAATTTGCCCAAAATTTTAAAATCCCCCATTATCACAACTTTTTTATATCTAGATCCCTTTTTGAATTTACCCCAAAAACAGCTTATTTGCACCCCCTGTAAAGGTTTGGGGGGGGGCCCTTTTTAAAAATCCCCCCAAAAATTAATTTGCCCGTCTTCGAGAAACTGTACCAAACAGTTCTGTTTTTCGTTTTTTCTAATTTTTTTCCCATGTTTAAGACAAACAATTTTTAAAATTTTTTTTGGACTTTAACATCCCCACTCTACCCCCCCCTTCCTGTTGCCCCTATCGGGTGGGAATAGTTTTTAAAACCCTGTATGTTGCATTCAGAAGGCTTTCTCATTTTTTTCGGGTTTTGAACCGGGGTTTTCTGTTTAATTCTATTTTCCCCGCATTTGAAAAAGTAAATTTAGCTCATCTATTTTAAAATTTTCTTAGACTCCTTACTATTTGTATTGAAAAACCTTAAAGGGAGCTAGTCACTCGTTCCCCTTTTTACTTTTCTTTTTTTTTTTGTTGTTTTAAAATTGATTTCCCATTACTAGCAACTTTTTTTTGAATATTGTTTTTTTTTAAAATTTTTCCCTGAGGTACCCCGGTTTAATAACTGCTTTTTTTAACCCTAATGTTGAAACCCTGTTTTTTTCCCCACAAACACCCATACCTCTTTAATCTATCAAATTTTAAATTTCCCAGACAAGTCATCAATTACCCCCTCAAATGAAAATGGGGTAATGGCCCAAACCCCTCCATTTCCCCCGGGAGATGAAAAAACCCTTCCTTGCATAAATATCACGGGTTTTTTGGGCCCAAAAAAAAATTTGGTCCCCTTTACAAAGAATGGGATTGCAAGTTCTTGAAAATAAACCCGTCTAGCCCCGCAATTTTTTTTCCCAAAATTTCCCTAGACATCCCTTTATTGCCCACTCCCTTTTAGGAAGATGCTAATTTTGATGGGGGGCCCTCCCTTAGACCCAACTTTCTTTTAATTTGGGTGACCTTTTACTTATTCCCGAGTCCCTTCTCCTGCCCTTCCCAATGCCCTTACCCCCCGCACTAAGGGCGAAATGGGGGTTGTTCCCCTTACCCCGTCATAATATTATCCCCAAACCCGTGGGGGGTATGTCCCAACACCAGTCCAGGAAGGGACACTCTCTGTTGACCCTTTTTGTCTCTGTTTTCAAAAAGCACGGGCCATATATTTACCTTTAGAAAACGCCTTAAATTTAAAAATATTTTTTACCCCGGTTAGCAGGGGGAAACGTGGTTTCCCTTTAACCTCATAACCCCTGAAGTTTCACTTTGTCTTGGAGAACAGAGAATCGAAATTTTCCCACCCCTTACATCTTCTCTATTAACCTCCTATCTTCCCCTTTTTCCTGAACTTTTGAAACCCCTTCCACCTTTTAAAACGGGGTGCCCCTATCACTGCTGGTGGACCATTTCCTCCTTACAGCTTAAAACCCCTTTTCAACCGGGTCCCAAAACTATCTACGCGAAGCTTCAGCCTCTATTTTTTTCCCCTGAAGAAGTAGAATCTCCCTTTTTAAAAAACTTTTAACCCGAGGGTTCTAAAAAAACTACAACAAACCATTTGGTTTCCTGGTTTAAAAGGGAAAATGCAAAAAGGTTTCCTTAAAAAAATACACAAAAAGTATCAAGGGAAGGGGAAAAAAACCGATGGGAAAGGGAAAAGAGAGTAGGAAAAGGGAAAAGGGGAAAGGAAAAAGAGGGGGGGGAAAAAAAAAAAATAAAAGAAAAAGTAGCAAAAGGGAAGGAGCAGAGAGAAAAAGCACAGGGGAAAGGGGGGAAAAAAAAAAAGGGAAAGGAAAAAAAATGTTTTCCCAAAAAAAGGTAAAAAGTTTCTGGCGGGAAAGGTTTTAAAAAAAAATTTTTTTAATTTTTTTTAGCCCCTGTAAATTTAAAAAAAAAGGAGAGGGGGGAGAGGGGGAGAGAGAGAGAGGAGGATTGGGGGGGGGAGGAAAGGGGGAGGAAAGTACCTTTGGGTCCCCAAAATGGTGTGTGAATTTAAATTGCACACACACTGGGGGGCCCCCGGTTAAATTTTAAAAAGCCAAATACTGATTTTTTAAACCCTTTCCGTCCCAAAAAAAAAACATTTTTGAAAATTGTTTTTTGTAAAGTTTTTTAAAAATTTATTTATTATATATTATAATAAAAATATAATATTAATTATTTTATTTTTATTGTGTGTGTGTGTGTGTGTGTGTGTGTGTGGTGTGTTGTGTGTGTGTTTTTGTGTGTGTGTGTGTGTGTGTTGTGTGTGGTGTTGTGTGTGTTTTGTGGTACTCACCTATTTGAGGTTGGGGGGGTTTTGAGTCGAGTCCGGCCCCCTTTTCATGATCGCTACTAGGTCCTCTCCCTGAGCCGTGGCTTTTATATCTGCTTAAAAACCCCTTTTTATGGTTCCCCCATAATCCTTCCCAAAAATATTCCACTTTTTCGCTACTTGTGGGGGAAGAAATACTTCCTAACTCCCTGTGATTCATCGTGTCTTCAGTTCAACTGTGTCCCCCTTTTTACTGTGTCCCAAACTCTGGGAAAATCCTGTCTTTGTCCCCTTGTCAAACTCTCGTATTTTGTATGTGTTATCTGTCCCCCTATCTCCCCCTGTCCCCCCGTGCGTCAGGTTGATTTTCCTTAACCTCTCCTGTAGGACATACCTCTTAGTCTGGACTGTTTGTTCAAAAACCCTTTTCATTCTCTAGTTTTTTACGTGTTGGCAGGTGGGGTTCCCAAATTGGTGCCCCCATACTCCCAAAAGGGCCTAAAGTACAGGTTTTTACGGGTCCTGAATGATTCCCTTTTTAAAATGTCGGAATTTTGATCTGGGTTTGCTAGGCGCCCATATGCTGCAGCAGTTATTTGGTTGATGTGCGCTTCAGGAGATGTGCCTGGTGTTATACTCACCTCAAGATCTTTTTCCTTGAGTGAGGCTTGCAGTCTCTGGCCCCCTAGACTGTACTCCGTCTGCGGCCTTCTTTGCTCTTCCCCAATCTTCATGACTTTGCACTTGGTGGGATTGAACTCCAGGAGCCAATTGCTGGACCAGGTCTGCAGCCTGTCCAGATCCCTTTGTAGTTCTGCCTGGTCTTCGATCGAATGAATTCTTCTCATCAACTTCACGTGTGTGTGTGTACGTGTGTGTACGTGTGTGTGTACGTGTGTGTGTACGTGTGTTTTGTGTGTGTGTGTGTGTGTGTGTGTGTGTGTGTGTGTGTGTGTGTGTGTGTGTGTGTGTGTGTGTGTGTGTGTGGGGTGTGTGTATGTGTATGTGTGTGTATGTTGTGTTTTGATGTGTGTGTGTGTGTACGTGGTGTGTGTGTGTGTGTGTGTGTGTGTGTGTGTGTGTGTGTGTGTGTGTGTGTGTGTGTGTTTTTGTATGTATGTGTGTGTGTGTGTGTGTGTGTGTGTGTGTGTTGTGTATGTTGTATGTATGTGTGTGTGTGTGTGTGTTTTGTGTTGTGTGTGTGTGTGTGTGTGTGTGTGTGTGTGTGTGTGTGGGGTGTGTGTTGTATTGTATGTATGTATGTGTGTGTGTGTGTGTGTACACAAACCTGTATGTTTGAATATTTGTCTCATCAACATTTTCATGGATAAACATTATCCACAATTATTCATGAGTCAACTTGACCCTTCAAAATCATTCATTTCACAAACTCATTTTGCGGCTAGAAAATCTTTCTAAATATTTCAGAGTTGCATTTTTAAAAGATGAAGATGTGTACATGATGTGTTGTTGGGAGCAGTGAGCGGAGTGTGTGCAGGAGCAACAGGTCTCAACACAGTGCGAGTTATCAGCAGTGAGCGGAGTGTGTGCAGGAGCAACAGGTCTCAACACAGTGCGAGTTATTAGCAGTGAGCGGAGTCTGTGCAGGAGCAACAGGTCTCAACACAGTGCGAGTTATTAGCAGTGAGCGGAGTGTGTGCAGGAGCAACAGGTCTCAACACAGTGCGAGTTATTAGCAGTGAGCGGAGTGTGTGCAGGAGCAACAGGTCTCAACACAGTGCGAGTTATTAGCAGTGAGCGGAGTGTGTGCAGGAGCAACAGGTCTCAACACAGTGCGAGTTATCAGCAGTGAGCGGAGTCTGTGCAGGAGCAACAGGTCTCAACACAGTGCGAGTTATCAGCAGTGAGCGGAGTCTGTGCAGGAGCAACAGGTCTCAACACAGTGCGAGTTATTAGCAGTGAGCGGAGTCTGTGCAGGAGCAACAGGTCTCAACACAGTGCGAGTTATTAGCAGTGAGCGGAGTGTGTGCAGGAGCAACAGGTCTCAACACAGTGCGAGTTATCAGCAGTGAGCGGAGTGTGTGCAGGAGCAACAGGTCTCAACACAGTGCGAGTTATCAGCAGTGAGCGGAGTGTGTGCAGGAGCAACAGGTCTCAACACAGTGCGAGTTATTAGGCAGTGAGCGGAGTCTGTGCAGGAGCAACAGGTCTCAACACAGTGCGAGTTATAGCAGTGAGCGGAGTCTGTGCAGGAGCAACAGGTCTCAACACAGTGCGAGTTATTAGCAGTGAGCGGAGTCTGTGCAGGAGCAAACAGGTCTCAACACAGTGCGAGTTATAGCAGTGAGCGGAGTGTGTGCAGGAGCAACAGGTCTCAACACAGTGCGAGTTATCAGCAGTGAGCGGAGTTGTGAGGAGCAACAGGTCTCAACACAGTGCGAGTTATCAGCAGTGAGCGGAGTGTGTGCAGGAGCAACAGGTCTCAACACAGTGCGAGTTATCACATGGGGGATTGTGGGGCACATTCAACAAGTGCGAGTATTAGCGTGACGGAGTTAGTAATGGAGCAACAAGTCAACATTGTACAGTTATATGTGAGCAAGTTTGTTTCAGGAGCAAAGGTTCAAAAGGCTTATTAAAGCTCCTGGAGGGGCGAACGGGCCAACCCCAATGCAATGTTTATTAGGTGAGCTGTGTGCAAGCAACAGGTCTAAAAACTTTATCAGCAGTGAGCAGACTCTGTTAGAGGCAACAGGTTGCACCCCTCAGTGGAGGTTATTAGCCCTGAATTGTGAAGCAACAGGGCTCAATCGAGTTTAAACAAGCTGGGGGAGTTGTGCGGCACAGGTCTTCAAAGGCGATTATACAGAGAAATCGTAAGTGGTACTCACCATCATGTACTCACTTATCGTGGTTGTGCAGGAGTCAAAGGGCACACCCAGGCCCAGTTTCGCAGTGAGCGGAGTTCTGTCATGTAGCCAGGGCTGACCACAATGCAGTTATTGCAGTGACGGAATTGTAGCTTGATAACTAAGTCTCAACTACATAAATAAACGAAGTTATGAAGCAAATCAACAATCGGTTTCAGAGTGAGCGAGTTTGCAAGAAGGACGTGCATTTCATGCCCGTAGGTGTGCAGGTCCTCCATACTTATGCCTTTTTTAGCTCGGGGGGTCACAACAGGTTAGAATGGTAATTAAGGGGCAAGTCGTGGTAGCACAGGTCTCCTACTCATTATGCAGTAGCATGTGTCAACAACAGGTCTCACACAGCGAGCTTTTTGCAGTGGTGGGAGTGCTGTGGTGAAGGTTCCCTGGGTTATTAGCAGTCAGGGGAGTGGTCGGAGACAGTCTCACCTGCGGTTATCACATGAGGGACTCATTGCGGACAACCTGGTTTTTCAACAATGGGTTTGTGTGAGCGGGCTGTGCGGGAGGTCCGTGCGGAGTTATTAATGAAAGGGAGGTGTAGAAAACGAGTCTCAACATCTTATTCAGGCACCCCTGAAACCTGGAGGAGCAACATCCAAACATGACGATTATTACAGCGACCGAGAATTTACTGGGCTACAGCCACACATGGGGAATATACATGGAGCGACGCAGTGCAGGAAGCAACATGGACTACAGCACATCGAGGATATCAAGTGGACCACAGTCGTCAGGAGCAACATTCTAACACACATTAATTCTGAATGTAGAGCAACCCCTAAACACATTCCAGAATATGCGGAGCAAAAAACACATCCGAATTATACACTGGACCAACAAAACACAGTCGATAGCAACATGGGCAGGAAAACACGGCCAATATAGTGGGACGTTATCAGCTAGTTTAGGGAGTTAGCAGGGCAACTTCAACCAGTGCGATTATTAGCTACAAAGGGGGCAACAAAGGGTTCAACCCGTGGAGGGGGGTTTTAGAGGGCGCGGGCTGGGGAAGGTCTCCCTCCTCTCTCGCAGGAGCGGAGTCTGGGGAGCAAATTTAAGTAGATAACATGGTGGTGATTTGGGAGAGCCAGCCCCAACCGTGCGAGTTATTAGCGTGACGAGTGTGTGCAGGGGCAACAGGTTTTCAACACGTGCAGTTATTAGGGATGGGGCAGAGTCTGTGCAGGAGCACAGGCCCAATACAGTACGAGTTATCAGCATGAGCGGAGTGTGTGGAGAGAACAGGTCCTCAAACAGTGCGAGTTATTGCAGTGAGCGGGGTCCCCGTCAGGAGCAACAGTCTCAACAAGTGCGAGTTATTAGCAGTTTAGCGGGGTCTGGTGCGGCAGTCCAACCGTGCGAGTTTTATTTCAGGACGGAGTGTGTCAGGAGCAAAGGGCTCAACACAGTGCGGTTATTTGCATGAGCGGGTGTGTGCAGGGCAAAAGTCTAAACAGGGGTTTTAGCAGTGGGGAGTGTGTGCAGGAAACAACAGGTCTCAAACCCCGTGCGGTTTTAGCAGTGAGCGGGGCTGTGCAGGGCAAAGGTCTCAAAACTGCGAGTTTTTAGCAGTGGCGGAGTTGTGGGAGCAAAGGGGAACACAGTGGATTTATTACAGTGAGCGGGGTTTGCAGGGGCAAAAGGGCTCAACACAGTGCGATTATAGCAGTGGGGGAGTCCTGTGCAGGAAACAGGTTCAACACAGTGGGTTTTAGATGAGCGGGGTCTGTGCAGGGGCAAAGGTTCAACACAGTGCGGTTTTAGCATGAGCGGATCTGTGCGGGGCAACAGGTCTAACACGTGCGAGTTATCAATGAGCGGAGTCTGTGCAGGGGGCAACAGGTTCAAACCCGTGCGATTATTAGCAGTGAGGGGTGTTTCAGGGGCAAAGGTCTCAACACAGTGCGAGTTTTCGCAGTGAGCGGAGTCTGTGCAGGGGCAAAGGTCCCCAAACATGCGAGTTATCAGCAATGAGCGGAGTCGTGCAGGAGCAACAGTTCAACACAGTGCGAGTTATTAGCAGTGGCGGAGTGTGTGCAGGAGCAAAGGTTTTAACACATGCGAGTTATCACAGTGGGCGGAGGTGTGCAGGAGCAACAGGTTCAACACAGTGCGAGTTTGATGGCGGAGTGTTGCAGGGGCACAGGTCTCAACACAGTGCGAGTTTTCACATGACGGGGGTGCAGGGGCAAAAAGTCTCAACACTGCGGTTTTTAGCGTGAGCGGGTGTTGAGGGCAACAGGGCCAACACATGCGAGTTTTCGCAGTGAGGGATGTGTGCAGGACAACAGGTCCAACACAGTACGAGTTATCCGTGGCGGATCTGTGCAGGACAACAGGCTTTTAACACAGTGCAGTTATCGAGTGAGCGGGTGTGTGCAGGACAACAGGGCTCAAACAGTACGATTATCACATGAGCGAGTGTGTGCAGGAGCAACAGGGCTAACACAGTGCGAGTTATCAGCAGTGACGGAGTGTGTGCAGGGGGCAACAGGGCTCAACACAGTGCGTTTTTTCGCAGGGGGGAGTGTGTGCAGGACCAACAGGTCTCAACACAGTACGAGTTATCAGCAGTGAGCGGAGTGTGTGCAGGAGCAAAGGTCTCAACACAGTGGGGTTATCAGCTGAGCGGAGTCTTTGGGGGAGCAACAGGTCTCAAAACAGTGCGATTTTAGCAGTGACGGAGTGTGTGCAGGGGCAACAGGTTCAAACCCGTGGGGGTTATTAGCAGTGGCGGAGTCTGTGCAGGAGCAAAAGGGTTAACACATGCGATTTTTTGCATGAGCGGGGGGGCAGGGCAACGGGTTCAAAATGCGAGTTACACCGGAGGGGGAGTCTTGCAAGCAACGGTCTAACACATGCGAGTTATTCAGTGAGCGGAGTCTGTGCGGACAACAGGTTCAACACAGGCGAGTTATTAGCAGTGGCGGGGTGTGGCAGGAGCAACAGGTCTCAACAAGGGGAGTTATCAGCAGTGACGGATCTGTGAGGGCAAAAGGGTTTAAACCAGTGCGGTTATTAGCAGTGGGGAGTGTGTGCAGGAGCAACAGGTCTCAAAACAGTGCGATTTTTGCAGTGAGTGGAGTTGTGCGGGGAAAAAAGGCCAACCAGTGCGAGTTATCAGCAGTGAGGGGGGGGGGAGGGCAAAAGGTCTCAAACAGTGCGGTTTAGCAGTGGCGGGTGTTGCAGGGCAACAGGGCCAACACAGGCGAGTTATCGCAGTGAGCGGTGTGTGCAGGGCAAAGGTTAAAAAGTGCGAGTTATTAGCGTAGCGGGTGGGCGGGGGCCGGTCTCAAACCCGTGCGGTTATTAGCAGTGGTGGAGTTGGCGGACAAAAGGTCCCAACACAGTGCGGTTTTTTGCTATTTTTACCTTATTAAAAATGTAGAATTTGCGCAGAAAGTTAGATAAAAGGAACAAATGCAACTATTGTGACGTTTTATTGTGACAACGTTTCGCTCTGCAGGGGCTTTGGGCAAAGCGTTTTGTAAAGCTTTAAAAGCCCTTTAAGCGAAAGGGCCAAAAAAAATGTCCATTAGTTGCATCTGTTTTCTATTTACAAATTACAACTTTATAGGCGGACTAAAAATGTAAGGTCATACGGTTTAGGGGGCCCTCAGAAAAAATGGGGGGGCCTTCATATTCCATCAAGAAATGAAGCACAGACTTTTTTTTAGACAACTGCCTCCGTCGGCCCAAAACCTTCAGTTGCAAAAGGATTTATACAGGAAGTCTAAGTGTTGTACTCACCATCTGTACTCACTTTTTTGTGGTTGCAGGAGTCGAGTCAAGTCCCCGGCCCGCCCTTTCGTAGCCGTGTTTCGTCATGTAGCCCGTTGACCACAATACGAATTTTGTTGTTGTGATTGATAAACCGTAAGTTTTAATCTAAATAAAGAATATATAACAAATCAAAACTGTTTCAGATTTAGATTTTGAAAGGAAACTGCCCTTTCTGGGCCAGTAGGCCCCCCGCAGTTTTCTCCATTTATGCTCTTACTTTGTTGGGTCACTTTCAGGGTTTGGGAAAGGAATTAGAGGCAAGTCAGTTTGGGATCAGAGGGATCCGACATATGCACTACTGCTGTCACATCAGTGGGGTAAGGACCCGATTGTAGTGGTGGGAAATTGACGTGGTGGTGTTTTTGGGTGAGACATGTCACGGGGAGGGTCGGAAGGCGCTCTCCCGTGGGGATCACAACCCGCGTCATTTTCGCCTAATACCCGTTTTTACATGGTTTGTGTGTGTGTGGGGGGGGGGTAAGGGGAGGGAAAGAAAAAAATTTTACTTCATATTCCCCGCAACCCCCGAAAACTGGGCACAAAACATCCAGAATATAACCTAATACAGCGCATCCGAAAATTTTAACCCGGGGTACACACCCCCAGAATATAACCCGGACCCGCAATCCCGAATATAACCGGATACGCACATCCAGGATATAACCTGGACCACAGCACATCCAGGATACAACATTTACCACACATAAATTCTGAATATAACCTTTACCACAAACACATCCAGAATATAACCTGGACCACAAACACATCCAGAATATAACCTGGACCACAAACACATCCAGAATATAACCTGGGCTACAAACACGCCGAATATATGTGGGACCTTAGACTGTCTGAGAATATACGAGGGAACTCAGCCAGTACCAGAATATATGATAGACCACTAACAGTCACAAAGTATAACCCGTGGAGGGTGGTTTAGAGGGCGCCTGGGGAAGGTCCTCCCTCCTCCCTCCGTCAGGAACGATTCGGGTGACCAAATTTAGTAGAATAACATGGTGGTGCATGCAAGCCACCTCTACGGTGATGGGGTCGCATACCATTTCCTGCAGACGGAAGGGAGGGCCCCTTTCTTCCCCCTCTTTGACAGTACTTTAGATCACTGTGTTTGAGTAAGCCCCTTGGGTCCCAGGGACCCCATTACGGTAGGGAGGATGGGGTGTTGGAGGGGGAGGTGGGGATGAAGAAGAGTGGTCAAGGTCTTCCTCAGGGTCCGTGCACGGACCGCACAATTTTCCTGTCGTAAAGAGCACTCGCGGAACACCTCACTTATGGCAATGTAGAGACAATCCCCAGTCTTGTGTTGTCGCGGTGCGTCGCGTCGCGTCGTGCTGTGTCCCGTCGCGTTGTGGTGCGTCGCGTCGCCTCCTGCATACACGATGTCACTCTCCTAGTTGTTTGTGGCTCTACCACTTGCTCTATCACCGTCTTTTCTCACTGTATGACCTTGCTGTTCACTGTATGATCTTGTTCACTGTATGTCCTTGTTGTTCACTGTATGACCTTGTTGTTCATTGTATGACCTTGTCCACTGTATAACCTTGTTGTTCAGTGTATGTCCTTGTTCACTGTATGACCTGTTCACTGTATGACCTTGTTGTTCACTGTATATCTTTGTTCACTGTATGACCTTGTTCACTGTATGACCTTGTTCACTGTATGACTTTGTTCACTGCATGACCTTGTCCACTGTATGACCTTGTTGTTCAGTGTATGTCCTTGTTGTTCACTGTATGACCTTGTTCACTGCATGACCTTGTTGTTCACTGTATGACTGCTGTGTCACTGCGTGATTTTATTCACTGTATGACAGTCTTTTCCGCTATATGACCTCGTACAGTGGCACGATCATCTCATTCACTGTACGACCACGACTGCTTCGTTCACTGCACGATCATCTTATTCACTGCACGACCGCCTGGTTGGCTCTCCCGACAGTTTACCAAACGAGTGAGACACGTGAGAGGTGGTGACGCTCACAGCTGGTTATCACCAACCAGCCACACCTTTCACACAGGACTGCGAAGAGTGGAAGGAGGATCGAGTCTGCTGCACTGACTGATCCAACACGGGTCAAGCGTTTCGTTAACTACAATAAGGAATCTGTACTAGTGACCATTAGATTTTTGTAGATTTTAATAACAATAATAATACTACTACTAATTACTACTACTACTACTAATAATAAATCTTTATTTTTACAAGTACACGACACAACAGATACAAACGTAGCTGACCATACCACGGGCGGGATTTGAACCCGCGGTCAGAGTCTCAAAACTCCAGACCGTCGCGGGTTCAAATCCCGCCCATGGTATGGTTTGTTTGCAATCGTGTCATTACGATTTCGTGAGTAACGTAGCTGACATTACTGGCATACAATATAGAAAGCCCCTGATTATTCAGAGTATCTGGGGCAACTTACTGCAGGTTAATCTTGTCCCCCAGGATGCGACCTACAACGTTCGCCTACCACCCGGGTACAGAGGATAAAAAGGCACAATACCGTGACTGGAACAATACACAAGTAACCCGCACAGGAGAATAAAACTTATTGACGACGTTTCGATCTGACTTGGACCATTAACTAGTCAGTGTAACACTCGGGTACCTACTTACTGCTAGGTGAACAGGAGCACCAGTGTAAGGAAATATGTCCAACGTTTCACCCGTGCCGGGGATCGATCCTGGACCTTCGGTGTGTGAACTGCGGACGCTAATAACAAACCAGGATCACCCAGCTAGTTTAGTGTGCATCCCCACACCCATCCTGTGGAGGGTAAGATAAGATTTGGTTCGAATTTTTAATCCCGGAGAGTTAGTCACCTAGGATAACCCAAAAAAGTCAGTGTGTCATTGAGGACTGTCTTATTTTCATTGTGGTCCTTCAATTTTGTCCCCCAAGGCGCCACCCACACCAGTCGACTAACACCCAGGTACCTACTTGCTAGGTAAATGGCGACAACAGATGTAAGGAAACACGCCCAATGTTTCTACCCTTACCGTAGATCGAACTAAGGACAGACACTCTGCATGCCAGGCCAGAGCGTTGCCTACCAGGCCATGGGCCACCTAGCGCAAGAGCATACTGATACACAAAAGGCCTAGGAACTAGACCCAAGAAAAAATTAACGGGACAACATCCAGAGTTATATCAACAATATGGTAAACAGAAGATTTGCAGCGTTTAATGTGCTACAAACATGGAATTAAAACCTAAATTAAATTGCTATTGGTATGAGATAAACTATGGCATTAAAGGGAACGTCTGAATGTGTATCCAAGATGATGGAAACGTCTGAGTGCGTGTGTTCAGAATGAGAGAAACGTCTTAGGAGACGTGCAGGAAGATGTGAAGACAATTACGTTAACACGGGGAAGAGCTAAACACGTAGGGGTCATCCAGAATCTGGAAGAGAAGAATAGGAAGCAATCGGGTTCGACCCAAGGAAGGTGAAATAGGTACTACAACTGCTCCAAGGGACATCTGATGGTAAATATTATTAAAGATTTCTCGGGTAACCAATTTGCAACCAAAAGAGAGACCAGGTGCCTCGCTGAAGCGTTGACCTCTGAAACCGTCTTCAGGTGCTTGTGTGTGTGTGTGTGTGTGTGTGTGTGTGTGTGTGTGTGTACACAACACCGCGACAAACCGCAGATAGGATAATTGGTGACCGCAACAAGCGGTGGTTGCCAACTGGAAAGCGAAAAAATCCTGTAGAACTGCAAGACTCTAGTGTAGAACCGCAAGACTCTAGTGTAGAACTCTAAGTAATAGAGTTCTACATTATTATTAGATAATAAGCTGACAACCATATAGGCTCATTAACACAAGTTAACAGTTGCTCTGGGAAATAATTACACTGCAACTGTTTGTGTGCCTTGAAAAATCGTTCAGAATTATTTCATGTATTGCAAGGAGTGGATTCTTATTATCTTTAGAAGATTCTACTTAACGTCAGTATATCATTTTGGCTTGAAACGTCAAATGCGCGACTGTGAAACTGGAATGAAAACGTGATTATCTGACTGTTTTACTCTGCGCTCAATGGCTCTCACTTGTTTAATTACCTCGGTGGTTCAGTTTTATGCTCACGCTCCGAAAGTTTCAATCGCCTTTAGGTAATGTTACATTCATTGACTTTATGGTATGTTACAACTGGTTAAACCGAACCTAACCAAGTCTAACCTAGATTAATCTAAGTGGAAACAACGGGGGGTCAAGTTCGATAAATTTACATAAGCTAAATAACCTGGCAAAATAATCTGGAATGACTCTCTGGAGTTGTGTGTTTGAAGGGGAATGATGTATCTGTTACTGACGGTATTGTTTATGGTGAGAAGGTCATCTCTCTCAAGGATGTGTAGCAGCTTCGTTATGTAAAGTTGTCATTCCGTCAGACGGAGCAATCTTTTATTCATTTGCTTCATGTTGTGAGATGTGTGCACTTGTTATATCCTCACTCTGTGGCTTAGGCTGATATTTTTAACAAGGTTGCTTTACAAGGTTTAAAGCCTGTAGACTACACAAAGGGTCATTTATCCTGTATGTCACCTGTACACCACCAGTCAAAAAAGTTTAATTCCTAAATATATATATTATACATACATATATATATATATATATATATATATATATATATATATATATATATATATATATATATATATATATATATTATATATATATATATTATATATATATGTCGTGCCGAATAGGCAGAATTTGCGATCTTGGCTTAAATAGCAACGCTCATCTTGCCATATAGGACAAGTGAAAATTTGTGTATGCAATAATTTCGCCAAAATCACTCTGAACCTAACGAAAAAAAATATATTTGATCGTTTGTTTAGTAATAAATTATTGTAAACGTATTTAAAATATATTTAGTTGGTTTAGGCTAAAATAAATTGATCTTGTTATAATAAGGTTAGGTAAGTTTTCTAAGATTCTTTTGGTGTAAAATTAAAAATTTTTACATTAACATTAATGAAAAAATATATCATTAAACGTATAAAAGAAAATTTCAGAAAGGACTTAATTTTAAATGAGTTCTTACTAATTGAGCAGTTTTACAAATTCGGCACGACATATATTATATATATATATATATATATATATATATATATATATATATATATATATATATATATATAATTTATATATATATATATATATATATATATAATATATATATTATATCATTTGTAATAAATGTGAGCTCCCAGTTTCGTATTTTTTTTGTAGCGCTATGGTGTTAGTCTTGATGTTGAGAGGTTGAGGGACGTATTTATCTTCCAGGACGGGGAAGGGAGGAGGAGGAGGGTACCATTATAACCCACTAGAGGTGAAGCATGATATGCG
Source organism: Cherax quadricarinatus (assembly GCF_026875155.1). NCBI lineage: Eukaryota > Metazoa > Arthropoda > Malacostraca > Decapoda > Parastacidae > Cherax > Cherax quadricarinatus. Next base: position 5,190,847 of record NC_069446.1, read on the forward strand.
TTGAGGCTGGTCTAGGATGGTGGTTGTTTATAATTGTCTTCGTTGCCACATGGTAGGTGGAGTGTAATACTTTATTTCGAATCACTATATGGAATGGTATACAATTCCATTCAGCCATTAAGGCTGAATTACTAAACACCACAAGTTACCTTTCGACTTCTACTGTATCAAGGCTGAGGAACTGAACGTGTATATCAAATCTCTTTTTCAACTGTCTCCACTATATTAAGTCAATTCTGTATTTGATTGAAGAAGCTAGCTGCGCAGCGAAACATTTCGAAAATAAAGATTCCAAAATGTTACACATGTGTTTTAGTCTATTTCGTATCCAAGGAGTGTGTACCATTGATGGCTGAAGGAGGTCCAATGATGAGCCTTATTCGTTTTAGATTGTATCTGTTGGTAATGATTTCCCATTTCCTTTCCCACTTGTCTGTATAGCTGTAAGTCTTCGTTTATTTTCCTTGTGACTTCTGCACATTAAGTTGGTTTTTATCCCACTGAAGTGGACGTCATCATATGGATTACAGCTACTAACTGTATGATGCTGGTGTAATCTTATACTGCTAGTGGGAGTACGTTTTTAGTCTTGACGTGTTGAAGAATACTGGAGTCAGGCAGGAGCCTCGGGGAACGTCTCCTGGTGGGGTGAATGCCTCTGTTGAGTTTGTGTTCAAGTACCAGGTAATAGTGGTGCTGTTGAGGAAGTCTGGTATTACCCTTAGGAAGGTCCACCTGTTGTCAGGTAATTTTGCGAATTTGAGAATAAGCTCGTTTTGCCATACAACTGTTGAAAACTGTAAAACTCTCTTGTCAATCGCCCTGCTGGTGTATCCTGTCTCCCGCATCGCACATGATTTTCAGTGCATGTTGCCAGGATCGCCGGGCTCCAGATGTGAATGTTTTCCAGTGAAGAGAAAGAGGTATTCCAGCAGTAGTTGACTGGCTGCACATCAATTTAACAAGGACTGTGCCGCTACTTCGAAGAGGAAAACAGTTGAGCAGCCAACGTGAATGGAGTTACTTTGGACTGAACAGGTCAACAATCGTTGCTGGCTTTAGTCCACTGGGAAGGATCACTACAGTGTACACGTTTAAAGCTGACACTGTAGATAATGCAGATAATTCACCAGTGGAAATATGATTTATTCTGATCTTATCCTCTTATCTTTCTCTTCCACTTATCTACCACTTCCTAAGTGTTTCGCTTGTTCTTGTGGGTCTTCCATTATTGGTTATTTTTCCTGCTCTCTTCCTCGGTATAAGTATATTCCTGGTACTGGCTGTGTTTTGTAGTGGGCTGCCTGTTATTGTAGGTTGTAGTGGTATAGTTGTATTTTGTAGTGGTCTAGTTGTTGTATTTTGTAATGGTGTAGTTGTATTTTGTAATGTAGTTATTGCATTTTGTAGTGGTATATAGTTGTATGTTGTAACGGTGTAGTTGTATTTTATAGTGATGTAGTTATGTGTTGCAGTGCAGTTGTATTTTGTAGTGGTCTAATTAATGTATTTTGAAGTGGTCTAGTTGTCACGTTATTGTAACACGGGACTACAGACCCGTAGCTTCAGGTTGCAAGTCCATTTGTCCCCCTGCCCTTCCCCCCTCCGTCCGTCCGTTCACCTGTCGGTTCGCCTGCCTGTCCGTCCGTCCACGCGACCACTGCCCAACGTAATCAAACAGATTATTACTCGTCGCTTGATCAGGGAAAAAATGATTTAACTGTTGTCGTAAAATTTTTACGAGTGAGCAGGTTAATTATATCGTGGCACACTAACATGGGGTTATAGAGCGTGTGTGAGGTACTAACGTGGGGTTATAGAGCGTGTGTGAGGTACTAACATGGGGTTATAGAGCGTGTGTGAGGTACTAACGTGGGGTTATAGAGTGTGTGTGAGGTACTAACATGGGGTTATAGAGCGTGTGTGAGGTACTAACGTGGGGTTATAGAGCGTGTGTGAGGTACTAACGTGGGGTTATAGAGCGTGTGTGAGGTACTAACATGGGGTTATAGAGCGTGTGTGAGGTACTAACATGGGGTTATAAAGCGTGTGTGAGGTACTAACGTGGGGTTACAGAGCGTGTGTGAGGTATTAACGTGGGGTTACACAGCGTGTGTGAGGTGCTAACGTGGGGTTACAGAGCGTGTGTGAGGTACTAACGTGGGGTTACAGAGCGTGTGTGTGGTACTAACGTGGGGTTATAGAGCGTGTGTGAGGTACTAACGTGGGGTTATAGAGCGTGTGTGAGGTACTAACGTGGGGTTATAGAGCGTGTGTGAGGTACTAACGTGGGGTTATAGATCGTGTGTGAGGTACTAACGTGGGGTTATAGAGCGTGTGTGTGGTACTAACGTGGGGTTATAGAGCGTGTGTGAGGTACTAACGTGGGGTTATAGAGTGTGTGTGAGGTACTAACGTGGGGTTACAGAGCGTGTGTGAGGTACTAACGTGGGGCTATAGAGCGTGTGTGAGGTACTAACGTGGGGTTACAGAGCGTGTGTGAGGTACTAACGTGGGGTTATAGAGCGTGTGTGAGGTACTAACGTGGGGTTACAGAGCGTGTGTGAGGTACTAACGTGGGGTTATAGAGCGTGAGGTACTAACGTGGGGTTATAGAGCGTGTGTGAGGTACTAACGTGGGGTTATAGAGCGTGTGTGAGGTACTAACGTGAAGTTATAGAGCGTGTGTGAGGTACTAACGTGGGGTTACAGAGCGTGAGTGAGGTACTAACGTGGGGTTATAGAGCGTGTGTGAGGTACTAACGTGGGGTTACAGAGCGTGTGTGAGGTACTAACGTGGGGTTATAGAGCGTGTGTGAGGTACTAATGTGGGGTTATAGAGCGTGTGTGAGGTACTAATGTGGGGTTATAGAGCGTGTGTGAGGCACTAACGTGGGGTTATAGAGCGTGAGGTACTAACGTGGGGTTATATACCGTATGTGAGACAGTAACGTGGGGTTATAGAGCGTGAGGCACTAACGTGGGGTTATAGAGCGTGAGGCACTAACGTGGGGTTATAGAGCGTGAGGCACTAACGTGGGGTTATAGAGGGTGAGTGAGGTACTAACGTGGGGTTATAGAGCGTGAGTGAGGCACTAACGTGGGGTTATAGAGCGTATGTGAGACAGTAACGTGGGGTTATGAGCGTGAGTGAGGTACTAACGTGGGGTTATAGAGCGTGAGGCACTAACGTGGGGTTATAGAACGTGAGGCACTAACGTGGGGTTATAGAGCGTGAGGCACTAACGTAGGGTTATAGAGCGTGAGTGAGGTATTAACGTGGGGGTTATAGAGCGTGAGTGAAGCAGTAACGTGGGGTTATAGAGCGTGAGTGAGGTACTAACGTGGGGTTGTAGAGCGTGTGTGAGGTACTAACGTGGGGTTATAGAGCGTGAGTGAGGTACTAACGTGGGGTTATAGAGCGTGAGGCACTAACGTAGGGTTATAGAGCGTGAGTGAGGCACTAACGTGGGGTTATAGAGCGTATGTGAGACAGTAATGTGAGGTTATGAGCGTGAGTGAGGTACTAATGTGGGGTTATAGAGCGTGTGTGAGGTACTACAGTACCAGTCTGTCATTCGGGATATACAGCGTGCGTGAGGATAAAACGATGTAAGGGACTATGATATATCAGCTCCTCTCTCACACACACACACACACAAGACTTGCCAAAGGAAACTGAATTCTGTTTTAATGTTAGATTATGCGAAATTACAGTAGTCTGCAAATTAATTGGGACAGGCGTATGTTTTGTGATTATCTCGGCTTGTTAGTGTTGAAGGAACGATGAACAATTAAAAATACAATGTAATCCTTGTAACGTATTTGCTTCCCATTGTGGAAAGAGACTTTTGTTAGGTAAGACACATGCAACAGTTAGACAACTTTATTCCGCCTGGAGAAGTTCAGTTCCATAGTCAGGAACTATCTGAAGATCAAGCGACAGTGCGGAGACTTAAATACTGTCGGAAGGAGAGGTGCAGAGTAGTAGTAGTGAGAATGTAGCCACTACATTCTCACTACTACTACTACTACTACTACTACTACTACTACTACTACTACTACTACTACTCTGCACCTCTCCTTCCGACAGTATTTAAGTCTCCGCACTGTCGCTTGATCTTCAGATAGTTCCTGACTATGGAACTGAACTTCTCCAGGCGGAGTGGGCTAAATATTTTAAACTGACCTGGAAACTCTCTTGTACTCAACCCAAATGAGAATCTATGGGCAATAAGCAAACGCAGGATCGTGAAACAGGACTGTTCAACTGTGGAGAGAGTAACTGCTGCTGTTATTAGGACCTGGTACCAGGCCGAAGAACTTGCCCAAATGTATTCAACTTTGGTCAATTCCATGCCAGTAGCAATGCTTATAAAAGCAAAGGGTAGCCATATCTCTTACTAAATCAATTATCTGTCATATCATTACTGTGTATCTTCCAATTAAACATTAAGTTTCCAAATAAATGTCTTATTTCATCAACGTCCCAATTAATATGCACACTACTGTAAAGGGACAGAACACGGAGAGGCTCCAGGATGACCTGAACATAATACAAACATTGTCGGAAAGGTGACAGTTAATGAGAACAGTGAGTGAGAAGACCACACTTCATACAGGCTTGGGTATGCGACTGCAGACAACTTACATGGAGAAACTATCTTACGAAGCGTTGCAATAATGACATCGCCAGCTGCATATGCAGACCTATCTTATCTTGATGTTGCTTTAATTTTCAACGAGATTCATTCATTGAACTACATACACGTGAGGTCAGTGCCATGTTGGAGTACGCGGCCCCAGCATGGAGACCCCACGTAATAAAACACAAGCCAGAAAAGTTTCAAAGGTTTACAAGAAGACTGGTGCTGGAGCTGAGTTGAAGACCTATGAGGAGACACGTTAAGGAACTCAACTAATAACACCAGAAGAGAAGCGGACCAGAGGAGACATGATTAGGACAGAAAAAAAACACATGTTTAGATAGAGGCCAGGGTCAGGGTGTCTGAAATCAGAGGAAAACCAGCACACATGGACGTTAGGTAATAGCACAAGGTAGGAAGAGGGGTGAACCAGACGAATAGTTGTTGCAGTTTTAAGATCAGGTATGATAAGTCTGTGAGGGCCAGCAATAAGTACATCCAGTGTATACAAGCTACGATGTGGAACCAGGAACTATGACTCGACACCTGTTATGTTAAAACACACACACAAAAAAAAACCCATGGGGCCAGGAGCTGCAATTCGGCATCTGCAACCACAAATAGGTCAGCACACACACACACACACACACAAAAGCCAAGTGTCTATCGACAAATGCCTTCGACAACTGGTAACTAACACACACACACACACACACACACACACACACACACACACACACACACACACACACACACACCAAGAAGCCAGAAAAACATAGATGCCATGGTTTAATCAATCGTGCAGGAAGACCAAGGCGAGGAGGAGAAAATCGAGAGGCCAGCAGGAGATAATAATAATGAATATGCAAGAATAAGAAGGGAGGCTGAAAGGCAGCTTTAAAGTGATACAAGGTCAAAGTTACTCTACAGACACTTGATAAAAAAGATGAATGTTAAGGATAAAGTGATAAAGCTGAGGTAGAAGGATAAGTGATAAAGCTGATGAAGAAGGATAAAGTGATAAAGCTGAGGTAGAAGGATAAGTGATAAAGCTGATGAAGAAGGATAAAGTGATAAAGCTGAGGTAGAAGGATAAGTGATAAAGCTGATGAAGAAGGATAAAGTGATAAAGCGAGGTAGAAGATAAGTGATAAAGCTGATGAAGAAGGATAAAGTGATAAAGCTGAGGTAGAAGGATAAGTGATAAAGCTGATGAAGAAGGATAAAGTGATAAAGCTGAGGTAGAAGGATAAGTGATAAAGCTGATGAAGAAGGATAAAGTGATAAAGCTGAGGTAGAAGGATAAGTGATAAAGCTGATGAAGAAGGATAAAGTGATAAAGCTGAGGTAGAAGGATAAGTGATAAAGCTGAGGAAGAAGGATAAGTGATAAAGCTGAGGTAGAAGGATAAGTGATAAAGCTGATGAAGAAGGAATAAGTGATAAAGCTGAGGTAGAAGGATAAGTGATAAAGCTGATGAAGAAGGATAAAGTGATAAAGCTGAGGTAGAAGGATAAGTGATAAAGCTGATGAAGAAGGATAAAGTGATAAAGCTGAGGTAGAAGGATAAGTGATAAAGCTGATGAAGAAGATAAAGTGATAAAGCTGAGGTAGAAGGATAAGTGATAAAGCTGATGAAGAAGGATAAAGTGATAAAGCTGAGGTAGAAGGATAAGTGATAAAGCTGATGAAGAAGGATAAAGTGATAAAGCTGAGGTAGAAGGATAAGTGATAAAGCTGATGAAGAAGGATAAAAGTGATAAAGCTGAGGTAGAAGGATAAGTGATAAAGCTGATGAAGAAGGATAAAGTGAAAGCTGAGGTAAAGGATAATGATAAAGCTGATGAAGAAGGATAAAGTGATAAAGCTGAGGTAGAAGGATAAGTGATAAAGCTGATGAAGAAGGATAAAGTGATAAAGCTGAGTAGAAGGATAAGTGATAAAGCTGATGAAGAAGGATAAAGTGATAAAGCTGAGGTAGAAGGATAAGTGATAAAGTGATGAAGAAGGATAAAGTGATAAAGCTGAGGTAGAAGGATAAGTGATAAAGCTGATGAAGAAGGATAAAGTGATAAAGCTGAGGTAGAAGGATAAGTGATAAAGCTGAGGAAGAAGGAAAAGTATAAAGCTGAGGAAGAAGGATAAGTGATAAAGCTGAGGAAGAAGGAATAAGTGATAAAGCTGAGAAGAAGGATAAAGTGATAAGCTGAGGAAGAAGGATAAGTGATAAGCTGAGGAAGAAGGATAAAGTGATAAAAGCTGAGGAAGAAGATAAGTGATAAAGCAGAGGAAGAAGGATAAGTGATAAAGCTGAGGAAGAAGGATAAAGTGATAAAGCTGAGGAAGAAGATAAGTGATAAAGCTTGATGAAGAAGGATAAAGTGATAAGCTGAGGAAGAAGGATAAAGTGATAAAGCTGAGGAAGAAGGATAAGTGATAAAGCTGATGAAGAAGGATAAAGTGATAAAGCTGAGGAAGAAGGATAAGTGATAAAGCTGAGGAAGAAGAATAAAGTGATAAAGCTGAGGAAGAAGGATAAAGTGATAAAGCTGAGGAAGAAGGATAAGTGATAAAGCTGAGGAAGAAAGATAAGTGATAAAGCTGAGGAAGAAGGATAAAGTGATAAAGCTGAGGAAGAAGGATAAAGTGATAAAGCTGAGGAAGAAGGATAGTGATAAAGTGAGTAAAAGGATAAAGTGATAAGCTGAGAGAAGGATAAATGATAAAGAAAGGATAAAGTGATAAAGCTGAGGAGAAGGATAAAGTGATAAAGCTGAGGAAGAAGGATAAAGTGATAAAGCTGAGGAAGAAGGATAAAGTGATAAAGCTGAGGAAGAAGGATAAAGTGATAAAGCTGAGGAAGAAGGAATAAAGTGATAAAGCTGAGGAAGAAGGATAAAGTGATAAAGCTAGAGGAAGAAGGATAAGTGATAAAGCTGAGGAAGAAGGAAAGTGATAAAGCTGAGGAAGAAGGATAAGTGATAAAGCTGATGAAGAAGGATAAAGTGATAAAGCTGAGGAAGAAGGATAAAGTGGATAAAGCTGAGGAAGAAGGATAAAGTGATAAAGCTGAGAAGAAGGATAAAGATGAATAAAAGATGAGTTGAAGTAAGGATAAAGTGATAAAGCTGAGGAAGAAGGATAAGTGATAAAGCTGAGGAAGAAGGATAAGTGATAAAGCTGAGGAAGAAGGATAAGTGATAAAGCTGAGGAAGAAGGATAAGTGATAAAGCTGAGGAAGAAGGATAAAGTGATAAAGCTGAGGAAGAAGGATAAAGTGATAAAGCTGAGGAAGAAGGATAAAGTGATAAAGCTGAGGAAGAAGGATAAAGTGATAAAGCTGAGGAAGAAGGATAAGTGATAAAGCTGAGGAAGAAGGAAGGGGCACCAACAGAGAATGACAGAATTATATAAAGAAGATGAGCAGAAGAACCAGAAATTAATATGGATGGATAAGGAGAGAGGCCCAGCAGCAATATGAGAATAACATAGTATCAAAAGCCAAATCTGACCCTAAGTTGTTGTACAGTCACAGCAGGAGGAAAACAGCAGTCAAGGAGCAGGTAATCAGGCTGTGGAAGGAAGGAGGGGAGCTCACAAACACTGACCAGGAAGTATGTGAAGAACTTTATAAAACATTTAGAGAGTTATTCACAGTGGAACAAGACTCAATGATGTCTTCACAGAATAAAGTGGAGAACTACTGAAAGGCACAATACTCAAAACAGACCAACAGCTACTGGAGAGTATCATCACAACAAGAAAACTGATGAGCCTACTACATGACTTTAACGTTACTAGCCAAAGCAAGAGAACCAGATAACATATCTCCGTGGGTGATGAGATAAGATGCAAATCAACCGTGACCCAACAGCGAACGTATTCAGCCAATCTTTCCAATCAGGACAAATCCCAAATAATTTTAAAATGGTAAATGTGGTTGTTATTTATTATAAAAAGGGGGGAACAGACATGAGGTTATGAATTACAGGTCTTTGTCTCTAACATACATACTGTCAAAAGGTCTGGACAAGATAGTAAGGAAAGAGGATATTGGAACACTGGAGATAAAAAGAGTCGTCGTGGAAAACCAGTGTGGATTTAGAGATGACAAATTCTGTCTTACGAATTCATTGGAACTATAAGACAGTCACAGTAATAAAACAAAAAAGACAAAGTTGGGTGGACTGTATTTTCTTGAGCTACATAAAAGCATTTGATACAGCACTACAGCAGAGACGAGTCCAGTAATTATAAGAACAAGCAGAGTTAAAAGGCAGATTGGCATAAACTTTTTGAATTAAGAGGACCAGGATCAAAGGGACACGAGTGGAATATGGAAACACAGATGGTTGAAGTGGAATGACTTGAATGAGGCAATGGTGGAGGCAACTTCACGCACAATTTGAAAAGCAGATATGATAAGGCCCAAGAGACTAACAGCCAGTAATGCCAGTCTAGGTGGGACCAGGAACTAAGTCTCGACCCTCGCAAACGCAAATTGGTAAGTACACACACACACACACACACACACACACACACACACACACACACAGCAGGGGTGGTACAAGGCTAGGATGGAGTCAGGGACACCCCAGGAGCCGCTGTAGGGGCTCTGTGCTTCCCCGTGGGGGGTATCGAGGCACAGCCGGGCACGCAGTGGGGGTCGAGGGGGCACTGGGTGGGGCAGTGACCCCCCTCGGTGCCAGATCCATCCGCCATGTTCCACACCTGGTGTATACAACACTGTCTGGGACTCACTCTCTCAACACCAATGTAATATATATATATATATATATATAATATATATATATAATATATATATATATATATATATATATATATATATATATATATACTGAATAGGTAAAACTTGAGATTTTGGCTCAAACTACAACACTGTTCTTGCCGAATAAGGCAAGCGAAAATTTGTGTATGCAATAATTTCGCAAAAATCATTGTGAACCTAACGAGAAAAATATATTTCATTGTGTTTATTTATTATTAAATTATTGTAAAGTTACATGAAATATATTTAGTTGGATTAGGCTAAATTAAATTGCGCTTGTTATAATACGATTAGGTAAGTTTTCTAAGGTACTTATGGTACAAAATTATTAACTTTTATATTAATATAAATAAAAAAAATACATTTTTAAACGATAAGAGAAAATTTAAGAAAGGACTTATTTTAAGTGAGTTCTTGCTAACTGACTAGTTTTACCTATTCGGCACATTAAATATATATATATATATATAATATATATAATATATATATATAATATATATATATATATAAATATATATATTATCGTATGTTTTTTTGAGAGAACAGGATATCAAGACATTTTCCAGGAAATGAGACAATGGTTGGCGGAACTTCAAAAATAGTTAAAGACTGTTATTGCGGTTGTTGTTGTTAATGGTGGTGGTGGCATAAGTTGTAGTAGTAGCAGCACCAGCCGTAGCAATAGTAGTAGTGGTATTGTAGTAGTGGTAGTAGTAGTAGTAGTTGTAGTAGTGGTAGTAGTTGTAGTAGTGGTAGTAGTAGTAGTAGTTGTAGTAGTGGTAGTAGTAGTTTGTAGTTGTAGTAGTGGTAGTAGTAGTAGTTGTAGTAGTGGTAGTAGTAGTTGTAGTAGTGGTAGTAGTGGTAGTTGTAGTAGTGGTAGTAGTAGTAGTAGTTGTAGTAGTGGTAGTATAGTGGTAGTTGTAGTAGTGGTAGTAGTAGTAGTATTGTAGTAGTGGTAGTAGTAGTTGTAGTTGTAGTAGTGGTAGTAGTAGTAGTTGTAGTAGTGGTAGTAGTAGTTGTAGTAGTGGTAGTAGTGGCAGCAGTTTCTTATCTACTACATAAAGATTGTAACTGCTGTTTTCTAATGATAATAATTACACATTTTTCCTATGGGTACACACACACACGAGAGAGAGAGAGAGAGAGAGAGAGAGAGAGAGAGAGAGAGAGAGAGAGAGAGAGAGAGAGAGAGAGAGAGAGAGAGAGAGAGAGAGAGAGAGAGGTAGATTACATTTTCTTGGACTGTAAGGCTTTCGACACAGTTCCACACAAGAGATTAGTGCAAAAATTGGAGGGCCAGGCAGAAATAACAGAAAAGGCACTGCAATGGATCAGAGAATACTTGACAGGAAGAAAACAACGAGTGACGAGTTGTCAGATTGGGCACCTGTGATGAGTGGGTGTTCCACAAGGGTTAGTCTTAGGACCAGTGCTATTTCTGGTATATGTGAATGACATGACGGAACGGATAGATTTAGAAGTGTCCCTGTTTGCAGACGATGTAACGCTAATGTGAATGAGGATCAGGTAAGACTACAAAGGAATCTGGACAGACTGCAAGCCAAGTCCAGCAACTGACTCCTGGAGTTTAACCCCACGAAGTACAAAGTCATGAAGATTGGAGAAGGTCCAAGAAGACCGCAGACAGAGTACAGGCTAGGGGGCCGAAGACTGCAAACCTCACTCAAGGAAAAGGATTTTGGGGTGAGTATAATACTGAGCACATCTCTGGAGGCGCACATCAACCAAATAACTGCTGCAGCATATGGGCGCCTGGCAAACCTAAGACTAGCGTTTCGACACCTTAATAAGGAATCGTTCAAGACTCTGTACACTATGTACGTCAGGCCCATATTGGAGTATGCAGCGCCAGTATGGAACCCACACCTGGTCAAGTACGTCAAGAAATTAGAGAAAGTGCAAAAATTTGCAACAAGACTAGTCCCAGAGCTACAGTGGTGTCCTACGAGGAGAGGTTAAGGGAAATCAACCTGACAACACTGTAAGACATTAGGGATATGGGGGACATGATAAAGACAAGGTGGATAAAGACAAGATGTTTCTGAGATGGGACACAGCAGGAAGGGGTCACAACTGGAAGTTGAAGACTCAGATGAGCCACAGGGATGTTAGGAAGTATTTCTTCAGTCACAGAGTTGTCAGGAAATGGAACAATCTGGAGAATGATGTACTGGAGGCAGTATCCATACATAGCTTTAAGAAGAGATAAGATAAAGCTCATGGTGCAAGGAGTGGCTCTAGTAGCGACCAGCGAAGAAGCTTGACCAGGAGCTGTGAATCGACCCCTGTAACCAAACAGGTGAGTACAAATAGGTGAATACACACACACACACACACACACACACACACACACACACACACACCAGGAGCTAGGACTCGACCCCTGCAACCTCAACTAGGTGAATACACACACACACACACACCCACACACACACAATATCTTTATCAGCGGGACGGGGTGGAGACACGGGTTATGTGAAAGGGGTGGGAGTAGGCGGAATGGGTAGGGTTTAGGGAGGTGTGGTTAAGGGTAAGGGGAGAAAGATGTGTGAAGGGGTGTTTAGAGGGGAGTGGGGAGGGGTGAATGGGGGAATGGAGTGTGGAGTGTTCAGGGGTATGGGGAGAGAAATGATGAAGGGTGTAGGAAGGGGTGTGGACAAGTGTGTTAGGATTGAGGTACTGAGAGAGTTGAGGGAGAAGGGGTGGTTGGTGGGTGTGTGTGTCAGTATGAGGTCTGTCTTGATGAATGATACAATCTGTGATGCAGGTTGTGGTGGTGGGGTAACCCCACCCCTCACACGACCCCACCACACATCCATCCCCACACTTCTTCACTCCACTCCCCCCCTGCACCTGCCCCACCATCCCGCCACCACCACCCAAGGCAAATGCCAAGTAAATAATGTATGTATATAATATGCCATTTGTACCTTATAAATTTTAACATACTTTTAGACACACACACATTATATATATATATATATATATAATATATATATATAGATATATATATATATATATATATATATATATATACATATCAGGTGTTGCTTTGTTGTGGGACGTAATAGTGAGGTGTGGTCTCGACACTTTATATGCCTTCCATTGATGTATTGTTTTTATAGTTCCTTGATAATGTGAGAAGTCACGAAATCGCTTGGAATTTCACTATACTTTCAAAGTAGTTTTGCATATTGTGATATCACCTGTTTACTGTGATATCAGAATACCTTTTAACCTCTCCTTAGGAGAGGTTAAAGGGTATTAGTAGAATTTAGATCATATAAATATTATTATTGGATAGGCATATAAGATGCCCATGTATGGCATATTAACCGACACTGAGAAAAATAGTAGACAATATTTAGGAAGAGATACTTCTGAGTACATGGTAGAACATTCCAGTATCCCAGAGCAGGACATTTAAACGGACGAAGAGCACATTGTATTCCTTTCTCAAACCACATGATCTGTTATAAGCGATTAGAAAAAACTTAGGGCTGGCTTTTTATAACTTATAATTTCACACTTGACATCTCAGAAACCCTCCTACCCCATACGGGGAGTAGGGGGATGATGGTAGGGTGGGGTTGGCACCGACCACTAACCCAGTCTAAGGGTAACCGTGGCCGGTGACACCTACGCTACTCTGAGACCTCTCTCCCTACGTGGAGGGGGGCTTCCTGGAGGACATTCCGGGGATCAACCCTGCTTGGGTTGCTCCCTTGCAACATGCACAGCTGATACGCAAGAGAAATTGAAAGTACTTGAGCTAAAATCCCCCCCCCTGGTTTGTCCCCTATATTAAGATGCCCGTCTGCGATTATATATATATAATATATAAATATAAATATATATATATATAAATATATTATATAACGAACATCCCAGGGATTTTTTTTCACTGGAGTGAGGGACACCAGAAAAGAAAGAAGAGAGAGAGAGGGAGGAGAGAGAGAGAGAGAAAAGTCTGAGTAGGAACAGCTCTCGCTCTAAATAAAATTTAGGAATCCAAACCTAACCTTGTAAAACCCTATGAAAAAGGAGAAAAGAGAAGAGAAGAGAGACAAGAAGAGAAAAGAGAGAGAACAGAGAAGAGAGGAGAGAGAGAGAGGGAGGAGAGAGAGAGGAGACGACTATTAAGTCAGTTGGTCAAAGAAGGCCCCTTAATAGAAATAAGGGTTTTTCGAATACTATTTTGTTTACAAATGAAAAAATATTCTGTGAAACATGGAGATTTTTTTTTTAAAATAAAACTAAATTAGCAATTGCCTTAACTTTTGTGGGAGCGTTTGTGGGTGGGACGGTACCCCCAATACTAGTAGTTTTTGACGGTTGTGGGGGAGGGTCCCCCCACAACAGAATGTTATGTGTGGGGGGGGGACTTTACTCCCCACACACATTAGCGCGGTGTTGTTTGAAGTGGGAAGGGTACTCCCCACTACTAAAGTGTTGGTGGGGGGGGGGTGGACGGTACCCCCCCACCATTAAAAAGGGGTTTTTTGGTGAGTGTGGAGGCGTGTGGGGGGTGGGAGGAACTCCCACACACAAAAACCACCCAGAAAAACCCACAAAGGTGCCCAAATAGACACATCAAGAGGGGGTTGGGGGGTGGGGGGGCCCCGCCAGGTGCACCCACTCACTACAGCGCCACCCTCATCCACAACAAAACCCACCCACACGTGGGGCCAAAAACTAGCCCACCACCCACTAAACAGACTTTTCCCCTCCACCAGCACCAAAAGCCATGGGAAACCCCAAATTTGCCCAAACAGAACCTCTGATTGGCTAGAGGCGCTCACTGAAGAGGTCTACAGCCTGACAAAAGAAATTTAAAACCACTTGGACTAAATGCGGGATATTGGCTGCTAGACCTTTGGCACATTCCAATATAATTTACGAAAAGAAGCCCTGTAGATTTTTTCGATAATGCTCCGCGAGGAGGCAAAGACGATGAAGAGGATATGTGTACAAAGCGTAGCTTCGAACCTTCCTTGTCACAATACTTTCTTCCTGGCGAGGGAAACATGACAAAAAAGGTCGGTCCGGGCCGGCCGCGGGGCGGGGGACCCCCAAAATTAGGGAAGGAAGGAGATGGGGGGATTCCAGCGCGTAGACGAGTCCTGTGAGGGCCAACATGAGCTTATTAAGTCCCCTACTAGTGACATCACCCACTATACAACACCCCCCCCCCCCCCCAATAAAATCACCCCACTAAAACAGAACAACCCCCACAAAAAAAAAATAACATCACCTCACAGTAACATCACCAACTATAACATACCTCCAGTAACTCACCCCATATAACATCACCTCATAATAAAATACCCCCTAGTAAAATCACCCCCTACTAACATAAACACACCCCCCAAAAACAGTAACATCACCTCACTGTAAAATCACCCCCCTACTAACAGTAACACACCTCACAGTAACCTCACCCCCCCAATAAAAAAAAACATCACCCCACTAGTAACATCACCCACTACAACATAACACACCTCACTATAACATACCCCCTCTAACAATAACATCACCTCCCCTAGTAACACACCCCACTACTAACAGTAACATCACCTCACTAGTAACATCACCCCACTACTAACAGTAACATCACTCACAATAACATCACACCCACTACTACAGTAACAACACCGTCACATTAACATCACCCCAATACTAACAAGTAACATCACCCCACTAGTAACAGTAACATCACCCCACTACTAACAGTAACATCACCTCACTAGTAACATCACCCCACTACTAACAGTAACATCACCTCACTAGTAACATCACCCCACTACTAACAGTAACATCACCCATGATGATCCTTTTCAAATCACTTGTTCTCTCTAGGCTGGAATACTGCTGTACATTAACATCTCCATACAAAGCAGGTGAAATCGCAGATCTAGAGAGTGTACAGAGATCCTTTACTGCACGTATAAGTTCTGTCAAGCACCTTAACTACTGGGAACGCTTGAAAGCACTTGACTTGTACTCGTTGGAACGCAGGAGGGAGAGATATATCATAATCTACACTTGGAAAATCTTGGAAGGAATGGTCCCACCAATCTGCACACAGAAATCCACTCCTACTAAATTAAAAAGACCTGGTCAGGCGGATGCCAAAGAATGCCTCCAATTAAAAATAGGGGCCGCCATTGGTACACTAAGAGAAAACACCATAAGTGTCCGGGGCCCAAAACTGTCAACAGCCTCCCATCAAGCATTAGGGGAATTGCAATAAACCCTGGGCTGCCTTCAGAGAGGCTGGACATATACCTAAAGGTCAGTGCCGGATCAGCCGGCTGTGGCTCGTACGACGGACTGCGTGCGGCATGAGTAACAGCCTATTTTGATCAGGCCCTATCCTTCGAGGCCTGGTCGTGACCGGTCCGCGGGGCGTTGATCCCGGAATAACCTCCAGTAACCTCATTGGTGATTTAAGCTCGTTATAACATCACCCACTACTAACAGTAAAATCAACCCAAACTAACAGTAAACATCACCTCACTAGTAACATCACCCCACTACTAACATAACATCACCCACAGTAAACAGTAAGTTCAACCCTCACTAGTACATTTTTTCTCTATCCTGTTCAACATTTTTTTTCATTCAGAGAAAATCTCTCCTATACGTTACAGTGTACTGTTGCTATTAATGTACTGTTGTATTATATAATGGTACTGTTGCTAAAATGTACGTTGCTATATAATGTACTGTTCTATTAATGTAGGGGGGGGGGGGGGGGGGGGGGTTGTGGGGGGGTTGCTAATATAATGTACGTTGCTATATAATGGTACTGTTTTGTCTAATAAATGTACTGTTTGCTATATAATGTACTGTTGCTAATAATGTACTGTTGCTATATAATGTACTGTTGCATATAAAACATATAATGCAGTGGTCTAAAAATAACAGTGTCCTAGTGGTGTTTTTCCTAGTTTTGTAATTGTGGAGTTGTATTTCTGATGAAATGGTGGTAGTGATTGGAGGGGGGGGGGTGAGTGGTGTGACGACGAGTGGGGGTGAAGTACATGGGTAGCAGGGAAGGAGGGGTGATCGACAGCTGCACTTGGTGGGAGAGTTAAGCAGGAGGGGGAAATAAGAGCGGAGGAAGGTAGGGGAGAAGAGGGAGAATGGGAAGGGGTAGGGGAAAGGGGTGGTGAAGCATCAAGGGGTCGTCATTACAGAATACTTCACAACACTGTACTAACACCGGTGACACATCTGTCTCTCACAACATACTGTTATTATTTTCAATGAATGGAATGAGGCTGGAAGACATGACAAGCCAGTGCTAGCACTAAGACGCCAGTGTGTTAACTACTCTACTATGCTCGCCTAATAACATTCATACAAACTAAAAAAGTTAACATGGACCCCAGTGTGACCATCACTGCAGATTTTTCACAGCGAATCTCACACCAACATAACTGCAGCAAGCTCTAGCTCAAGTCCCTTCAAAGACGTTGTGTGTGTGTGTGTGTGTTAGTTACCATTTTGTCCTAGGCACATGTCGATTAGACACTAGGCCTGTTGTATATGAGTAAGTGTGTTGTGTGTGTGTGTGTGTGTGTGTGTTTGGTTTTTTGTGTGTGTGTGTGTGGTAATACTCAACCTAATTGTACTCACCTAATAGTGGTTGCAAGGGTCGAGACTCAGCTCCTGGCCCCGTCTCTTCAATGAACACTACTAGGTCCTCTCTCTCCCTGCTCAATGAGATTATCATACCTCATCTAAAGGCTATGTATGGTTCCTGCCTCCACTACCTCACTTGCTAGATTATTCCAGTTCCCGACTACTCTATGACTGAAGAAATACTTCTTAACATCCCTCTGACTCATCTGAGTCTTCAACTTCCAAGTGTGACCCCTTGTTTCTGTGTCCCATCTCTGGAACATCCTGTCTCTGTCCACCTTGTCTATTCCACGCAGTATTTTGTATGTTGTTATCATGTCTCCCCTAACCCTCCTGTCCTTCTCTCCTCCTGTATGTGTGTGTGTGTGTGTGTGTGTTTTGACTGATGATTCACATTTCTCACCTGTGGAAAAAGAAAACCAACATTCAACTCATTGTTGAACTTTCACCTGGTCACTCACCTGTGTTATTGCACACTCTCACTTTCATTTAATAAAGCCTATCAACAATGAAAGTTTAAAGCCTATCAGAAAAGGTATTCTTCGGTAATCGTTCAAATTTCAAGAATACTTTTTTTTTTGTGATGAATGGTTTGAAAAACCGACAAGTTGAAGATTGTAACAAGATTCCCATATGCTGCATAAGTGTCTCAATCTTCAACTTTTTTTTTCAACTCTTTGGTGTGTGCTCCACCTGTGTTGTGTACACAGTCATCATCTGTGATCCAACCCTCTGGTGTGTGCTCCACCACACAGTCATCATCTGTGATCCAACCCTCTGGTGTGTGCTCCACCACACAGTCATCATCTGTGATCCAACCCTCTGGTGTGTGCTCCACCACACAGTCATCATCTGTGATCCAACCCTCTGGTGTGTGCTCCACCACACAGTCATCATCTGTGATCCAACCCTCTGGTGTGTGCTCCATCACACAGTCATCATCTGTGATCCAACCCTCTGGTGTGTGCTCCATCACACAGTCATCATCTGTGATCCAACCTTCTAGTGTGTGCTCCATCACACAGTCATCATCTGTGATCCAACCCTCTGGTGTGTGCTCCATCACACAGTCATCATCTGTGATCCAACCTTCTAGTGTGTGCTCCATCACACAGTCATCATCTGTGATCCAACCCTCTGGTGTGTGCAGCACCACACAGTCATCATCTGTGATCCAACCCTCTGGTGTGTGCTCCACCACACAGTCATCATCTGTGATCCAACCCTCTGGTGTGTGCTCCACCACAGTCATAATCTGTGATCCAACCCTCTGGTGTGTGCTCCACCACACAGTCATCATCTGTGATCCAACCCTCTGGTGTGTGCTCCACCACAGTCATAATCTGTGATCCAACCCTCTGGTGTGTGCTCCACCACACAGTCATAATCTGTGATCCAACCCTCTGGTGTGTGCTCCACCACACAGTCATAATCTGTGATCCAACCCTCTGGTGTGTGCTCCACCACACAGTCATCATCTGTGATCCAACCCTCTGGTGTGTGCTCCACCACACAGTCATCTTCGTTATTTGTCACTATAACTCAACGGTATTTACCATGAGAAGAAAATATAATGGGTACAATCATAACCACAATTTTTAAAGGGGGTGGGGGTAAGCCAGCGGAAGGCCTCGGTCAGATGACCAAAACCTCCTGCTGCGGTTCATCATATGACTAAGACCCGACACTTGCACTGTTTCCTGACAAACCTTACCTAACCTAACCTGGGTATTTACCGGTCTACCAGGTTCTGTAGGACTCTGACATGAGGTGAAGAACCTTGAATGTGTGACTGTTGAAGATGGCACAGTCTTAATTATGGTGCTGTGTCACTCTTCATCTGAACTAGACTAATGTATTAGTGTCTAGTTGTTCCTCTGACTTGTCAGTACACTGGGACTACCAGGGGAGAATGTCAACAAGTTGGGACTACCGGAAATGACTGCCACTAGACCGGGGCTACCGGAAGAGACTGCCAATAGATTAGGGCTACCGGGAGAAGCCTGACACTACCGAGAGAGGCTTGACACACTACCGGGAGAAGCCTGACACTACCGGGAGAGGCTTGACACACTACCGGGAGAAGCCTGACACTACCGGGAGAGGCTTGACACACTACCGGGAGTGTGGGGTCTATAGCTGAACTAATCAACATGCTGGGTTAGTATATTCACGAACGGACGAATATATTTTTCAAACTTACACACAAGGACGAATATAAGTATGCTCAGAGGTACTGTAGACACGGATAGACCAATGTACTCTCAGACGTAGACACGGATGAACCAGTGTACTCTCAGACGTAAACACGGAAGGACCAATGTACTCTCAGACGTAGACACGGATGAACCAGTGTACTCTCAGACGTAAACACGGAAGGACCAATGTACTCTCAGACGTAGACACGGACGGACCAATGTACTCTCAGACGTAGACACGGACGGACCAATGTACTCTCAGACGTAGACACGGACGGACCAATGTACTCTCAGACGTAGACACGGACGGACCAATGTACTCTCAGACGTAGACACGGACGGACCAATGTACTCTCAGACGTAGACACGGACGGACCAATGTACTCTCAGACGTAGACACGGACGGACCAATGTACTCTCAGACGTAGACACGGACGGACCAGTGTACTCTCAGACGTAGACACGGACGGACCAATGTACTCTCAGACGTAGACACGGACGGACCAATGTACTCTCAGACGAAAACAAGAACATCCCTATGTACTACTGAATGTATGTAGGTTCGAACGCTGACACTTATTCGCATACGGAAGCAAACGCGCACGTACCCACCTACGGACGGGTGTACACACGGATGCACGTACACACGGACGCACGTACACGGACCTGATTGACTGGTAATACTGAATTTCCGCTTAAGAACGAAGGAAAAAGTTGGCCAGGGTAAAGCTATTATCTTTCTTATTTTCATTAAGAGAACTGCTGTCTCCTGTCGTCTCTTGCTGTCTCCTGCCGTCTCTTGCTGTCTCCTGTCGTCTCTTGCTGTCTCCTGTCGTCTCTTGCTGTCTCCTGTCGTCTCTTGCTGTCTCCTGTCGTCTCTTGCTGTCTCCTGTCGTCTCTTGCTGTCTCCTGTCGTCTCTTGCTGTCTCCTGTCGTCTCTTGCTGTCTCCTGTCGTCTCTTGCTGTCTCCTGTCGTCTCTTGCTGTCTCCTGTCGTCTCTTGCTGTCTCCTGCCGTCTCTTGCTGTCTCCTGTCGTCTCTTGCTGTCTCCTGCCGTCTCTTGCTGTCTCCTGTCGTCTCTTGCTGTCTCCTGTCGTCTCTTGCTGTCTCCTGTCGTCTCTTGCTGTCTCCTGTCGTCTCTTGCTGTCTCCTGCCGTCTCTTGCTGTCTCCTGTCGTCTCTTGCTGTCTCCTGTCGTCTCTTTCTGTCTCCTGTCGTCTTTGCTGTTTCCTGTCGTCTCTTGCTGTCTCCTGTCGTCTCTTGCTGTCTCCTGTCGTCTCTTGCTGTCTCCTGTCGTCTCTTGCTGTCTCCTGTCGTCTCTTGCTGTCTCCTGTCGTCTCTTGCTGTCTCCTGTCGTCTCTTGCTGTCTCCTTCCGTCTCTTGCTGTCTCCTGCAGTCTCTTGCTGTCTCCTGTCGTCTCTTGCTGTCTCCTGCCGTCTCTTGCTGTCTCCTGTCGTCTCTTGCTGTCTCCTGCCGTCTCTTGCTGTCTCCTGCCGTCTCTTGCTGTCTCCTGTCGTCTCTTGCTGTCTCCTGTCGTCTCTTGCTGTCTCTTGCTGTCTCCTGTCGTCTCTTGCTGTCTCCTGTCGTCTCTTGCTGTCTCCTGTCGTCTCTTGCTGTCTTCTGCCGTCTCTTGCTGTCTCCTGTCGTCTCTTGCTGTCTCCTGTCGTCTCTTGCTGTCTCCTGTCGTCTCTTGCTGTCTCCTTCCGTCTCTTGCTGTCTCCTGCAGTATCTTGCTGTCTCCTGTCGTCTCTTGCTGTCTCCTGCCGTCTCTTGCTGTCTCCTGTCGTCTCTTGCTGTCTCCTGCCGTCTCTTGCTGTCTCCTGTCGTCTCTTGCTGTCTCCTGCCGTCTCTTGCTGTCTCCTGCCGTCTCTTGCTGTCTCCTGTCGTCTCTTGCTGTCTGCTGCCGTCTCTTGCTGTCTCCTGTCGTCTCTTGCTGTCTCCTGCCGTCTCTTGCTGTCTCCAGTCGTCTCTTGCTGTCTCCTGTCGTCTCTTGCTGTCTCCTGTCGTCTCTTGCTGTCTCCTGTCGTCTCTTGCTGTCTCCTGCCGTCTCTTGCTGTCTCCTGTCGTCTCTTGCTGTCTCCTGTCGTCTCTTGCTGTCTCCTGTCGTCTCTTGCTGTCTCCTGTCGTCTCTTGCTGTCTCCTGTCGTCTCTTGCTGTCTCCTGTCGTCCTTTGCTGTCTCCTGTCGTCTCTTGCTGTCTCCTGTCGTCTCTTGCTGTCTCCTGTCGTCTATTGCTGTCTCCTGTCGACTCTTGCTGTCTCCTGTCGTCTCTTGCTGTCTCCTGTCGTCTCTTGCTGTCTCCTGCCGTCTCTTGCTGTCTCCTGCCGTCTCTTGCTGTCTCCTGCCGTCTCTTGCTGTCTCCTGTTGTCTCTTGCTGTCTCCTGTCGTCTCTTGCTGTCTCCTGTCGTCTCTTGCTGTCTCCTGTTGTCTCTTGTTGTCTCCTGCCGTCTCTTGCTGTCTCCTGCCGTCTCTTGCTGTCTCCTGTTGTCTCTTGCTGTCTCCTGTCGTCTCCTGCTGTCTCCTGTCGTCTCTTGCTGTCTCCTGTCGTCTCTTGCTGTCTCCTGTCGTCTCTTGCTGTCTCCTGTCGTCTCTTGCTGTCTCCTGTTGTCTCTTGCTGTCTCCTGTCGTCTCTTGCTGTCTCCTGTTGTCTCTTGCTGTCTCCTGCCGTCTCTTGCTGTCTCCTGTTGTCTCTTGCTGTCTCCTGTCGTCTCTTGCTGTCTCATGTTGTCTCATGCTGTCTCCTGTCGTCTCTTGCTGTCTCCTGCCGTCTCTTGCTGTCTCCTGTCGTCTCTTGCTGTCTCCTGCCGTCTCTTGCTGTCTCCTGTCGTCTCTTGCTGTCTCCTGTCGTCTCTTGCTGTCTCCTGTCGTCTCTTGCTGTCTCCTGTCGTCTCTTGCTGTCTCCTGTCGACTCTTGCTGTCTCCTGCCGTCTCTTGCTGTCTCCTGCCGTCTCTTGCTGTCTCCTGTCGTCTCTTGCTGTCTCCTGTCGTCTCTTGCTGTCTCCTGTCGTCTCTTGCTGTCTCCTGTCGTCTCTTGCTGTCTCCTGTCGTCTCTTGCTGTCTCCTGTCGTCTCTTGCTGTCTCCTGTCGTCTCTTGCTGTCTCCTGTCGTCTTTTGCTGTCTCCTGTCGACTCTTGCTGTCTCCTGCCGTCTCTTGCTGTCTCCTGCCGTCTCTTGCTGTCTCCTGTCGTCTCTTTGCTGTCTCCTTTCGTCTCTTGCTGTCTCCTGTCGTCTCTTGCTGTCTCCTGTCGTCTCTTGCTGTCTCCTGTCGTCTCTTGCTGTCTCCTGTCGTCTCTTGCTGTCTCCTGCCGTCTCTTGCTGTCTCCTGCTGTCTCCTGTCGTCTCTTGCTGTCTCCTGTTGTCTCTTGCTGTCTCCTGCCGTCTCTTGCTGTCACTTGCTGTCTCCTGCCGTCTCTTGCTGTCTCCTGCCGTCTCTTGCTGTCTCCTGTCGTCTCTTGCTGTCTCCTGTCGTCTCTTGCTGTCTCCTGTCGTCTCTTGCTGTCTCCTGTTGTTTCTTGCTGTCTCCTGTCGTCTCTTTCTGTCTCCTGTCGTCTCTTGCTGTCTCCTGCCGTGTCTTGCTGTCTCCTGTCGTCTTTTGCTGTCTCCTGTCGTCTCTTGCTGTCTCCTGCCGTCTCTTGCTGTCTTCTGTCGTCTCTTGCTGTCTCCTGTCGTCTCTTGCTGTCTCCTGTCGTCTCTTGCTGTCTCCTTCCGTCTCTTACCATCTCCTGCAGTCTACCGCCGTCTCTTGCTGTCTCCTGCCGTCTACTGCCGTGTCTTGCCGTTTCCTGCCGTCTACTGCCGTGTCTTACTGTCTCCTGCCGTATCTTGCCGTCTACTGCCGTGTCTTGCTGTCTCCTGCTGTGTCCTGTCATCTACTGCCGTCTACCACTGTCTTCTGCAGCATATCACGAGAGATCACGGGGAAAAACCGGTTGCTTGCGTTTATCTCCTCCGGGGCCGACAGGTTCTTGTATCCGGGACAACATAATGTGAACACCGTATAAGATGAATAATGACGTGAACACTGTATAATGTAAGATGAACAATGGGTAATCCCCCCAGTGCTGTGCTTGCTAACCCTCTTCATTGAGAACCTGGAGACAAAGTCAGCACCCTCATCTTGTACACTTGTAATCACAACACGGCACTGACACTACAAGAGGTGTCCTTATTGGCTTCTTTCTGAGAGCTGCTTGCATCTCCAGCTCTTGTTTCCTTGAAGAGGAATGTGCCTATTTAACACTGGCCTTCACCAGGGGCAGATTTACTATGAAACTAATGAAGCTTAAGCTTCAGTTCCCCTGATCCCGGAGGGGTCCAGAAGCCACTTTAGTCCACACTGCTTAAAAATTCTGGGACTACTGTATGAGAAGGGGTTGCGAACGGTCCCCATAATAGTTCAAGCTTCAGGGGCCCCAAAAATGTAAGTCCGCCACTGGCCTTCTTCACACGTCTTCATCTTCCCCTCTTTCTTCACTCGGGACTGCTGGCTCAAGACACAACCCCTCATCAACAAATCCCCCACCGTTCTTAGTGCTCTCGTGTGGAGATCTTGCCAGGAATACCTGCCAGAAGCAACATCAATGTATCCACCATGAATACATCCACCATCAATGACCCTTTCCACGACAGGCGTCTACACCATCCCTTTGGACACTGTGTCAAGAAATTTGTAGGTGAAACAGGCAAGGCCTTAGCTGTCCTCCTAAATGAACATAGAAACGCCTGCAACACGGATGACTAAAGAACGCCTGTGTCCTTCACAGACACTCAACGGAACATTAGATGAGATGAAATGTGGCACAATTCGTCCTCCCTGAACCCAAGCTTAGCCGTCGAAGATACCTGGAAGCCTCACTGATTAATGTCACTGAACACCATAGAACAAAATACCGTAAGGAACAGAAATAAAAAGACTAGCATACATGATACTTAACCAGGCTAAGCCATACCTACTTCATAACACAGGAATCACGTGACCATATGGGGCCTGACCCCTACTCAAAATCTTACTTGCGCTTTCATGAGGTCAGGACCAGTCTCTCGTAACACTACTATTCTTGACCTTTGTATGTTAGAAGTGATCAGGGCCACAAGTTCTAAACACATGGGTCTAATTTATCAACATGTCGGCTCTCTGAGCCATTTACGTACACATAGGTCCTAGAGTTGGCATACGTGTCTTGTTTTTAAACCTCTGAACAAACACCACAAGTTTCATAAGGTATCAGGAAACACACAATAACACCAACAATCACCTGTGACCCTCACCCAGCAACAACAGTCAGTGTTAAGTAGCACATTTCTTACAGGTCACGACCAGAATGAACGAACATAAATATTAACAGATTTCAATATCCTCTCTTTATCTACGGTCGACTACCTTCTAATTAACCTTTTTAGCGTGTGAGACGGTGAAGGAGCGCTGGCTGCAGGAAGCTGCCTGCACTTCTTGCAACATGAAAGCTATTATTGTCTCAGACAACCAGTTTGTCTATACTTTTATTTTTCATTTCTTCAGCAGCAGCAGCAATAAAACCAAGACTACATGCCGACACTCATACACAGGTTTTTAATTACAGGTCTGCCTTAATTCTACACACCTGCAACTTGGCTACTGCCTCACAAGGTACGCCATCACCAACAGCCTGGCAGGTCAAAAAGTTCGATATATATATATATATTATATATATATATTTATATATATATATATATATATATATAATAATATAGTATATATATTATATATATATATATATCATACATTATTTTTTCTACCTCAAACTTTTCGTTTTTTATTTCGCTCATGTGTGAGGCCTCGTTAGATTGTC
The DNA here is from genome assembly GCF_026875155.1 of Cherax quadricarinatus. Classification (NCBI taxonomy): domain Eukaryota; kingdom Metazoa; phylum Arthropoda; class Malacostraca; order Decapoda; family Parastacidae; genus Cherax; species Cherax quadricarinatus. Next base: position 5,215,976 of record NC_069446.1, read on the forward strand.
ATTTAATTTTCAGGACAACTTTGGTCATGGCACAGGTGCACTATGACTAAAATTGTAGCGCCCATACCCAACATCCTGGAATAATTCTGATAAACTTACAAAAGCTTCTGCGGCGGAGTTTCAAACATTAAACAACAGGTGACGACTAAGGAGACTCACAATCAAGTGAGTAAGAACACATCTGCAATTTTTTTTGTGTAATATAGCGAGAAATTTATTCCCGTTAAATCAGGTTAGATATATTTAAGTCTTCCTTTTCTGAATGGCTTCAGTATTTAATGGGTTATGAATCTTACAGTCAGGATAATACGTGTTTATTTGGAATTTCCCTGGAGTTGCTTCTGGAGGTCAATGCCACCGCGACCCGGTCCCAGACCACGCTTGGTTGCTGACCTGATCGATCAAGCTGTAGGTGCCTGTCGCCTGCACTTCAGCGAATGCACCACAACCCGGTTGATCAGGAACGGTTTTAAAGAATCCGTCAAGTTCCCTCTTGAAGACAACTAAAGGTTTGTTGGTAATTGCCCTTAAGCGTGTAGGGAGGGAGCTGAAGAGTTGTGGTCCTGGAGTTCATGTCAAAACTGGAGAATGCCTCTTCTGATCGCCTTCAAATTTTCAACCTTCAAGGGTCCCAATTTGCCTGTTAAGTCCCAATTTGCCAATTTTATCAAATATACAGTGATATCAGTAAAATATACAGCGATATAAGAATCAACAAACTCTGATAATTCTCCCACAATATATAATGCTCTATTTTTTCCTTTATGTGTTAAATTTCAACTAGCTGATAATAATAAGTACCAGTATTATGGCACGAAGGAGAGGGTGGATGCAGCCAGGAATGTTGGTCCAGGGTACGTGTAGTTTTTATGGTGCAGACAACAGTGGTCTAACAGTCTGACTTAGTCTCTGGGGGAGACAGCCAGGTGCTCACCCTCTCGTTGGTTTCAACAGTCTGACTTAGACTCTTGGAGACAGCCAGGTGCTCACCCACTCGTTGGTTTCAAACAGTCTGACTTAGACTCTGGGAGACAGCCAGGTGCTCACCCACTCGTTGGTTTCAACAGTCTGACTTAGACTCTGGGAGACAGCCAGGTGCTCACCCACTCGTTGGTTTCAACAGTCTGACTTAGACTCTGGGAGACAGCCAGGTGCTCACCCACTCGTTGGTTTCAACAGCCTGACTTAGACTCTGGGAGACAGCCAGGTGCTCACCCTCTCGTTGGTTTCAACAGTCTGACTTAGACTCTGGAGACAGCCAGGTGCTCACCCACTCGTTGGTTTCAACAGTCTGACTTAGACTCTGGGAGACAGCCAGGTGCTCACCCACTCGTTGGTTTCAACAGCCTGACTTAGACTCTGGGAGACAGCCAGGTGCTCACCCTCTCGTTGGTTTCAACAGCCTGACTTAGACTCTGGGAGACAGCCAGGTGCTCACCCACTCGTTGGTTTCAACAGCCTGACTTAGACTCTGGGAGACAGCCAGGTGCTCACCCTCTCGTTGGTTTCAACAGCCTGACTTAGACTCTGGGAGACAGCCAGGTGCTCACCCACTCGTTGGTTTCAACAGCCTGACTTAGACTCTGGGAGACAGCCAGGTGCTCACCCTCTCGTTGGTTTCAACAGTCTGACTTAGACTCTGGGAGACAGCCAGGTGCTCACCCACTCGTTGGTTTCAACAGCCTGACTTAGACTCTGGGAGACAGCCAGGTGCTCACCCTCTCGTTGGTTTCAACAGTCTGACTTAGACTCTGGGAGACAGCCAGGTGCTCACCCTCTCGTTGGTTTCAACAGTCTGACTTAGACTCTGGGAGACAGCCAGGTGCTCACCCTCTCGTTGGTTTCAACAGTCTGACTTAGACTCTGGGAGACAGCCAGGTGCTCACCCTCTCGTTGGTTTCAACAGTCTGACTTAGACTCTGGGAGACAGCCAGGTGCTCACCCTCTCGTTGGTTTCAACAGCCTGACTTAGACTCTGGGAGACAGCCAGGTGCTCACCCACTCGTTGGTTTCAACAGCCTGACTTAGACTCTGGGAGACAGCCAGGTGCTCACCCTCTCGTTAGGGCAACAATCAAAAACAATATTTTCTCCAGAGTTCAAATATGAAATAATCATCAGGGGAGGAAACAGTCTAAAGTTAAAGGTTTGCACACTAATGAACTAATATTACAATGAAATAAAACCCAGATATTGTGCGCTTCCTAAGAGTTTTAGAAGCCAAGAAGAAGTCAAGTGTTCGCCAGCCCAATAAAAGATGACCACACATACATTCATTTCACAGCACATATATATATAATTGAAACCCCATAGCATGTGATAAATTCCTAATACGACAAGTAAAGAGGGGTTCCGTCTCCGCTGCGAGCCTCATATATAACAATTAACCTCGGAACACGTGTAATTCCCGACCATTTCGTTCAGTCAACAGTTTTGACCGACCGCCGCCGACCGACTATATGCTGGCGCTGTCACCCGCGAAGAGAAATAAAAAATCGCATGAGCGGAACCATAGATTTCCACGATAAGGAAACACTAGCGATATATATGATCAATTATGCAAGAAAGATTCACGGGTATTCAGGAGCCGCAAATGAAATGCCTCTATCAGAAACACTGGCGGCCATGGCTTTTACTCTCCTACCTGTGGTCTTCAGAGGTTAGTGGCGTCCCGGGCATGGTACAAACACCAGTGCTGAAAAACAAAAGTTTCGCACTTTATAGAGCTTTATCTAGTTATCTCGCGGTGTGTAGAGCTTTGAGTTATCTTGCACTGTGTCGAGGACCACTATGCTCTTTCCTACATCTACCTCAACTACCTCTGCCTTTCCTACATCTACCTCAACTACCTCTGCCTTTCCTACATCTATCTCAACTACCTCTGCCTTTCCTACATCTACCTCAACTACCTCTGCCTTTCCTACATCTACCTCAACTACCTCTGCCTTTCCTACATCTACCTCAACTACCTCTGCCTTTCCTACATCTACCTCAACTACCTCTGCCTTTCCTACATCACCTCAACTAACCCTCTGCCTTTCCTACATCTTCACTCAACTACCTCTGCCTTTCCCACATCTATCTCAACTACCTCTGCCTTCCTACATCTACCTCAACTACCTCTGCCTTTCCTACAATTACCTCCAACTACCTCTGCCTTTCCTACATCTATCTCAACATACCTCTGCCTTTCCTACATCTACCTCAACTACCTCTGCCTTTCCTACATCTATCTCAACTACTCTGCCTTTCTACATCTACCTCAACTACCTCTGCCTTTCCTACATCTATCTCAACTACCTCTGCCTTTCCTACATCTACCTCAAACTACCTCTGCCTTTCCTACATCTACCGTCAACTATCCTCCTGGCTTTCCTACATCTACCTCAACTAACCTCTGCCTTTCCTACATCTATCTCAACTACCTCTGCCTTCCTACATCTACCATCAACTACCTCTGCCTTTCCTACATCTATCTCAACTACCTCTGCCTTTCCTACAATCTACCTCAACTACCTCTGCCTTTCCTACATCTACCTCAACTACCTCTGCCTTTCCTACATCTATCTCAACTACCTCTGCCTTTCCTACATCTACCTCAACTACCTCTGCCTTTCCTACAGCTACCTCAACTACCTCTGCCTTTCCTACATCTATCTCAACTACCTCTGCCTTTCCTACATCTACCTCAACTACCTCTGCCTTTCCTACATCTACCTCAACTACCTCTGCCTTCCTACATCTACCTCAACTACCTCTGCCTTTCCTACATCTATCTCAACTACCTCTGCCTTTCCTACATCTACCTCAACTACCTCTGCCTTTCCTACATCTATCTCAACTACCTCTGCCTTTCCTACACTACCTCAACTACCTCTGCCTTTCCTACATCTACCTCAACTACCTCTGCCTTTCCTACATCTACCTCAACTACCTCTGCCTTTCCTACATCTACCTCAACTACCTCTGCCTTTCCTACATCTACCTCAACTACCTCTGCCTTTCCTACATCTACCTCAACTACCTCTGCCTTTCCTACATCTACCTCAACTACCTCTGCCTTTCCTACATCTATCTCAACTACCTCTGCCTTTCCTACATCTACCTCAACTACCTCTGCCTTTCCTACATCTACCTCAACTACCTCTGCCTTTCCTACATCTACCTCAACTACCTCTGCCTTTCCTACATCTACCTCAACTACCTCTGCCTTTCCTACATCTACCTCAACTACTGTTAACCTCATTAGTTCAAAGGTACACAATGAGAGGTTGATGATTAAGACACAGGTGTAATACCTGGGTTTCTACTGAGAGACACTTTCACCCACCAGGGTATTTATCAATCTAATACTTAAACTGTGGACCCTCTGACAGCCCCCACCCACATGTGACCACGTCCACAATTGCTGCATCTCTACGTGTCTTTTATAGTTTTCCACTGTAGAAGGCTCCGTCCTCACGCCTCCGTGTTCAGACTGGTGAACCCCTGGTTGGCGAAACGGTGGATCAAGCCTCCAACACTCGTTTCGCTGGATGACCGACTTGAGTTTAGCGCATCGTGAAGTACAATACAAGCGGCCACTCTCAACACAATGGTGAGGATGGCACCATCGCTGATTGCTATTACCATTGTGTTATCCAGGAATTGCAGCTTCGCGTAGATGTTAGCAAAAAATGTTGAGCCAACATGCAAGTTCATTAACAAATAGTGAATGTTGACACCAGCCCAGCCACTTCCTGGAGTGATGATGTTCCTTACCCCAACTCTCACTCCAGCCAGCCATTCCTCCAGTCTCTTTGAATGCACGACTGTCTTACTCCACTACTCCAAAACTGTCTCACTCCACCCTTTCAAGACTGACACAATCTATATCTAAGGTGTCCCGCTCCATGCCTTCAAGACTGTCTCACACCACCCACCCTGTCTCACTACAAGACTCTCCCACCACTCAACACTGAAGCCAATACTCACCTCTAAATTTATCACACTTTCTGGAAGTATTTACAAAGGAAGAAGAGTACCGTAAGAGAAGTTAGCGCCACGAGCTCACTAGCAGGAACCACGGTAGAACACAACAACTAGCTAGATCAGCCTTGTACGTCATTACCTGACGCTCTGTTCTCCTGACCTAAACCACTCCTGACCTACGTCACTCCTGACCTACGTCACTCCTGACCTACGTCACTCCTGACCTACGTCACCCCTGACCTACGCCACCTTCTCCCTCAATGAATAAACATTTTCTCCGTCAATCCATCCCTTCCTCCCTCTTTCCTTCCTTCCTTCCTATTTTACTTCCTTCACACCCTCTCCCTCTCACTCCCTCCTTCCTTCCCTGGGGTAATATAATTAGTGGGCTCCCACAAGGGTCAGTGCTGGTGCCGGTGATGTTTTTAGTTTAACTGATCTAACAGAGCGAATAAAAAAATATTCGAATATGTTTGCAGATGATGAAAAAAAAAAAACTCAAGATGACCGCAAAATCTGATAAAAGAATTTACATAAACTAAGAATATGAAGTAAATTTAATAATGATAAATTACACAAAGAAATAATCGATAAATGCTGCAAAATGAAAACAGGTGAAGTGTAAATAGGCTCTATGAAGATTATTGTTAACAAATTAGACACATGTGCAACTCTTGGGTATCTTTATTGAGGAAACGTTTCGCCACACAGTGGCTTCATCAGTCCATACAAAGGAGAATCTTGAACAGGAGGAGAATGAGGTAATCAGTCCCTCAGCCTTGAGTCGATGTGGTCAGTCCAACAATCTTGAATAGAATATAGCACAAGTGTGGAGAAGGAGCTTATAAACCTTAGGCAGGAGAGGTGCAGCACTCGTAGGTGGTGTCACATCGACTCAAGGCTGAGGGACTGATTACCTCATTCTCCTCCTGTTCAAGATTCTCCTTTGTATGGACTGATGAAGCCACTGTGTGGCGAAACGTTTCCTCAATAAAGATACCCAAGAGTTGCACATGTGTCTAATTTATCAACATGTCGGTTCTCTGCACCATTCATTTACAAGATTATTGTTTGTGTGCTGTATAATCCTACGGGTTTAGCTCTTCCCCTTGGCTATAATAATAATAATAATAATATTGTTTGTGTGATCATATATTAAGAACTTCCGATGAAGAACATTTTGTTAGGTAAGACACATATGTCAGTCCCTCAGCCTGGAGAAGTTCAGTTCCATAGTCAGGAACTATCTGAAGATCAAGCGACAGTGCGGAGACTTAAATACTGTCGGAAGGAGAGGTGCAGAGTAGTAGTAGTAGTAGTAGTGAGAATGTAGCCACTACATTCTCACTACTACTACTACTCTGCACCTCTCCTTCCGACAGTATTTAAGTCTCCGCACTGTCGCTTGATCTTCAGATAGTTCCTGAGTATGGAACTGAACTTCTCCAGGCCGAGGGACTGACAACCTCAAATTCTACGACTACAAGGGTGATGGACTGATTACATCGTCTTCACATCTCTACTGTTCCTGCCTATTTTCTGTATTCGACTGAAGAAGCCTACTGTGTAGGCGAAACGTTTCGGAATAAAGTTGTCTAACTGTTGCATATGTGTCTTACCTAACAATCTGTCGGTATTGTATACCATTTTGATGTTCAAGAACATTTTGGGTGATAATGAACAAGAAGATCACACCAGGAAGTCACATACATGGCCGTGGTAAAACCTGACATGATGAGGAACACACAGGAGCCCAGCCAACTTATACTGACACCTGTGTTTCAGACACATGTGCAACAGCTGGGTATGTTTACTGGCGAAACGTTTCGCCTAAACAGTAGGCTTCTTTGGTCAAATACAGGGGTAGCAGGAATAGTGGTGAAATGGAGATGATGTAATCAGTCCATCAACCTTGGAGAAAAAGTATTTGAGGTGGTCAGTCCCTCAGCATGGAGAAGAGTTCAGCTCCACGGAGTTGAACTCTTCTCCAGGTTGTTAGGTAAGACACATATGCAACAGTTAGGTATCTTTATTTCGAAACGTTTCGCCTACACAGTAGGCTTCTTCAGTCGAGTACAGAAAGGTTGATAGAAGCAGAAGATACTTGAAGACGATGTAATCAGTCCATCACCCTTAAAGTTTTGAGGTGGTCAGTCCCTCAGTCTGGAGAAGAGCATTGTTCCGTTGTCTGAAACAATATGAAGTTGAAGTGACAGAATGGGGCCTTCATATTGTTTCAGACAACGGAACAATGCTCTTCTCCAGACTGAGGGACTGACCACCTCAAAACTTTAAGGGTGATGGACTGATTACATCGTCTTCAAGTATCTTCTGCTTCTATCAACCTTTCTGTACTCGACTGAAGAAGCCTACTGTGTAGGCGAAACGTTTCGAAATAAAGATACCTAACTGTTGCATATGTGTCTTACCTAACAATCTGTCGGTATTTCATACCATTTTAATGTTCACTCTTCTCCAGGTAACGGCTTGACAAAGCTCCTGGAGAGCGAAACGTTGCCACAGTAAAATGTCACATTAGTTGTACTTGTGTCTCTTACCTAACATACTGTCCGTAATTCTACCAACATTAATACAACCTGATCAACCCATGTATCCACCAAGACGATGTGCGGACAACCCTACACGTACATGGGTTGACCATCATTCAGAGCTACCCACGTACAGCTGTGTTAAAGCTACCCAAGTAGAGCTGTGCTAAAGCTACCCACGTACAGCTGTGTTAAAGCTACCCAAGTAGAGCTGTGCTAAAGCTACCCACGTACAGCTGTGTTAAAGCTACCCACGTAGAGCTGTGTTAAAGCTACCCAAGTAGAGCTGTGTTAAAGCTACCCACGTAGAGCTGTATTAAAGCTACCCACGTAGAGCTGTGTTAAAGCTACCCACGTAGAGCTGTTTAAAGCTACCCATGTTTGAGCTGTGTTAAAGCTACCCACGTAGAGCTGTGTTTAAAGCTACCCAAGTAGAGCTGTGTCAAAGCTACCCACGTAGAGCTGTGTTAAAGCTACCCACGTAGAGCTGTGTTAAAGCTACCCAAGTAGAGCTGTGTTAAAGCTACCCACGTAGAGCTGCGTTAAAGCTACCCAAGTAGAGCTGTGTTAAAGCTACCCACGTAGAGCTGCGTTAAAGCTACCCACGTAGAGCTGTGTTAAAGCTACCCACGTAGAGCTGTGTTAAAGCTACCCACGTAGAGCTGTGTTAAAGCTACCCACGTAGAGCTGTGTTAAAGCTACCCACGTAGAGCTGTGTTAAAGCTACCCATGTAGAGCTGTGTTAAAGCTACCCACGTAGAGCTGTGTTAAAGCTACCCAAGTAGAGCTGTGTTAAAGCTACCCACGTAGAGCTGTGTTAAAGCTACCCACGTAGAGCTGTGTTAAAGCTACCCAAGTAGAGCTGTGTTAAAGCTACCCAAGTAGAGCTGTGTTAAAGCTACCCACGTAGAGCTGTGTTAAAGCTACCCACGTAGAGCTGTGTTAAAGCTACCCACGTAGAGCTGTGTTAAAGCTACCCACGTAGAGCTGTGTTAAAGCTACCCACGTAGAGCTGTGTTAAAGCTACCCACGTAGAGCTGTGTTAAAGCTACCCACGTAGAGCTGTGTTAAAGCTACCCACGTAGAGCTGTGTTAAAGCTACCCACGTAGAGCTGTGTTAAGGCTACCCACGTAGAGCTGTGTTAAAGCTACCCACGTAGAGCTGTGTTAAAGCTACCCACGTAGAGCTGTGTTAAAGCTACCCACGTAGAGCTTTGTTAAAGCTACCCACGTAGAGCTGTGTTAAAGCTACCCACGTAGAGCTGTGTTACAGCTACCCAAGTAGAGCTGTGTTAAAGCTACCCACGTAGAGCTGTGTTAAAGCTACCTACGTAGAGCTGTGTTAAAGCTACCCATGTAGAGCTGTGTTAAAGCTACCCATGTAGAGCTGTGTTAAAACTACCCACGTAGAGCTGTGTTAAAGCTACCCAAGTAGAGCTGTGTTAAAGCTACCCACGTAGAGCTGTGTTAAAGCTACCCACGTAGAGCTGTGTTAAAGCTACCCAAGTAGAGCTGTGTTAAAGCTACACACGTAGAGCTGTGTTAAAGCTACCCATGTAGAGCTGTATTAAAGCTACCCACGCAGAGCTGTGTTAAAGCTACCCACGTAGAGCTGTGTTAAAGCTACCCACGTAGAGCTGTGTTAAAGCTACCCACGTAGAGCTGTGTTAAAGCTACCCACGTAGAGCTGTGTTAAAGCTACCCACGTAGAGCTGTGTTAAAGCTACCCACGTAGAACTGTGTTAAAGCTACCCACGTAGAGCTGTGTTAAAGCTACCCACGTAGAGCTGTGTTTAAAGCTACCCACGTAGAGCTGTGTTAAAGCTACCCACGTAGAGCTGTTTTTAAAGCTACCCAAGTAGAGCTGTGTTAAAGCTACCCACGTAGAGCTGTGTTAAAGCTACCCACGTAGAGCTGTGTTAAAGCTACCCAAGTAGAGCTGTGTTAAAGCTACCCAAGTAGAGCTGTGTTAAAGCTACCCACGTAGAGCTGTGTTAAAGCTACCCACGTAGAGCTGTGTTAAAGCTACCCACGTAGAGCTGTGTTAAAGCTACCCAAGTAGAGCTGTGTTAAAGCTACCCAAGTAGAGCTGTGTTAAAGCTACCCACGTAGAGCTGTGTTAAAGTGATGACTGGTGTCCAGACACCTCTGTTTTTTACCACTGTAAACAATAAAAACATATAACAGCCTCCTAGCGATGGTTAATTTATGATTCTTTTAACACTGTCGTCAGGAAGACTGCAAATATGTGGTAATTATGTCCGAGTTAGTGATATTATACAGCATAACAAGATGTGACTTGCACCTGACTGGCTTGGACCAGTAGGTGACTTGGACCAGTAGGTGGCTTGGACCAGTAGGTGACTTGGACCAGTAGGTGACTTGGGCCAGTAGGTGAGTTGGACCAGTAGGTGCCTTGGGCCAGTAGGTGAGTTGGACCAGTAGGTGGCTTGGGCCAGTAGGTGAGTTGGACCAGTAGGTGACTTGGACCAGTAGGTGCCTTGGGCCAGTAGGTGGCTTGGGCCAGTAGGTGACTTGGACCTGACTGGCTTGGGCCAGTAGGTGACTTGGACCTGACTGGCTTGGGCCAGAGGGTGACTTGGACCAGTAGGTGCCTTGGGCCAGTAGGTGACTTGGACCAGTACGTGACTTGGACCAGTAGGTGGCTTGGGTCAGTAGGTGACTTGGATCTGACTGGCTTGGGTCAGTAGGTGACTTGGACCAGAGGGTGACTTGGACCAGTAGGTGCCTTGGGCCAGTAGGTGACTTGGACCAGTACGTGACTTGGACCAGTAGGTGGCTTGGGCCAGTAGGTGACTTGGATCTGACTGGCTTGGGCCAGTAGGTGACTTGGACCAGAGGGTGACTTGGACCAGTAGGTGCCTTGGGCCAGTAGGTGACTTGGACCAGTAGGTGACTTGGACCAGTAGGTGGCTTGGGCCAGTAAGTGACTTGGATTTGACTGGGTTGGGCCAGCAGGTGACTTGGACCTGACTGGCTTGGGCCAGAGGGTGACTTGGACCAGTACGTGGCTTGGGCCAGTAGATGACTTGGACCTGACTGGCTTGGGTCAGTAGGTGACTTGGACCTGACTGACTTGGGCCAGTAGGTGACTTGGACCAGTAGGTGGCTTGGGCCAGTAGGTGACTTGGACCTGACTGGTTTGGGCCAGTAGGTGACTTGGACCTGACTGGCTTGGGCCAAAGGGTGACTTGGACCAGTAGGTGCCTTGGGCCAGTAGGTGACTTGGACCAGTACGTGACTTGGACCAGTAGGTGGCTTGGGCCAGTAGGTGACTTGGACCTGACTGGCTTGGGCCAGTAGGTGACTTGGACCAGAGGGTGACTTGGACCAGTAGGTGCCTTGGGCCAGTAGGTGACTTGGACCAGTACGTGACTTGGACCAGTAGGTGGCTTGGGCCAGTAAGTGTCTTGGATTTGACTGGGTTGGGCCAGCAGGTGACTTGGACCTGACTGCCTTGGGCCAGAGGGTGACTTGGACCAGTACGTGGCTTGGGCCAGTAGATGACTTGGACCTGACTGGCTTGGGTCAGTAGGTGACTTGGACCTGACTGACTTGGGCCAGTAGGTGACTTGGACCAGTAGGTGGCTTGGGCCAGTAGGTCACTTGGACCAGTAGGTGGCTTGGGCCAGTAGGTGGCTTGAACCTGACTGGCTTGGGCCAGTAGGTGACTTGGACCTGACTGGCTTTAGCCAGTAGGTGATTTGGACCAGTAGGTGGCTTGGGCCAGTAGGTGACTTGGACCAGTAGGTGGCTTGGGCCAGAAGGTGACTTGGACCTGACTCGCTTGGGTCAGTAGGTGATTTGGACTAGTAGGTGGCTTGGACCAGTAGGTGGCTTGGACCTGACTGGCTTGGGCCAGTAGATGAGTTGGACCAGTAGGTGGCTTGGGCCAATAGGTGGCTTGGACTTGTGTAGCATAGGGCAGTAGGCCTGCTGCGGTGCTCCTTCTTATGTGCGTGTACTCATCTAATTGTGGTTGCAGGGGTCAATTCATAACTCCTGGCCCTGCCTCTTCACTGGTCGCTACTAGGTCACTCTCTTCCTGCTCCACGAGCTTGATCATACCTCTTCTTAAAACTGTGTGTGTGTACATCTCAGTATATATACACTGTAATCTCTATTTCAGGGGTGAGAGTATTCTTGACTGGTAGTGAACGGGTCACACACAGTCAATTACTTCTAGTCTTGCTGGTACAGGTTTTCCCTCGGTACCTGAAGAACCTGGTACCTGCCATTTTTTTTTTAGCTACCGGCTTCACCGGTACAACTTTTTTCGATACCGGCCTTACCCATGCCGCTTTTTTCCGCTACCGAACTATCAAGCCGCAGCGCTCTGCACCGGCTAACTTCCGGTACGCTGGAATAACAAAGATCACAACGAAATTGAGCGGAACTGCAATCTCTGGCCAGACGTTAATGTAGCGAGACCAGTGGTGGGTCAGTGGTAGTGGTGGGTCAGTGGTAGTGGTGGGTCAGTGGTGGTGGTGGGTCAGTGGTAGTGGTGGGTCAGTGGTGGTGGGTTAGTGGTAGTGGTGGGTCAGTGGTAGTGGTGGGTCAGTGGTGGTGGTGGGTCAGTGGTAGTGGTGGGTCAGTGGTGGTGGGTTAGTGGTAGTGGTGGGTCAGTGGTGGTGGGTTAGTGGTAGTGGTGGGTCAGTGGTGGTGGGTTAGTGGTGGTGGTGAGTCAGTGGCAGTGGTGGGTCAGTGGTAGTGGGTCAGTGGTGGTGGGTTAGTGGTGGTGGGTCAGTGGTAGTGTTGAGTCAGTGGTGGTGGTGGGTCAGTTGTAGTGGTGGGTCAGTGGTAGTGGTGGATCAGTGGTAGTGGTGGGTCAGTGGTAGTGGTGGGTCAGTGGTAGTGGGTTAGTGGTGGTGGTGAGTCAGTGGCAGTGGTGGGTCAGTGGTAGTGGTGGGTCAGTGGTGGTGGGTTAGTGGTGGTGGGTCAGTGGTAGTGTTGAGTCAGTGGTGGTGGTGGGTCAGTGGTAGTGGTGGGTTAGTGGTGGTGGTGGGTCAGTGGTAGTGGTGCGTTAGTGACAGTGGTGGGTTAGTGGTAGTGGTGGGTCAGTGGTGGTGGGTCAGTGGTAGTGGTGGGTCAGTGGTCATGGTGGGTCAGTGGTAATGGTGGGTCAGTGGTAGTGGTGGGTCAGTGGTAGTGGTGGGTCAGTGGTAGTGGGTTAGTGGTGATAGGTCAGTGGAGGGTGTCAGAAGTGGTGGGTCAGTACTGGTGTGTCAGTGGTGGTGGGTCAGTACTGGTGTGTCAGTGGTGGTGGGTCAGTACTGGTGTGTTAGTGGTGGTGGGTCAGTGGTGGTGAACCAGTACTGGCGTGTCAGTGGTGGTGGGTCAGTACTGGTGTGTCAATGGTGGTGGGCCAGTACTGGTGTGTCAGTGGTGGTGTGTCAGTACTGGTGTCTCAGTGGTGGTGGGTCATTACTGGTGTGTCAGTGGTGGTGGGTCAGTACTGGTCTCAGTGGTGGTGGGTCAGTACTCGTGTATCAGTGGTAGTGGGTCAATACTGGTGTGTCAGTGGTGGTGTGTCAGTGGTGATGGGTCAGT
>NC_069446.1:5234065-5364065 GCF_026875155.1 Cherax quadricarinatus
TGGAACCCGGGAATAAGGCCGATATCCTTGGGGTGAAATTTGATTTCAAACTGACTAATGATGAACCATGTTGTAAATCTTGCAAATAATTCAGCCTAGAAACTTACAGCATTGAGATGCGTATCTCGCATCTGCTCGATAGTAGAGACTTCAAGACTGTGCGAGGCAAGTGCGCTCACACCCTGAGTATGTTCTACTTTCTTGGACTTCCTATATCCCCCCCTCCCCCGTCTCTCAACAAAGACTTCTGTCTTGTTCTGGTGGTTATTCTAGACAGAATAGCTAATAGAGCAAGATGACTCATCTCTCGTCTGGATAAATCTGACATTTCAGCAGAGCCTTCAACACCGGAGGAATGTGGGTGGCCTATGTTCAAGGCCAATGTTGTTAAGGTCCCACACCTGCCTCCATTTTGTGGTCAGCGAGAAGAGAGCTTCTATACAACAAGACGGGCAGCAAACAACAACTACACTCAGGGTGTACCCTTCTCCAGAGCATCACTTCATCTAAGATCATTTATTCCCAGGATGACTCCAGTCTGTAACATGATTGTACAGCATAACAATATTGGCGATGTAATGTCAGTTGACCAAATAAAGTCGCTGACCTACAGATGGCTCCAACTTCATTATGTTCCCTATTTGTATGTCTCATAACAATAACAAGGCTTTAAAATAAGCTGATGTAGGTAAGAGCTCTTAGCTTCTAAATAAAGGTAGGAACACTTACTTACTCTAACCCTGTAAAACCCTGTGTAAAGAGAGAAAGAGAGAGGGGGAGAGAGAAACAGCGAGAGGGGTAGGGAGGGGGCAGACGGGAAGAGTGAGGCATGGGACTGACGACACATTTTTGGTGGGTGGTGACAGGAGAGTGGGGTGGGGTGGGGGTGGGCGTGGCTGTGGCCCCACCCTCACGCCCCTGCTGCCACGCCCCCACCTCCTCAGGGACCACCACAACCCACTAACTGTATTACCTAAAAACCCAACAAATGCAGTGGAACACGTTGTTGTTGTTGTTGTTGTTGTTGTTGTTTTTATCGTTGTTACGGCAGTAGTCGTAGTAGTTGTCGTTGTTTCTGTCAATGATATTGTTCTTGTTGCAATGTTGAAATTAGTTAGGAAAATAGTCACTAAAATTAAGAGCAGCAGGGGAAAAGTGACAGAGAGTAGAGTAGCAGGGGAAAAGTGACAGAGGGTAGAGTAGCAGGGGAAAAGTGACAGAGGGTAAAGAGTAGCAGGGGAAAAGTGACAGAGGGTAAAGAGTAGCAGGGGAAAAGTGACAGAGGGTAAAGAGTAGCAGGGAAAGTGACAGAGGTCGAGTAGCAGGGAAAAAGTGACAGAGGGTAAAGAGTACAGGGGAAAAGGTGACAGAGGGTAAAGAGTACGGGGAAAAGTGCAGAGGGTAAGTAGCCAGGGGAAAAGTGACAGAGGGTAAGTATGCAGGGAAAGTGACAGAGGGTAGAGTAGTTCAGGGAAAAGTGATCAGAGGTAAAGAGTAGCAGGGAAAAGTGACAGAGGTAGAGTAGCAGGGAAAAGTGACAGAGTAAAGTGGTAGCAGGGAAAAGTGACAGAGGGAGAGTAAGCAGGAAAAGTGACAGAGTTAGAGTACAGAAAAGTGACAGAGGTAGATAAGCAGGGGAAAAGTGACAAGGGTAAAGATAGCAGGGAAAAGTGACAAGGGGTAAGAAGTATGCAGGGAAAAGGTGACAAGGGGTACAAGCAGCAGGGGAAAAGGTGACCCAGGGTAAAAGAGTAGCAGGGGAAAAGTGACAAGGGGTAAAGAGTAGCAGGGGAAAAGTGACAAGGGGTAAAGAATAGCAGGGGAAAAGTGACAAGGGGTAAAGAGTAGCAGGGGAAAAGTGACAAGGGGTAAAGAGTAGCAGGGAAAAGTGACAAGGGTAAAGAATAGCAGGGAAAATGCAAGGGGTAAAGAAAAAGATCAGGGAAATACAAGGGGTAAAAGAATAGCAGGGGAAAAGTGCAAGGGTGTAAAGAGTAGCAGGGGAAAAGTGACAAGGGAAAAGAATAGCGGAAAAGTGAACAAAGGGGTATAGAATAGCAGGGGAAAAGTACAAGGTAAGAGTAGCAGGAAAAGTACAGGGGGTAAAGAGTACAGGGGAAAAGTGACAAGTAAGAGTAGCAGGGGAAAAGTGACAAGGGGTAAGAAT
The DNA here is from genome assembly GCF_026875155.1 of Cherax quadricarinatus. Classification (NCBI taxonomy): domain Eukaryota; kingdom Metazoa; phylum Arthropoda; class Malacostraca; order Decapoda; family Parastacidae; genus Cherax; species Cherax quadricarinatus. The sequence continues at coordinate 5,236,233 of NC_069446.1, forward strand.
ACAGGAAAAGGGACAAGGGGTAAGAGTACAGGGAAAATGACAAGGGTAAAGAGAAGCAGAAAAGACAAGGGTAAAGAATAGCAGGGAAAATGGACAAGGGGTTTTGTTTTACAAAAATTAGCAGGTAAAAGTGACAAGGGTAAAGAATACAGGGAAAAGTGACAAGGGGTAAAGAATAGAGCATGGAAAAAGTGACAAGGTTAAGAGTAGCAGGGAAAAGTGACAAGGGTAAAGAATAGCAGGGAAAAGTGACAAGGGGTAAAGAGTAGCAGGAAAAGTGACAAGGGTAAAGAGAAGCATGGGAAAAGTACAAGGGGTAAAGCAATAGCAGGGAATAAGTGACAAGTGTAAAGAATAGCAGGGAAAAGTTGACAAGGGGTTAAAAGATAAGCAGGGAAAAGTGACAGGGGTAAAGAGTAGCATGGGAAAAGTGACAAGGGTTTAAAAAAGAGTAGCAGTGGAAAAGTGACAAGGTAAAGAATAGCAGGGAAAAGTACAAGGGAAAGAGTAGCCGAAAAGGGACAAGGTTAAAGAGAAGCCGGAAAAGTGACAAGGGTACAGAGATACTGGGGAAAATGACAATGGGTAAGAATAGCAGGGGAAAAGGTGACAAGGGTAAAGAATAGCAGGGAAAAGTGACAAGGGTAAAGAGTAGCTGGGAAAAGTACAAGGTAAAGAGTAGCAGGGAAAGAGATCAAGGGGTAAAGCAAGCAGGGGAAAATTGACACGGGGTAATGAACAGCAGGGGAAAAGTGACAAGGGGTAAAGAATCGCGGGGAAAGAAGTGACAAGGGGTAAAGAGTAGCAGGGGAAAAGTGACAAGGGGTAAAGAGTAGCAGGGGAAAAGTGACAAGGGGTAAAGAATAGCAGGGAAAAAGTGACCAGGGGAGTAAAGCGTAGCAGGGGAAAAGTGCAAGGTAAAAGTACAGGGGAAAAGTGACAAGGTAAAGAGATAGCAGGGAAAAGTGACAGGGTTAGAGTAGGCATGGGAAAAGTGACAAGGGTAAAGAGTAGCAGGGAGAAAGTGACAAGGTGTAAAGAGTAGCAGGGAAAAGTGACAAGGGTAAAGAGCATCAGGGACAAGTGACAAGGGGTAAAGAGTAGCAGGGAACAAGTGACAGGGGTAATAGCAGGGATAAAGAACACGGGGTAAAGAAATACCCTGGAAAAGTGACAGGTAGAAAAAGATAGCAGGGGAAAAGTGACAAGGGGTAAAGAGTAGCAGGGAAAAGTGACAAGGGAGTAAAGTGTAGCAGTAAAAGTGACAAGGGTAAAAGTCGCAGAGGGAAAATGACAGGGGTATATAGCAGGGATAATGACAAGGGGTAAAAGAATAGGCAGGTAAAAGTGACAGGGCTAAAGAGTACAGGGGAAAAGGACAAGGGGTAAAGAGTAGCAGGAGGAAAAGTTGACAAGGGTAAAGCGTAGCAGGAGAAAAGTGACAGTGGTAAGTACAGAAAGGTGACAAGGGTAAAGAATAGCAGGAAAAGTGACAGGTAAAGAGTACAGGGGAAAAAGTGACAAGGGGATAAAGAGTAGCAGGGTAAAAGTGACAGGGGTAAAGAGTAGCAGGGAAAAATGACAAGGTAAAGATAGCCGGGAAAAGTGACAGGGGTAAAGAGTACAGGAAAAGTGGACAAGGGTGTAAAGAGTAGCAGGGGAAAATGGACAAGGTCAAGAGTACAGGGAAAAGGACAAGGGAAAGAGTAGCCGGGAAAAAGTGGACAAGGGTAAAGATAAGTCAGGAGGAAAAGTACAAGGTTAAAGATAGCAGGGGAAAAGTGACCGGGTAAAGAGTAAGCAGGGAAAACGACAAGGGTAAAGATAGCAGGGAAAAGACAGTATAAAGATAGCAGGGAACAGTGACAAGGGTCAAGATAGCAGGGGAAAAGAGTGACAAGGTAAAGAGACAGGAAAAGTGACAGGTAAAGAGTAGTTCAGGAAAAAGTGACAAGGGGGTAAAGAATAGCAGGGAAAAGTACAGGTTAAAGAGTAAGCAGGGAAAAGCGACAAGGGGTAAAGAGATAGCAGGGGAAAAGTGCAAGGGTAACGAGTACAGAAACGTGACCAAGTGTAAAGAGATAGCAGGAAAAACAGGTGGTAAAGACAGCAGGGGAAAAGCGACAATGGGTAAAGAGTAAGCAGGGGAAAAGTGACAGGGGTTGAGTACAGGGGAACAGAGGACAAGGGGTTAAGAGTAGCAGGAGGAAAAGTGACAGGGGGTAAAGAGTAGCCGGGGAAAGAGTGACATGGTAAAGAAATAGCAGGGAAAAGTGGACAGGGGTAAAGAGTACAGGGAAAAAGTGACAAGTGGTGCAGAGTAGCAGGGGAAAAGTGACAAGGGGTAAAGAGGAGCCAGGGAAAAAGTGACAAGGGGTTAAAGAGTAGCAGGGGAAAAGCGACAAGGGTAAAGATAGCAGGGGAAAAGTGACAGGGTAGAGTAGCAGGAAAAGTGACCAAGGGTAAAGAGTAGCAGAAAAGCGACAAGGGTAAAGAGTAAGCAGGAAAATTGACAGGGGTTAGAGTAGCAGGGGAAAAGGACAAGGGTAAAGATAGCAGGGGAAAAGTGACAGGGGGTAAAGAAGCAGGGGAAAAGGGACAGGGGGTAAGTCAATACAGGGAAAAGATGACAGGGGTAAAGATAAGATGCGCTAGGGGCAGGCGAGTCAGAGCGACAGGGGGTAAAGAGTAGCAGGGAAAAAGTAGACAGGGTAAAGAGTAGCAGGGAAAAGCGACAGGGGTAAAGATAGCAGGGGAAAAGTGACAGGGTAAAGAGTAGCAGGAAAAGTGACAGGGGTAAAGAAAGCAGGAAAAGGACCAGGGGTAAAAAATACAGGGGAAAAGTACAGGTAAAGAGTAGCAGGGAAAAGCGACAGTAAAGAATAGCAGGGAAAACAGTGACTTGGGGTAAAGAGTACAGGAAAAGCGACAGGGTAAAGAGTAGCAGGGAAAATGTGACAGGGGGTAAATTGAGTACCAGGGAAAAGCTGACAGGGGTAAAGAGTACAGGGGAAAAGTGACAGAGGGTAAAGAGTAGCAGGGGTACAAGTGCAGGGGTAAAGACGCAGGGGAAAATGACAGTGGGTAGAGACCAGGGAAAACGAACGGGGGTAAAGAAGCAGGGACAAGTGGACAGGGGGTAAAGAGTAGCCGGTGAAAAGCGACAGGGTCAAGAGTAGCTGGGGAAATACATGGGTATAAAGAGTACATGGAAAAGCACAGGGGTAAAAGATCGCAGAAATGACAGGGGTAAAGAGTAGGCAGGGGAAACCGCCCAGGGGTAAAGAGAAGCTGGGAAAAGTGACAGGGGCAAAGATTAACAGGAGAAAAGTGACAGGGGTAGAGTAGCAGGAGAAAAGTGACAGGGGGTAGAGTAGCAGAGAAAAGATGACAGGGGTAGAGTAGCATGAGAAAAGTGACAGGGTGTAGAGTACAGGAGAAAGTGACAGGGGTAGAGTAGCAGAGAAAAGTGTGACATGGGGGTAGTTAGCAGGCGAAAAGTGACAGGGTAAGTAGCAGGAGAAAATGACAGGGAGCGAGTAAGCCGAGAAAAGTGACAGTGGTAGAGATAAGCAGAGAAAAGGTGACAAGGGTGAGTAAGCAGAGAAAAGTAAGGGGGTAGAGTCAGCAGGAGAAAAAGTACAGGGGTAAACACTAACCGGAAGAAGTAAGAGAACATCTCTAGGTAGGTCGCATTATACTGCTTCAACCTAAGTAATGGTCCACATACTTCTCACACCTAGGTAGTCCTTTATACTGCGCTTCACCCTAGGTATGTCCATCATACTTCTTTCACCCTAGGAGTCCATCCATACTGCTTCATCCTAGATAGTTCAAGCATACTGCTTCACCCAAGTAGGATCCATCATACGGCGTCATCCTAGATAGTCCCGCAGACTGCTTCACTCTAGGTAGGTCCATCATACTGCTTCACCCTAGGTAGGTCCATCATACTGCTTCACCCTAGGTAGGTCCATCATACTGCTTCACCCTAGGTAGGTCCATCATACTGCTTCACCCTAGTAGGTCCTCAACTGCTTCACCCCGGTGGTCCATCATACTGCTTCACATCCCAGGTAGGTCCATCAGAACGCTTCTTCCTAGGTAGGTCCATCATACTGCTTCACCACTAGGAGTCCAGCATCCTGCTTTCACCCAGAGTAGGTTTCCATCATACAGCTTCAGCCAGTAGGGCCATCATACTGCTTTTCACCCTAAGTAGGTCCATCATACTGCTTCAAGCCTAGGTAGTCCCCATCAACTGCGTCACCCTAGGTAAGGTCCATCATACGGCTTCAACCCTAGTAGGTCATCATACTGCTTCACCCTAGTAGGTCCATCTACTGCATCACCCTAGGTAGGTCTCATTACTGCTTCACCCTAGGAGGTTTCCATCATACTCTGCTTCACTCCCAGGGTAGTCCATCATACTGCTTCACCCTAGGTATGGTCCATTATTACTGCTTCACCCTAGGTATGTCCATCATACTTCTGTCACCCTAGGTAATTCAATCAGACTGCTTCATCCTAGGTAGGATCCAACATACTGCTTCACCCTAGTAAGGTCCATCAACTGCTTCACCCCTAGGTAGGTCCATCATACTGCTTCATCCTAGGTAGGTCATCATACTGCTTCAACCCTAGTAGGCCACCTACTGCTTCACCCCTATAAGGGAGGTCCCATTATACAGCTCACCCTAGGTAGTCCATCAACTGCTTCACACCCTAGTAGTCCATCATACTGCTGTTTCAACCCTAGGTAGGTCCACTCATACTGCTTCACCCTAGAGCCATCAACTGCTTCCCCCTAGGTAGTCCCATCAACTGCTCATCCTAGGTAGGGCCAGCATACGGCTTCACCCTAGTTAGTCAAACATCATACTGCTTCACCTAGGTAGGTCCATCCAAACTGCTTCACCCTACCAGGTCCAATCATACTCTTCACCCTAGGTAGGCTCCAACACACTGCTTACATCACCCTAGGTAGTCCACATAACTGCTTCACCCAGTAGGTTTCATCTACTGCTTCTCCCTAGGGAGGTTCATCATACTGCTTCACCCTAGTAGTCCATCATAATGCTTCCCCTCGAATAGTCCATCATACGCTTCTCCACCCGAAGGTATGTATCATCAGACGGCTTCTCCCTAGGTAGGTTCATCATACTGCGTCACCCTAGAAGTTTCATCATAAGCTTCACCCTAGGTAGGTCCCATCATACTGGCGACAACACGAGGTAGGTTCATCAACTGCTTTCACCCTAGTAGGTTCATCAATACGCCTTCACCCTAGTAGGTTCATATACGGCGTCAACCCTAGTAGACCATCATACTGCATCACCCTAGTAGGTTCATCTATACTGCTTCACTCTAGTAGGTTTCATCATAATGCTCACCCTAGTAGGTCCTCAACTGCTTCACCCTAGGTAGTTCATCATACTGCTTCACCCTAGGTAGGTCCATCATACTGCTTCACCCTAGGTTTTAAAAAAAAAAAGGTTTCCATCTTACTGCTTCACCTAGGTAATTTCATCATACTACTGCTTCACCCTAGATGTTTCATCATACAGCTCACCCTAGTAGGGGTCCAGCATACGGCTTCCCCTAGTAGGTCCATCATACGACTGCTTCACCTAGGTAAGTTCATCATACTGCTTCACCCTATTAGGTTCATCATAACGGCTTCACCCTAGGTAATCCGACTATACCTGCTTCACCTGGGCCTAGGTAGGTCCACTATACTGCTTCATCACCCTAGTAGTCGCATCATACCTGCTTCACCCCTAGTAGGTCCATCATACTGCTTCACCTAAGTAGGTCCATCATACACTGTTTCATCATCCCTAGTAGTCCATCATTCGCTTACCCTAGTAATCCACTATATCTGCTTCAACCTTAGGGTAGGTTAATCAATACTGCTTCACCATAGAAGATCCCTATACTGCTTCACCCGATGTAGTCCATCATCTGCTTCACCCTAGGTAGGAGCATCAATCTCTTCACCCTAGGTAATTCATCATACTGCTTCACCCTAGGTAGGTGTCCCTCATACTGCTTCACACCCAGGTAGGTCCAGCATACTAAGTCACCTCAGGTAGGTTCCATCATACTCTTCACCCTATAGGTTCACATACTGCTTCCCCTAGGGAGATCCACTATACTGCTTCACCCGGGGTAGGTCCATCCATACTGCTTTCACCCTAGTAGTACAATCAATCTGCTTCAACCCTAGGTAGGAGTTCATCATACTGCGTCACCCTAGGTAGGTCCATCAGTACAGCCTTTCACCCTAGATAGTTCCAACATAATGCGTTCACCTTAGTAGGTTCACCATCCTGTGCTCACCCTAGGTATGTCCACATACTTGCTTCCACACCCCAGGTAAGGTCCATGCATACTGCTTCACCCTAGTAGTCCAATCATACTGCTTCACCCTAAGTAGAATCCACTATACTGGCCTTCACCCTATAGGTCCATCAGACTGCTTCACCCTAGGTAGTTCATCATACTGCTTCACCCTATATGTCCATCATACTGCTTCACCCCAGGGTAGGGCCATCATACTGCTCTCAACTCCAGGGAGGTCCATCAACTGCTTCAACCCTAGGTAAACCCACTATACTGCTTCATCACCCTAGATAGTTCATCATACTGCTTCGACCCTATTTAGGTCCATCATACTGCTTCACCCGAGTAGGTTTCATCATACTGCTTCACCCTAGTATTCCATCATACGGCTTCAACCCCAGGTATGTCCACCTACTGCTTCACGCTAGGTAGGTCCTCAACGCCTTCAAACCCAGGTAGAGGTCCATCATACTGCTCACCCTAGTAGGCCTCATACTGGCTTCACCCTAGTAGGTCCAGCATACTGCTTCAACTCCCTAGGTAGTCCATCATACGAGCTCACCCTAGGTAAGTCCACGATATTGCTTCACACCCCAGTAAGTTACCTGGAGGTTATTCCGGGGATCACCCGCCCCGCGACCCGTCCAGACCAGTCTCCCGGAGATCAAGGGCCTGATCATACCAGGCTGTTACTGCGGACCGCACGTAGTCCAACGTACGACCACAGCCCCGGCTGATCCGCACTGACTTTAGGTATCTGTCCAGCTCCTCTTTGAAGGCAGCAGGGGTATTAATTGCAATTCCCCTAATGCTTGATGGGAGGCTGGTAAACAGTCTTGGGCCCCGACACTTATGGTGCTTTCTCTTAGTGTATCCAATGGCGCCCTCTACTTTTAATTGGGGCATTTTTCATCGCCTGCCCAGTCTTTTACTTCCCTAGGAGTGGATTTCTGTGTGCAGCATTTGGGACCAAATTCCTGCCAGGATTTTTCCAAGTGTAGATATAGGAATATATCTCTCCCTCCACCAACTGCGTCACCCTAGGTATCCACCATACTGCTTTCACCCTAGGTAGGTCCATCATACTGCTTCACCCTAGGTAGGTCCATCATAATGCATCATCCCAGGTAGGTCCATCATACTGCTTCACCCTAGAGTAGTCCATCGATACTCGTCCAAACCCTAGTAGGTTTACTATAATGCTTCACCCTAGGTAGTCCGCATCAAACTGCTTCACCCTAGGTGAGGTCCATCATACTGATTCACCCAAGGTAGTCCATCATACTGCTTCAACCCGGAGGTAGGTCCATCATACTGCTTCACCTTATTCTAGATAAGGTCCATACTGCTCACCTAATAAGGGTCCATCATACGGCTTCACCTAGTAGGTCCATCATACTGCTTTACCCTAGGTAGTCCCATTCATGACTGCTTCACCCTAAGTAGGCGCATCATACTGCTCACCCTACGATAGGTCCATCATACTGCTTCTGCTTCACTCCCTAGGTAGGTACCATCATACTGCTTCAAACCCCAGGTAGGTCCATCATACTGCCATCACCCGAGGTAGTCCATCATCTGCTTCACCCTAGGTGAGTCCATCATAGACTGCTTCACCCTAGATAGGTCCATCATACTGCGTCACCCTAGTAGTCCATCATACGGCTTCATCACCCTAGGGAGGTTCCATCATACTGCATCACCCTAGGTAATCCATCATACTGCTTCCCCCCTAGTAGTCCATCATACGGCTTCACCCTAGTAGGTCCATCATACTGCTTTCACCCGAGGTAGGTCCATCATACTGCTTCACCCCAGGTAGTCCATCCAGTCGCATCACCCTAATAGGTTCCATCATACTGCTTCACCCTAGGTAGGTCCATCATACTGCTTCAACTCCTAGGGAGGTTAACTACTGCTTCAAACCATAGTAGGTCCATCATACTGCTTCCACCCTAAGGTAGGTCATCATACTGCTTCACCCTAGGTAGGTCCATCATACTGCGTTCACCCTAGTAGGTTCAATATAATCTTCTACCCTAGTAGGTTCAATTATAATGCTTCACCCTATAGGTTCAATATAATGGCGTTTCACCCTAGTAGTTCAATAAATGCTTCACACCCTAGTATCAATAATAATGCTTCACCCTAGGTAGGTCCACATACTGCTTCACACTAGGTGTTCAATATAATCTTCCCCTACGGTAGGTCCCATCATACTGCATCACCCTAGGTAGGTCCATCATACTGCTTGCACCCTAGGTAGGTGCAATATAATGGTTCACGCCTAGGTAGGTCCATAGATACTGCGTCATCACCCTAAGGTATGGGGGGGGGGTTCCTATAATGCATCACCTAGGTTAGTCCATCCTACTGCTTCACCCTAGGTAGGTTCTATAATGCTTCACACTAGGTAGGTTCCATCATACTGCTCACACTAGGTAGGTTCAATAAATGCTTCAAACCCTATGTAGGTCCATCATACTAGCGTCACCCTAGGTAGTTCAATATAAGGTTCACACTAGTAGTCATCATACTCTTCACAACGAGGTAGGTTCAATATAATGCTTCACACCCTAGGTATTCATCATACTGCTTCAAGCCCTAGGTAGGTTCAATATAATGCTCACCCTAGGTAGGTCCATCATAACAGCTTCACACCTAGTCGGTCATCATAGCTGCTTCACCCTAGGTAGGTCCATCATACTGCTTCACCCTAGGTAGGTCCATCATACTGCTTCACCCTAGGTAGGTCCATCATACTGCTTCACCCTAGGTAGGTCCATCATACTGCTTCACCCTAGGTAGGTCCATCATACTGCTTCACCCTAGGTAGGTCCATCATACTGCTTCACCCTAGGTAGGTCCATCATACTGCTTCACCCTAGGTAGGTCCATCATACTGCTTCATCCTAGGTAGGTCCATCATACTGCTTCACCCTAGGTAGGTCCATCATACTGCTTCACCCTAGGTAGGTTCAATATAATGCTTCACCCTAGGTAGGTCCATCATACTGCTTCACCCTAGGTAGGTTCAATATAATGCTTCACCCTAGGTAGGTCCATCATACTGCTTCACCCTAGGTAGGTTCAATATAATGCTTCACCCTAGGTAGGTTCAATATAATGCTTCACCCTAGGTAGGTTCAATATAATGCTTCACCCTAGGTAGGTCCAATATATGCTTCACCCTAGGTAGGTTCAATATAATGCTTCACCCTAGGTAGGTCCATCATACTGCTTCACCCTAGGTAGGTTCAATATAATGCTTCACCCTAGGTAGGTTCAATATAATGCTTCACCCTAGGTAGGTTCAATATAATGCTTCACCCTAGCTAGGTTCAATATAATGCTTCAATTAACCTATACATTAGCATCAAGAATATTTTGGTCGACAAAATATGAATTAAACATTCTGTGTATATACATAGATAAACACCTCTGTTGTATATACACTGAGAGGTGAACACAGCGTGTATATATACACTGATAAACAGCTCTGGTATATATACATAGATAAAACAGCCATGGGTCGGTGTATATATAGTATCTTGTTTAAATATAATGTGATTAATGGTGGTCACTGGTACAAAGGTGGTCAGTCAAAAACTGAGATTTCAAGTTTTTCTTTCTTGTGTATTTTCTTTCGCTTTCAATGTAGTGGCTGTGTGCCCCCTGCCCCCTTGGGGCTCACTTACCCAGCACCTGCCCCTACCCCTGTCCCAGCACCGCCCCTACCCCTGTCCCAGCACCTGCTCCTACTCCTGCCCCAGCACCTCTCCTACCCCTGCCCCAGCACCTGCCCCTACCCCAGCACCTACCCCTGCCCCAGCACCTGCTCCTACCCCTGCCCCAGCCCCTGCTCCTACCCCTGCCCCAGCACCTACCCCTACCCCAGTACCTGCCCCTACCCCAGCACCTACCCCTACCCCTGCCCCAGCACCTACCCCTACCCCTGCCCCAGCACCTGCCCCTACCCCAGCACCTGCCCCTACCCCATCACCTACCCGTACCCCAGCACCTGCTCCTATCCCAGCACATGATCCTAGCCCTGCCCCTACCCTTGCCCCAGCACCTGCCCCTACCCCAGTAACTGCTCCTACCCATGCCCCAGCACCTGCCCCTACCCCTGCCCAGCACCTGCCCCTACCCTGCCCCAGTACCTGCCCCAGTACCTGCCCCAGCACCTGCCCCTACCCCTGCCCCAGCACCTGCCCCTACCCCTGCCCAGCACCTGCTCCTACCCCTGCCCCAGCATTTGCCCCTACCCCTGCCCCAGCACCTGCCCCTACCCCTGCCCCAGTACCTGCCACTACCCCTGCCCCAGCACCTGCTCCTACCCCTGCCCCAGTACCTGGCCCTACCCCAGCACCTACCCCTACCCCAGCACCTGCTCCTACCCCTCCCCCAGCACCTGCCCCTACCTGTCCCAGCACCTGCCCCAGTACCTGCCCCTACCCCTACTCCTGCCACAGCATCTGCCCCTACCCCTGCTCCAGCACCTGTCCCTGCCCCAGCACCTGCCCCTACCCCAGCACCTACCCTACTCCGGCCCCAGCACCTGCTCCTACCCCTGCCCCAGCACCTGCTCCTACCCCTGCCCCTGCACCTGCCCCTACCCCTGCCCCAGCACCTGCCCCTACCCCTGCCCCAGCACCTGCCCTTACCCTTGTCCAGTACCTGCCCCTACCCCTGCCCCAGCACCTGCCCCTACCCCAGCACCTACCCCTACCCATGCCCCAGCACCTGCTCCTACCCCTGCCCCAGCACCTGCCCCTACCCCTGCCCCAGTACCTGCCCCTACCCCTGCCCCAGCACCTACCCCTGCCCCAGAACCTGCCCCAGCCCCTACCCCTGCCCCAGCACCTACCCCTGCCCCAGCACCTGCCCCTACCCAGCACCTATCCCTGCCCCAGCACCTGCTCCTACCCCTGCCCCAGCACCTGCCCCTACCCCTGCCCCAGCACCTGCCCCTACCCCAGCACCTACCCTGCCCCAGCACCTGCTCCTACCCCTGCCCCAGCACCTGCTCCTACCCCTGCCCAGCACCTGCCCCAGCACCTGCCCCTACCCCTGCCCCAGCACCTGCCCTTACCCTTGTCCCAGTACCTGCCCCTACCCCTTCCCCAGCACCTGCCCCTACCCCAGCACCTACCCCAACCCATGCCCCAGCACCTGCTCCTACCCCTGCCCCAGCACCTGCCCCTACCCCTGCCCTACCCTGCCCAGCACCTACCCCTACCCCAGAACCTGCCCCTACCCCTGCCCCAGCCCCTACCCCAGCACCTACCCCTGCCCCAGCACCTACCCCTACCCCAGCACCTGCCCCTACCCAGCACCTACCCCTGCCCCAGCACCTGCTCCTACCCCTGCCCCAGCACCTGCCCCTACCCTGCCCCAGCACCTGCTCCTACCCCTGCCCCAGCACCTGCTCCTACCCCTGCCCCAGCACCTATCCCTACCCCAGTACCTGCCCCAGCACTTGCCCCTACCCCTGCCCCAGCACCTACCCCTGCCCCAGCACCTGCCCCTACCCCAGCAACTACCCCTGCCCCAGCACCTGCTCCTATCCCAGCCCCTGACCCTACCCCAGCAACTACCCCTGCCCCAGCACCTGCTCCTATCCCTGCCCCAGTACCTGCCCCTACCCCTGCCCCAGCACCTACCCCTGCCCCAGTACCTGCCCCTACCCCTGCCCCAGCACCTGCCCCTACCCCTGCCCCAGTACCTGCCCCTACCCCTGCCCCAGCACCTACCCATGCCCCACCACTCCCCAAAGGACCATTTTCTGTGACAGTTGAGCTATGGATTAACATTATCTTTTACAGACCCAAGGGAGATAGATTCCTTGACGCCGCTGAAGGGCTCTTGATCCCAGGAATTGGGCCTGCAATTTCCTTTATGGTACCTTGCCGTAAGACTTCATCAAGTTGACTCACACTACATACCTGACGACACTCTTGTCTAATCTTCATAAATTAAGCTGGAAAACTTTTGGTATATTTATTGGACGGGAATATTTTGTGGAAACCAGGAAGAGTATTACTAACAGTTATCTTCCAGAAATTAAGCTATATTGGGAATAATATTAATTTTTTAGAGAGAGAGAGAGAGAGAGAGAGAGAGAGAGAGAGAGAGAGAGAGAGAGAGAGAGAGAGAGAGAGAGAGAGAGAGAGAGAGAGAGAGAGAGAGAGAGAGGAGGGAGTTGATGTAGGTAATGCCTGTTAGATTGTAAATAAAGTTAGAAATCCTGTAACTAACCTTGTAAAACCCTGTGTGATGTGAGAGAGAGAGAGAGAGAGAGAGAGAGAGGCGCATATAAATTAAGAGTTAGCCGTGATATTATATTGATTTGCTTGGTAAGACGCAGGTAATAGAGAGGTTATAGTGTTAAGACGAGTTCATAATGCCAGATATGTTTACCAGTGTGATGTATGGAGAGCGATGACGGGCAGGATGATTGTTTACCTGTGTTCAACTGTGATGGTCAACTTCACTTACTTGCTCCCTTACACTTGGATGCGGCTAAATGACACTCGTGGTCCTGGTCCACTAGCCAGATAATGCTATCTTTCCATTTCACCTACGCACGACGAATTGTTTAAAAGAAAGCTGAACGCCTTATGACGGCCACGTTTGTGTGACGCTTCTTCAAGACGCTGCAGGAAGAGCTCGTTCGTGTCACGCTTCTTGAAAACGCAGCAAGAAGAGCCTGGAAAATGAGCCACTGAAAGATCAGCTATGAGATGTGAGAGTGCTGAGTCGTATTCATATTCCTTATTTATGGCATTTTTGTGATCTCGTTCGCCTGTTAATATTCACAGGTGTCGACAATGACAGCTGTCATCACTCACAGCCGACAACTCTAACAGCTGTCAACATTTAAGCCCGTATAACATTTTTTCTCGCGTAAACATGGTTTGGTTCCATTTCAGAACTCTACACAGGGTTCCGGTCCGCCCTCTGGTGTGGGCTACTTGAGTACTGTTCCAGCCATGGTTTTGTAACTTTTCCTCTTGCTTGTTCCATTTATTTTCTCTAACGATGGCAAGAGAGCTTTTTTTTAGCACAATAAAAGGTTTGCAAGGCAGTGTACTCTTTCAAGAGCATAAAGGTACGTAATAGTACTTAAATTCCATCAGGAATACAATCCCATATAAAAGTAATACAAGTTCTTTTCTACGAAAACGACATTTTTTAAAATACAAGAAAAGACACTGAATGTTCTAAAATAATGCTTAAAGGAGAGAGTAGCATAGGATGTTGTAGATAATGTAGACTATCACAGAGGCGAAGGTTTCTGAGATATTAACCAATGCATTATTCCCAGAGGGATATCTGATGGTGAGAAGAAGAGTCATCATCGATCAAGGATACACAAGAACATGTAGGTATTATTAAAAGTAACAAGGATATATCAGTAGCAAATTAAAATATGAAAAAGAACATGTCAACCTTCATCAGATATGCACACAATGTGTCAGTATAATTTAACATGAAAAAGATGTGCCAATATCCATAAATAAAAGTGACAAGAATATATTAGCACCCACAAAATGGGACAAAGATGTGTTGCATACATTAAAAACACACAAAGTACTGGCGAAAATACTCTGAAAAGAAATCAAAGAATTTATTTTATGAAATGTAAAGGAAAATTGTCATTAGAATAAGGAATTAAAGAATAAATTTTGGAAAAATTCTGTCAAAAACTGCACAACGAAAAAAGTAAATAACAAAAGAAGCACTAAAAAAACTAGATCGCCTATAGATGTACAGAAAGGGATCGAATATTCTAAATATGCACCGAATAATGACTGGGGTTCTCCAAAGCCACATAAAGCGTGATTAAATCCTCTACAAATACAAAGACAATGGGATTCAAGACAAAAGTGTCAGTACACCATTTTTGTCTTGAGGCAACGAACTCCGGACCACCGTATGATGGACCACCGTATGATGGACCACCGTATGATGGACCACCGTATAATGATCATGTAGTATTGAGAGTGAAGCAACTTTCATGTACAATATTAGTGTCACTAGTTTTTTCAGCTATTCCTTGTTTGTTAGAGGTTGTGTTAGTGAACTTACGATATCGTTTTTAATGTAATTTTTAACTCAGTTCTCATATGACATAACTTTATGCAGTTTAAGCAGCCTTCACCTCAGTTTAAACTTCGGATGTGTACATAATTTCCTGACCAAGTACATCAATAAGTAGCAGCCGCTCCCTCACACCTTACTTCAAGACTAACAGTGTGGCAGAAACACTGCTGAACAATGTAGATACATGGTTCAGAGAACCCATATGTTGATAAATCAGGCACTTATGCAACACTTGGGTATCTTTACTGCTGAAACGTTTCGCAGCAGTGGGTTCATCAGTTCAATACAAAGAAGAATGGTGAAGATAAGGAGGTGTCTGAGGTAATCGGTCCCTCAGCCTGGAGTCGATTACAGAGGGAGTCATTACATCGACTCCCTCTTAAGTTGGGGGTTCCTGATCTAGGAAGTTGGATCTGTGCTACAATTTCCTGATTTAAGCCTGAATGCCTACCATCCCCCCAACATACATAAGCGCTGTATAATCCCTAAAGGTTTAGCGCTCCCCATAATAATTATAATAATAATAATGTATTACTTCAGCCAGCAATCTTCCACAGCAGCCGGTTTGTTACCACCTTCACTCTCCCTCCTCTGGATACTCCACCTCTCTGTAGCTTCTTTATGGCTCCCTGGTTTTAGTAGTGTTGACACCTAGTGAAGGGCCGGGCCGCGGGGGCGCTGACCCCTGGAACACCCTCCGGGTATATCTGACTTTCCCGGTATTCCTGCTTCTCTGAGCCTCCCGAGTCAATGAATTTACTTAATGTGTTTGCTGGTGCTCGTTTTTCATGTTTTTTCATTCGTTTGTTCATCTTTGTGTAATGAAGGTGTTTATTGATTCTCCATTTCTATCCTGGTTATCTTATTATATATATATATATATATATATATATATATATATATATATATATATATATATATATATATATATATATATATATATATATATATATATATATAATTTATTTATTTTTCTAAGCAGGAGAGGTGATTCCCCGTTTCCCTGTTGGTCTGTGGCAGTCATTAACAGTCTGTGGTGGTCATTAACAGTCTGTGGTGGTCATTAACAGTCTGTGGTGGTCATTAATGATCTGTGGTGGTCATTAATGGTCTGTGGTGGTCATTAATGGTCTGTGGTGGTCATTAATGATCTATGTGAGAGTACAGGTATCTAGTTCCGTCATATGACACAGTATGGTCCCTCACTCAGCTTCTAAACTGGCTGGAAACATAAACACATATGCAGTTTAATGTGATCCTTCATTGACAACGTTCGGCCCACACAGTGGGCTTTTTCAAGTCACACACAGATCTACCTGGGGTGGAAGGTACGGGAGTATTTATAGTCAGGAGTATTTATAGTCAGGAATATTTATAGTCAGCCTGGGCAGTAGTTAATATCTCTTCATCTTCACTACGTCATTTCAATAACTTAAAAATTGCAATTAGCTGTAAATGAAAGAGTGAAGTTATTATACACTCAAGCGAGTGAGTAATAACTGATCATCCTCCCTGGAGGCCAGTCCTGATTCCCTTCATTAATACGTAATATCATTATTGTTCCCGCTTTCAATTTTAGCCAGCTGGGCAGCAGCCCCTTCACGGGAGGGGACTCTTCATCCAAGGCACTGGAGCTACTCTTCCATTCCCTAAAGTGCCTGCAGGGGTTGAGTCACAGTTCCTGGCCCCGTTCACTCCTTCTGAGAACTAATGTTGCCATTTTTGCAAGTTAATACCTACGTATTTTATATTTTTCTTGTTAGTTTCCTTAGACATTTATATACTAGAATCACATTTTGTGTTGCTTTACCGATAACTTTATTTTGCTGACACGTAATAAGAACATTTACGAAAACTTTCACCGATATATACAATGTATAATCACATTCATGTATAGTTATTATGTTCATCTGAAGGAGATGATTGTGGCCGGCGGAGAATATTGTGCCGGAGGAGATGATTGTTGCGGCGAGAGATGCAGTTGATCACCGTAGTTGGTGATTGGTGTGGTGTCTTCACCCCTATTGTGTGGTTCTTACCCTATTGTGTGGTTCTTCACCTTTCCTGTGGGGTCTTCACTGCTATTGTGCGGTGTCTTCACCTAATGTGTGGTGTCTTACCTTCCTGTTGGGTTTTCACCCTATGTGTGGTGTCCTTCACCCTTCCTGTGTGGTGTCTTACACCCATCCTGTTGTGGATGTCTCCCCTCTGTGTGGTCTTCACCCCTCCTGTGTGATGTCTTCACTCCTCCTGGTGTCTTACCCTCTGTGTGGTGTCTAACCTCTGGTGGGGTCTTCACTTCTGTGTGGGTCTCACTTCTGTGGGTGTCTTCACCCTCTAGTGTGTCTTCCCCTCCTTGTGGTGCTTCAACCTATCCTTGTGTGCTTCACCCTCTGAGTGTGAGTTTTAACCCACTCACGTGTGAGTGTCTTCACCTCCCTGTGTGGGTCTTCACCTCTCCTGTGTGTGTCTTCACCCCTCTTGAGTGGTCTTCACCCTCTTGTGGTTCTTACCCTCTGTGTGTGTTTCACCCTCCTTGTGGTGTCATCACCCCTCCTGTGTGGTGTCTTCACCAATCCTGTGGTGTCTTCACCTTCCCTAGGGGTGTCTTCACGCTTTGAGTGGTGTCTTCACCCTCCTGTGTGGTGTTTCACCTCCTTGGGGTCATCACCCTTGTGTGTGTCTCACCTTTGTGTGGTGTCTTCACCCTCCGTGTGTGTCTTCACCCCTCTTGTGGGGTGTCTTCACCCTTGATGTGTTTCACCTTCCTGTGGTATCACCCTCTTTGTGGTGTCTTCACCCTCTTGTGTGGTGTTTCACACGTCCTGTTGTGTCTTCACCCCTGTGTTGTGTCTTCACCCCTCATGTGTGTGTCTTACCTCTCCTGTGGTGTCTCACCCTCTTGTGTGGGGTGTTCACCTCTTGCGTGGGATCTTCACCTCCTGTGTGGTGCTGTCGCCTCTTGGTGGTGTCTTCACCCTGCCTGTGTGGTGTTTCCTTCCTGTGTGGGGTCTTCACCCTCTGTGTGTGTCTCACCCTCTTGGTGTGTGGTGTCTTCACCCCTCCTGTGTGGTGTCTTCACCCCTCCTGTGTGGTGTCTTCACCTCTCCTGTGTGGTGTCTTCACCCCTCTTGTGTGGTGTCTTCACCCCTCTTGTGTGGTGTCTTCACCCCTCCTGTGTGGTGTCTTCACCCCTCTTGTGTGGTGTCTTCACCTCTCCTGTGTGGTGTCTTCACCCCTCTTGTGTGGTGTCTTCACCCCTCCTGTGTGGTGTCTTCACCCTTCCTGTGTGGTGTTTTCACCCCTATTGTGTGGTGTCTTCACCCTTCCTGTGTGGTGTCTTCACCCCTCCTGTGTGGTGTCTTCACCTTCCTGTGTGGTGTCTTCACCTGTGTGTGTCTCACCCCTCTGTGTGGTGTCTTCACCCTCCTGTGTGGTGTCTTCACCCCTCCTGTGTGGTGTCTTCACCCCTCCTGTGTGGTGTCTTCACCCCTCCTGTGTGGTGTCTTCACCCCTCCTGTGTGGTGTCTTCACCCCTCCTGTGTGTAGTAGTACCTGTGTTCTTGCAGTAATCACCAACAGGGTGCTATGTTGAAAATGGCATAAAATACCGACAAGTTGATGACTAAGACACATGTGCAACAGTTGGTATCTTTATTGACGAAACGTTTCGCCTACACAGTAGGCTTCTTCAGTCAAATACAGAGGCAGTAAGTGTAATGGTGAAATGAAGATGATGTAATCAGTCCATCAACCTTGCAGAAAAAGTATTTGAGGTGGTCAGTCTCTCAGCCTGGAGAAGAGTTTAGCTGATCTCTTCTCCAGGCTGAGGGACTGACCACCTCAAATGAATTTTTCTCCAAGGTTGATGGCCTGATTACATCTCTTCATTTCACCATTACACTTACTGCCTCTGTATTTGACTGAAGAAGTCTACTGTGTAGGCGAAACGTTTCGTCAATAAAGATACCCAACTGTTGCACATGAATCTTAATCATTAACAACAAGGTGGTACGTCTCTGAGGAAGCTCCACGTCTGAAACACTGAACGCAGGTACAAGACATTTCTTCCTGCCACAGGAAATCTAAAGTGTGAAGAAGAGCACTATTAAAATCTCATCATGTGTTAGGTAGAGCGATGAGGGAGAGGAGGGGTAGCGGGGGGAGGGGTTGACGGAGCATGGGGAGGGAAGGAGGGGTAGGAGGTATCATGAGCACAGGTACTTTTAAAGGCCCGTTGTACGTGGTGGTGCAAGATACCAGCACAAGCACGGTCATTAAAGCAAGAAAGTGAGGAATAAAGTATACATCAGTGATAACGTTTTTATTTACCGAATATCCTCACCACCACACATGTGCAACATTATTTACGCTGTGTACAATAGGTCTACCAAATGACATAACGTGAGTAAATTTAAACAAAGATCGTGATGGTAAATCTGAGAACTCTCACTATTGCAGCTTGACACCCATACGGAGGACACACTCCAGTAACGTGTTAACCAACTCGAGACTCACGAGGGTCTGAAGCTCTATAACTATTCCTACATGCAAGGTAACCTACCCTGGGGCTCCACCCTCACTATGACTGGCAGACCTCCAGCACAAACAAGTATTTACACCATATAAACAACGACCCCAAGCACCACCTCTAGTTTCACCACTACTTCCGTAATCACCATCACTGTTGCTATCTCCATCACCAGCAAATATACAACACAGAAAGAACAAAAAGTCACAATACCGTGACTGGAACAATACACAAATAACCCACACATAGGAGAGAGGAGCTTACCAACCACGACGTTTCGGTCCGTCTTGGAACATTTAAAAAGTCACACGCAACAAAAAAGCTTAAGTTTTTTATAAAAAATCTTTTAGGTTTCAAAAATTATAAGTTACACACGCACATACATTATTCATTGCCGAATAAGACAAGTGAAAATTTGAGTATGCAATAATTTCGCAAAAATCATTCTGATCTTAACGGAAAAATATATTTCATTGTTTGTTTATTATTAAATTATTGTAAACTTATCTAAAATATATTTAGTTGCATTAGGCTAAATTAAATTGCGCTTGTTATACTAATGCTATGTAAGTTTTCTACGGTTCTTTTGGTACAAAATTATTAATTTTTACATTAACATAAATGAAAAATATATTTAAACGTATAAGAGAAAATTTTAGAAAGGACTCAATTTTACATAAGTTGCTAGTTGACCAATTTGACTTATTCGGCACATTATATATATATATATATATATATATATATATATATAAAATATATATATAATATATATATATATTTTATATATATATATATATATGGATGGATGGATGGTTAATGGAGTTTAAATCCAATCAAGCATTCAGGATCACTAAGGCTGCATGTAACCTGTTCACCAGCAGTCATGAATACTTTAGTAGAGACTAAAGAAACTCTCAGCACACATACCTGTGTCACAAACCTACTGGAGTTTCATGACAAGGTAACGGAAGTAAGACACGAGAAAGAGGGGTGGGTAGATTGTATTTTCTTGGACTGGAAGAAGGCCTTCGACACAATTCCTCACAAGAGATTAGTGCAAAAGCTACAGGATCAGGCATGTATAACAGGAAGGGCACTGCAGTGAATCAGAGAATACCTGACAGGGAGGCAACAACGAGTCATGATACGTGATGAGGTATCACAGTGGGCGCCTGTGACGAGCTGGGTTCCAAAGGACCAGTGCTATTTTTGGTATATGTGAACGACATGATGGAAGGGATAGACTCAGAAGTGTCCCTGCTCACAAATGATGTGAAGTTAATGAGGAGAATTAAATCAGATGAGGATTAGGCAGGACTACAAAGAGACCTGGACAGGCTGGACGCGTGGTCCAGCAACTGGCTCCTCGAATTTAACCCCGCCAAACGCAAAGCCATGAAGATCAGGGAAGGGCAAAGAAGACCGCAGACAGAGTATAGGTTAGGTGGCCAAAGATTGCAAACCTCACTCAAGGAGAAAGATCTTGGGGTGAGTATAATACCGAGCACATCTCCTGAAGCGCACATCAACCAGATAACTGCTGTAGCATATGGGCGCCTGGCAAACCTGAGAATAGCGTTCCGATACGTCAATAAGGAATCGTTCAAGAATCTGTACACCGTGTACGTCAGGCCCATACTGGAGTATACAGCACCGTTTGGAACTCACACGGTCAAGCACGTCAAGAAGTTAAAGAAAGTGCACAGATCTTCAACAAGGCTAGTTCCAGAGCTAAGGAGAATGTCATACGAAGAAAGGTTAAGGGAAATCGGCCTGACGATACTGGAAGACAGGAGGGTTAGGAGAGACATGATAACGACATACAAAATATTGAGAGGAATAGATAAGGTGGACAGAAACAGGATGTTCTGGAGATGGGACACAGAAACAAGGGGTCACACTTGGAAGCTGAAGACTCAGACGAGTCAAAGAGATGTTAGGAACAAGTATTTCTTTAATCATAGAGTTTCAGGAAGTGGAATAGTCTGGCAAGTGTGTAGTGGAGGCAGGAACCATACATAGTTTTAAGACGAGGTATGGAGCAGGGGGAGAGAGAGGACCTAGTAGCGAATCAGTGAAGAGGCGGGTTCAGGAGCTATGTCTCGACCCCTTCAACCACAAATAGGTGAGTACATTGAGATCCATACACCTGTGGTATATATAATCCTCTGAAAGTGGCCACGACTTTCTAACACCTCATCTTCATTATTTCAATCCATCAGAGTTCCATTGTTCTCAGCTTTAACAACTCACTATGGTAATGAATAAATACGGAAAACATTACTCACGAAATCGTCGTAACACGATTGCCAACAAACCCAGCTGGCCTAGTGGCTTACGCACTGGCCTGGAGTTTTACAACTCACTCACCATGGCTTCAAACCCACTCGTTCCGTGTTCTGTTTACGGAAAGCGCTATTCACTATCATGCGTTAGCAGCCTTGCCTAATGTTGCTTAATTTTGCTAAAATTACGTAACTTAATATAGCTTAATAGTCTTTGACACATGCAAGATCATTATTTAGTTCCGTTTATTTAAAATAAAATATATTAGTTTCGTGAAGTACGAACTAATTACTGAGTAAAAATTTAATAAATGCTTTCTTTGGCAAAGCGATCCTTGCCGAATAAGCCAAATTTGCAAGTTGTAAACAGAAAGCAGGATCCCTGGTGTCATCAGAGGCGCTAGGGAGCAGTCTGTGTGAACCCTCACATCTTGGAAGGAAACCTCAGAGCCTTGCAAGGAAACCTTTGGCGGCGTCTTTATAGTGCCGGCAGCCTGGGTCCTGCTGATGAAATGCCTCATTCCTGGCTAGTTTTTACACGGGAGTGAATGAAGTATCTTCGTGGTAGAGAATGAGCTGTGTACAGTGAATGGAGCCGCTGAATAGTTCCGGTGTCGTGAACACGGAGAGAACACGGGATGTGGACACAACCTCGGCCAAACACATCCAAAACTCCCTCCAATATGTCTCTCCCACGGTTTAAAAAAAAAACTGAGATATACCGAGTCTTTTCGGATAAACGAAGTGTGTGAAAAGGTGTGAAAATCACTGATGGCTTGGCACACACACTGCAAGACAAGGAGGAAGTGAATATTAAAGGTACGACAGATTCAGGCGAGATGTAACCGTAGATCATTACCAGAGACCTGTTGAAGTCTCTTGTGATGATTATAGTGGTGAGGATGGTGCTGTTGTTGTAGTGTTGGGGGAGTTGTTGTTGTTGTTGTTGCAGTGCTGGTGGAGTTGTTGCTGTTGTAGTGCTGGTGGAATTATTGTTGTTGTAGTGCTGGTGGAATTGTTGTTGTTTGTAGTGCTGGTGGAATTGTTGTTGTTGTTGTAGTGCTGGTGGAATTGTTCTTGTTGTTGTAGTGCTGGTGGAGTTGTTGTTGGTAGTGCTGGTGGAGTTGTTGTAGTGCTGGTGGAATTGTTGTTGTAGTGCTGGTGGAATTGTTGTTGTTGTTGTAGTGCTGGTGGAGTTGTTGTAGTGCTGGTGGAATTGTTGTTGTTATAGTGCTGGTGGAATTGTTGTTGTTGTAGTGCTGGTGGAGTTGTTGTAGTGCTGGTGGAATTGTTGTTGTTGTTGTAGTGCTTGTGGAATTGTTGTTGTTGTTGTAGTGCTGGTGGAATTGTTGTTGTAGTGCTGGTGGAGTTGTTGTTGTGGTGCTGGTGGAGTTGTTCGTGTTGTTGTTGCGCTAGTGAAATTGGTGTTGTTGCGCTGGTGTTGTTTGCGTTGTAGTGTTGGTTTAGTTGTTGTTGTTGTTGTTGTTGTTGCTGTTGTTAGCAGTGTTGTTGTTGGCAGTGGTGGTGGTGTTCTGGTAGAGTTGGAGTTTAGTGATGAGTGGTTATGGTGGTGGCGGCGGTTGGTTATGGGTGGTGGTGGCAGTAACACAGGTAAGGGCAGTGTCACACTCCCACACAAGTGTTGTTACCGGGTCCCTGGTAGGGCTCGCTCAGGACCCCTATGATGGCTCGCTCAGAGCCCCTGGTGTGGTTTTATTCCAATAGGACTGTAAACTTGGTCCTTCTCGCTTGATTTCACATTACGACAGTGAATGTGTTTACCTTGGTCGTTATGTCTACCCGACAGATGTTGGTGGCCGTGGTGCAGGTGTTGGTGGTCGTGGTACAGATGTTGGTGGTCGTGGTGCAGGTGATGGTGGTCGTGGTGCAGGTGTTGGTGGTCGTGGTGCAGGTGATGGTGGTCGTGGTGCAGGTGATGGTGGTCGTGGTGCAGGTGTTGGTGGTCGTGGTGCAGGTGTTGGTGGTCGTGGTGCAGGTGATGGTGGTCGTGGTGCAGGTGAGGGTGGTCGTGGTGCAGGTGATGGTGGTCGTGGTGCAGGTGTTTGTGGTCGTGGTGCAGGTGTTGGTGGTCGTGGCACAGGTGTTGGTGGCCCGGGGCACAGGTGTTGGTTTGGTCGTGGTGCAGGTGATGGGGGTCGTGGTACAGGTGTTGGTGGTCGTGGTGCGGGATGGTGGTCGTGGTGCAGGTGTTGGTGGGTCGTGGTGCAGGTGATGGTGGTCGTGGTGCGGGGTTTTGGTGGTCTTTGGTGCAGGTGTTGGTGGTCGTGGTGCAGGTGATGGTGGTCGTGGTGCGGTGATGGGTGGTCGTGGTGCAGGTGATGGTGGTCGTGGTGCAGGTGATGGTGGTCGTGGTGCGGGTGATGGTGGTCGGGGTAAAGGTGATGGTGGTCGTGGTGCAGGTGTTGGTGGTCGTGGGCAGGTGATGGTGGTCGTGGTGCAGGTGTTGGGGGTCGTGGTGCAGGTGTTGGTGGTCGTGGTGCAGGGATGGTGGTCGTGGTGCAGGTGATGGTGATCGTGGTGCAGGTGAGGTGGTCGTGGTGCAGGTGTTGGTGGTCGGGGGCCCAGGTGTTGGTGGTCGTGGTGCAGGTGATGGTGGTCGTGGTGCAGGTGATGGTGTCGTGGTGCAGGTGATGGTGGTCGTGGGGCAGGTGATGGTGGTCGTGGTGCAGGTGTTGGTGGTCGTGGGGGCAGGTGATGGTGGTCGTGGTGCAGGTGATGGTGGTCGTGGTGCAGGTGATGGTGATCGTGGTGCAGGTGATGGTGGTCGTGGTGCAGGTGATGGTGGTCGTGGTGCAGGTGATGGTGGTCGTGGTGCAGGTGATGGTGGTTGCAGGCTAGTATCTCTTTTTCTTTTACGCCAGCGTTTATAGACTATTACTAATTCTTCCACTACTACTACTATTCTTTCTACTATTAATACCACCACCACTACTATTACCGCTAATACTACTCTCGTGCACCTCCTTCCTCCCTCATTCTATCATGTCTCCTTCTCTGCATGTTATTCTCTCAGCTGTGACTTGACAACTGTCCAGAAGGGAGCAACACGTCCCACTGACCTTCCTACCCTAAGTGAGGGCTTGTAATTATTTCAACTACGGTACTGTGACTTTATATTCAATACTGGAGTGTCTTGATATAAACACATATGTAGTATAATGTCATCCTTTATTGACAACGTTTCACCCACACAGTGGGCTTTTTCAAGTCACACACAGATCTGTGTGTGACTTGAAAAAGCCCACTGTGTGGGTGAAACGTTGTCAATAAAGGATCACATTATACTGCATATGTGTTTATATTTCCACTGTGTCGGTATTTGATACCATTTATTTCCACTGGAGTGTCTTAACACTGTAGGTGTCAATATAATACGTCTTAACACTGTAGGTGTCAATATAATACGTCTTAACACTGTAGGTGTCAGTATAACACGTCTTAACAATGTAAGTGTCAGTATAACACATGTCTTAACACTGTAGGTGTCAGTATAACACATAAGTGTCTTAACACTGTAGGTGTCAGTATAACACATAAGTGTCTTAACATTGTAGGTGTCAGTATAACACATAAGTGTCTTAACACTGTAGGTGTCAGTATAACACATAAGTGTCTTAACATTGTAGGTGTCAGTATAACACAAAGTGTCTTAACACTGTAGTGTCAGTATAACCACATAAGTTTTCTTAACATTGTAGGTTCAGTATAACACATAAGTTCTTAACACTGTAGGTGTCAGTATAACACATAAGTGTCTTAACACTGTAGGTGTCAGTATAACACATAAGTGTCCACTTAACATGTGGGTGTCAGTATAACACATAAGTTCTTAACCAGTAGGTGTCAGTATAACACATAAGTGTCTTAACTTTTGTAGGTGTCAGTATAACACATAAGTGTTTTAACACTGTGGGTGCCCAGTATAACACATAAGTGTCTTAACATTGTGGGTGTCAGTATAACACATAAGTTCTTAACACTGTAGGTGCCCAGTATAACACATAAGTGTCTTAACACTGTAGGTGTCAGTATAACACATAAGTGTCTTAACACTGTAGGTGTCAGTATAACACATAAGTGTCTTAACATTGTATGGTCAGTTAACACATAAGTGTCTTAACATTGTAGGTGTCAGTATAACACATAATGTCTTAACACTGTAGGTTTTCAGTATAACACAAGTGTCTTAAACACTGTAGTGTCAGTAAAAACACTAAGTGTCTTAACACTGTAGGTGTCAGTATAACACATAAGTGTCTTAACATTGTAGTGTCAGTATAACACATAAGGTGTCTTAACATTGTAGGTGTCAGTTAACACATAAGTGTCTTAACACTGTAGGTGTCAGTATAACACAAGTGTCTTAACACTGTAGGTGTCAGTATAACACATAAGTGTCTTAACACTGTAGGTGTCAGTATAACACATAAGTGTCTTAACATTGTAGGTGTCAGTATAACACATAAGTGTCTTAACACTGTAGGTGTCAGTATAACACATAAGTGTTTTAAAACACTGTAGGGTCAGTAAAACCACTAAGTGTTTAACACTGTAGGTGTCAGTATAACATAAGTGTTTTCTAACATTGTAGGTGTCAGTATAACACATAAGTGTTTAACATTGTAGGTGTCAGTATAACACATAAGTGTCTTAACACTGTGGGTGTCAGTATAACACAAGTGTCTTAACACTGTAGGTGTCAGTATAACACATAAGTGTCTTAACACTGTAGGTGTCAGTATAACACATAAGTGTCTTAACACTGTAGGTGTCAGTATAACACAAGTGTCTTAACACTGTAGGTGTCAGTATAACACATAAGTGTCTTAACACTGTAGGTGTCAGTATAACACAAGTGTCTTAACACTGTAGGTGTCAGTATAACACATAAGTGTCTTAACACTGTAGGTGTCAGTATAACACAAGTGTCTTAACACTGTAGGTGTCAGTATAACACATAAGTGCCCTTAACACTGAGGTGTCAGTATAACACAAGTGTCTTAACACTGTAGGTGTCAGTATAACACAAGTGTCTAACACTGTAGGTGTCAGTATAACACAAAAGTGTCTTAACACTGTAGGTGTCAGTATAACACAATTTGTCTTAACACTGTAGGTGTCAGTATAACACATAAGTGTCTTAACACTGTAGGTGTCAGTATAACACAAGTGTCTTAACACTGTAGGTGTCAGTATAACACAAGTGTCTTAACACTGTAGGTGTCAGTATAACACAAGTGTCTTAACACTGTAGGTGTCAGTATAACACAAGTGTCTTAACACTGTAGGTGTCAGTATAACACGTCTTAACAATGTAAGTGTCAGTATAACATATGTGACATAATATATTAATATTATATTCAAGAGAAAGCGATAAACCCGCAAGGGTCACAGAGCGCCTCTAAGATGTGGAGGGGTAGCTACAGTTCCTTGGATCAACAACACTTTGCCAGCATCAATGATGGTTGTAAACTGTTCCAGCCACAGTATTGTCAGTTAATTCTGGCAATACCTCGGTCTTACCTGGTAGTTAGGTACACAATTGATGACACTCTCAACCATTTTACCTGGTAGTTAGGTACACAATTGATGACACTCTCAACCATCTTACCTGGTAGTTAGGTACACAACTGATGACACTCAACCATCTTACCTGGTATTTAGGTACACAACTGATGATACTCTCAACCATCTTACCTGGTAGTTAGGTACACAGCTGATGACATTCTCAACCATCTTACCTGGTAGTTAGGTACACAAATGATGACACTCTCAACCTTCGTACCTTGTAGTTAGGTACACAGCTGATAACATTCTCAACCATCTTACCTGGTAGTTAGGTACACAACTGATGACACTCTCAACCATTTTACCTGGTAGTTATATGCACAACTGATGACACTCGCAACCATCTTACCTGGTAGTCAGGTTCACAATTAGTGACGCTCTCAACCATCTTACCTGCAAGAGATAATTACTAATTAGTGGTTAAGAGTATGGTAAACTATCTGGTATAATAAATGCTGCTTAAGTGTAGACTGTCTACAGTAGTTACGGCTTAAGAACGAGTTGTATAGGAAGATCACAAACGGAGTACAGTCTGTAGAGGGGAAGGAGGGACAAAGGGGGCAAACCTCACTCAAGGATGACCTCGGGGGAGCACTGTATGGAGCATATTACCTGAGACGCCAATCAATTGAATAACTTTTGCAGCAAACCTGTGTCCGACAAATCTAAGACTGATTTTCAGCAACCCAAATAAGGAGCCATTCAAGACGCTTTATATGGCTCATGTCAGGTCCATATTGAAGTATGCAGCACCAGTACGGAACCCATACTTAATCAAGCATGTCATGAAATTAGAGAAAGTGCAGAGGTTGGTAACAAAACTAGTCCAGAAGCTATGGGGTATTTGCTAAGACCTCATATTAAGAGACCCAAACCTAACATACAAATACTGACAGATGGACAGGGTGGACAGGGACAGATTGTTGGAGAGGCTGGAAACACGAAAACAAGGGTACAGATGGAAGTTGAAAGTACAAATGAGTTACAGGGATTTTACGAAGTATTTCTTCAGCCTTGGAGTGGTCAGGAAGTGGAACCACCTGGACAGTCGAGTGATAAAGGCAGGACCTATAGACAGCTTCAAGAAGAGGTATGATAAGGCTCTCGAAGCCAGGAGAGTGAACCTAGCAGCAACTAGCGAAGAGGAGGGGCCAGGAGCTGAGACTCGAACCCTTAAGATCACACACACACACACACACACACACACACATATACACACAAACAAACACACACACACACACAGCATACTGGAGTATGCAGCACCAGTCTGGAACCCACACCTGGTCAAGCACGTCAAGAAGTTAGAGAAAGTACAAAGGTTTGCAACAAGGCTAGTCTCAGAGCTCAAGGGAATGTCGTACGAGGAAAGGTTAAGGGAAATCGGACTGACGACACTGGAGGACAGAAGGGTCAGGGGAGACATGATAACGACATACAAGATACTGCGGGGAATAGACAAGGTGGACAGAGATAGGATGTTCCAGAGAGGAGACACAGGGACAAGGGGTCACAACTGGAAGCTGAAGACTCAGACAGTGCACAGGGACGTTTGGAAGTATTTCTTCAGTCATAGAGTTGTCAGCAAGTGGAATAGCCTAGCAAGTAAAGTATGGAGGCAGGAACCATACATAGTTTTAAGAAGGTTGACAAAGCTCAGGAAAACAGAGAGAGAGAGGATCCAGTAGCGATCAGTGAAGAGGCGGGGCCAGGAGCGAGTCTCGACCCTGCAACCACATTAGGTGAGTTTCAATTAGGTGAGTACATATATACACACTTACACACACATACCCCACACACACACGCACACACACACAAACACACACACACACACACACACACACACACACATACACACACACCACACACACACAGAGGAGACAGAAGGGACTCCAGAAAGACGGAGAGGTGGGCACACCACCAAGTGCT
Organism: Cherax quadricarinatus; assembly: GCF_026875155.1. Lineage (NCBI taxonomy): Eukaryota > Metazoa > Arthropoda > Malacostraca > Decapoda > Parastacidae > Cherax > Cherax quadricarinatus. Next base: position 5,265,018 of record NC_069446.1, read on the forward strand.
GGACACAGGCACACAACCGAGGAAGAATGAAGAGGCTTCTGAGTGAGCTAGATACCTCAAAGGCAATGGGGCCAGATAACATCTCCCCATGGGTATTGAGAGAGGAGCAGAGGGGGCTATGTGTACCCCCAACAACAATATCAACTATATCTATCGAAACGGGAGATTGCCCCGGCATGGAAGACAGCAAATTTTAGCCCAATCTTTAAAAAAAAGGGGACAGACATAAGCATTAAAAATACAGACCAGGTCACTGACATGTATAGTATGCAAAATCATGGAGAAGATTATCAGGAGAAGAGTGGGGGAACACCTAGAAAGGAACGATTTTCATCAACAGCAGCCAACCCTGGTTCAGGGACGGGAAATCCTGTGTCAAAACCTACTGGAGTTCTATGACATGGTACAGCAGTAAGACAAGGAGAGAGGGGTGGGTGGATTGCATTTCTTGGACTGCAAGAAGGCGTTTTGACACAGTTCCACACAAGAGATTGGTGCAAAAACTGGAGGACCAAGCAGGGGTAACAGGGAAGGCACTACAATGGATCAGGGAATAATTGTCAGGAAAAACAGCAGCGAGTCATGGTACGTGGCGAGGTGTCAGAGTGGGCACCTGTGACCAGCGGGGTCCCGCAGGGGGCAGTCCTAGGACCATGCTGTTTCGGTATTTGTTAACGACATGACGGAAGGAATAGACTCTGAGGTGTCCCTGTTTGCAGATGACGTGAAGTTGATGAGAAGAATTCACTCGATCGAAGACCCGGCAGAAACTACAAAGGGATCTGGACAGGCTGCAGACCTGGTCCAGCAATTGGCTCCCGGAGTTCAATCCCACCAAGTGCAAAGTCATGAAGATTGGGGAAGGGCAAAGAAGGCCGCAACGGAGTACATCTAGGGGTCAGAGACAAAAAACCTCACTCAAGGAAAAAGATCTGGGGTGAGTATAACACCAGGGAAATCTCCTGAAGCGCACATCACCAAAAAAACTGCTGCAGCATATGGGCGCCTAGCAAACCCCAAACAGCATTCCGACATCTTAAAAAGGAACATTCAGGGCCCTGTACACCGTGTACGTTAGGGCCCTATTGGAGTATGCGGCACCAGTTTGGAACCCACACCAGCCAAGCACGTGAGAAACTAGAGAAATGCAAAGGTTTGCAACAAGACTAGTCCCCAGAGCTAAGAGGTATGTCCTACGAGGAGAGGTTAAGGGGGAAAACAACTGACGACACTGGAGGACAGAGAGATAGGGGGGACATGATAACGACATACAAAATACTGAGAGGGGAAATTTAAAAAGGTGGACAAAGAGAGGATGTTCCAGAGATTGGGACACATAAAAAGGGGACACATTTGGGAAGTTTGAAGACACAGTTAATTTCCAGGGATTTTAAGGAAAGGGTATTTCTTCAGCCACAGAGAAAGTCAGTAAGTGGAATAGTTTGGGAACGATGTAGTGGAGGCAGGACCCATACATACTTTTAAGCAGGGTATGATAAAGTCACGGTTTTCGGGGAAGAGTGACCTAGTACGACAGTGAAAAGGGGGGGCCAGGAGCTGGGAACTCGCCCCCCAAAACCTTTCAACAGGTGAGTAAAACAAAGGTGGGAAAACGAAATACACCAACAACATAAAACACACACACAACCCCAACACACACCCACACACACACACACACACCCACATAAATACACACCACACACACAAAACCTTTCCCCCCATAGCCACCAGGTCCCCCCACCCTCACAGGCCCCCCAAAAAACCCCACGGGTTTTGGGAAAGGAAACTAAAGGTATGGTACACAAACGTTTGATGGAAACCAAAAAAAGGGGGGGGAGGGGGGCATGAAAGAGCCAAAAACATCCCCGGGACATCATAGCTCTCACAGAAACCAAGTTTACGGTTGAAAACAGATCCCAAATCTTTCCAAGGGGGAATACCAAATCCGGGGAAAAGACAGAAAAAACCCAGGGGGATGGGGGAGTGGCTTTTCTAAACAAAAATCGCGGGAAAATTTTGATGACCCTGGGGGAAAAGGAACAGCGGAGAAGAAAGTGATTACATAGGGGAAACCCCTTTAAACTCTGGGGCCCCCAAAGGGTGGAAATTTAGCAGTGTTTGTAAAAAACCCCCCACACCCCCAGCAGGGGGGCGGCAAAAATCCCGACAAAGAGAAATAGAGCGATGGTTGACACACTGGCAGAGTGGCCAAAGAAAAAGGCTCAGAAATGCAGGGCAAAGCCCCCTGTCAGGGGTAAATTTTTAACCAAAAGGGAAATCGTTTGGGGAAAAAAATTTAGACCCACAGGGGGGCCAAGATACTTTGGGGGGGCTAAGATATGGGGGGTTGGTCCCGGGAAAACTTCATTGTCCCAACACAAAGGGGACACAAACAAAAAGAAGGGGAAGAGGATGAACCAGAAAGGTGGAACTTAGTATTCACCTTGATTAGTGCAAATTCGGGGACATCACTTATGAAAAAACCCTTTTTGGGGGCCCCATCCCCCATGTGGTTTTAAGCTTCGAATACCAGTAGAGCTACAAGTGGAGGGAGAACCCAAAAAGGCCAGGCCGAATAAAAGCCAAACTCCCAAGAAAGGGGACTACACAGGAATGGGGAATTTACCTGAAGGGGGTTCAGGGGGCCCCAGAGAACTGGCGGGGGAAGGGCCAGTTTTTAAAGGGAGGGAAAATAATTAGCAACAAAATGAAAAGGATTTGAGGAGGGGTTTTTTGGAAAAAAAAGGGGAAACAGGAATAATGAAAAACCCCGGGAAAGACCCAGGGTTTTAACCCAAAGGGGTGAAAGGGAGGAAAAAACCCAAAGTGTGCTGGGGAAAGGGAAAGAATATAGAAGGCAAAGGGACCCAGGAAAAAAAGGGAGAACACCTTTAGAACCAAAACGAAATGCACAAAATAAAAGGGGGGCCCCCAAATTTCAAATATAAAAAGACATAGCAGCAAAGCCAAATCGGCCCCGAAAATTTTTGTAAAAGCCACATCAGGGGGAAAAAAACGGGCAAGGCCCAGAAAATCAGGCAAAAGGAAGGAAGGGGGAAGGGAACAACAAAAATGACCGTGGAAAGTTTTGTGAAAAACTCAAAACAAAGATTAAAAAGAAGTTTTCACAAGGAAAACAAAAGGGGACCCCCAAAAAACGGAGAGGGGGGGCCCCACCACCAAGTGCGGGACACAGTGCAAAAACAACCGAGGAAGAATGAAAAAGGCTTTTTAAATTTAAGGAATCTTTCAGGACCCTGTACCCCCGTGTACGTTAGGCCCTATTGGGAAAGGGCGGCACCATTTTGGGAAAACCCACACCTAGCCCAAGCACGTAAAAAACCCTAGAGAAAGTCCCAAAGTTTGCAAAAAGGGAACAAATTCCCAGAGCTAAGAGGTAGCCCTACAGGAGAGGTTAAGGGAAATCAACCGGACGACACTGGAGGAAAGGAGAGATAGGGGGGACATATAACGACATACAAAATACTGAGGGGGAATTGACAAGGGTGGACAAAGACGGGAAGGGTTCCAGAGATTGGACAAAAGTAAAAAAGGGGGACCAGGGGAAACTGAAGACACAAATGAATCCCCGGGAATGTTAGGGAAGTTTTTCCTTCACCCACAGAGTATCAGAAAGGGGAAATATTTTTGGGAAAGGCGATGTAGTGGAGGCGGGCCCCCATACATACTTTAAAGGCCGGAGGTATGATAAAGCTCAGGGCCCTCGGGGGAGAGTGACCTAGTAGCGATAAAGTGAAGGGGCGGGGCCAGGACCCGGGGACTCGCCCCAAACCACAAAACCAAAATACACACACAAAACACCCCATACACCCCACCACAAACAACACCACACAAAATAACACACACACATACCACACACACAACACACACACACATACACAAAACACACACAAAAAACCCCCACACACACACATACACACACACACAAACACACACACAACGTAAAACAGCAGCAGCACAGCAGCACACAGCAGAAAGCAGCAGCACAGCAGCGCAGAAAGCAGCAGCAGCAGAAAGCAGCACCAGAAATAAACAATAACAGCAACAAAAAGCAGCAGCAGAACAACAGCAACACAAAAAGGAAACAACAAACAACAGCAGCACCCAAGAACAACAACAGCAGCAGCACTGAACAACAAACAGCACAGCAAAAAACCCCAACACACCACAGCAGAAAATTAACAACAACAGCAACAGCAACAGAAACAGCAGCAGCATAAAACCCAACAACGCAGCGCACCCGCAGAACAACCAACAAAAACGGGCAGAAAAAAAAAAAAAAAACAGCAGCATGGAACAACACCCAACAAAAACCCCGGGAAACATCACATGAACAACAACAACAACAACCGCACACAGTTTTAAACAACAACAACAAAAAACAGCAGCAGAAAGCAGCGGGCAGCAGCATGAACAAAAACCCAAAAACAACAAAAGCAGCAGAAAGAAAAACAAAAACAAAACAGAAAACAGCAAGCAGCAGCATAACAACAACAGCAAACAGCACCCAGAGCATGAAAAACCAACAACAAAAAGCAGCAGAAACCCACATGAACAACAACAACAACATCAGCAGCAGCACATGAACAACAAAAAAAACACCCAGCAGCATGAACAACCCAACAACAGCAGCAGCAGCAGCAAAACCCAAAACAGCAAAAAAGCGGCAGCAGCATGAAAAAACCAACAACAACGCAGCACAGCAGCATGAAAAAACAACAAAAGCAGCAGCCATGAAACAACAACAAAAACCCACCCAGAAAGCAGTATGAACAACAACAACAGCAGCAGCAGCAGTATGAAAAACAACAGCACACAAGCAGCGAAATGAACAACAAAAAGCAGCGCAGCAGCAGCATATGAAAAACAAAAACCAGAAAGCGGGCCAGAAAGAAAAACCAAAAACCCAGCAACAGCAGCAGCACAGCAGGGAACAACAACAGCAGCAGCAGCAGAAAGCATATAAAACAAAAACCCCAAAACAGCACAGCAGTATGAAAAAAACAACAAAAACCGGGCAGCAGCACAGTAGAACAACAACAACAAAAAGCAGCACACGCATAAAAACAACAGCAACAGCAGCAGCACAGAAAGCAGCAGCAGCATGAAAAACAAAAAGCACACCAAACAACAACAACAACAGCACCAGCGCAGCATAAACCCAAAAACCCCCCCGCAGCAGCAGCATAAACAAAACAGCAACAGCGCAGCATGAACAACAACAGAAAGCAGAAAGCAGCATCCCCCAACAACAGCAACAGCGGGCAGCGGAAAAACCAACACCCAACAGCAGCAGCAGCATGAACAACAACAGTCAGCAGCAGCAGCTGAACAACAGCAGCAGCAGCAGCACCACCATAAACAACAACAGCGCAGCAGAAAGCATGAACAACAACAGCAACACATGAACAACAAAAAACAACAGCAGCAGCAGCTTTGAACAAAAACAACAGCAGCAGCAGCAGAACAAAAACAGCAACAGCACAGCATAAACAACAACAGCCCAGCACATGAACAAAAACAAAACAGAAAGGCAGCATGAACAAAAAACACAACAGCAGCAGCGGGGATAAAACAACAACAGCAGCAAAAGCAGAATAAAACAACACGGGCAGCAGCAGCAGCAGAAATGAAAAAAAACAGAAAACAGAAAGCAGCAAAACAACAACAGAAAACACGCAAGCTGAACAACAGCAGCAACAGCACCAGCAGCAGAAAAACAACACAGCAGCGCACATGAAAAAACCAACAGCAACAGAAACCCGGCAGCGCCAGAAAGAAATGAACAACAAAAAGCAGCAGCAGAAAGCATGAACAACAACAAAAACCCCAAAAGCACAGCATATGAACAACAACCAAAAAGGAAACCCCAGCACCCACACATGAACAACAACAACACCGCAGCACAGTTTTGAACAACAACAACAACGCAGAAAGCAGCAGCAGCAGCAGCATGAACAACAACAACAGCAGCAGCACGAAAGAAAAACAACAGCAACAGCAGAAAGCACCCAGCAGCAGCACATGAACAACAACAACAGAAACGGGAGCAGCATAAAACAACAACAACATCAGCAGCACCCAAAATGAGCAACAACAACAGCAACAGCAGCAGCATGAACAACAACAGCAGAAAGCAGCACATGAAAAAACAAACCCAACAGAAAGGCAGCATAAACAGCAAAAACAGCACCCAGAAATTAACAACAACAACGGGCAGCTTTGAACAAAACACAGCATAAACAACAACAACAACAACGCAGCAGCATGAACAAAAAACCCAGCAGCATGAAAAAAAACAGCACAGCAGCATAAACAACAACGGGCAGCAGCAGCATGAACAACAACAACAAAAACAGCAGCAGAAAGAACAACAACAACAGCCATGAACAACAACAGCACAGCAAAAGCATAAACCCAACAACACAGCAGCAGCATGAAAACAAAACAAACAAAAAGCAGCAGCAGAACAAAAAACCCAACACAGCATGAACAACAACACGGGCAGCAGCATGAACAACACAAGCAGAAAGAAAGAACAACAACAACAACAGCGCAGCAGAAACAGATAAAAAACCCAACAACAACAGCACATCCCAACAACATCACAGCAGCATGAAAAACAACAGCAGGCAGCATGAACAACAACAAAAACCAACCCAGCAGAAATGAAACAACAACAACAACACAAAAAAGCAGCTTTAACAACAACACAACGGGCACATAAAACAAAAAACAACAGCAACAGCAGCATGAAACCACAACGCAACAGCGGGCATGAACAACCAACCCGCCTCCCGCAGCATAACAAAAACCCCCCCAACAGCAACGGGCAGCATGAAAAAAAAAACAACAGCAACAGCAGCTTGAACAACAACAACAGCAACAGCACATGAACAACAAAACGCAACACAGCAGGGGAAAAAACAACAACGCAACCCAGCTTTAAAACAACAACAACAGCAACAGCAAAATGAACAAAAACCAACAGCAGCACAGCATGAACAACAACAGCAGCACAGCATAAACAACAACAACAACAACAACAACAGCAGCAGCAAAACCAACCCAGCAGCCAGGAACAACAACAACAGCAGCCCAGCAGGAACAACAACACGCATAAACAACAACAAAAACAACAGCAGCAGCGAAATGAAAAACAACAGCAGCAGCAGCATAAACAACCACGGCAGAAAGCAGCAGCAGAATGAAAAAACACAGCGCAGCAGCATGAAAAAACAACAGCAGCAGCAGCATGAAAAACCAACAGCGGGCAGCTTGAAAAAACCAGCACACAGCGCAGCATGAACAAAAAACAGCACCCAGCATAAACAAAGCACAGCACCCAAAACAACAACAACAGCAGCAGCAGCATGAACAACAACAACAGAAACAGCAGCATAAACAAAAACACAGCGGGCATGAACAACAGCAGAAACCCGCATGAACAACAAAAACCCGCAGCAGCACCCTGAACAACAACAGCAGCAGCATGAACAACACACCCGCAGCATGAAAAAACAACAACAGCACAGCAGCATGAACAACAAAAAGCAGCAGCTAACCCAACAGCAGCACAGCATGAACAACAACAACAGCACCCGCACATAAAAACAACAACAGCAGAAAGAAATAAAACAAAACAGCAGCAGCAGCATGAAAAACAACAAGAACAAAAAGCACATGAACAAAAACGCAGCACAGCATGAAAAACCCAACAACAACAACAGCAGCAGCAGCATTATTAAATGTAAGAAACAGCTTAAACTGTCAGTAGCGGGCAGCAGCCCAAAAGGGAAACAGCAATACCAACAGAAAAAACTATCAAGTTACCTTTTAAGGGGGAAATAAACAGGAAAAATACTAAAAAACCAAAAAACGGGTTTGTAGAAGGGCTGAAGGAAGGGAGGGGAAGGGGGGGGAAGGAAGAGCTGGAAGGTTGGGGGAAAAGGGCGGGGGAGGGGGGGGTGGAGAGAGGGGAGAGAAGGGGGGGTTTAAAAGGGGGGTTTACAGCAGGGAAAAGAGGGGGCGTCAAACAGGGCAGGGGAAATGTCACAAGGGGAAGGGGACGGGGAGGTGTGACGGGGGGTAGGGGGGAGGAATGCTCAGAGGGGAGGGCGTAACCCCATAAAAGAGGGAGCTTTTACTCCCCCTAAGAGGGGGCGTCACCCCGGACCAGGGGGCCACAGTTCCCGTAGAGAGGGGGAAAAGAAATTTAAAGAAGAGGAAAAGGGGGAGAATGAAGAGTGGAGAAGAGAAAAAAGGGAGGGAATACAAAAGAGGGAAGAGCGGACAGGAAAAAAGCAAAATAAAGGAACAGAGAGCAAGGGACTGAAGAAGAAAGGGAAATGAAAGAAGGGAAAAAAAGATGAAATTATACGAAAGTGGTAACAGGGTACCCACACCCCCAAACACACCACCCAAACCCCCCCCCCACCCACCCACCCCACAAACCCCCACCCACATCCACACCACCCGACCCCCACCCACACCACCAAACCCCACACACACCCACCCCTCACATCCACACCACCCACGACCCACCCCCACCCACATCCACACGACCCCCCACACACACCCACCCCCCCACACCCCACCACCCCCCGACCCCACCACCACCCACAAAGCACACCCCCCCCACATCCACACCACATACGACCACACCCCCCCCCCCCACCCACCCCCACACCTCGCCACCCCAAAATCCACACCACCCCCGACCCCCCACCACCATCACCACCCACACGCCCCCACCCCCCACCCACATCCACACCACCCACGACCCACAAACCCTCACCCACACCCAAACCCCCCACATCCACACCCCCACGACCCCACCAAACACCCCCACCCACCACCCACATCCCCCCAACCACGACCCCCCACCCACACCCAAAACCCACACCACACCCCACCCAAAAAACCAAAACCACCCCACGACCCCCCCACCCCCACCCCACCCACACGCAAACCCCCCACCCCCAACCCCCACCACCCACGACCCACACCAACCCCCCACAAAGCACCTCACCAAACCCCATCCCCACCACCCACCACCCACCCTCCACAAACCCCCCACATCCCAACCCCCCACCACCCCACAACCAAACCACCCACAACCCCCACCCCCACCCCCACCACACCCCCCCACCCAACCACACACCCACCACCCACCATTTAAATTGTGAGTATTTTAAAAATAAAAAAGCACTAGAGAGGGGAAAACTTAAGATTATATTTGAAGAAGTGGAACAATATCAACTCAATTTTTAATTTCCCAAAAAATAAAAATTTAAAAAATTCTTGCCCTTTAAATTTAAAACTTTATAATATACCAAAGGAAAAGAGAAGAGAGAGGGAGAAGAGAGAGAAGAGAAGAGGGGAGAGTGAAAAATACCTCCCCCACCTTTAAAAACACTTCCTTCATGTGTCAAAAACCCCAGAACTGCTATGTAAATTTTCCAAATAAAATAATTCCCTTTTTTACAAAGCAATATAAAATTTCTTTATAAAGCACTGTTATGTTTATGGTGTAACTGTGAGGTGGTTGTTATGACAGCATGGTTTCACTGTGAGGTGGGTTTTTATGACAGCATGGTACAAATGTTTAGGTGGGGGTTTTTTTGACAGCAGGAAAACTGTGAGGGGGTTTTTTTGACACATGGTCCCCGTGAGGGGGTTGTTATGAAAAGCATTGGGACCTGTGAGGTGGTTGTTATAAGCATATAAAAAACTGTTTAGGGGGTTGTTTAAAGACCATGGTACACTTTTGAGGGGGTTGTTAAACAGCATGAATAAAAACTTGAGGTGGTTGTTATGACCGCATGGACACCTGAGGTGGTTTTTTATGACAGCAAGGAAAAACTGGAAAGGGGTTTTTATGAAAGCATGGTAAACGTGAGGTGGTTGTTTTTGAAAAGGGGTGATACACCCTTTAGGTGGGGGTTTACAGCATGGTACACTGTGAGGTGGCTTTTTTTGACGCATGGAAAACTGTAGGGGGGTTGTTAGACACAGGTAAAACGTGGGAAATGGTTATTTTTGACAGCATGGTACACTTGAGGGGGTTGTTATGCCCGCATGATACACTGTGAGGTGGGTTTTTTAAACAGCATGGTACACGTGGGGGGGGTTGTTATGACAGCATGGTACACTGTGAAAGGGGTTGTTATGACAGCATGGTTTCACCGAAGGTAGTTTATGACGCAAAGGTACACCCGTGGGTGGGTTGTTATGACAGCATCGTACACCGGGAAAGGGAGTTGTTTTGAAAGCAAGGTACCCTGGGAGGTGGTTTTTTATGACCATGGGGCACTGTGAGGGGGGTTTTTAAAAAAAAGCAAAGGGACACTTTGAGGGTGGTTTTATGACAGAAGGTACACCCGTGAGGTGGGTTTTTTTATGACAGCATGGACAAACCCAGAGGGAGTTGTTTGACAGCAAAGGGACAAGTGGAAGGGGGTTTTTTATGACACAAAGGTCACTGTGAGGTTGGTTTTTAGACAGGGAGGTACACTGTGAGGTGGTTTTATGAAAAAGCATGGTACAACCCGTGAGGTGGGGTTTTTTTAAAGACACATGGTTTCACCGAGAGGTAGTTTTTATGACAGCAAGGTACACTTGAGGTGGTTGTTTGACAGCGGTACACGGAGTGGTTTGGGTTTTGACAGCCAGGGAAAAACTGTGAGGGGGTTGTTTTTTTTTTTAGCATTGGGACACTGTGAGGTGGGGTTTTTATGACAGCATGGGACAAAACCCAGAGGTAGTTGTTATGACAAACATGGAAAACCCGTGGGTGGTTTGTTTGACCATGGTACACGTGAGGGGTTGTTTAAGACAGCATGGGGACACTGTGAGGGGGGTTTTTAAAGACCGCCCGGTACACGTGAGGTGGTTGTTAAGACAGCCTGGTACCCGAGAGGGGGTTGGGTTTGACAGCATGGAAAACTGCAGGGAAAAAGCCCCTTCCCCAACCCCGACTGGGCCCCTGCTCCTCTCTTCATATAACGCCCAAACAATCTTTTACTCTAAAAATTAATTTTCTGAAAATTTTTGAACAAAACCCAAAGAAAATATTTTAAGCATTGTAAAACCCCGCACCCCCCCACACACACACCCACCACACACACACACACCCCACAACACCACACACCACACACCACACACACACACACACACACAACCCCACAGCAACAAGGGGACACAGTTTGAAGGGGTTTAAAAACACAGATTAATCACACGGGATTTTTTAGGAAGGGAAATTTCTTCAGGCCCCAGAGTAGTCAGGGGTGGAAAAATTTGGGAAGCCATGGTAGTGGAAAGGGAGGATCCAACATACTTTGGGAGAGGTTTTGATAAAGCTCACGGTTTTGGGGGGTGACCAATAGCGATCATGAGGAGGGGCGGGGGGAGGAGCCCCGGACCCCGACCCCGCAACCTCAACAGGTGAGTACAACTAGGTGATCACACACACACACACCCCTAGAAAGGGAAAGACTCATCAACGCAAACCAACATGGGTTTTAGGGGCGGGGGAAAACCCCGTGCACAAAACCCTACTGGGTTCTATGACATGGTGACAGCATTTAAAACAAGAAGAGAGGGGGGGGTGGGTTGGGATATTCTTGGACTGCAAAAATTTTTTTGGAAATGTATGAGGGGGTGAAAGCCGGCCGGAGGCGGGGGGCCAAGTGGGGACCACCACTTTTTCACCCTTTGGGCGAAGACCTTCGACTAGTTGGATGGTTAAACCAAATATGAAACCCCCCCCTCCGCCTGCTTCAAACCCCACCTCACTACAGTTATAACCATTCTACGGGCCCCAGGGTGTACATTCCCCAAAATTTGGAGGCTGAAAAAAAAACATGACTCCAAAGGGTTGGGGGACGATTACCTCATACGCCTCCTCTCCTTACGGGCCCTTCCTCTTTTTATTGGGGCTGATGAAAGCCAAATGTTTTGGCGAAAATTTTTCCCGAATAAAGATTCCCCTATGCTTAAAGACCTGGAGAAAAAGGAGAGATAAGGGGGGCATAACGACATACAAAAAACCCCCGGGGGGGGGGGAAGGGAAATTTAAAAAGGGGGACAAAACAGGGTGTTCCCCAAAATTGGACACAGTAACCAAGGGGACACGTTTTGGGAAATTGAAGACACAGAATTTTTAAACCCCAGGGAAAGTTAGGAAGTATTTCTTCAGCCACAGAGTACATAAGTGGAATAGTTTGGGAAGCGATGTAGTGGAGGCAGGATCCATACATTGAGCTTTAAAGAAAGCAGGAGGTATGATAAAGCTACGGTTCAAAGAGAGTGACCTATACGATCATGGGAGGCGGGGCCAGAGCTCGGACTCGAACCCGTGCAACCTCACTAGGTGAGTACAACAGGTTGAGTAACACACAACACACAAATAAACACAACACAACACACACACAACACAACACCACAAACACTACACACAACACACACACACACACACAGATATATGTGCGTAAGGCTACAAACTTCGTAATTTCAAGAAAATGGGTAAAAGTCACACTCGAACAGAACTCCAAAGACCTCAGAAGTAGCAGGTCAGCAACAGAAAGGATGAATAAAATGTTAGTAAGTAGACTATGTATAAAGACAGAACAAAGCTTTTTACAGAAACATCAGAGCAAATATGACATTAAAAATCAGTATAAAGGAATTTACAGACAGAGGAGATGCAAGAGCTCAGGAGAAGGATACCACAGTGTGAGTTTACAAATGAAAATATGCAGTGGAAGCGATAATAGCAGAAGATAAAATATATTGAAACTGTGGAGTTGGCAATGACCAGTGAAGAGTGAAGCGCGTCTGAGGGAAGTTCATGAATCAAATCAACACCAGAATAAGTAATAAAAAAGGCAAATACCGTGACTGGAACGATACACAATAAGTCACTATAGAAGAGAGAGCTATACGTGACGTCTCTGTCCAATTCGACAATTTACAAAGTCACACTAACCAGAAGAGGCGCAGGACGGGTATATATAGGCAGGAAGAGGTTGTGGTGGTGGTAGTAGTAGTAGTAGTAGTAGTAATAGTAGTAGTAGTAGTAGTAGTAGTAGTAGTAGTAGTAATAGTAGTAGTAGTAGTAGTAGTAGTAGTAGTAGTAGTAGTAGTAGTAGTAGTAGTAGTAGTAGTAGTAGTAGTAGTAGTAGTGGGGAATTAAGGAGGAGGAGGAACCAGTCAAATACAAAGAAAGGGGAGAACTGCGGGTTATTTGTGTAAGAGCAGAATATACACCACTAATATTAACAAATGAAACACTCTACAAGCCACTTAAACACACAATTAACAAATATCAGTAATGACGGCTGAGGTACCACAATTTTGAAGCTAACACAGATATCAATATTCAAGCAGAGTAACAGGCAAGAATCTCTGAACTAGACACCAGTCTCCCTAATGAATGTTTCATGTCAATTTCTAGGAAATATCAAAAGTAAAAAAACACGAGTTGAAATGAGAAGGCGCTAAGTTCCTCACAGAACACCAAGGTAAGTGAAGTATAGCAGGATGCACTCTTTACAAAACTAGTGGAGACATGACACATTAACAGATGCCACTTAGGAAAGAAAGGGATTAGCAGACTTGTATATTCGTAAATAGTAAGACATGTGAATCAGGCCGGGCTAACAGGAAATGTATTACTATGGATAATGGAATCCTTGGCCAATAGAAAACAGTCACCATAAGGGATGAGGTATAAGGATAGGAGACGATTCCAAAATAATAAGACGAATAGAAACTGAAGAAGACTTGAACAGACCTTAGGAATGGTGCTCTAAACACCACCTCCAAGGCTGAGGGACTGATTACCTCATCTTTTGTATATAGTTCTTCTGATTTCTTATTATGTCCAAGAATCTGTATTGATAAAGCCACTGGATGGCGAAACGTCTACAATAAAGATAACCAGATATTGCACAAGTGTCTTAACTTTCATCGAATAAATGTAACCCGAATTTAGCGTGAGTAAAAGTTATAATGTTGGAAGATAAGAAAAGTTATGTTGTTGGAAGATAAGAAAAGTTATGTTGTTGGAAGATAAGAAAAGTTATGTTGTGGAAGATAAGAAAAGTTATGTTGTTGGAAGATAAGAAAAGTTATGTTGTTGGAAGATAAGAAAAGTTATGTTGTTGGAAGATAAGAAAAGTTATGTTGTTGGAAGATAAGAAAGTTATGTTGTTGGAGATAAGAAAAGTTATGTTGTTGGAAGATAAGAAAAGTTATGTTGTTGGAAGATAAGAAAAGTTATGTTGTTGGAAGATAAGAAAAGTTATGTTGTTGGAAGATAAGAAAAGTTATGTTGTTGGAAGATAAGAAAAGTTATGTTGTTGGAAGATAAGAAAAGTTATGTTGTTGGAAGATAAGAAAAGTTATGTTGTTGGAAGATAAGAAAAGTTATGTTGTTGGAAGATAAGAAAAGTTATGTTGCTGGAAGATAAGAAAAGTTATGTTGTTGGAAGATAAGAAAAGTTATGATGTTGGAAGATAAGAAAAGTTATGTTGTTGGAAGATAAGAAAAGTTATGATGTTGGAAGATAAGAAAAGTTATGTTGTTGGAAGATAAGAAAAGTTATGATGTTGGAAGATAAGAATAAAGATTCCCATATGCTGCATAAGTGTCTCAATCTTCAACTTGTCGGTTTTTCAAACCATTCATCACAACTGTCAGACACAGCAGCATCATGGGATCTTGTTACAAAGAATTCTTCAACACTTGTTCAACCTTTGGACGAAGACCTACTTCGACTAGTGGATGGTACCACTATGACCCCGCCTCCGCCTGCTTCACCTCACCTGACTACATTATATAAGCCACGTCTACGGCCCTATGCTGTACATTCTACAAGATTGATGGACTGAACACATCGACTCCAGGTTGAGGGACTGATTACCTCATTCTCCTCCTCTCCTTACGCCTTCCTCTTTGTATTGGACTGATGAAGCCACTGTGTGGCGAAACGTTTCCTGAATAAAGATTCCCATATGCTGCATAAGTGTCTCAATCTTCAAGAAAAGTTATGTTGTTGGAAGATAAGAAAAGTTATGATGTTGGAAGATAAGAAAAGTTATGATGTTGGAAGATAAGAAAAGTTATGATGTTGGAAGATAAGAAAAGTTATGATGTTGGAAGATAAGAAAAGTTATGATGTTGGAAGATAAGAAAAGTTATGTAAGAAGACAGGAAAAGTACCACTTGCGGAAAGGGAAAAGAAAAGCTCAGTTAATGACAAAGACCCAAGACCCAGACCTGTGCCCTGAGCACATGCAATACTCCAGACCTGTGCCCTGAGCACATGCAATACTCCAGATACTGTGCCCTGAGCACATGCAATACTCCAGACCTGTGCCCTGAGCACATGCAATACTCCAGACCTGTGCCCTGAGCACATGCAATACTCCAGACCTGTGCCCTGAGCACATGCAATACTCCAGACCTGTGCCCTGAGCACATGCAATACTCCAGACCTGTGCCCTGAGCACATGCAATACTCCAGACCTGTGCCCTGAGCACATGCAATACTCCAGATCTGTGCCCTGAGCACATGCAATACTCCAGACCTGTGCCCTGAGCACATGCAATACTCCAGATCTGTGCCCTAGCACATGCAATACTCCAGACCTGTGCCTGAGCACATGCAATGTTCCAGACCTGTGCCCTGAGCACATGCAATACTCCAGACCTGTGCCCTGACACATGCAATACTCCAGACTGTGCCCTGAGCACATGCAATACTCCAGACCTGTGCCCTGAGCACATGCAATACTCCAGACCTGTGCCCTGAGCACATGCAATGTTCCAGACCTGTGCCCTGAGCACATGCAATGTTCCAGACCTGTGCCCTGAGCACATGCAATACTCCAGACCTGTGCCCTGAGCACATGCAATACTCCAGACCTGTGCCCTGAGCACATGCAATACTCCAGACCTGTGCCTGAGCACATGCAATACTCCAGACCTGTGCCCTGAGCACATGCAATACTCCAGACCTGTGCCCTGAGCACATGCAATACTCCAGACCTGTGCCCTGAGCACATGCAATACTCCAGACCTGTGCCCTGAGCAGATGCAATGCTCCAGACCTGTGCCCTGAGCACATACAATAGCCCAGACCTGTGCCCTGAGCACATGCAATGACTCCAGACCTGTGCCCTGAGCACATGCAATGCTCCAGACCTGTGCCCTGAGCACATACAATGCTCCAGACCTGTGCCCTGAGCACATGCAATGCTCCAGACCTGTGCCCTGAGCACATCAATGCACCAGAAACCGTGCCCTGACACATGCAATACTCCAGACCTGTGCCCTGAGCACAAGCAAAGCTCCAGACCTGTGCCCTGAGCACCATGCAATCTAAGACCTGTGCCCTGAGCACATGCAAACTCCAGACTGTGCCCTATAGCAATGCAATACTCCAGAACCCGTGCCCTAAGCAATTGCAAATACCCAGACCTGTGCCCTGAGCACATCAATACTCCAGATCTGTGCCTGAGCACATGCAATACTCCAGACCCTTCCTGTACACATGCAATACTCAGATCTGTAGCCCTGAGTACATGCAATACTTCCAGACCTGGGCGCTAAGCACATGCAATACTTCAGACTGTCCCGGCACATGCAATACTCCAGATTCTGTGCCCTGAGCACATGCAATACTCCAGACCTGTGCCTGAGAACATCAATACTCAGACCTGTGCCCTGAGCACATCATCATAACTCCAGAACCTGTGCTCGAGCACATGCAATACTCCAGACCTGTGCTCTGAGCACATTGCAATACTGACCTAGTGCACCGAGAACTGCAATACTCCAGATCTGGTCCTGAGCACATGTCAATAAACCAGACCTGTGCTACTGAGCACAATTGCAATACTCCAGACTGTGCCCAGAGCACATGCAATACTCCAGACCTGTGCCCAGAGCACATGCAAAACTCAAACCTGTGCCCTGAGCACATCAATACCGACTGTGTCCTGATCACATGCAATACTCCAGACCTGTGTCCTGAGTCACATGCAATACTCCAGACCTGTGTCCTGAGCAGCAGTACTCCAGACCTGTGCCTGAGCACATGAATACTCCAGACTGTGCCTGAGCACATGCAATACTCCAGACCTGGCCTGAGCACATGCAATAAACTGCCAGACCTGTGCCCTGAGCACATGCATACCAGACCTGTGCCCTGAGGCACATGCAATACTCCAGACCTGTGCCCTGAGCACATGCAAAATAATCCAGACACTGTGTCATGAGCACATGCAAACTCAGACTGTCCCTGAGGGGGGGGGCACATGAAACCCAGACCTTGTCCTGAGCACATGCAATACTCCAGACTGTGCCTGAGCACATGCAAATCCAGACCGTGCCTGAGGCACATGCAATACCATAGAACCTGTGTCCAGGAAGCACGAGCAATACCCAGACCTGTGCCCTGACAAGATGGCAATAAGAAAACAGAGGCAGCAACATCCAGCAGTACAAAAAGAGCAGCATTGCAGGGGACCCTGACAGAAGACGATTCTGGACAAAGTCTGCGTCATACCATCAATTTTTTTTTTCAATCCGTCTCAGGGAAGGACAGGAATACATGGACAAAGAAGACTCAGCATAAAATGTGCTGGTGTAAAAAGAGTCCTGAGTCACCTCACTGTCACATATGCTGTACTTGCAGGATTGATAGACTGAGTACATCGACTCAGGCTGAGGGAACTGATTACCCGAATCATCGGATCATTATTCTTATTTGTACTAGACTGAGAAGCACTGTGGGCGAAACGTTCCACAATAAAGATACCCAAGTGTTGCACGTGGTCTATTTATCATAAAAATGATAGAGAGCGAAATGACCTGAAGAACGTACACTTCTGGTAAACTGTATGGACCGAGAGTCAAGTTCACGTGGTCGGCCCGATGATAATGAGGAAGAGACCAGAGCTACAGCTCAACCTCGCAAACTCCAAAGGTAAATTACAGAACCTGACCCAAAAAGTAAAAATAAAAAAGCAGTCGCGGAAGTAGCTTGATTGACCCAAACTTAAGATACCTGACGTCCGACACTGTAGGAGAGGAGGAGGAGGAGGAGGAGGAGGAGGAGAGGAGGAGGAGGAGGAGGAGGGGGGAGGAGGAGGAGGGGGAGGAGGAGGGAAGGGGGAAGGAGAGGGGAGAAAGGAGGGGGAGGAGGAAGGGAGAGGAAAGAGGAGGAGGAGGGGAGGGGAGGAGGAGGGAGGGTGAGGGGGGGGGGAAAAAAGGGGGGGGGGTTTTTAAAAAAAAAAAAAAAAGGGGGGGGGGGGGGGGGGGGGGGGGGGGGGAAAAAAGGGGGGGGGGGGGGGGGGGGGGGGGTTAAAAATAACAAAAGGGAAAATTTTTTTTTAATTTTAAAAAAATTTAAGAAAACGTGCCCTGAAAAAAAAGGAAAATTAAAAACCCAGCAAAACAAAATTTGGGGGGGAAAAATAAAAAAAAACCCCAAACTGAAAAACCCCTATAATTTCGACCGCCCGACAAAAAAAAAAAAAAAAAAAAAAAAAAAAAAAAAAAAAAAAAAAAAAAAAAAAAAAAAAAAAAAAAAAAAAAAAAAAAAAAAAAAAAAAAAAAAAAAAAAAAAAAAAAAAAAAAAAAAAAAAAAAAAAAAAAAAAAAAAAAAAAAAAAAAAAAAAAAAAAAAAAAAAAAAAAAAAAAAAAAAAAAAAAAAAAAAAAAAAAAAAAAAAAAAAAAAAAGGGGGGGGGGGGGGGGGGGGGGGGGGGGGGGGGGGGGGGGGGGGGGGGGGGGGGGGGGGGGGGGGGGGGGGGGGGGGGGGGGGGGGGGGGGGGGGGGGGGGGGGGGGGGGGGGGGGGGGGGGGGGGGGGGGGGGGGGGGGGGGGGGGGGGGGGGGGGGGGGGGGGGGGGGGGGGGGGGGGGGGGGGGGGGGGGGGGGGGGGGGGGGGGGGGGGGGGGGGGGGGGGGGGGGGGGGGGGGGGGGGGGGGGGGGGGGGGGGGGGGGGGGGGGGGGGGGGGGGGGGGGGGGGGGGGGGGGGGGGGGGGGGGGGGGGGGGGGGGGGGGGGGGGGGGGGGGGGGGGGGGGGGGGGGGGGGGGGGGGAGGATGAGGAGGAGGAGGAGGAGGAAGAGGAGGAGAGGAGGGGGGGAGGAAAAGGGGGAGGAGGGGGAAGAGGAGGAGGAGGAAGGGGGAGGAGGAGGAGGAGGAGGAAGAGGAGGAGGAGGGAGGAGGAGGAGGAAGGAGGAAGAGGAGGAGAGAGGAGGAGGAGGGAGGAGGAGGAGGGAAGGGGGAAGGAGGAGGAGGAGGAAAGGAGAGGGGAAAGGGGGAAGAGGAGGAGGAAGAGGAGGAGGAGGAGGAGGGGAAGAGGAGGAGGAAAAGGGGGAGGAGAGGAGGAGGAGGAGGAGGAGGAGGAGGAGGGGGAGGAGGGAGAAGGGAGGAGGGGGAGGAGGAGAAGGAGGAAGGAGGAGGAGGAGGAGGGAGAGAGGAGAGAGGAGGAGGAGGGGAAGGAGGAGATAAAGGGGGAGGGAGGAAGGATGAGGAGGGAAGGAAGGAGGAGAAGAGGAAAAAGGAGAGGAGGAAAGGGGGAGGTGAGGAGAGGAGCGTGGGGGAAAGGGGAGGGAGGAGAAAAAGCCAAAGCAATGGGTGGGAGGAGGGACAAAGACTGAAGGTTTGTCTTTGAAGTGCCCGGTGTCGGAGGGGAAACCCCCCCCTTTCCTCCCCCTTTGATAAACCCTTCTGTTTTATTTTTTTGTTTTTGCCTTCTTATTTTTTTGGTATTTAAAACTGCTGCTCCCGACCCCCTAATTTTTAAAACTAGTTTTTTTTTATTTTTGTGGTGAAAAGGGGGGGGTTAGGGGAAACGAATGTTAAAGGGGTTTGGTGGGATGGGGGAGAGGAGTTGGAAATTTAAATTTTTATTTTTAGGTTCTAACAACTTAGCTGCCCAGACATTAAATTTCCCTTAATAACAGTGCCCCCCCAAAACCCCCTCTCCCCTTGTCCTACCTCATTAATGTCTTAATAACCTCCCTTTTTTCGTACTAACGTGCTTGCCCGGGTCATTAATGTCTTAATAACTGTGTTCGCAAATAATCTGCCTGTCTATTAATGTCTGTAATACTCTCGTTTTTTCTTAAATGCACGGTCAATTAATGTCTTAAAAAAATCCCGTCCTAACCCCCCCCCATTAAAAGTAATAACTTCGCAAAAAATAATGCCGTCCCAAAAAGTCTTAAAAAAAATCCTGTCGCAATAACATGCAGTCATATAAATGTCTTTTAATAACTATCTTAACTGAAAAAGGCATTAATTCTTAAAACTGTCGCAATAACTGCCGTCAATAATTTCTTAATAACTGTCGCAATAACTGCCGTCCAATAATTTTCATAATAACTATCGTACTAACTGCCGTCATTAATGTCTTAAATAACTGTCGCCAATAAACTGCCGCAATAATATCTTAATAACTATCGTACTAACTGCCGTCATTAATGTCTTAATAACTCTCGTACTAACTGCCGTCAATAATATCTTAATAACTCTCGTACTAACTGCCGTCATTAATGTCTTAATAACTGTCGCAATAACTGCCGTCAAAATGTCTAATAACTGTCGCATAACTGCCGTCAATAATGTCTTAATAACTGTCGCAATAACTGCCGTCAATAATATCTTAATAACTCTCGTACTAACTGCCGTCATTAATGTCTTAATAACTGTCGCAATAACTGCCGTCAATAATGTCTTAATAACTGTCGCAATAACTGCCGTCAATAATGTCTTAATAACTGTCGCAATAACTGCCGTCAATAATATCTTAATAACCCTCGTACTAACTGCCGTCATTAATGTCTTAATAACTGTCGCAATAACTGCCGTCAATAATATCTTAATAACTATCGTACTAACTGCCGTCATCAATGTCTTAGTAACTGTCATACTAACTGCCGTCATTAATGTCTTAATAACTGTCGCAATAACTGCCGTCAATAATGTCTTAATAACTGTCGCAATAACTGCCGTCAATAATGTCTTAATAACTGTCGCAATAACTGCCGTCAATAATATCTTAATAACTCTCGTACTAACTGCCGTCATTAATGTCTTAATAACTGTCGCAATAACTGCCGTCAATAATATCTTAATAACTATCGTACTAACTGCCGTCATCAATGTCTTAGTAACTGTCATACTAACTGCCGTCATTAATATCTTAATAACTGTCGTACTAACTGCTACCGTTAAGGCTCTGATTAACCTTGTGGTTAATGTTTTAATAACTACCCTGATTAATATAAACAGCTGCTGAACTAACTGCTGCGATTAAGGCAATAAACTGCTGTGTTAACTGCTGTAATTAAGGCAGCAATCAGTGCTGTAACTACGGTAATAACTGACTCGTTTACGAGGCACACCTGCGCCATGCACATGTGTGGTGACCCACACCTCACACACCGGTGTGCCAGCTCACTCACCCTAGATCAAGAGCGCCTCCCAGCACTCCAGGAAACTCAAAATACAATAATGAGGCATCAATTAACTCCCTGTTTCTCTGCCTCCATTAAATGTTTTGCTTGACTCCCCCACATGCTGGAAGACGGGTGGGAGGGGTGACAGGGGTGGGAGTGAGGATGTAAAAAAGGATAGAGAGACGAGAGGAATAAGGGTAAATGGAGAGGTGAGGGGTGGGGAGTTCGTGTGTTAGGGAGGGGGGTAAGATGAGCCAGAGGATGGGTAGCGGGGGGAGGGACGGGTAGTGGAAGAGGAAGAGGAGGGAAGTAAGGGGCCAGGGGAAGGGGGGAGGGGGAAGGTAAGGGGGAACAGGGGCGGTATAACCACAGCCACAGAGGCGACCTAACCACGTAATTGCTAGTATAATATTTTGACTCACGGGTTATGGAGAGGCGCACGTACAGACGTATGTAGGGATGTACGTAGGGACGTGAGAGAGAGACGTACGTAGTGGTGTACGCAGAGGCGAAATAGAGTCGGTTTTAGTTATTGCATTATTGTGACTCTCTCACACACTACTGGGAACGCTTGGAAGCACTTGACTTGTACTCGTTGGAACGCAGGAGGGAGAGATATATCATAATCTACACTTGGAAAATCTTGGAAGGAATGGTCCCAAATCTGCACACAGAAATCACTCCCTACGAAAGTAAAAGACTGGGCAGGCGATGCAAAATGCCCTTAATAAAAAGTAGGGGCGCCATTGGTACACTAAGGGAAAACACCATAAGTGTCCGGGGCCCAAAACTGTTCAACAGCCTCCCATCAAGCATTAGAGGAATTGCCAATAAACCCCTGGCTGCCTTCAAGAGAGAGCTGGACAGATACCTAAAGTCAGTGCCGGATCAGCCGGGCTGTGGCTCGTATGTTGGACTGCTTGCGGCCAGCAGTAACAGCCTAGTTGATCAGGCCCTGATCCATCGGGAGGCCTGGTCATGGACCGGGCCGCGGGGGCGTTGATCCCCGGAATAACCTCCAGGTAACCTCCAGGTAGGTAACCACACACAAACACACACATACACAAACACACACAAACACACACACACACACACACACATACACACACACACACACACACACACACACACACACACATGCATATTTATATTATATATATATATATATATATATATATATATATATATATATATATATATATATATATATATATATATATATATATATATATATATATATATATATATTATATCAAAGCCGCCGTCGTGTGAAGCATTGGAACCGAGTCTGCTCATATCCTAGATATGCTAAAAAATCAGAAATAAGGTGTTTCAGTCCTATGTAAGATCATCAGAGATGATGATCACAGATCATGACACAACACTACAGACCATCACAGATCATGACACAGCACTACAGACCATCACAGATCATGACACAACACTACAGACCATCACAGATCATGACACAACACTACAGACCATCACAGATCATGACACAGCACTACAGACCATCACAGATCATGACACAGCACTACAGACCATCACAGATCATGACACAGCACTACAGACCATCACAGATCATGACACAGCACTACAGACCATCACAGATCATGACACAACACTACAGACCATCACAGATCATGACACAGCACTACAGACCATCACAGATCATGACACAACACTACAGACCATCACAGATCATGACACAGCACTACAGACCATCACAGATCATGACACAGCACTACAGACCATCACAGATCATGACACAGCACTACAGACCATCACAGATCATGACACAGCACTACAGACCATCACAGATCATGACACAGCACTACAGACCATCACAGATCATGACACAACACTACAGACCATCACAGATCATGACACAACACTACAGACCATCACAGATCATGACACAACACTACAGACCATCACAGATCATGACACAGCACTACAGACCATCACAGATCATGACACAGCACTACAGACCATCACAGATCATGACACAGCACTACAGACCATCACAGATCATGACACAGCACTACAGACCATCACAGATCATGACACAGCACTACAGACCATCACAGATCATGACACAACACTACAGACCATCACAGATCATGACACAACACTACAGACCATCACAGATCATGACACAACACTACAGACCATCACAGATCATGACACAACACTACAGACCATCACAGATCATGACACAGCACTACAGACCATCACAGATCATGACACAGCACTACAGACCATCACAGATCATGACACAGCACTACAGACCATCACAGATCATGACACAGCACTACAGACCATCACAGATCATGACACAGCACTACAGACCATCACAGATCATGACACAACACTACAGACCATCACAGATCATGACACAACACTACAGACCATCACAGATCATGACACAACACTACAGACCATCACAGATCATGACACAACACTACAGACCATCACAGATCACTATATATCATGACACATCAGATGTGACCGACAATCCTCTGTAACCGCGGTGTCGCAGCCCAGAAATGATAAACATTCCTATAATTTTCCCAGAAGTTATGAACCATAAAAACACAATTTGTTTCATTTAACAATATCAACAAAGCCATTAATTTAGTGTTGTGTGAGTCTAGTACTGTGATTAATTGCCGCTGAGGACACGCATCACTGACCTTCAATGTTTACTGTTTCCTTTCCAACTAAATACAAGTTAATATTGTAGCTAGGTTGGTGTAACCTTGGCAGGCTAAGCGACACGCAATATTCTAACAACGGGAGTCTTATACAGTATTATTGTCTTAAATAATTGTGAGTTTAGTCAAGGGGTAACTAAGAGATTATAGTCCACCTCACTTGGGACACCAAGAATTCTTGATAATGCAGTGAACATTATGACTAATTAGGTATTCCCCAAATCGTACCTATAAGCGGTTACCTATTTTCTCTTCCTTCAAGGTTTTCCTTTATAACTCGAGATTGCCTCTTATCGACTTCAAATTTTCGATACTGGCGTACTGCAATTAGGAAAAAGGATCGTGAAGGTGACCTCTAGTCAATTTTCCATGAACCACTCCCAGTTTGGTTACCGTGCGAAAACCTTGCGAAAGCCTCTACCGATCGGCTTCACGCTTTTAAGACCGGTGTATCTATAGAAGAAGGTTAAGATTATTCAAGTACGTAGGTACCTGAATACGTAAAACGGTATTTTTTCCCCTGGAACAGCTTCACTGGCTGACGTAATTTACAAGAAGGGTGATGCTCTGTAAGTGTAGCCCCTGTAGGTGCAATCTTACCATTGTACTAAGGTGGTTACTTACCAATTTACTAAGGTGATTATAAAGTCTGGAATCTTAAGATTCCGTGTTATAACAGGAGAATGCGTCTTCAGGTCGGCTTCAAACGTTTTAGCACTGGAGTGTTTCCCTCAACGAAGGTTCGTATATTGGGATGTGTGTCCAAATTTGCCAAATGTATTAAGAGTGAGATGTTGCAAGTTGTAGAAGTGTAGGTGAGTCGCCTGCAGTGTATCACCTAGTGATTGTGTCATATGTTTGACGGTGTTCATTTATACTCTCGTCTCACTATACTCATACGTATAAATATGTACATGTATACATGTGCATACGCATACACAAGGACACATACATACACAAAAGTATATATGCGCATACACACTTGCATAAACATATACAACTGTACGTTGTATATGTTTATGCTATGTATACATATGCAGCATACATCCACACATATACGCACACAAACAGAAGTACGCATAAGCATACATACATCCGTGCATATGCAAACATACATACACACACAATGAAAATACACACGCATATAGTATATATTTATAATTTGCCGACTTAAAATTTTATGACCACCCTGTTGCTGGCCTTCAGGTAGAGAGGGCTGAGCTCATGAAATATGGGGAGAGATGTCTCGGGGCGCGCACAGGCCGAAATACACGTGGTTCCAAAGACCTTCAGTTGTGTTTCCAGTGTTTTCAAGTGTTTTCCAGATGCGGTGAAGGGGGCGTCCAGTGGGAGTCCCACAGGGTGTATGAGTAATCCTTAGTTTCCTCAAAATGCTGGGAGTCCTGTCAGCCAACGTCCGGGATCTGAATACTATCCTGCGGGCAGTCTTAAGAATTCACTTTAACCATACTGTGGAGGCCCGCTTGCGGGTTCGCTAACAGAGGCAGGATGAAAGGAGGTGCAGTTTGTGGGTTCGCTAACAGAATGAGGATGCGTCATCTCTAGCCACGACAGATATTGTGAACGGCACTAAAAACTGCTTAAGTAAAGTTGAACATCACATGACCCAACAGCAAAACATGACAGAGACAGACTGATAGCAAACGCTGGAGAGACAGGAGACAAGCGCTGTCAGGAGTGTCGCACGGTCTTGTTGTGGGCTCAGGTGATGGGTTAAGTGACTGATGGTGCCTGAAGTGAAGCGTGATTGGCATGGTGACGGGGCACATGGGGAAGTAGCAGAAACAGCAGCAGCAGCATCAACAGCCACAGCAACAGAAGCAGCATAAGCAACAGCGGTAACAACAGACGCCACAGCAACAGATCCAATAGTAACATAAGTAGCAGCAGCAACAGTAGCTGCAGTGGCAGCTACAGCCACGTTTCCACAGTCACCACCACTAGCTACATTCCCACAAAACAACCACCGCACTAGCCACATTCCCAAAAAACAACCACCACACTCCCATAAACCACTACCACGAGCTACCCCTCAAGGAAGGTTCCTTGATGTTGGTGAGGGGCTCTTGATTTAGGAAATTGGATCTGTGCTCCAGTTCCCCGAATTAAGCCTGAATGCCTTCCACATCCCCCCCCCAGGCGCTGTATAATCCTCCGGGTTTAGCGCTTCCCCTTGATTATAATAATAATAATACCACGAGCCACACTCCCACGAACAGTCACTCCACCAGCCACACTTCCACAAAACAATCACCACAATAACCATACTCCACCATCACAAAACCATCACACTAGCCACATTCCCACAATCCACCACAACACTAGCCACGCTACCACAAGCAATCACCACACTGGCCACACTCGCACAAATTACCACCTCTACCACAATCCGTACACTCACTACACTCCAACAAACCACCACCACTACCACACAATCCGTACAATCACCACACTCCAACAAACCACCACCACTACCACACAATCCCTACAGAAATGGAAGAGAATCATCATAAACTTGAGAGTCGGCAATCACCCAGCCGGGCGGAGAGTACCACGTAAAGACTGGACAAATAAAAACCATTTAAAAGCGATTGTGTTTGATAACTTCATCTGAGGCTTGGCAAACCATGGGTTGCGTCCGGCCATCCCTCGTTATTTACAGCGGGGTAGCACCAGCGTAGCTGACCCCGTAGCACTTTCCACAGGGTGGAAGAGAGCCCTCATTACCCTTACCTCAGTCGCATATCTTCAAGACTCACCAAAGTGAAGACCGAAATCTTTAATCAGACTTGATTATTACCTTCAATGACAGACTTCACAGGACCTAAATGCAAGTTATGCTTATAATACTGGAGATGCGAGAGAGAATGGTTGGCGTTGTTGACCACCAGGACACACAAAGGTGCACCACAACAAGGTCCAAATAAGCATCGTTCGATTGCCTGCTTAAAAAGAGTTTTCACCGTATTTACCTGTCATCGTACGAAAGATTATTATTATATTCATATACCTTTACCGTTGATGAGTTCCGATAGCTTTTCTACTCCCAAAGCCCGGTCATGGGCCAGGCTCGTGTGGTGTTTGCTTGGTCAACCAGGTTGTTGCTGCTGGTAGCCCCCTGGAGAAAGAAAGAGTGCGAAACTCGTGGGTATCATCATACAGAGCCAAGGGAAATGAGTGACATTTAGATTCGATCTAAGAGGAGAGCTAGAGCAGATTATAATCATGGGGAGCGATAAACCCGTAGGATTATACAGCAGAGCTAGAGGAGAACAGGTCCAATTCTTAGTTTTCTCTGAATTTACTAAATCTCCCTCGTACTGAAGACACGAGCTGAAGGAAATTTCTTTTGGCAAAAAGACACAACAAAGACCTTTAACAGTACGACGTTTCACTTACATGAGGAGAAACATCGCACTAATAAATGCTACGTCATACTTCAATCAAAAAAACTTTTATTGAGTCAACTTTTCCTTTGTGTAAAACTTTGTCAAATCATTAATTCATCTACACAGAGCGAAACGTTGGCCCAATAAAACTGTTATCACCGTGTGGTTCTCTAATGTGGACGTAAAACTGTTATTGATGAGGAGCTGATCACACGATAATCAATTAGATTTCTTTGAACTGAAATATTGTGAACGGTGGACAAGACTGGTAATATCGTGAATGTGAGGAGCTGAGTAATACTTCGTGAAATGAGAAGCTGAATACTTCGTGAATATGGAGAATCTGGAAATATTCGTGATGTGAAAGCTGAATGCTTCGTGATGTGGAGAACCTGGAAATATTTCGTGAATGTGGAGAAGCTGGAAATACTTCGTGAATGTGGAGAAGCTGGAAATACTTCGTGAATATGGAGAAGCTGGAAATATTTCGTGAATAGTGGAGAAGCTGGAAATACTTCGTGAATGTGGAGAAGCTGGAAATACTTCGTGAATTGGAGAAGCTGGAAATACTTCGTGAATGTGGAGAAGCTGGAAATACTTCGTGAATGTGGAGAAGCTGGAAATACTTCGTGAATGTGGAGAAGCTGGAAATACTTCGTGAATGTGGAGAAGCTGGAAATACTTCGTGAATGTGGAGAACCTGGAAATACTTCGTGAATGTGGAGAAGCTGGAAATACTTCGTGAATGTGGAGAAGCTGGAAATACTTCGTGAATGTGGAGAACCTGGAAATACTTCGTGAATGTGGAGAAGCTGGAAATACTTCGTGAATGTGGAGAAGCTGGAAATACTTCGTGAATATGGAGAAGCTGGAAATACTTCGTGAATGTGGAGAAGCTGGAAATGCTTCGTGAATGTGGAGAACCTGGAAATACTTCGTGAATGTGGAGAAGCTGGAAATACTTCGTGAATGTGGAGAAGCTGGAAATACTTCGTGAATGTGGAGAAGCTGGAAATACTTCGTGAATATGGAGAAGCTGGAAATACTTCGTGAATGTGGAGAAGCTGGAAATACTTCGTGAATATGGAGAAGCTGGAAATACTTCGTGAATATGGAGAAGCTGGAAATACTTCGTGAATGTGGAGAAGCTGGAAATACTTCGTGAATGTGGAGAAGCTGGAAATACTTCGTGAATGTGGAGAAGCTGGAAATACTTCGTGAATGTGGAGAAGCTGGAAATACTTCGTGAATGTGGAGAAGCTGGAAATACTTCGTGAATGTGGAGAAGCTGGAAATACTTCGTGAATGTGGAGAAGCTGGAAATATTTCGTAGACTTGGAGAAGCTGGAAATATATCGTGAACGAGAAGCTCTCTAAAATTAACACATTTCCAGCCTCACAGAACTACCGTGCCTTCCAGGCTTGGTGTCTTCCTTGTCTGGCATCAACGTTCAACAATTAAGTCTAATGTGGAATCAATATACCGATAAGCCGGTATATATTAGCATCTGTGGGTGGATCCATACACGATAATCACTGACTCTTCAGTTGTGACTTGACAATGGTCCAGGACCGACTGAAACGTCGACACCAGGTTTATCTCTTAAGTGCTGGTTTTTCGAGAATTGTTCCAGCCAGGGAATTATTTTTTATTGCTGTTCGTCAGAGCAAATCATTATCCTGATAACGTTTAGCTCAGTTTGAATCTACCAAGTCTCAGTAAAAGCTCCAGATGTGCGAAGCGTCGTCAGAGCAAAAACGTGTTCTGCGAACTGTCTTTCTTTAACACACATGTTGGCACCACTGGCAGTCATATTGACACACATGACGTGCATCACCAGCACATAGCACACAAACGAGTGCCTCCTGTCGTGTCTTCACGAGAGGGCCACGTAAGAGTGCAGTGACTATCATACACAAGTGCAGTAATTGTGATGAAGGAACGGGAGCATCCCAAGACGGATGACTTCTGCAGATTGCAAGGATGAAAGTGTCAATTTATACCAATACGTGGTACCCAGCCCGGTGGGCTGGGCACCACGTATTGATATAAACTGACACCTTCATTCTTACAGTCTGCAGAGGTCATCCGTCTTTGGATGCTCCCGTTCCTTCATCACAAATACTGCACTCGTGTGTGATAGTTACTGCACTCTTATGAGGCCCTCTCGTGGAGGCACGAGAGGGCCACGTTTCAGCAGATACCAATGTTCTCCACGAGAGCAACTAGCTGGCACTGAAGAGGTCTGGTCACTCAAGAAACGTCAGCCCATTAAACACTACTTTTCACTCACTAACAACTAGCTTGCACTAGGAAAAGCCAAACCTTCAAAAAGTAGATCAAATTTCCCTCATGAACAGCTTGAACTAGAAGGGTCATTCAAACAAATATTCCTCTAGAACAACTAGCCTGCATCAGCTAGAACCTTCAAGACACGTCAATCATCCAGGAAACTACGATACAGTAAGCTCAGCTGATATAAAACTTAATTACTTGGGGTTTACATTGGGTTTCACTCTTACAGACTGCTTGGCTGCTCTTGATAGCTCTTGGCTTCTAAGTGATCTCTCTTGACACATATTGTGACGTTTACGACCACTTAGCCAGTGTTGAGTGTCTTGACCGGGCAAAACAGAATTAAGGTTTCCAGTGTTTCTTTGTGGGAGTTTTACAGTTCCTCCATGAGGCCAGGTAGCATATTCACAGTAGTACACTCATAGTGGTACATTCACAGTAGTACACGCACTGTAGTACACTCACAGTAGCACATCACAGTATACTCACCGTACCACATTCACAGTAGTACACTCACTGTAGTACACTAACAATAGCACACTCACAGTAGCACACTCACAGTAGTACACTCACAGTAGTACACTCATAGTAGCGCACTCACATTAGTACTCTTAGTAGTACACTTACAGTGGAATATTCACAGTAGTACACTCACAGTAGTACAATCACAATAGCATACTCACAGCAGTACACTCATAGTAGTAAACTCATATTAGTACACTCACAGTAGCACACACACGGGGGCCAGGAGCAGTGAATCGACCCTCTGCAACCACAACTAGGTGAGTACAGTAGCACACACCAGCATACACACACAAGCACACAAAGTAGTACACACAGTAACATTAGCACACAAAATAGTACACACAGCACAAACTAAACACATCATATACACAATAGTACACACAGCACACAGTAGTACACGTGGTAGCACACACTGTAGCGCACATAGCAGCATACAGACACAGAGTAGTACACTCAGCACACACAGTAGTACACAAAATAGTACACACAGTAGCACACACAGTAGTACACACAGATAAAGGATCAGAAGAGTACTTGCGAGATGATCACTCAGTGTTGGGTCTCCATCAGTAACAACTAGGAATGACCAGCGTTGAAGCTTAGTCTAATTATCCATAACATCACCCATGCATCAGGTGAACCAGGGATACCACCCATGCATCAGGTGAACCAGGGATACCATCCATGCATCAGGTGAACCAGGGATACCACCCATGCATCAGGTGAACCAGGGATACCATCCATGGATAAGGTGAACCAGGGATACCACCCATGCATCAGGTGAACCAGAGATACCATCCATGCATCAGGTGAACCAGGGATACCAACCATGCCTCAGGTGAACAAGGGATACCATCCATGCATCAGGTGAACCAGGGATGCCACCCATGCATCAGGTGAACCAGGGATGCCACCCATGCATCAGGTGAACCAGGGATACCATCCATGCATCAGGTGAACCAGGGATACCACCCATACATAAGGTGAACCAGGGATACCACCCATACATCAGGTGAACCAGGGATACCACCCATGCATCAGGTGAACCAGGGATACCACCCATACATCAGGTGAACCAGGGATACCATCCATGCATCAGGTGAAAAAGGGATACCACCCATGCATCAGGTGAACCAGGGATACCACCTATGCATCAGGTGAACCAGGGATACCATCCATGCATCAGGTGAACCAGGGATACCATATATGCATCAGGTGAACCAGGGATACCATCCATGCATCAGGTGAACTAGGGATACCACCCATACATCAGGTGAACCAGGGATACCACCCATACATCAGGTGAACCAGGGATAACATCCATGCATCAGGTGAACCAGGGATACCACCCATGCATCAGGTGAACCAGGGATACCATCCATGCATCAGGTGAACCAAGGATACAACCCATACATCATGTGAACCAGGGATACCACCCATACATCAGGTGAACCAGGGATACCACCCATGCATCAGGTGAACCAGGGATACCACCCATACATCAGGTGAACCAGGGATACCACCCATGCATCAGGTGAACAAGGTATACCACCCATGCATCAGGTGAACCAGGGATACCACCTATGCATCAGGTGAACCAGGAGTACCATCTATGCATCAGGTGAACCAGGGATACATATATGCATCAGGTGAACCAGGAATACCATCCATGCATCAGGTGAACCAGGGATACCACCCATGCATCAGGTAAACCAGGGATACCACCCATGCATCAGGTGAACCAGGGATACCACTCATGCATTAGGTGAACCAGGGATACCACCCATGTATTAGGTGAACCATGGATACCACCCATGCATCAGGTGAACCAGGGATACCACCCATGCATGAGGTGAACAAGGGATACCACCCATGCATCAGGTGAACCAGGGATACCACCTATGCATCAGGTGAACCAGAGATACCATCCATGCATCAGGTGAACCAGGGATACCATCCATGCATCAGGTGAACCAGGAATACCACCCATACGTCAGGTGAACCGGGGATACCACCCATACATCAGGTGAACCAGGGATACCATACATGTATCAGGTAAACCAGGGATACCATCCATGCATCAGGTGAACCAGGGATACCACCCATAAATCAGGTGAACCAGGGATACCATCCATGCGTCAGGTGAACCAGGGATATCACCCATGAATCAGGTGAACCAGGGATACCATCCATGCATCAGGTAAACCAGGATACCACCCATACATCATTTGAACCTGGGATACCACCCATGCATCTGGTGAACAAGGGATATCACCCATGCATCAGGTGAACCAGGGATACCACCTATGCATCAGGTGAACCAGGGATAACATCCATGCATGAGGTGAACCAGGGATACCATATATGCATCAGGTGAACCAGAAATACCATCCATGAATCAGGTGAACCAGGGATACCATCCATACATCAGGTAAACCAGGGATACCACCCATGCATCAGGTGAACCATGCATCAGGTGAACCATGCATCAGGTGAACCAGGGATACCACCCATGCATTAGTTGAACCAGGGATAACACCCATGCATCAGGTGAACCATGGATACCCCCATGCATCAGGTGAATAAGGGATACTACTCATGCATCAGGTGAACCAGGGATACCACATATGCATCAGGTGAACCAGGGATACCATCCATGCATCAGGTGAACCAGGGATACCCTCCATGCATCAGGTGAACAAGGGATACTACCCATGCATCAGGTGAACCAGGGATACCACCTATGCATCAGGTGAACCAGGGATACCATCCATGCATCAGGTGAACCAGGGATACCACCCATACTTCAGGTGAACAAGGGATACCACACATACATCAGGTGAACCAGGGATACCATCCATGCATCAGGTGAACCAGGGATACCACCCATTCATCAGGTGAACCAGGGATACCACCCATACATCAGCTGAACCAGGGATACCACCCATACATCAGCTGAACCAGGGATACCACCCATGCATCAGATGAACCAGGGATACCACCCATGCATCAGATGAACCACTGATACCACCCATGCGTCAGGTGATACCAGGGATACCAACCACGTATCAGGTGAACCAGGGATATCACCCATGCATCAGGTGATACCAGGGATACCATCCATGCATCAGGTGAACCAGGGATACCACCCATACTTCAGGTGAACAAGGGATACCACACATACATCAGGTGAACCAGGGATACCATCCATGCATCAGGTGAACCAGGGATACCACCCATTCATCAGGTGAACCAGGGATACCACCCATACATCAGCTGAACCAGGGATACCACCCATACATCAGCTGAACCAGGGATACCACCCATGCATCAGATGAACCAGGGATACCACCCATGCATCAGATGAACCACTGATACCACCCATGCGTCAGGTGATACCAGGGATACCAACCACGTATCAGGTGAACCAGGGATATCACCCATGCATCAGGTGATACCAGGGATACCAAGCTTTCACTAGGAGAAACAGGTGCATCTCTCCCTTCCCTATCATCATTACCTTACCCTCATGTTTTTACTGCATTACCCCTCCCTCCCTCCTCTCTCTCTCTCTCTCTCTCTCTCTCTCTCTCTCTCTCTCTCTCCCATTTTATTTCTCTCCCCTCCCATTTCTTTATTTCTGACCATTTCCCCTTCCTGGTACGCTTCCTCCCCGACCCTCTCTCTCACCTCTCACAGTACACTTAGCTCACTACCTCTCAAAGTGCAGCTCACAAGCAAAGTTCAGCTCACTAACACTCAAAGTGCAGCTCACAAGCAAAGTTCAGCTCAATACCTCTCAAAGCGCAGCTCACTTCCTCTCACAGCACACTCAGCTCACTACCTCTGACATCACTCAGCTCACTACTTCACATAGCTCAATACCTCTCACAGCACACTCAGCTCACTACCTCTCACAGCACACTCAGCTCACTACCTCACACAGTACACTCAGCTCACTACCTCACACAGCACACTCAGCTCACTACCTCACATAGCTCAATACCTCTCACAGCACACTCAGCTCACTACCTCACACAGCACACTCAGCTCACTACCTCACGCAGCACACTCAGCTCACTACCTCACGCAGCACACTCAGCTTACTACTTCACACAGCACACTCAGCTTACTACCTCACAGCACACTCAGCTCACTACCTCACACAGCACACTCAGCTCACTACCTCACATAGCACACTCAGCTCACTACCTCACACAGCACACTCATCTCACTACCTCACACAGCACACTCAGCTCACTACCTCACACAGCACACTCAACTCACTACCTCACACAGCACACTCAACTCACTACCTCACACAGCGCACTCAGCTCACTATCTCACATAGCTCAATACCTCACACAGCACACTCAACTCACTACCTCACATAGCTCAATACCTCACACAGCACACTCAACTCACTACCTCACACAGCACACTCAACTCACTACCTCACATAGCTCAATACCTCACACAGCACACTCAACTCACTACCTCACACAGCACACTCAGCTCACTACCTCACACAGCGTACTCAGCTCACTACCTCACACAGCACACTCAACTCACTACCTCACAGCACACTCAACTCACTACCTCACACAGCACACTCAACTCACTACCTCACACAGTACACTCAACTCACTACCTCACATAGCTCAATACCTCACACAGCACACTCAACTCACTACCTCATATAGCTCAATACCTCACACAGCACACTCAACTCACTACCTGACATAGCTCACTCCCTCACACAGTACACTTAACTCACTACCCACACATCACACTCAACTCACTACCTCACACATCACACTCAACTCACTACCTCACACAGCACACTCAACTCACTACCTCACACACTCACACTCAACTCACTACCTCACACATCACACTCAACTCACTACCTCACACAGCACACTCAACTCACTCTACCTCACACAGCACACTCAGCTCACTACCTCACACAGCACACTCAGCTCACTACCTCACACAGCACACTCAGCTCACTACCTCACATAGCACACTCAACTCACTACCATCACACAGCACACTCAACTCACTACCTCACACAGCACACTCAACTCACTACCTCCACACAGCACACTCAACTCACTACCTCACATAGCACACACTCAACTCACTACCTAACACAGCACACTCAACTCACTACCTCACACAGCACACTCAACTCACTACCTCACACAGCACACTCAACTCACTACCTCACATAGCACACTCAACTCACTACCTCACACAGCACACTCAACTCACTACCTCACACAGCACACTCAACTCACTACCTCACACAGCACACTCAACTCACTACCTCACACAGCACACTCAACTCACTACCTCACACAGCACACTCAACTCACTACCTCACACTCAACTCACTACCTCACACAGCACACTCAACTCACTACCTCACACAGCACGCTCAGCTCACTACCTCACACAGCACACTCAACTCACTACCTCACACAGCACACTCAACTCACTACCTCACATAGCACACTCAACTCACACCTCACACATCACACTCAACTCACTACCTCACACAGCACACTCAACTCACTACCTCACACATCACACTCAACTCACTACCTCACACAGCACACTCAACTCACTACCTCACACAGCACACTCAACTCACTACCTCACATAGCACACTCAACTCACTACCTCACACAGCACACTCAACTCACTACCTCAGATAGCACACTCAACTCACTACCTCACACAGCACACTCAACTCACTACCTCACACAGCACGCTCAGCTCACTACCTCACACAGCACACTCAACTCACTACCTCACACAGCACACTCAACTCACTACCTCACATAGCACACTCAACTCACTACCTCACACATCACACTCAACTCACTACCTCACACAGCACCAACTCAACTCACTACCTCACACATCACACTCAACTCACTACCTCACACAGCACACTCAACTCACTACCTCACACAGCACACTCAACTCACTACCTCACATAGCACACTCAACTCACTACCTCACACAGCACACTCAACTCACTACCTTAGATAGCACACTCAACTCACTACCTCACACAGCACACTCAACTCACTACCTCACACAGCACACTCAACTCACTACCTCACACAGCACACTCAACTCACTACCTCACACAGCACACTCAACTCACTACCTCACACAGCACACTCAACTCAGTACCTCACACAGCACACTCAGCACATTGCTTCCTGAATACCAGTAATATACAGAAGCATCACAGGTTCCACAGATGAAGGATCTTAAGCAGACAGCAGAAGAACATAACAAAATCTTCATCACAATCACAGAAACAAAAATATGTGATTATATATGCAAGGTATAAGGAATAAGAGTGAATGTGGGAGTAGCATGGGATGAAAGTAATGGAAAAAGAGGAGTGTAAAGGAATGGTAAAGAAGGGAGGGTGGTGGCTGGGATGGAATAGAAATTATGAAGTTTATGGAAGTAGGGAGTCCTGATGAACAAGATTTAGGGAGGTAAGGCAGGAGTGTGTAAGAATTACAAGATTTAGGGACGGACTGACGGAAGGAGGGAGGGAAGGAAGGAAGGAGGGAGGGAGGGAGGGAGGAAGAGAGTGATGGAGGGAGGGTGAAGGAGGGAGTTTACATGAATAATCTGTGGGTGACGCAGCTGTTGTGTACCTTAATATACCCATTATCTCCTTGCACCGCTGTTAATACCACTCCCTTCCTTCCCTCCCTCCTCCTCTCCATCCCTATGTAACATTGGCTTGATAAAGCTCCTAGAGACGATACATACTTATAACACATATCTGACTGCTTGCTCTTGTGTACACTGATCTAACATAAGAGTGGGTAAGCTATCGTAACTTACGTAACCCAAGTTATTAACACTGATGCAACGAACACATCATCTTCCATCGCTCTTCTCTGTACTACACTGATAAAGCCACTGGTGAGAGAAACCTCTCCAAGTGTTGCACACGTTTCACTCATCTAATTATATAATACTACTTGGAACAGAATGAAGGAGGGGAAGAGGTAGAAGGAGGATATAGGAGGGAATGGAGGGAAGAAGGCTGAGAGAGAGAGAGAGAGAGAGAGAGAGAGAGAGAGAGAGAGAGAGGAGAGAGAGAGAGAGAGAGAGAGAGAGAAGAGAGAGAGAGAGAGAGAGAGAGAGAGAGAGAGAGAGAGAGAGAGAGAGAGACAGAGAGAGAGAGACTCATCTATTTAAGATTGAAGAGTACCAACACCATCCAAGAGTAACACCATCCAAGCATACCAACACCATCCAAGAGTAACACCATCCAAGCGTACCAACATCATCCAAGAGTAACACCATCCAAGCGTACCAACACCATCCAAGAGTAACACCATCCAAGCATACCAACACCATCCAAGAGTAACACCATCCAAGCGTACCAACACCATCCAAGAGTAACACCATCCAAGCGTACCAACACCATCCAAGATGAGATTAAGACACATTTATTTATTTATTTATTTATTTATTTATTTATTTCCAATTTGTGCACACATACAGAGGTACAAAAAAAAATACAGATAAGAGCAGTATGCCAAAGCCACTTATACTATGCATAGCATTACGGGCTGGCTTAAAATTAACTTAAGATTAACTAAGCAATGATTATTATTATTATTATAATCAAAAAGAAGCGCTAAGCCACAAGGACTATACAGCGCTGCTACTAAGCAATGATGAAATCAGTGATAAAACATTAATGTAAACAGATAACTATAAAGCACAAGTGAGTATTACAAAGACAGGTCATATGGTTGCATTCAGTTAGGTAGTGATTCTGTTAGGTAGTGTATTTAAAAAATAATAAAGTTAGATTGGGTTTTAGGTTTAACATTTATGTGATATAATTGTGAGAAACATGTGCAACATGTGTCTTAATCTCAACTTGTCGGTATTATATACCATTCGTACACACCATCCAAGATCAACACCACCAAGAGTACCAACTTTATCCAAGAGTAATACCATCCAAAAAGACCAACACCACCAAAAGACCAACACCACCAAGAGTACCAACACCACCAAGAGTACCAACACCATCCAAGAGGACCAAGAGTGACTGACCATTACTCTGGTATTCATGTTTTTGCTGTAATTACAGTGTTTGTTCCTGTCATTACGTCATCCCACACAGTCTCTGTATTTGTTTGAGGCCAACCCAGTGAAGTGCTCAGGGGTGGTGATGGTGGGAGGGAGAGAGGACAGTGATGGAGGGAGGGAGAGAGGAGGACAGTGATGGAGGGAGAGCTTACTAGAGAGGTGGGTAGGCGAAGGGAGGGGTGGGTAACGAGAAAGGTAGATGGAAGGAAGGAGGGGTAACGAGAGAAGAGGAAGGTTGATGGAGGGAGGGGTAACGAGAGAGGAGGAAGGTTGATGGAGGGAGGGGTAACGAGAGAAGAGGAAGGTTGATGGAGGGAGGGGTAACGAGAGAGGAGGAAGGTTGATGGAGGGAGGGGTAACGAGAGAGGAGGAAGGTTGATGGAGGGAGGGGTAACGAGAGAGGAGGAAGGTTGATGGAGGGAGGGGTAACGAGAGAAGAGGAAGGTTGATGGAGGGAGGGGTAACGAGAGAGGAGGAAGGTTGATGGAGGGAGGGGTAACGAGAGAGGAGGAAGGTTGATGGAGGGAGGGGTAACGAGAGAGGAGGAAGGTTGATGGAGGGAGGGGTAACGAGAGAGGAGGAAGGTTGATGGAGGGAGGGGTAACGAGAGAGGAGGAAGGTAGATGGAGGGAGGGGTAACGAGAGAGGAGGAAGGTAGATGGAGGGAGGGGTAACGAGAGAGGAAGGTAGATAGAGGGAAGGAGGGTAGATGGAAGGAGGAATAAAGAAAGGCTTGAGATATAAATGAAGGCTTTCAGCAAAGACTAAGTAAAGTGAAAGAGAGGTGGAAGAAAGAGAGGACCAGGGAGAGGGAAGGAGAGAATGTGTTTGGGAATGTATGTTGGGGAGATATTTGTAGGAGTTGGCAAGAGTGGGAGGAGGAAGAAAAGGAGGAGCAGGAGGAGGAAGAAGAGGTGTAATGTAGGTGAGAAGTACTCTTGAAGATAGAGTTGAGAATGCTTGAGAAGGAGTGTAGAATAAGAAGTGTAGTGAAGACAGAGAGGGAGTGAAGGTGTCCAGATGAACATACTGCGTTCTTATGTGTGTGTGGGCAGCAGAATGTAATAGATGGAAATAGGAAAACAAACCATGAAACTAGCACACCATGAAGTGTGAGGAGATGCGAGAGTTCCTGTGGGAAATACAGAGCAGCGAGTGTGGATTACTTCAGCCAAAGATGCAAAGCGACTACACACAAGTTGTCATGTTCATTGGGAAGCGCTAAACACGCAAGGAGGAAGAGGCTCCTCAGTCCTTTGAAAGGAACAGAGGAAGGAGGAACAACACAAGAACAGACTATGTTATAAAAGAAAACTTAGTGAACAGAAAAATCATAGACAAAACCCAGGACACGAAGAACGAACTACAGAACGAATAAATGTGTGAGAATCGTGAAGGGGAAGCCACGAAACGATAAGAAAACAATACAGCGGGCAAAAAAAAAAAATGATCACAATAAAAAGATAAATGGGGAAGAACATCAAGAGGATGGCAAAAATTTGTGAAGAAGTCAACAAATGATTTCAAGAGGTATTTTCCATACAGTTATTTATTCTCAATGCAGTTATTTCTAATAACTCTCGCCATTCTTCTACATTCACTCTCAACTTTACTCTTTTAAACACTATTTTAAAACACCATTTTCAATTTCTCAGTCAACCTCTGCAGCTTCTCTTCCGATCCTGCCAAATAGCACTGTGTCATCTGCAAACACCAGCTATTGACACCACACACCCCTGCCTGAGTGCTTTTATTTTACTGGAAATCACATACCCTTTCACTCCTATATATACCTTACTCTTATTATATTGACGGTTTACAGCATAGCGCCTTTTTTGTATACGTAACGAGTACTGAAGCCATGTGGAATATGTTGTTAGAGTCAACATAGCAAGGCTTGGCAATCATCAGTGTGACTTTGAGTCGCCTAAACTGCCTCGGTCTAGCCAAACAGTTTCTCTCCTTCTCCCTTATTTTGCTTTATTTTCTTCACCTTCTCTTCTCGCCTTCTTCCTCTTCTCTTCCGTCTCATCTCACATTCACAGCTTGAAAGTCAACGTGGTCAAAGTTGTGTCAGTGTTTAGAGACAAGACAAATTTGTCCAGTGTCCTCCCTCACCACTTTCCAACAACACCCTCACCAAATAAATATTTTCTGTGTCGCAAAAAAACTTTGAGGGAACTTGGTCTATTGTGACGACCTTCAGGCACTTTCAAACTTTTCCTGGTGGGCAGATGAAGGCAGGAAGGGATAGCAAGAGGAAGAGGAGAAAGAAAGAAGGATTCAAACTTATAGTGAGCAGATGAAGGACAGGGAGGGATACCTGATACCTGAAGGATGTTTTCGAGGGTTAACACCCCCGCGGCCCGGTCCCAAACCAGGCCTCCCAGTGGCTCAAGGCCTGATCAACCAGGTTGTTACTGATGGCCGCATTTACTCCAACGTACGAACTACAGCCTGACTAGTCCGGAACCAATTTGGGGAACTCATCAAGTTCTCTCTGGAAGACAGCCAGAGGTTTATTAATAATTCCTCTCCTGTACAAAAGGAGGGTATTAAAAAGTCGGGGGACTTCTGACACTTAACGAGTTTTTTTCCAGTGTGCTCGTCGCATCCTGGTGGAACTAGTCCCACCAGGATTTTCCGGGTGTACCGTTCTCGCGTACGTTTCAAGGAGTACAGTTAAAGGGATCTCAGGAGTTCCCAGTAGTTCAAACGTTTCACCGAATGTACATGAGAGGTGAAAGTTCTCTGTGCATTCTGTAGCTCTGCAATCTCGCCTGCCTTGAAGGGTGTCGTCAGTATACAGCAGTAATCCAGCCTGGAAAGAACAATTGGCTTGAAAAGTATCATGATTGGCTCAACGTTTTTGTTTTGAAAGTTCTAGTTATCCTTCCTATCATTTTCCTTGCTGTAGCGATAACAACGTTGTTGTGACTCCTGAACATAACAGCTGATATCATCAGTCCCAAGTCTCGCACATGCAACTTTCGCTCTATTGAATGGTATGAGCTCGTCATCTACTCCGTTTCAGTCTTTATTTCTTCCATCCTTCCATAATAGAGTACCTGAAACTTGTCCTCACTGACCATCATAGTGTTGTCTGAGGCCCACTGGAAGGCTTTATATATATATATATATATATATATATATATATATATATATATATATATATATATATATATATATATATATATATATATATATATATATGTATATATATATATATATATATATATATATATATATATATATATATATATATATATGTATGTATGTATCTACTTTAAGATTCACTGTGTCTTCGATGGACGCACTCTTAAGATTCTCATGCAAAGGATACCACGGAGCAATGACTTATGGCCTTGTCTATGTCGGATATAAGATATAAGAAACAGAAGTGGGACGAATATTGTGTCCTAATAAACAGAGCTTTTCCCTATGACAGCCTCCCACTTCACTCTGCTTACTACTGATCACTGGGTTGTTTCTATTCGTTAAGACGCTAAATATCCCTCTTTCAATTTTGAACGCATATTGTGCGCTATCACGCCACTGTCACACTTGTCGAAGGCTTTTACAAAGTCAGTGTACACAACATCAGAATTTAGTTT
The DNA here is from genome assembly GCF_026875155.1 of Cherax quadricarinatus. Lineage (NCBI taxonomy): Eukaryota > Metazoa > Arthropoda > Malacostraca > Decapoda > Parastacidae > Cherax > Cherax quadricarinatus. The sequence goes on from NC_069446.1 coordinate 5,307,232, forward strand.
CCTTCCAGTTTATCTAAGATATGTCGCAATGGTCTAGCAATTGCGAAAGGCAGGAGCGACGTGCTCTAAACCCACGCTGCCCTGGGTTGTGCAACTGTCGAAATTCCTTGATGTGATTGGCGATCTTGCTTCTTACGTCCCATTTAAGGATATAGCGCTACTGGTTTATAGTTAGGAAGAGAAAGTAGTGAGGAAAGAAAAGGAACAAGAAGTGAAGGAACTGGGGTGAGAGAAGGAGCAAGAGAAACCTTGAGGACGTTTGCTGACCTCTGACTAATTACCACAAGTGAGGGTGACTCTGGAGGAGTGGAGGGTGACCTCGGGACACCATCATTACAGGGGTGAACCCGACCATTGTTTGCAAAGACTGCGGGTATTTTCCAGACTTACATTGAAAGGGATAATGTTTGGTTCTTGGTGTACCCGTGTGTGCTATCGCACATACACACACACACACACTATAACCAGGGAATATGTACAAAATATTCAGGGGAATTGATAGGATAGGCAGGAACAGGCTGTTTGAGAGGCGAGAAGCGAAGAATTCGGGGAGACAGCTAAAAGATAAAGACAGATGAGAAACTAGAGAGTAAATCTGGCAAGTGGCAAGAAACAGGGCCAGGAACTGAGAATCAACCCTTGCAACCACAAATGAGTACAAATGGTAAGTACAGACATACAACGCTGTCTCTGTCTCTTTCAATATTTCTGATGTGACGAGCCGTTGTAAGAGATATTAATGCACTTTTACCACCTTCACATACACCGACTCCTGTTGTTCACTTACCTATTAACATTGACTCTGAAGAGTAAGATACATGTGCAACACTTGGGTATCTTTATTGTTGATTAAAACGTTTCACCTACACAGTAGGCTTCTTCAGTCAAATACAGAGGTGGCAGGAGTGGCAGCGAAGTAAAGATAATGTAATCAGTCCATCAACCTTGAAGAAATAGTTTCTGAGGTAGTCAGTCCTTCAGCCTGAAGAAGTGTTGAACTCCACAGTCTGGAATAATTGTTCCAGAGTGTGAAACACTGTAGAGGTGTAGATCAACATCTACACTAGTATACCATGACCATCACCTTGAGAATAAGCACTGCAGGAAAAAAGCAGTGGTACATGATACTTCTGGAGTGTGGCTGCATATCTGAACATCTTAAGACAACTTTTCTGCAGCACCATCACAACCCTCCCAGCATGTGCAGTATATTAGATTCAAGAGCCACTGTCGGAGTTCCTGCCTCAGCAACCGGTATAAGAAGCAATCCATTACTGTGGTTTTTTTCATCGCCAAAACTGCTGCTGTTTGGTGAAAGGACACATGTGCAACTAATACGACATTTTATTGTGGCAACGTTTCGCTCTCCAGGAGCTTTCACAAACGAGCTTGACAAAATTCCTTGAGAGCGAAACGTGGCCACAATAAAAGATCACATAAGTTGCACTTATGACTTTTTACCTAACATATTGTCAGTAATTTTGCCGGCATTACAAAACTACTGCTGCTGTTGCTGGTGCTGTTGTTGCTGGTGCTGTTGTTGCTGTTGCTGTTGGTGCTGTTGCTGCTGATGCTGCTGTTGCTAGTGCTGCTGTTGTTGTTGGTGCTGCTGTTGCTGGTGCTGCTGTTGCTGGTGCTGCTGTTGCTGGTGCTGCTGTTGTTGGTGCTGCTGTTGCTGGTGCTGCTGTTATTGGTGCTGCTGTTGCTGGGGTTGGTGCTGTCTGTTATTGGTGCTGCTGTTGCTGATGCTGCTGTTGCTAGTGCTGCTGTTGTTGGTGCTGCTGTTGCTAGTGCTGCTGTTGCTGGTGCTGCTGTTGTTAATGCTGATGTTGTTGGTGTTGCTGGTGCTGCTGTTGCTAGTGCTGCTGTTGTTGGTGCTGCTGTTGCTGTTGCTGCTGTTGCTGGTGTTGCTGCTGCTGGTGCTGCTGTTGTTGGTGTTGCTGTTGTTGCTGGTGCTGCTGGTGCTGCTGTTGTTGGTGTTGCTCGTGCTGCTGGTGCTGCTGTTGTTGGTGTTGCTGGTGCTGCTGGTGCTGCTGCTGTTGCTGGTGTTACTGTTGCTGGTGCTGCTGCTGTTGTTGCTGTTGCTGGTGCTGTTGTTACTGTTGCTGCTGATAAGTGAAGGAAAGAAACTTTACAGAATAAGTTCCGTGGATCCCAATAAAAGTTTGTTGTAAAACTTGCCTCCTTTATTTACATCACCAATAATTATGTTGTCACTATATTTCTCTAGTGTTATTAATCTTTAATGTTGCTTCTGCTAGTACAAATTCTTCCATCAGCTTCACTAGCGCATCAAGAATACTGGCAGTGGTCACTGTCCTCTAAGACACTGACGCAAGGTCTTTCAAGAATACTGGCAGTGGTCACTGTCCTCTAAGACACTGACGCAAGGTCTTTCAAGAATACTGGCAGTGGACACTGTCCTCTAAGACACTGACGCAAGGTCTTTCAAGAATACTGGCAGTGGACACTGTCCTCTAAGACACTGACGCAAGGTCTTTCAAGAATACTGGCAGTGGACACTGTCCTCTAAGACACTGACGCAAGGTCTTTCAAGAATACTGGCAGTGGACACTGTCCTCTAAGACACTGACGCAAGGTCTTTCAAGAATACTGGCAGTGGACACTGTCCTCTAAGACACTGACGCAAGGTCTTTCAAGAATACTGGCAGTGGACACTGTCCTCTAAGACACTGACGCAAGGTCTTTCAAGAATACTGGCAGTGGACACTGTCCTCTAAGACACTGACGCAAGGTCTTTCAAGAATACTGGCAGTGGACACTGTCCTCTAAGACACTGACGCAAGGTTAATGCTCTCTTATAGTTTACCTTTTTCTTCCTACAGAGTATATTTCCCATGTGACGACATAATAATTCACTATGTTTATAGTTATCACATTCCACTTTTATAACCACCAGTGGTCGTCTTCCAACACTTGGACGATCTGGTTCTTCCATTCCAGTATATTTCACTTTATAATTGTCTTTCAGTATATATCAATTAATAATATCTATCTCGTGATGTCACCTGATGACAAAACGCACATTATACTTATTAATTTTACCACTGGAATAGTACACAGTTTTGAAAATCTAGGAGAAACGGGGGGGGGGAGGTATTGTGTTGGTAAACTGTTTACTTTCTGGGAAAGTACTAGACCTACTAAACATTTAAATACACTAGCATATACGTCGTCTCCCTCGGGAAAAACTGCAACCGTCCGCTATTTTTTATAAATTCGTATCAATCACGATGCTTGGTACGTTGTTTTGTAACGCAGTCCCAAATAAGTCAATCAAATATCATTTAATTACGAATTACCTCAACACTGGCCTAAAAAAAAAAAATATGTAATTCCACTCCGCCCCAGACTGAAATACCTTCACGTCTAGGTTGCAGTTAGCAATTATGCTGAGCTTCCTGTGTGTGTGTTTACCCCCACGCCCGCCCGCCCTCACTCATCACACCTCTACTACACACTCTTACCTCTAACCAGCCTCACTCATTCTGGTTTTTTTTTTAATTCGTGTAAGAGCGCTGAACTTCTCGGGGTCATGCAGTCATGAACGGCTTAGTGTCACACACTGCTGAACATCATGAGGTCACACACTGCTGAACATCATGGGGTCACACACTGCTGAACATCATGGGGTCACACACTGCTGAACATCATGGGGTCACACACTGCTGAACATCATGGGGTCACACACTGCTGAACATCATGGGGTCACACACACTGCTGAACATCATGGGGTCATAAACTGCTGAACATCATGGGGTCATAAAATGCTGAACATCATGGGGTCATAAACTGCTGAACATCATGGGGTCACACACTGCTGAACATCATGGGGTCGCACACGGCTGAAAATCATGGGGTCATACACTGCTGAACATCATGGGGTCACACACTGCTGAACATCATGGGGTCACACACTGCTGAACATCATGGGGTCACACACTGCTGAACATCATGGGGTCACACACTGCTGAACATCATGGGGTCACACACACTGCTGAACATCATGGGGTCATAAACTGCTGAACATCATGGGGTCATAAAATGCTGAACATCATGGGGTCATAAACTGCTGAACATCATGGGGTCATAAACTGCTGAACATCATGGGGTCATAAGCTGCTGAACATCATGGGGTCATAAACTGCTGAACATCACGGGGTCACACACTGCTGATCATGGGGTCATACACTGCTGAACATCATGGGGTCATACACTGCTGAACATCATGGGGTCACACACTGCTGAACATCATGGGATCACACACTGCTGAACATCATGGGGTCACACACTGCTAAACATCATGGGGTCACACACTGCTGAACACCATGGGGTCATACACTGCTGAACACCATGGGGTCATACACTGCTGAACACCATGGGGTCATACACTGCTGAACATCATGGGGTCATACACTGCTGAACACCATGGGGTCATACACTGCTGAACACCATGGGGTCATAAACTGCTGAACATTATGGGGTCACACACTGCTGAACATCATGGGGTCACACACTGCTGAACATCATGGGGTCACACACTGCTGAACATCATGGGGTCATACACTGCTGAACACCATGGGGTCATAAACTGCTGAACATCATGGGATTACACACTGCTGTACATCATGGGGTCACACACTGCTGAACATCATGGGGTCGCACACTGCTGAACACCATGGGGTCATACACTGCTGAACACCATGGGGTCATAAACTGCTGAACATCATGGGGTCACACACTGCTGAACATCATGGGGTCACACACTGCTGAACACGGATACACGAGTCGACAATAGGGAAGTCAAGACACGTTTGCATAAAGCGCTTTTATTGTGGCTTCGTCACACTGTGAATTGTAGTGTGGTTCCGTGAAGACCCTGTAGCTGTAGTCGCCTTCTTTCTTTGAGGAAGGTGGTGGAGGAAGAGATCCTGAGAACCCTAAGTAAGGCATAACACATCAGTATTGGAGAGAGTAAAACGTGGGGTTCCACAAGGATCAGTACTAAGACCGCTACTGTTCCTAATATATGTGAATGACCTATCAGGGAGAACTGAGTAATACATGTAGCTGTTTGGTGACGCAGAACAATAATAAAAGCAGGATAAATAATAACAGGAGAAGGCAGTAATTAGAACAGGAAAGGAAAGTAATGATAGGCCTGGTCATGGACCAGGCCGCGGGGGCACTGACCCTCCGAACACCTGCAGGTATACCCCAGGAACAGGAGACGATAGTGATAAGCTCAGAAAGGCGTCAACATACAGCAGATGTTGTCAAACAAGTGACTTCTCCAGCGCCACCTACAAAAATATTAAATCATATAATTTTGAGGTGAGCGAAGACCGGACACAGAGTACAGCATGGGTGGAGAGAAGCTGCAAATATGAAAAAAAAGAAAGACCTGGGGTTCAATATAACACCAAGTATATCGCCAGAATTATATACAAACCGTATAACGTCAGCAGCATATGAAAGGTTAACATATTACAGAATAGTATTAAGGAGCCTTATATAACAAATATGTTAGGCCAAACATTGAGTATGCGGCCCTAGCATAGAGCCTACACGTGGTCAAGGATATGTAGAAGCTCGAAAAGGGTTAAAGATTTGCAATCACACCAGTATCAAAATTGATTGGAATGATCTAAGAGAAGAGATTGAAGGAACTAAACCTGATAACCTCTGATGAGAGAAGAACAAGAGGAGACATAATTACGACATATAAAATCTTCAGGAAAATTCATAGGGCAGATAAGGACACACTGTTGTATTAAGGCGACCAGACTCAAAGGGACAGGTGGAAGCAGAAGACACAGATGAGCCACAGGGACGTAAGAAAGTATTTCCAGAGTCTCAGGGTGGTTGAAAAGTGGAAAGACTTGGATGAGGCAGCGGTGGAGGCAAACTCAATACACAGCTTCATGAGAAGATACGAAAAGGCCCAAGAGACCAGAAATCAGTGGTGCCAATCAAAGTAGTCTAGAAGGCGGGGCCGGGTGCTGAGTCTTCACCCGCACAAACACACATCGGTGTGTACTCACCTAGTTGTACTCACCTAGTTGAGGTTGCGGGGGTCGAGTCCGAGCTCCTGGCCCCGCCTCTTCACTGATCGCTACTAGGTCACTCTCCCTGAGCCGTGAGCTTTATCATACCTCTGCTTAAAGCTATGTATGGATCCTGCCTCCACTACATCGCTTCCCAAACTATTCCACTTACTGACTACTCTGTGGCTGAAGAAATACTTCCTAACATCCCTGTGATTCATCTGTGTCTTCAACTTCCAACTGTGTCCCCTTGTTACTGTGTCCAATCTCTGGAACATCCTGTCTTTGTCCACCTTGTCAATTCCTCTCAGTATTTTGTATGTCGTTATCATGTCCCCCCTATCTCTCCTGTCCTCCAGTGTCGTCAGGTTGATTTCCTTAACCTCTCCTCGTAGGACATACCTCTTAGCTCTGGGACTAGTCTTGTTGCAAACCTTTGCACTTTCTCTAGTTTCTTTACGTGCTTGGCTAGGTGTGGGTTCCAAACTGGTGCCGCATACTCCAATATGGGCCTAACGTACACGGTGTACAGGGTCCTGAACGATTCCTTATTAAGATGTCGGAATGCTGTTCTGAGGTTTGCTAGGCGCCCATATGCTGCAGTAGTTATTTGGTTGATGTGCGCTTCAGGATGTGCCTGGTGTTATACTCACCCCAAGATCTTTTTTCCTTGAGTGAGGTTTGTAGTCTCTGACCCCCTAGACTGTACTCCGTCTGCGGTCTTTTTTGCCCTTCCCCAATCTTCATGACTTTGCACTTGGTGGGATTGAACTCCAGGAGCCAATTGCTGGACCAGGTCTGCAGCCTGTCCAGATCCCTTTGTAGTTCTGCCTGGTCTTCGATCGAGTGAATTCTTCTCATCAACTTCACGTCATCTGCAAACAGGGACACCTCAGAGTCTATTCCTTCCGTCATGTCGTTCATGTGTGTGTGTGTGTGTGTGTGTGTGTGTGTGTGTGTGTGTGTGTGTGTGTGTGTGTGTGTGTGTGTGTGTGTGCATGTGTGTGTGTGTGTGTGTGTGTGTGTGTGTGTGTGTGTGTGTGTGTGTGTGTGTGTGTGTGTGTGTGTGTGTGTGTGTGTGTGTGTGTGTGCGCACACCAGTCACAAACAGAGAAATAGGGTTCGGTGTCGGTGAGGGAGAAACCCATCCCAAGTGGTTAACCCCTACAGGTTATGCTACACTCCAAGGCCCCACTCTCACACACTCACACACACACGCACACACACACACACACACACACACACACACACACACACACACACACACACACACACACACACACACACACACACACACACAAGGAATAAATATGCACACAGGATACATACACCATGATAATGGAGGGGTTAGTGTTTTTGGAGGTGTGGTTGTTTGGGTTCGTGGTAGTTGTGGTGGTGATGGTAGTAGTAGCAGTAGTAGTAGTAGTGATGGTGGTAGTAGTAACTGATGGTGCTTATGATGACGTTGTTAATGGTAACTGGTGGTGCTTATGTTGATGCTGATGGTAACTGGTGGTGCTTATGTTGATGCTGATGGTAACTGGTGGTGCTTATGTTGATGCTGATGGTAATTGGTGGTGCTTATGTTGATGCTGATGGTAACTGGTGGTGTTTATGTTGATGCTGATGGTAACTGGTGGTGCTTATGTTGATGCTGATGGTAACTGGTGGTGTTTATGTTGATGCTGATGGTAACTGGTGGTGTTTATGTTGATGCTGATGGTAACTGGTGGTGCTTATGTTGATGTTGATGGTAACTGGTGGTGCTTATGTTGATGTTGATGGTAACTGGTGGTGCTTATGTTGATGCTGATGGTAACTGGTGGTGTTTATGTTGATGCTGATGGTAACTGGTGGTGCTTATGTTGATGTTGATGGTAACTGGTGGTGCTTATGTTGATGCTGATGGTAACTGGTGGTGTTTATGATGATGCTGATGGTAACTGGTGGTGCTTATGTTGATGCTGATGGTAAATGGTGGCGCTTATGTTGATGCCGATAGTAACTGGTGGTGCTTATGTTGATGCTGATGGTAAATGGTGGTGCTTATGTTGATGCTAATGGTAACTGGTGGTGCTTATGCTGATGCTGTTGATGATAAATGGTGGTGCTTATGATGGTGAGTGTTGGTGGTGGTGATTGTGACAGTGGAGGTGTTGCTTGAATCTCACCAGTAATTAATATAAAGGTGGAAAGAGGAACATGTATGTAAGTGGTGAGAGAACGACACTGAGAGTGGTTGGTAAGTGGTGAGAGGACGACACTGAGTGGTTGGTAAGTGGTGAGAGGACGACACTGAGAGTGGTTGGTAAGTGGTGAGAGGACGACACTGAGAGTGGTTGGTAAGTGGGGAGGAGACGACAATGAGAGTGGTTGGTAAGTGGTGAGAGGACGACACTGAGAGTGGTTGGTAAGTGGTGAGAGGACGACACTGAGAGTGGTTGGTAAGTGGTGAGAGGACGACACTGAGAGTGGTTGGTAAGTGGGGAGGGGACGACACTGAGAGTGGTTGGTAAGTGGTGAGAGGACGACACTGAGAGTGGTTGGTAAGTGGGGAGGGGACGACACTGAGAGTGGTTGGTAAGTGGTGAGAGGACGACAATGAGAGTGGTTGGTAAGTGGTGAGAGGACGACACTGAGAGTGGTTGGTAAGTGGTGAGAGGACGACACTGAGAGTGGTTGATAAGTGGTGAGAGGACGACACTGAGAGTGGTTGGTAAGTGGTGAGAGGACGACACTGAGAGTGGTTGGTAAGTGGGGAGGGGACGACACTGAGAGTGGTTGGTAAGTGGTGAGAGGACGACACTGAGAGTGGTTGGTAAGTGGGGAGGGGACGACACTGAGAGTGGTTGGTAAGTGGTGAGAGGACGACAATGAGAGTGGTTGGTAAGTGGTGAGAGGACGACACTGAGAGTGGTTGGTAAGTGGGGAGGGGACGACACTGAGAGTGGTTGGTAAGTGGTGAGAGAACGACACTGAGAGTGGTTGGTAAGTGGTGAGAGGACGACACAGAGTGGTTGGTAAGTGGTGAGAGGACGACACAGAGTGGTTGGTAAGTGGTGAGAGGACGACACAGAGTGGTTGGTAAGTGGTGAGAGGACGACAGAGTGGTTGGTAAGTGGTGAGAGGACGACACTGAGAATGGTTGGTAAGTGGTGAGAGGACGACACAGAGTGGTTGGTAAGTGGTGAGAGAACGACACTGAGAGTGGTTGGTAAGTGGGGAGGGGACGACACTGAGAGTGGTTGGTAAGTGGTGAGAGGACGACACTGAGAGTGGTTGGTAAGTGGTGAGAGGACGACACTGAGAGTGGTGGGTAAGTGATGAGAAGACGACACTGAGAGTGGTGGGTAAGTGGTGAGAGGACGACACTGAGAGTGGTTGGTAAGTGGTGAGAGGACGACACTGAGAGTGGTTGGTAAGTGGTGAGAGGACGACACTGAGAGTGGTTGGTAAGAGGTGAGAGTTCGACACTGAGAGTGGTTGGTAAGTGGTGAGAGGACGACACTGAGAGTGGTGGGTAAGTGGTGAGAGGACGACACTGAGAGTGGTTGGTAAGTGGTGAGAGGACGACACTGAGAGTGGTTGGTAAGTGGTAAGAGGACGACACTGAGAGAGGTGGGTAAGTGGTGAGAGGACGACACTGAGAGAGGTGGGTAAGTGGTGAGAGGACGACACTGAGAGAGGTGGGTAAGTGGTGAGAGGACGACACTGAGAGTGGTTGGTAAGTAGTGAGAGGACGACACTGAGTGGTTGGTAAGTGGTGAGAGGACGACAAAGAGAGGTGGGTAAGTGGGTGAGCAGCAGCAGTGGGAGACACGCCCACAACTCACAGTCACCATCAACAAACTCAACTCATTTTTCTGAAGCTTCTTACTGAATATTAATTATCTGTCTTCGTAAGGTGCTGTTACTTTCCTAAGAAGACGCAGCTTAAGAGAGCTCTCAAAAACATGGATGAGACAGAAGATTTATCTCTGTTATGATGTGAAGAGTAAGATAAGAACATAAGAAGGAACACTGCAGCAGCCCTACTGGTCCATGCGAGGCAGGTCCAAGTCGCCTACTGGCTTACGTCACTGACCCAACCTAGTCTGGTCCAGGTCACACCCACTTAGGGCGCACGGCATCAATCTAGCACAATGTAGTCAGGTCCAACTCACACCCACTAATGTATTTATCTAACCTATTTTTAAAATTAAACAGTGCACATAAGAGCAGTTATTTATTGGTTTTCTGTATACTTTGAATTTATTTTTTTGGTTCCCCTTAATAATTAAAACATCTAAAAAAGGCAATGAGTTTAGTTCAAACTCACCAGTAAACTTTATAGATGGAGCTACACTATTTAATTCAAAGAGGAATGGGTTCATGTCTGTATTCTTGGGCACTAAACATGTCTGTATCGTTTAGCTTTATCAAGAAGAATTCTGTTAAGCAGTTTTCTTTAAAAAACATCCATATAGAAATTGCCAAGGACTGGTGAGAGAGGAGTTCCCATTTCCATGCCAAACTTCTGAGTGTAAAACTCCCCATTAAACATAAATTTTGCATCAACAATGCAAAGTATATTAAGCTCCATGACCGTTGGCACAGGCAATGCTAAATCGTAATTACGTAGGTGTTAACATAGGAAACTTAATAAAGTCGTCAAATGGGACTTTTGTGAACAATGATGTGACATCAAAACTAATCATATTGTAATCACATTCGATTAAGAATTTTCCCCAGCTGATGGCTGTGTCTATAAGATTTACTGAATGAAATACAATAAAGTTTATTATGGTCAAACTGAAAAAAGTCTTGAAATAAGATTACAATATATAGTATAAGAACTTGACAAATGTCTAATGCTCTATATATTCTTGCGAGAGATATTAACCAACCAACTGATTTTGAAAAGCCAAAAAGGTTGTACGAAACCAGTCCGTGACTGAACGAAATATAAATGAACCAAGCTTTATAAAACTAGTATTGATCGCAATATAAATAAAAGTTATGGCTAGCATAAATTAGATTCATGTAAAATGAACATAATTTGTGAGGATGTTAAGCTATACCTGGCATGACACTTAAATATTATTTTGCATCTTACCTGACTAAACACTGACCACACTCCCGGGCTCAGTCCATCAATCTTGAATAGATTCTATTCAAGATTGATGGACTGAACACATCGACTCAAGGTTGAGGGACTGATTACCTCATTCTCCTCCTGTTCTTCAAGTTTCTCCTACGTATGGACTGATGAAGCCACTGTGTGGCGAAACGTTTCCTCAATAAAGATACCCAAGAGTTGCACATGTGTCTAATTTATCATAATATAATATATATATATATATATAATATATATATATATATATATATATATATATATATATATATATATATATATATATGTATGTATGTATGTATGTATGTATGTATAATTTTTTATCTCTGCTGGTTATTACACAACGATGCATGACGAATAATTAATAATTAACTGAGCTCGATGGGGCAAAAATTATTACCAATTATCTATAATGAGATAAATTTTTTACCACACACTAAAACACGAGCATCCCAGACACAAGCAACCACATGTATACATGCTCGGTATACGCAGCCACATGTATACATGCTGGGTACACGCAACTACATGTATACATGCTGGGTACACGCAGCTACATGTATTCATGCTGGGTACACGCAGCTACATGTATACATGCTGGATACACGCAGCCCCATGTATACATGCTGGGTACACGCAGCTACATGTATACATGCTGGGTACACGCAGCCCCATGTACACATGCTGGGTACACGCAGCTACATGTATACATGCTGGGTACACGCAGCTACATGTATACATGCTGGGTACAAGAAGAAAGATACGCACATAAGAGTTGTTAGAAATAATGAATACTCATTGAAGACACCTTGTCTTCTGAGTGTCGTTATCACTGGCAACTAATAATGCGCCGTGGCCCGGGTACTGTAATTTGGTCATGACGTCTTCATTGAAAAAGCCCGTTTTTCTTTTTTAAGAAATTCGCTACTGCAGATGTGGTGAAGACAGGAAGAAATCTACGAGCATATTGCGTTGAGTCCTGGTGTTGTGGTGTGAGTGAGAGACCGCTGTGTTGACCGTAGACCTTGCAGCGAAGACTTTCGTCAAAGCTGCACAGCGGTACTTATAAAACAGAGGCAGTGTGTTGCCGGAGTCATCTTCAAGTCAAAATCGTATTTAAAGTTCAACCTGATTAAGCTACACTTAGTTTCCATGCAACTGCAACTGATATCCAATATATTAGACGAGGGTCTGATATGATCTGACCACCAAGAGAACCATTCACTGGACGACATATACAGTGATATGATCTGACCACCAAGAGAACCATTCACTGGACGACATATACAGTGATATGATCTGACCAACAAGAGAACCATTCACTGGACGACATATACAGTGATATGATCTGACCAACTTGAACACCAGATTTGACCATTATGAAAATTCACTTTTAGGGTATTGTAAAAATTTCTGAACCAAAACTAAGAAATACTGAAACACTAAGGACACATGTGAGACTCTGAAAACAACACGATACCACCACCATCATCGCACGCTACCACCACCGCCGCCAACACTACCATCACAGCCCACCATTACCACCACCACAGGCCACCATCACAACCACCATCACCACTACCACCACCACCATTACCACCAACACCACTACCACCACCACTACCACCAACACCACCACTACCACCACCAACACCACCACTACCACTACCACCACCAACACCACTACCACCACCAACACCACTACCACTACTATCACCACTACCACCACCGGCACTACCACCACCAACACCACTACCACCACCAACACAACCACTACCACTACCACCACCAACACCACTACCACCACCACCACCACTACCACCAACACCACCACCACCACTACCACTACCACCACCACCACACCACACCACCACCAACACACCACCACCCCTACCACCACCAACACCACACCACACCACCACTACCACCACCACCACTACCACCACCAACACCACCACCAACACCACCACCACACTACCACCACCAACACCACCACCAACACCACCACCGCCACTACCACTCACCACTACCACACCAACACCACTACCACCACCACCACCACTACCACCAACACCACTACCACCACCAACACCACTACCACCACCACTACCACACCACCAACCACCACCAACCACCACCAACACCACCACCAACACCACCACGCCGCCACTACCACCACCACTACCACTACCACCACCAACACCACTACCACCACCACCACCACCACTACCACCAACACCACCACCACTACCACTACCACCACCAACACCACTAACCACCACCAACTACCACCACCACACCACCTACCACCAACACCACCACCACTACCACTACCACCACCAACACCACTACCACCACCACCACTACCACTACCACACCACCAACACCACTACCACCACCACCACCCACTACCACCACCACCACTACCACCACCACCACTACCACCACCAACACCACTACCACCACCACCACTACCACCACCACCACTACCACTACCACCACTACCACCACCACCACCACTACCACCACCAACACCACACACACCACTACCACCACACAACACCACATACCACCACCACCACCACCTACCACCACCACCACTACCACCACCACCACCAACCAACACAAAACACACCACCACTAACCACTACCACCACCACCACACCACCAACACCAACACCACCACTAACACCACCACCACCAACCACCACACACATACCACCACCACCACCAACAACACCACCACCACCAACACCACCACCACCACTACCACCACCACCAACACACCACCACCACCACCACTACCACCACCACCACCAACACACCACCACCACAGACAACTGACACTAGACACTCGTGATCTGCGGTCCTGAGGATGGACATCTTACCCGTGCGGTTACAAAAGGTAAAATTGAAAATGTGGGTGATAGCTACCTACACCTGGGTCTCTCTATTCTTGTTTCACATTCTTCTTAACTTTCTTAGTTAATGTTTCATTTACGCGTTGATTTTCCCATTAATATCTATATTTAACTTCCTAGTATGAACACCTCCATATATTTTGTATTTACTCCTGTGTTCTACACCGCCAACAAATATTATTGTTCGAGTTTTCTTGTATGGAGTATCTTCCCTTGTACAGTACTTCATAAACGTACCTGTTAGACAACGTACTTATGTCCTTGTACATTTTCCTTGTTCGTGAACCTATGTATGTACTCGTTCACTACCGTTGTTGGTTCACTCGCGGCTACTCCCTCGCCAGTATTATTAACAGTTTACAAAAACACCAGAACAGCAACAACAACAAAAAAGGCAGTAACAAATACCTCATTTAAAATAATCTTCTGCATTCGGACTTCGGTAAAAAAAAAAAACACGAAAATATTGAAAATTAAACGCAACAACGTGAAAATTATGCAAATATTACTGCAGACAAGTATCGTTACACATACACAGTGTTACGACAAACATTCTGATCCATCCAGGTCGTGTAGAGGAGACTTGAAGCGCCGTCCCCCACACAAATGTGGGTCACCAGGACTGGTGTGGGTCACCAGGACTAGTGTGGGTCACCAGGACTGGTGTGGGTTACCAGGACTGGTGTGGGTTACCAGGACTGGTGTGGGTCACCAAGACTGGTGTGGGTTACCAGGACTGGTGTGGGTCACCAAGAATGGTGTGGGTTACCAGGACTGGTGTGGGTCACCAGGACTAGTGTGGGTCACCAGGACTGGTGTGGGTTACCAGGACTGGTGTGGGTTACCAGGACTGGTGTGGGTTACCAGGACTGGTGTGGGTCACCAAGACTGGTGTGGGTCACCAGGACTGGTGTGGGTCACCAGGACTGGTGGGGGTTACCAGGACTGGTGTGGGTCACCAAGACTGGTGTGGGTCACCAGGACTGGTGTGGGTCACCAAGACTGGTGTGGGTTACCAGTACTGGTGTGGGTCACCAAGACTGGTGTGGGTCACCAGGACTGGTGTGGGTCACCAAAACTGGTGTGGGTTACCAGGACTGGTGTGGGTTACCAGGACTGGTGTGGGTCACCAAGAATGGTGTGGGTCACCAGGACTGGTGTGGGTCACCAAGACTGGTGTGGGTCACCAAGAATGGTGTGGGTCACCAGGACTGGTGTGGGTCACCAAGACTGGTGTGGGTCCCCAAGGGAATGGTGTGGGTCACCAGGACTGGTGTGGGTCACCAAGACTGGTGTGGGTCACCAAGAATGGTGTGGGTCACCAGGACTGTTGTGGGTCACCAAGACTGGTGTGGGTCACCAAGAATGGTGTGGGTCACCAGGACTGGTGTGGGTCACCAAGACTGGTGTGGGTCACCAAGAATGGTGTGGGTCACCAGGACTGGTGTGACCGTACTGCGTCTCCTCGTCACTACACAGACCAGTTCTTCAGTTGTACTCTCCTAATTATCAATTCATCATTACATCACTCTGGAGTACTACAAGACCAACAACATATGGTGGATACATCAAGTGTTTGTACACTACAACAAGTACTGTATACATTGGTATGCACTGTAGCAAGCAATGTAAATGGGTAATATATATATATATATATATATATATATATATATATATAATATATATATATATATATATATATATATATATATATAATATATATATACATATACATATATATATATATATATATATATATATATATATATATATATATATATTATATATAAATAGAGAGAGAGAGAGAGAGAGAGAGAGAGAGAGAGAGAGAGAGAGAGAGAGAGAGAGAGAGAGAGAGAGAGAGAGAGAGAGAGAGAGAGAGAGAGATCATTGCTACAAGACTGACGTGAAACTCCTTCAAGGGTCTGGACGAGGAGGAGAAGGAAGCAGCAAATATGACTGGTCAGAGACCGGGCCACCGTTACGGGGAAGAGGATCGAGTCTCCACCACTCCTGGCGCTCAATTATCCACATGACGGTTTATCTTCTTGCGGATCCTGGGACCATCTCTCCCTGGTCTCAGACCAGACCTCTGTAGTCTTGTTACTCCACACCCTCCCATTCTTCCTCCTCCCTTCCCTTGTTTTTCCCTTCCTACGATCCCTACGCCCCCTCCTCGAGCATGTTCTATAATTTTCTTTATTATAATATTAACCTGTCATCATACTCTTAAAAGAAAACGTAACTGAACGTGCCAAGGAAAACGCAAGTGAACGTGTTAAATAAAACGCCACTGAAAGTGCTAAATAAAACGCCACTGAAAGTGCTAAATAAAACACAACTGAACGTGCTGAATAAAACGCATAAATTAAATAAAAAACAAAACGCAAATAAACTCTTAAAGAAAACGCAGTAGAGCTCAACGAAGAAAACATAACAGAAGGGGGTTAAAGAAAACGACCCAAGGGTTGTATAAGAGAGGGTAATGAAAACGGGAAGTGGGACAATTTCACGGACGGCAGACTATATAAATATTAACCATCAATTACTAGTGTAATTGATAAGAGTGCGTCCAGGGTGGAGTACCAAGACTCAGATCACACGCTCAAGCAGCAGTCTTAAGAGGCCAACTTCAAGAAAAACTGACATTAAACGTGACTAACATACATAAATATAGTCGTCAATGTTTATGTCTGGCTTTTTCATACCCAGCTTGCGATCTTAGCTTATAAAGCAACGAGAATATCTTTTAAAAAAGAAAGACGACTTTTTTTTTTTTGCTCCCTGTTGAGATAACTCCACGAAAACCCATTTGACCTTAACGAAATTAAAATACTTTACTGACGTTAATTAATACCACCCAAATTCAGGATGACTTAACACAGGTAATATTATGTTAAATATTATATTAATTCGCGCTTAAAATTAAAATTTGTATACCGTCTTATATATATGTCAAACATTATCTCTTAGCCCACAGCAGGATTCGAACCTACATGCTCTGTATTAAAGTACACAGTCCTTTTACCACTCGGCTAAAGCCCACTGCTGGGATCTGGCCGAGTGGCGAAAGTACTGTGTACTTTGATACAGAGAATTCAGGTTCGAATCCTGCTGTGGACTGAGAAATAATGTTTGCTAAAAGTCCGCTCGTTTGCGAATTTATATATATATATATATATATATATATATATATATATATATATATATATATATATATTTATTTTTTTTTTATTATCACACCGGCCGATTCCCACCAAGGCAGGGTGGCCCGAAAAAGAAAAACTTTCACCATCATTCACTCCATCACTGTCTTGCCAGAAGGGTGCTTTACACTACAGTTTTTAAACTGCAACATTAACACCCCTCCTTCAGAGTGCAGGCACTGTACTTCCCATCTCCAGGACTCAAGTCCCGGCCTGCCGGTTTCCCTGAATCCCTTCATAAATGTTACTTTGCTCACACTCCAACAGCACGTCAAGTATTAAAAACCATTTGTCTCCATTCACTCCTATCAAACACGCTCACGCATGCCTGCTGGAAGTCCAAGCCCCTCGCACACAAAACCTCCTTTACCCCCTCCCTCCAACCCTTCCTAGGCCGACCCCTACCCCGCCTTCCTTCCACTACAGACTGATACACTCTTGAAGTCATTCTGTTTCGCTCCATTCTCTCTACATGTCCGAACCACCTCAACAACCCTTCCTCAGCCCTCTGGACAACAGTTTTGGTAATCCCGCACCTCCTCCTAACTTCCAAACTACGAATTCTTAGGAGGAGGTGCGGGATTACCAAAACTGTTGTCCAGAGGGCTGAGGAAGGGTTGTTGAGGTGGTTCGGACATGTAGAGAGAATGGAGCGAAACAGAATGACTTCAAGAGTGTATCAGTCTGTAGTGGAAGGAAGGCGGGGTAGGGGTCGGCCTAGGAAGGGTTGGAGGGAGGGGGTAAAGGAGGTTTTGTGTGCGAGGGGCTTGGACTTCCAGCAGGCATGCGTGAGCGTGTTTGATAGGAGTGAATGGAGACAAATGGTTTTTAATACTTGACGTGCTGTTGGAGTGTGAGCAAAGTAACATTTATGAAGGGATTCAGGGAAACGGCAGGCCGGACTTGAGTCCTGGAGATGGGAAGTACAGTGCCTGCACTCTGAAGGAGGGGTGTTAATGTTGCAGTTTAAAAACTGTAGTGTAAAGCACCCTTCTGGCAAGACAGTGATGGAGTGAATGATGGTGAAAGTTTTTCTTTTTCGGGCCACCCTGCCTTGGTGGGAATCGGCCGTGTGTGATAAAAAAAAAAAAAAAAAAAAAAAAAAAAAAAAAAAAAAAAAAAAAAAAAAAAAAAAAAAAAAAATATATATATATATATATATATATATATATAAATTCGCAAACGAGCGGACTTTTAGCAAACATTATTTCTCAGTCCACAGCAGGATTCGAACCTGAATTCTCTGTATCAAAGTACACAGTACTTTCGCCACTCGGCCAGATCCCAGCACACTCCGCGTAAAAATAGGCAACATTGTGTGCGCACACACAAGAACAAATCTCACTCAGCCATCCTTTAATTTTCGGGCAATCTGAGCCCCATGGAGGAGTTCCATTCATTACCACCGCGCCCACGCCGACGCCCATGCCCACGCCCACACGCACGCATACAGCCACGCCCATACGCAAACTAAAGGATATTTCTGTCCCACAAGCTAAATGCTATTCGCTGACCACAATATCCGTACTTAACTTTTATGCACGCAATCACACACGCAAACGTTTCAACACACACAGTGTGTGAAGAGGCGGAGCCAGGAGCTGTGACTCGACCCCTGCAACCACAAATAGTTAGAAACAAATAGGTAAGATGAACACACACGATATCAGCACCAGCAACACAGGATAAGCTCCATAAATCAGAAACCTTAACAAATACGTCATCAAAACAACGCAAAGGTGTGACCCATTCTCGAGTACACAGCACCAGAGTGCAGCCCTTACTTACCGAAACACGTAGTTTATATTCGTAAAATTTACATGAATAAATCCAGACTGGTGCCTAAATTCAAGCCACAAGTGAGGCAGAATATCAGAAACTGGCCATACTTGGATCAAACAAAGTGCTGTAGGACTCCCTACGGGTTTAGTGCTCCCTCATCAATGATAGTAAGGAGAAGTTTGTTGTAGCACCAAACACAACCACCATGGATTAAAATGGTTGTTGTAGCACCAAACACAACCACCATGGATTAAAATGGTTGTTGTAGCACCAAACACAACCACCATGGATTAAAATGGTTGTTGTAGCACCAAACACAACCACCATGGATTAAAATGGTTGTTGTAGCACCAAACACAACCACAATAGATTAAAATGGTTGTTGTAGCACCAAACACAACCACCATGGATTAAAATGGTTGTTGTAGCACCAAACACAACCACAATGGATTAAAATGGTTGTTGTAGCACCAAACACAACCACAATGGATTAAAATGGTTGTTGTAGCACCAAACACAACCACCATGGATTGCACACTAGGAAACCCGGACTCACGAACCTTCTTTAGTTGTACAACACACACACACACACACACACACACACACACACACACACACACCACACACACACACACAGACACACACACACACACCTAACCTAACAGGCCTAGTGTCTAATCGACATGTGCCTAGGACCAAATGGTAACTAACTAACACACACACACACACACACACACACACACACACACACACACACACACACACACACACACACACACACACACACACACACAGACACACACACACACACCTAACCTAACAGGCCTAGTGTCTAATCGACATGTGCCTAGGACCAAATGGTAACTAACTAACACACACACACACACACATACAACACAGAAAACTCAGCGCTCGGTGCACTGCATCTTCCTAGCCCTCACACAAATGGTGGTCACGGTACCCAGCCATAGTCTTACCTACAAGTCACAACAACAAGCAGCAGTATAAGTGGTATGTCCACTTGACTCCTTTATTTATTCAAAGGCAATTATTATTATTATTATTATCACTGGCCATAAGTCACAGCAAATCTAGAAGGTAAAATATCCCCACCATTTATCTCCTCCAGGAGAAGCAAGCCACGTTCCACCAGTCCGTCCCTAGAAATAACTTAACCCAATCCAACCCAAACTTACCTAATCTAACCTAACTTAAAACTGAGTAGGACTATACAATGTAAGTATTAGGAGACTGGCGTTGAGAACCACGTCAAAATTTGACGTGGTTCAATGAGAATGAGATGGTTTCCATGACCAAAAACACTCAATACCCCACTAGATCAACTAGACTGTTAGTGCCAGTAGTATTAGCAACAGCAGCAGCAGTAGTACTAGTAGCAGTAGTAGTAGTAGTAACAGCAGCAGCAGCAGCAGCAGCAGCAGCAGCAGCAGCAGCAGCAGCAGCAGCAGCAGCAGCAGCAGCAGCAGTAATATTAGTATTAAGAGTAATAGTTGTTGCAGTAGTAATAGTAGTAGTAGTAGTAGTAGTAGTAGCAGTAGTGGTAGCAGCAGCAGCAGTAGTAACAGAAGTAACAGTAAGAGTAGCTGCAAAAGGAGCAGCAACATTCACCTTGTACTAAGCCACGCCTCACAAATAGCAATGTAGTGCAATAGGCAGGAAGTGACCAGTGCCCTCTGGTACTTACCTCTCCTGCCCTCCATTGTGCCAGGACACTCACACACACGTCAATTACTGGCAGATATAACACAACAAGGAACTCCTGAGTTATTTGTAAGACTCCTCAAGCAGCTACTGACAACAGTGTGTGTGTACTCTTCTGCCAGAACTGTGTGTGTGTATTCTGCTGCCAGAACCGTGTGTGTGTGTACGTATTCTGCTGCCAGAACTGTGTGCGTGTGTGTACTCTGCTGCCAGAACTGTGTGTGCGTATAATCTTCTGCCAACACTGTGTGTGTGTGTGTGAGTGTGTACTCTGCTGCCAGAACTGTGTGCGTGTGCGTACTCTGCTGATAGAACTGTGTGGATGTGTGTGTACTCTGCTGCCAGACCTGTGTGTGTGTGTCTGTATACTCTGCTGCCAACACTGTGTGTGTGTATACTCTGCTGCTAACACTGTGTGTGCGTGTACTCTGCTGCAACACTGTGTGTGTGTGCTCTGCTGCCAGAACTGTATGTGTGTGTGTATGTACTCTGCTGCCAGAACTGTATGTGTGTGTATACTCTCCTGCCAACACTCTGTGTGTGTGTGTGTGTGTGTGTGTGTGTGTGTGTGTGTGTGTGTGTGTGTGTGTATACTCTGCTGTCAACACTGTGTGTGTGTGTGTGTGTATACTCTGCTGTCAACACTGTGTGTGTGTGTGTGCGTGTGTGTGTGCGCGTGTGTGTGTGCGCGTGTGTGTATGTGTGTTTACTCTGCTGCCAACACTGTGTGTGTGGGTGTACTCTGCTGCCAACACTGTGTGTGTGGGTGTACTCTGCTGCCAACACTTTGTGTGTACACTCTGCTGCCAACACTTGGTTATCCCAACCCTTGTTGTTGGCAGCAACATTGCTGGACCAATCAAGGACCGTCAACATTGCTGGACCAATCATGGGCCATCAACATTGCTGGATCAATCAAGAACCATCAACAGGACCATACAGGCTGCAGGTTACAGCAATAACAGCGGAGCCACAACATTGTTGTGCCCAGATTACAGATATTGGTGGCCCTCCCGCGCTGGTATTGGCACTGCTGGATGGCACCCATTAGGCACAACCATCAAATTAGCAGAAATGGCTGCCAGTCCAGCCTAAACGATTATCTCTCTCTGGTTAAGTGCCAATAACGCCGCTCTTCCTATTGCTACTGCGTATACGCACTCACGCATTCACCTACGCACCCAATAAACCTCCACACACCGCGCAAACCTACGCTTACTTATGCATGGACAAATATATACACACGCAATACACACACATACACGAAAGCGCTTGGAAGTTCACTATTTTATCACTGCTTTGCATAATGTGTGGCTCTGGTGGCCTGGTGGTTAACGCTCTCGCTTCACACGGTGAGGGCCTGGGTTCGATTCCCAGCCAGAGTAGAAACATTGGACGTGTTTCTTTCCACCTGTTGTCTATGTTCCCCATCAGTAAAATGGGTACCTGGGTGTTAGCCGACTGGTGTGGGTCGCATCCTGGGACACTGACCTAAGGAGGCCTGGTCACAGACCGGGCCGCGGGGGCGTTGACCCCCGGAACTCACTCCAGGTAATGCGATATCACCTGTTTACTGGGATTTTACTGTACACACATGTACTCAATGTATACACGTACAAGTACATACTCAATAAACAAACATCAGGTAAAATTACGCATGTACTCGTACACAGATAATGTACATTTGGATTTTTAGGAATTCTTGGTAAGATACAGTGAACTACACTAAGTAGATTCTCTCTATATAAATATCCTTAATAGTAACATATTCTGTCAGTGGAAAGTGGATGGAGTCTCCTTGGCCCGTCTATAGTCTCCTTGGCCCGTCCATAGTCTCCTTGGTCCATCCACAGTCTCCTTGGCCCGTCCATAGTCTCTTTGGCCCGTCCATAGTCTCCTTGGTCCATCCATAGACTCCTTGGTCCATCCACAGTCTCCTTGGCCCGTCCATAGTCTCCTTGGTCCGTCCATAGCATCCTTAGCCCGTTCATAGCATCCTCGGCCTATCTATAGGCTCCTTGGCCCGTCCACAGCCTCCTTGGCCCGTTCGTAGCCTCCTTGGTTCCCTTCACAGCCTCCTTGGTCCTCCCCAGCATACTTCCTCTCCTCCTTGGTTCCCTTCATAGCCTCCTTGCTTTTCCACAGCATACTTCCTCTCCTCCCCAGCACCCAGCATACTTCCTCTCCTCCCCAGCACCCAGCATACTTCCTCTCCTCCCCAGCACCCAGCATACTTCCTCTCCTCGCCAGCACCCAGCATACTTCCTCTCCTCCCCAGCACCCAGCATACTTCCTCTCCTCCCCAGCACCCAGCATACTTCCTCTCCTCCCCAGCACCAGCATACTTCCTCTCCTCGCCAGCACCCAGCATACTTCCTCTCCTCGCCAGCACCCAGCATACTTCCTCTCCTCCCCAGCACCCAGCATACTTCCTCTCCTCCCCAGCACCCAGCATACTTCCTCTCCTCCCCAGCACCCAGCATACTTCCTCTCCTCCCCAGCACCCAGCATACTTCCTCTCCTCCCCAGCACCCAGCATACTTCCTCTCCTCCCCAGCACCCAGCATACTTCCTCTCCTCCCCAGCACCCAGCATACTTCCTCTCCTCCCCAGCACCCACCATCACCTTAACACTAGTCGTTACATTAACCATATTAACCAGCAATTAACTCCAGCTGTCACTCTTCAAAAAGTTAACGATATGCAAAAAATATCATTAAATACCTCTGGTGTGTGATTAAGCTGGATTAATACTGCAATCTAATTAATGTTTCCCTAATGATATTATTCCAAAAATTAGTAATGGTGAAAGTTGCCCAGAAACACTACTTACACGCTACTGATTAATTACTGACTTGTACTGCACTCACAACTGATGCAACTTGCAAGTGTGGCAACCACTGAACACTGCTCCAATGTACAACTATACCAACGAATGAAAGGCAGTTAGTTAAAACACGCACTCTCTAGTTTGTGTGTGTGTGTGTGTGTGTGTGTGTGGTGTGTGTGTGTGTGTGTGTGTGTGTGTGTGTGTGTGTGTGTGTGATGGGTGGTGGTGGTCGCTAGTCACTGTTCAACCACAAAATAAACAGAGTTGTTTACACCGACCAAGACAAGTGAGCAGAGGAAAGAACAAGTGTGGATCACAGAGGCAGGATCAAGTCTGGCTCACAGGCAGGATCAAGTCTGGCTCACAGGCAGGATCAAGTCTGGCTCACAGGCAGGATCAAGTCTGGCTCACAGGCAGGATCAAGTGTGGCTCACAGGCAGCATCAAGCCTGGCTCACAGGCAGCATCAAGCCTGGCTCACAGGCAGCATCAAGCCTGGCTCACAGGCAGCATCAAGCCTGGCTCACAGGCAGCATCAAGCCTGGCTCACAAGTCCTTGCACTGAATCGTCCAAACAATCTTCTGGCTTCATGTAAGCTGACTGATTTGTTAACAGTGTTTAATTAAAGATGAGGTCATTAAGACCACATATAACCTGGTCACCACCTCACAAGAATATCTAAACCAGGTATTACGTCCACCTCTCTGCATATATACCCCCACACAAATACACATCTCAGTATATATAACTTGTATATATAATAATGAAACTGTAATAATATTAATAAAATAATATAAAAATAAAATAATAATAATATAAAATAATCATAATAATAATATAAAATAATAATATAAATAAAATAATAATAATCCCAAAATTATATAACACCAGACTTTATTTACTCTGTTTTATTGTTACTTTGATCTATTTAAAGTCGAGGTTGTGGACACAATTATTGTAACATCTGACAATAAAATATTTTTCCGCGTCACTTTTAAAAAGATTCCGACAAACATTTAAACATTCCTTTACTAAAGTCTGAAAAGTCGAAATACTTCAAATAAAACTAGGAAACAAAGACGAAATATTTACGAAATTCAAACACGTGTAAACACTCGAGGTAAACATCCGTAACCAGGAAAATGTTGGCGTGAAAATAAAACAGAAATGAAAATGTTAAGCAAAACAAAACAAAAAATGAAGCAACGCAAATTTTAAATCTTAATTTTGTGCTAAAACAAGATATTATTACCGAGGATCTGTAAAATGCAATATATATATCAAGAAATCTGTCCTTAATTCTCGAAATTGTATAGTATACAACACTATGTCGGTATATATACACTGAGAGGTGTGTTTCTCACTGTATGTTGTGCCTCGGTATATATACATGAGAGTGATTGTTTTCCACGGTATTTGTGACACTGAGATTAATAGTTGTGCTCGTATATCTCATTGAGAGGTGATGAGTTCCTCGGTATATATACTGAGTAGGTGTATCTCGTTGGCTCGTTATGATAATACAGTGTAACAATGTATGGTTCCAAAACAGAATGGTGTATAATGTGGTGAGGTATATTACATGGGGCGATATTGCCCGGTAATATACGATGACAGTCGAGTTGTTGTGCTCGGTTATATACGAGCAGGGTATATGTTGTGCTCGTAATGCACTGAGGGTATATGTCGCAGCCTCGCGTAATTGTAAATGGACAGGCGTAATTGCGTCGGACACAGCGTAACTGCGTAGCTGACAGTATGTCTCGGTATTACATTGAGGTATGGTTGGCCTACGTATACATGCGAAGGTTTGTTTCTCACTGTATGTGCTTGCGTACCGGATAGTCATACATGAGACGTGTATGTATACATCATGTAAGTTCGTATACAGCATGGCGTATGATGCTAATGACAGATGCACTTTAGCTGAGTAAACTTGATATCCGACAACCATCGGTTAACTCGATGGAGTGAGTACACGGGGTGCGTACGACAGCCATGCGTAACTTGCGTATTGACAGCCAGGCGTAACTTGCGTACTGACAGGATGCGTAACTTGCGTATTGAAGTCACGCGTAACTTGCGTACTGAGCAGCCATGCGTAACTTGGTACTGACACGCATCGTAACTTGCGTATGAGTCACGCGTAACTTCCGTAACCACAACTCGACTTGCTATTGACAGCCATGCGTACTTGGTACTGAGAATTGCAATCTTCGTACTGATCGAGCCATTGGTGTTGGTTATTGGTTTTGTGGGTGTATTGGTGTGTGATGCTGTGGTAGTTGGTGATGTGAGTGTGGTGTATGTGTGTATGCGAAGCTGCCAGCGTAAGCGCGACCGGCATAGCAAACTCGTCGATTTACAACCTTAACTAGCTACTTGAAGTGCGTAACTGGATACCCGTCCCTTAACTTCATCTTACCCAACCTCACTCCCTCTATTCCTCGCGTGCACCTTCCTCTTCCTCAGGACGGAGGTGTGTGTGAGTTGTTATTGTGCACGTGAAAAGATTTCAATGTGTTGTTAGTTAGTTCGCCTAGTCTATGCCCATGATGTGCGTGTCGCCAGAAGACTCAGCACCCCAACACACTACCGGTCGTACACTTACACCTTAACACAAGATGCTTTAACGTAACAAGATACTACCCAATCTCCTTAACCCTCCCCCCTTCTTCTTCCCCCCCCTCCCTCACCCCTCTCCTATTCCTCGCCCCCCCCCTTCCCTTCCTCACACCGCAAGAAGTCTATAATTATCAGCCAACCGAAAAATTATTCAATCGTATTATCTAGTTATACGCCCATCAACCACTACACGCCCACACAATGATACGCCCACACGTACACAGCTATACCACACGCCCCACACCACACTACCCGACTCGTACACAACTATACCAGACGCCCACACCACCACACTACTCACACGTACACAGCTATACCACACGCCCACACCACCACACTACCCCACACTACACAGCTATACCACACGCCCACACCATCACACTACCCAACACGTACACAGCTATACCACACGCCCACACCACACACTACCCAACACTACACAGCTATACCACACGCCCACACCACCAACTACACCTCACACGTACACAGCTATACCACACGCCCACACCACACACTACCCAACACGTACACAGCTATACCACACGCCCACACCACCACACTACCCCACACTTACACAGCTATACCACACGCCCACACCACCACACTACCCCACACTTACACAGCTATACCACACGCCCACACCACCACACTACCCCACACTACACAGCTATACCACACGCTCACACCACCACACTACCCAACACGTACACAGCTATACCACACGCCACACCCCACACTACCCACACGTACACAGTATACCACACGCCCACACCACCACACTACCCCACACTTACACAGCTATACCACACGCCCACACACACACTACCCACACTTACACAGCTATACCACACGCCCACACCACCACACTACCCACATGTACACAGCTATACCACACACCCAAAACCACCCCACACGTACACAGCTATACCACACCCACACCCACACTACCCCACATGTACACAGCTATACCACACACCCACAGCACCACACTACCCCACACGTTACACAGCTATACCACACACCCACACCTACCCCACATGTACACAGCTATACCACACACCCACACTACCCCACACGTACACAGCTATACCACACACACCACACTACCCCACATTACACAGCTATACCACACACCCACGCACCACACTACCTCACACGTACACAGCTATACACACACCCCACACACTACCCCACATGTACACAGCTATACCACACACCCACACCACCACACTACCCCACATGTACACAGCTATACCACACACCCACACCACCACACTACCCCACATGTACACAGCTATACCACACACCCACACACCCCACACTACCCGACATACGTACACACAATACCAACCCACACTACCCACACTACCCACACGTACACAGCTATCACCACACACCCCACACTACCACACTACCCCACACGTACACAGCTATACCACACCCACACCCACACTACCCCACACTACACAGCTATACACCACACCCACACTACCCACACGTACACAGTTATACCACACACCCACACCACCACACTACCCCACACTACACAGCTATACCACACACCCACACTACCCCACACGTACACAGTTATACCACACACCCACACCACCACACTACCCCACACGTACACAGCTATACCACACACCCACACTACCCCACACTGTACACAGCTATACACACCCACACCCACACTACCCACCGACAGCTATACCACAACCCCACACGTACACAGTTATACCACACACCCACACCACCACACTACCCCACACGTACACAGCTATACACACCACACACACCACACCCACCCACACTACCCTCACACGTACACAGCTATACCACACCCCCACACGTACACAGTTATACCACACACCCACACTACCCCACACGTACACAGCTATACCACACACCCACACCACCACACTACCCCACACGTACACAGCTATACCACACCCCCACACGTACACAGTTATACCACACACCCACACTACCCCACACGTACACAGTATACCACACCCCCACACGTACACAGTTATACACACACACCCACACCACCACACTACCACCTAACCACATACACACCCTTCCACACCCCCACATACCTACACTACAACACAACCACAGCGCCATATCGAAGGTAGCAGATATAACATGGACACAAAGAACTCCCCAATCCCTATTCTATAACCAAAATTCGACCACAACCATTTCTTCAACCACGACCATACCTGCCACCACAACTACTCCTTCAACCACGACCATACCTGCCACTACAACTACTCCTTCAACCACAACCATACATGCCACCACAACTATTCCTTTAACCACAAATACCTGCCACCACAATCACTCCTTCAACCACAACCATCTCTGCCACCAAATAACAGTAAGAGACCAAGGAGTGAAGTGATATAGGATGGCCGGAAAGTATAAGAAGTGAACACAAGGTTCAAGGAAGTGAAGAACTGCAGATGCCAAGAGGAGGTATAGGAAGGACCAGCAGCAAAGCTTGGAGCACAGATGATAATAATAATAATAATAATAATAATAATAATAATTATTATTATTATTATTATTATTATTATTATTAAAGTCATTAGGAGAAGCTAGACCCTAGGGGTCATACAACACCTTGGGACACAGGGATATTCAAGTTCGATCCGAGGGACGGGAGGATCCCTCCTATTCCTTGTCTCAAGGGTCTGTCACTAATATCAAGGCATTCCTCTACAACTCTTTTAAGGGTAAAGAATTTATATGTTGTGAAAGCAATGGTAGGAGAGAAGATGCTACCTCGGCTATGACAAGAAGCAGAGAAGGAAGTGCCGAGCAAGACCATACAAGGTGGTGGACAGGTCAACTACCACACAACTGGAACATACCAATTGTGATTCCTATATATGAGGAGCAAAGTGGCCAGGATGTACTACATTATAGACCAGTGTTTTGAACTAACATATAGGTTTAAAATGATGATAATGAGAGAGAGATACCCGAGGTAGCCAGCATGGGCTAGCTCACAAAGTGGCAGTAAAGAAAAAGTTCAATTTAGGCAGAGGAGTAAAATTCAGTAGTCGATGGCATGGTGCTGGCACCGTTACCCTCGATCTTTCTCATAGTTGATAAACAGTATATAAAATACGTTTATGACAGAGTGAGGAAAATATAGCGGCAGAGATGCTCTGGGAAGATTGTATCTTGACTTGTATGGAAGTTTGACACAGCAAGGAGAACAAGGACGCCGCTCAGGTGAATATACTCACACACTCACACACACACCCACCACCACCACCACACACACACCACCAATACACGCCACCACACACCACACACACCACCACACACCACACTACACACACCACACACACACCACACACCACACCACACCACACACACCACCACACACACACACACACACACCACAACACCACACACACCACACACACCACACACCCCACACACCACACTAACACACACCACACCACCACACACACCACACCACACCACCACATCAACACTATCACAAGGTTCATATAGTCACTTTGAAGTGCCTTGCGTGACGCAAACTGCTCCATGTTCAGATTCATTTGCATAGTAAGGTGTAACAAGGCAGGACAGTTTGGGTGTTGGGTGTGGTGGTGCAGGTGGGTGAAGGTACAGGTGGTTGAGGATGTAAGTGGGTGAGCTCAAATATTGCTGTTCTTACAGCAGTTGCGCTCAAACAGCTGTTCCAATAGCACCTGAGCTGAAACAGTTATTCCTTCAGCAGGTGAGCTCAAAGCAACAACATCACTTCAGCTCAGCAACACAACTGCTGCAACCCCCCCCTCCCCAATCCTCCCCTCCCCTCCCCCAGCGCTCACCACCACTCTAGTTCTTACCTCAACTGGAAAACAACCGCAGTACAACTGCAAATCGCTGGGTTGCATGGCCGTTGGAGGAAGGTCTGTTGCTACTTGTGCTGTTGCTGTTGTTGGTGGTAGTGTTGTTGTTCCTGCTGTTGGTGGCAATGTTACTGTTGTTAAAAGGTCACTATTGACGTTGCTGCCGGTATCAGTACTACTTCTGCCGTGTTTATTAATGCTATAAGTAATGCTGTCCATGGCAGCAGCAACCACTAGTTTACCCGAGCTACACTATATTAAGAATAAAAAAAATCGTTTTAGAGCAAAATCTGAGCACTCAGAGCCTCGGAGAATAAATAAGATAGCTTCAGAAAAAATTTAGGACTTCTCCTATAAGCCATCTGAATATTTCTCTTTCCTCACGATGACAGTAGTAGAAGACTGTTGTTTCTTGAGGAAGACTTTGTATGTTTTCCACAGCCTCTAGGAGCCTCCCATCCTACCGGACTAAATTGCTACTAGGACACAAGCCCGTGTTATTGAATACGTAGGTACAGTCCCACACTAGCAGTGTGCCACTCTTCCAGCGGGATTACTGGGACTGCAGATGCTGGGAATCGGGGTTCATTTCAGCAGGACATCCAGCCCTAGTGTAGCGCCTCTTAGAGTTTGAATAGTTTAGTGTGTAGAATCTACGTAGTCTTAACCAATATGATGTACACTGTAGATCATACTGGTTATCTTGCGCCTTGCTGTAAATGCACACATGTTCAGTAAGAACGTGCACAGCGGGGAGGAAAACTGCAATACAGAGGGTCTGCAGGGCACGACGTGTGCCCAATGCCGAAACAGAAACTGTTAAGAGAAAGTCTCTAGGGTAATGTACAGCTTTGAGAGGGGCAGTCTTTTTACTATTACAATTAAAACTAAAAGCTAAACCCAGTTTTCCTAACAGGTGTTGCAAAAGTGAACATATTTTTATACACATTTATATTTTAATGGGGCTGCCCTAGATTGTAGGCCAGCATTACAGCTGGTTTTGGCGCTGTAGCACCGAGAGTCTCTCAGCCAGTAATGACATGAATGTAGCTGAGGTGTAGCAGTCTTGCTAGGTCACCCAGGTCGCTGAGGCCTAGCAGTCTTGCTAGGTCACCCAGGTCGTCTGGTATGATTTGCTTTACTAGCTCAATTGATGTCATGCAGTAGAATAAGAAAGCTGACAGAGCAACTATGTTTTCGCAATCCACCTACTGTGAGTGGAAGTGAGGTTGACATCCACCAGGGACATCAACAAGGGAAATGTTCTGAACGATTTTCTAGCATGGACTTCAAAAGGGTGCCATAGTTCTTGGGTTTAGGCTTGTTGAAGTAGACGAGTTTTAGGAGGGACAGGCATTTAGTATGTAGGAACCATTATGTTCATTAATGTCTCCATACATCTTGAGCTCTGGGATTTTTTTCCCCTCTAGAATCAGGTTAATGGTGTTTGAACTGAGAGGCGTGCCAAGGAGAATACCGTAGGCTGGATCACTGACTAGTGCTCTTAGCAAGGCCATCCTTAATTTATATACGAAATCGTTGAAAATAAAAATATATTTAGAAAAGCAGCTGTGTTGTTTGAAATATTTTTTAAACTGAAAAAAAGAAACACTGAAAAAGGGGAAAATGCAAGAGCCAGTATGTAATAGCTGACCTTGCTCAGCACCAGAGTTTGCAATGTTTCTCTCGTTTACAAAGTTGAGATCCGATTGCACAAATCATTCGCTCGACTGAGCTGGTCATCCCTGCATGAAAACATCAAAACTGGCGGTTTAAAAGGTGCAATCTGGCGGTAGTTTATAACCAAGTGTGTAGAGTGTTGGTCTGTGGTAAACCCACGAACCATCCCTCGTTCACCCACCACATACACTCCCCAAGAATCATCCGTAATTCACCCACCAAGTACACTCCGGGAACCATCCGTAGATCACCTTCCACGTAAACTCCAGGGAACCATCCGTAGTTCACCCACCACGTAAACTCCAGGGAACTATCCGTAGTTCACCCACCACGTAAACTCCAGGGAACTATCCGTAGTTCACCCACCACGTAAACTCCAGGGAACCATCCGTAGTTCACCCACCACGTACACTTCAATATGACAGGCGCGTTACATTACTGCGTCCGCCAGCGCCGGAGGATGGTATACCACAGTCGGTGTGAGGGGTCGTAATTACAGGCTAAGGCGGCAGTGCTTCACCCTTAAGGACAGCGTGTGCGTGCATGAGTGTTGTCGGAGCTTGAGCAATGACGAAACACTGTAATAAATCCCATTATTCCAGCCACAGTGTCAAGCCTCTTGGTAAAGGTTACATACACAGAAGTGTACATAGTACATACACTGAGAGGCGTACATACACTGAAAAGTGTACACAGTACATACACTGAGAGGTATATATCCTATTTTATGGATTTAAAGTATCTTTGACTGGTGGTAAATGGGGCATTACAGACTTATTGACCCAATTAACACACCAATCAACCAGTCTGAAATACCGTCCAGTAGCAGTAGCAACAGCGGCACTCAGTAGCAACAACAGCAGCAGTAGCAACAGCGGCACTCAGTCGCAACAACAGCAGCAGTAGCAACAGCGGCACTCAGTAGCAACAACAGCAGCAGTAGCAACAGCGGCACTCAGTCGCAACAGCAGTAGCAACAGCGGCACTCAGTGGCAACAACAGCAGCAGTAGCAACAGCGGCACTCAGTAGCAACAACAGCAGCAGTAGCAACAGCGGCACTCAGTCGCAACAGCAGTAGCAACAGCGGCACTCAGTGGCAACAACAGCAACAGCGGCCCTCAGTCGCAACAACATCGGCACTCAGTAGCAACAGAGGCACTCAGTCGCAACACCAGCAGTAGCAACAGCGGCCCTCAGTCGCAACAACAGCGGCACTCAGTAGCAACAGCGGAACTCAGTCGCAACACCAGCAGTAGCAACAGCGGCCCTCAGTCGCAACAACAGCGGCACTCAGTAGCAACAGCGGCACTCAGTCGCAACAGCAGCAGTAGCAACAACAACAGCAGTAGCGGCGGCAACAGCAACACCACCACCAGCTATGTTAGGTTAACCTAACTTAAATTAACTTAACTTACATGTAAGCAAATTAACCGTCAATAACGAAATTTAATCAACGGTCGGCTTATGCCTGGCAGCGCGGGATCCCTGGTTTACTCTTAAAAGCCTTGATAACCCACGCTCTCTATACTGGAGGACAAGCCTTGATAACATACGCTCTGTACCTCGGAGGACAAGCCTTGATAACCCACGCTCTGTACCTCAGAGGACAAGCCTTGATAACCCACGCTCTGTACCTCAGAGGACAAGCCTTGATAACCCACGCTCTGTACCTCAGAGGACAAGCTTTGATAATCCACGCTTTGTACCTCGGAGGACAAGCCTTGATAATCCACGCTCTGTACCTCGGAGGACAAGCCTTGATAACCCACGCTCTGTACCTCAGAGGACAAGCCTTGATAATCCACGCTCTGTACCTCGGAGGACAAGCCTTGATAGCCCATGCTCTGTATCTCGGAGGATAAGCCTTGATAACCCACGCTCTGTACCTCGCAGGACAAGCCTTGATAACCCACGGTCTGTACCTCGCAGGACAAGCCTTGATAACCCACGCTCTGTACCTCGGAGGACAAGCCTTGATAACCCACGCTCTGTACCTCGGAGGACAAGCCTTGATAATCCACGCTCTGTACCTCGGAGGACAAGCCTTGATAATCCACGCTCTGTACCTCGGAGGACAAGCCTTGAAAACCCACGCTCTGTACCTCGGAGGACAAGCCTTGATAACCCACGCTCTGTACCTCGGAGGACAAGCCTTTATAATCCACGTTCTGTACCTCGGAGGACAAGCCTTGATAACCCACGCTCTGTACCTCGGAGGACAAGCCTTGATAACCCACGCTCTGTACCTCGGAGGACAAGCCTTTATTAATCCACGCTCTGTACCTCGGAGGACAAGCCTTGATAACCCACGCTCTGTACCAAGCCTTGATAACCCACGCTCTGTACCTCGGAGGACAAGCCTTGATAACCCACGCTCTGTACCTCGGAGGACAAGCCTTGATAACCCACGCTCTGTACCTCGGAGGACAAGCCTTGATAACCCACGCTCTGTACTCGGAGACAAGCCTTGATAATCCCCGCTCTGTACCTCGTAGGACAAGCCTTGATAACCCACGCTCTGTACCTCGGAGGACAAGCCTTGATAACTCACGCTCTGTACCTCGGAGGACAAGCCTTGATAACCCACGCTCTGTACCTCGGAGACAAGCCTTGATAATCCACGCTCTGTACCTCGGAGGACAAGCCTTGATAACCCACGCTCTGTACCTCGGAGGACAAGCCTTGATAACCCACGCTCTGTACCTCGGAGGACAAGCCCTTTATAATCCACGCTCTGTACCCGGAGGACAAGCCTTGATAACCCACGCTCTGTACCTCGGAGGCAAGCCTTGATAACCCACCCCTCTGTACCTCGGAGACAAGCCTTGATAACCCACGCTCTGTACATCGGGGGACAAGCCTTGATAACCCACGCTCTGTACCTCGAGGACAAGCCTTGATAACCCCCGCTCGTACCTCGGAGGACAAGCCTTGATAACCCACGCCCGTTACCTCGGAGGACAAGCCTTGATAACCCACGCTCTGTACCTCGGAGGACAAGCCTTGATAACCCACGCTCTGTACCTCGGAGGACAAGCCTTGATAACCCACGCTCTGTACCTCGGAGGACAAGCCTTGATAACCCACGCTCTGTACCTCGGAGGACAAGCCTTGATAACCCACGCTCTGTACCTCGGAGGACAAGCCTTGATAACCCACGCTCTGTACCTCGGAGGACAAGCCTTGATAACCCACGCTCTGTACCTCGGAGGACAGCCTTGATAACCCACGCTCTGTACCTCGAGGACAAGCCTGAATAACCACTCACTGTACCTCGAGGACAAGCCTTGATAACCCCCGCTCTGTACCTCGGAGGACAAGCCTTGATAACCCACGCTCTGTACCTCGGAGGACAAGCCTTGATAATCCACGCTCTCTGTTTACCTTGGACGACGGACCGAGAGTTAAGTCACATGAATTAAAAATCGATCACCTTGTGACCTAAGGTCGTCATGGATAACACTATGACCTAAGGTCGTCATGAATAACCCTATGATCTGAGGTCGTCATGAATAACCCTATGATCTGAGGTCGTCATGAATAACCCTATGATCTGAGGTCGTCATGAATAACCCTATGATCTGAGGTCGTCATGAATAACCCTATGATCTGAGGTCGTCATGAATAACCCTATGATCTGAGGTCGTCATGAATAACCCTATGATCTGAGATCATGAACATGTTGTGTAAACAAAGTTTCAAGATACACAGACGTGAACACAGCCCAGAGTTAGGAAGATACACAGACGTGAACACAGCCCAGAGTTAGGAAGATACACAGACGTGAACACAGCCCAGAGTTAGGAAGATACACAGACGTGAACACAGCCCAGAGTTAGGAAGATACACAGACGTGAACACAGCCCAGAGTTAGGAAGATACACAGACGTGAAAATCCAGCGTGACTACCAGTTATGGAAGTTAGTCTTGGAATGATTGGCAGTTGCTGGACCATCATTCCTCACACACCGCAACAATCATTCCAGTTGCTGGACCATCATTCCTCACACACCGCAGCAATCATTCCAGCTGGTGGACCATCATTCCTCACACAACCAGCAATCATTCCAGAGCACTGCCGTGGAAGGCAACAAGTGCTTGGACTCAGTATATTGCCAATCACCCATTGTTGTTGGTTTATGGTAGAGCGGTCAACCACAATGACCGCCCCTTCTTAAGTCCTCACGCTCACACCACTCACTCTGATAGGGGAACCAGAGGTGGTTTCTTGCACAGACCCTTCCATTCAGTAGTCAACCCTCAGTAGAATCAACTCTCAACTCTCGGTAGAGTCAAGAGCAATATTCGACGGCTCACAATAAGAGACATCAGTGTGAGGTGATCTTCACTCGTAATTGTACTAAAACAACCCACCGACTCCAGATTCACCTGGCATCAACACCCTGGTATATTCTTGCACACACCTGTTCCTCTTTTGCAATAACTCAGATATATGACCTACAGTAACATACATAGAACACATACCAGTCACCTTCATACGCAGAACACATACCAGTCACCCCTCATACACACAACGCATACCAGTCTCCCTCACACACACAACACATACCTGTCTCCCTCACACACAGAACACATACCAGTCTCCCTCACACACAACACATACCAGTCTCCCTCACACACAGAACACATACCAGTCTCCCTCACACAGAACACATACCTGTCCTCCCTCACACCAACACATACCAGTCTCCCTCACACACAACATATACCGTCTGTCTCCCTCACACACAACACATACCAGTCTCCCTCACACACAACATATACCAGTCTGTCTCCCTCACACACAGAACACATACCAGTCTCCCTCACACACAGAACACATACCAGCTCCCTCACACACAGAACACATACCAGTCTCCCTCACACACAGAACACATACCTGTCTCCCTCACACACAAAACACATACCAGTCTCCCTCACACACAGAACACATACCAGTCTCCCTCACACACAGAACACATACCAGTCTCCCTCACACACAGAACACATACCAGTCTCCCTCACACACAGAACACATACCTGTCTCCCTCACACACAAAACACATACCTGTCTCCCTCACACAGAACACATACCAGTCTCCCTCACACACAGAACACATACCTGTCTCCCTCACACAGAACACATACCTGTCTCCCTCACAACACAAACAATACCAGTCTCCTCACACACAGAACACATACCAGTCTCCCTCACACAGAACACATACCTGTCTCCCTCACACACAACACATACCAGTCTCCCTCACACACAACATATACCAGTCTGTCTCCCTCACACACAGAACACATACCAGTCTCCCTCACACACAGAACACATACCAGTCTCCCTCACACACAGAACACATACCAGTCTCCCTCACACACAACATATACCAGTCTGTCTCCCTCACACACAGAACACATACCAGTCTCCCTCACACACAGAACACATACCAGTCTCCTCACACACAGAACACATACCTGTCTCCCTCACAACCAAAACACATACAGTCTCCCTCACACACAGAACACATACCAGTCTCCTCACACACAGAACACTACCAGTCTCCCTCACCACACAGAACACATAACCAGTCTCCCTCACACACAGAACACATACCTGTCTCCCTCACACACAAAACACATACCAGTCTCCCTCACACACAGAACACATACCAGTCTCCCTCACACACAGAACACATACCTGTCTCCCTCACACACAAAACACATACCAGTCTCCCTCACACACAGAACACATACCAGTCTCCCTCACACACAGAACACATACCAGTCTCCCTCACACACAGAACACATACCAGTCTCCCTCACACACAAAACACATACTTGTCTCCCTAACACAGAACACATCGCCTCATACATAAATCTTATACTGGTTCTCCTCTAATACACCTGTAGCTTCATACACACACTTGCAAGACGTGCAACAATAACCTCTGATAAATCAAACATTACATAAATAGCACTGAGAAATAACAGGTATTAGAAATAAGTGTTAAACTAACGCATTAATAACCAACAAGACATTACGAGGTGGAAAATATGAATAACACATCAGAAGACATAACGTAAAGTGTTAGAAGACATAAAGTAAAGTGAGGTATTAAAAAGAGATAAAGTAAAGCATTAGGGATAAAAACGGGGGTGAAAACAGCGGGCCTCGCAGGGGGGAAAAGGGGCGTGGCCTCAGCATGGGGGGAACGAGGGGCCTCAGCTGGAGGGGAAGGGGCGTGGCCTCAGCATGGAGGGAAGGGGCGGGCCCCCAGCATGGAGGGGAAGGGGCGTGACCTCACATGGAGGGAAGGAGGTGGCCCACATGGAGGGAAGGAGCGTGGGCCCAGATGGAGGGGAAAGGGGCGGACCTCAGATGGAGGGAAGGAGGGGCCTCAGAGGAGGGAAAAGACTGGCCCCAGCAGGAGGGGGGAGCGGGCCTCACAGAGGGGAAAGGGCGTGCCTGCATGGGGGGAAGGAGCGGACCTCAGCATGGAGGGGGAAAGGGCGGACCCCAGCATGGGGGGAAGGGGCGTGCCTCAGCATGGAGGAAGGAGCGGACCTCAGCATGGAGGGAAAGGGGCGGACCCCAGCATGGAGGGGAAAGGGGCGTGACCCCAGCATGGGGGGAAGGAGCGTGACCTCGATGGGGGGAAGGGGGTGACCTTTCCCTGGAGGGGGGAGCGTGGCCTCAGCTTTGGGGGAAGGGGGGGACCTCAGATGGGGGGGAAAGGGGTGCCCCAGCTGGGGGGGAAAGGGGCGGACCTCGCATGGAGGGGAAAGGGGCGTGCCTCAGCATGGGGGGAAAACGTGACCTCGCGGAGGGAAGGAGCTACCCCCAGGAGGGAAGGAGCGTGCCCCCAGATGGGGAAGGAGCGTGGCCTCACATGGAGGGGAAAGGGGGTGACCTCAGCATGGAGGGAAGGAGCGTGACCTCAGCATGGAGGGAAGGAGCGTGACCTCAGCATGGAGGGAAGGAGCGTGGCCTCAGCATGGAGGGAAGGAGCGTGACCTCAGCATGGAGGGAAGGAGCGTGACCTCAGCATGGAGGGAAGGAGCGTGACCTCAGCATGGAGGGAAGGAGCGTGGCCTCAGCATGGAGGGAAGGAGCGTGACCCCAGATGGGGAAGGACGTGGCCCCACATGGGGGGAAGGGGGCGTGGGTCAGCATGGAGGGGGAAGGAGCGTGGCCTCAGCAGGAGGGGGAAGAGGGGACCCCGAAGGAGGGGAAGGAGCGTGACCTCAGCATGGAGGGAAGGGGCGTGGGGCCCCACAGGAGGGAAAGGGGCGTGACCCCAGCGGAGGAAGGGGTACCCCTTGCATGGAGGGAAGGAGCGTGGGGACCTCAGCATGGAGGGGAAAGGGGCGTGGCTTCACATGGAGGGGAAGGAGGGGACCTCGCTGGAGGGGAAAAGGGGTGGCCCCCGCAGGAGGGAAGGGGGCGTGCTCAGCATGGGGAAGGGCGTGGGGCCCAGCATGGAGGGAAAAGGGGCGTGACCCAGCATGGAGGGAAGGAGCGTGGCTCAGCATGGAGGGAAGGGCGTGGCCTCAGCATGGGGGGGAAGGGGGCGTGACCCCAGCATGAGGGAAGGAGCGTGACCCGCATGGGGGAAGGAGCGTGACCTCCATGGGGAAGGGGCTGGCCTCCAATAGGGGGAAGGGGCGTGGCATCAGCATGGAGGGGAAGGAGCGTGACCTCAGCCCAGGGGGGAAGGAGCGTGACCTCAGCAGGGAAAGGGAAAGGGGGTGGCTGAGATGGAGGGAAGGAGCGTGACCTCGAGGAGGAAGGGCGTACCTCAGCTGGGGGAGGAGCGTGACCCCAGCATGGGGGGAAGGGGCGTGACCTCACATGGGGAAGGCGTGACCTCAGCATGGAGGAAGGGGCGTGACCTCAATGGAGGGAAGGGGTGCCTCAGATGGGAAAAGAGCGGGCCTCAGCAGGAGGAAGGAGCGTGGCCTCAGCATGGAGGGGGAAGGAGCGTGACCTCGATGGAGGGAAGAGGGCCCCCGCATGGGGGGAAGGGGGTGGCATCAGCATGGAGGGGAAGGGGCGTGACCTCCAGGAGGGAAAAGGAGCGTGGCCTCAGCATGGGGGAAGGACGGCCCCTGGAGGGAAGGGGCGTGGCCCCAGCTGGGGGAAGGAGCGGGCCCAGCATGGAGGGAAGGAGCGGACCTCATTTGGGAAAGGGAAGGGGCGTTGGGCCCAGCATGGAGGAAGGAGCTGGCCTCAGCGGGGGGAAGGGGCGTGACCTACATGGAGGGAAGGAGCGTGGCCTGGATGGAGGGAAAGGGGCGTTGGGCCCCAGCATGGAGGGAAGGGGCGTGACCTCAGCATGGGGGGAAGGGGGGGCCCCCGCAAGGGAAAGGGCGTGGCACAGCATGGAGGGAAGGAGCGTGACCTCGCATGGAGGGGAAAGGGGCGTGGCCTCCTGGGGGAAAGGGGCGTGGCCTCAGTGGAGGGGAAGAGGGGGCCTCAGCTGGGGGGGAAAAGGAGCGTGGCCTCAGCATGGAGGGGAAGAGCGGACCCAGATGGAAGGGAAAGGGGCGTGGCCTCGCATGGGGGGAAGGAGCGTGGCCTCAGCAAGGAGGGAAGGAGCGTGGCCTCAGCAGGAAGGAAGGGCGGCCTCAGCAGAGGGAAAGGGGCGTGGCCCCAGCTGGGGGAAGGAGCGTGGCCGACATGGAGGGGAAGGGGCGTGGCCTCAGCATGGAGGAAGGAGCGGCCCCAATGGAGGGAAGGAGCGTATCAGCATGGAGGGAAGGGCGTGGCCTCACATGGAGGGAAGGAGCGTGACCAGATGGGGGGAAAGGGGCGTGACCTCACATGGAGGGAAAAGGGGCGTGACCTCAAGGAGGAAGGAGCGTGACCCCGATGGAGGAAGGAGCGTGAAACCTCAGCATGGAGGGAAAGGAGCGTGGCCTCACATGGAGGGAAGGAGCTGACCCCGCTGGGGGAAGGGCGTGGCCTCAGCATGGGGAAAGGGCGTGACCTCACAGGAGAGAAGGGGGTGGCTACATGGAGGGAAGGGGCTGGCCTCACATGGGGGAAGGAGCGTGGCCTCAGCATGGAGGAAAGGGGCGTTTGGCCCCAAGGAGGGAAGAGCCCGACCTCAGCATGGAGGGAAGGGCGGGCCTCACATGGAGGGGAAAGGGGCGTGGCCCCACATGGAGGGAAGGGGCGTGACCTCAGCATGGAGGGAAGGAGCGGGCCTCAATGGAGGGGGGAGCGTGGCCTCAGCAGAGGGGGGGAGCGGGCCCGCATGGAGGGAAGGGGCGGACCCCGCATGGAGGGAAGGGCGTGGGGTCAGCATGGAGGGGGGACGTGGCCCAGCATGGAGGGAAACGGCCTAGCTGGGGGGAAGGAGCGTGGCCCCCACATGGGGGGAGGAGCGTGGCCTCAGCATAGGGAAAGGGCGTGACCCCCATGGGGGAAGGAGCGTGGCCCCAGCATGGAGGGAAGGAGCGTGGCCCCCAGCAGAAGGAAGGGGCGGGCCTCAGCATGGGGAAGGGGCGTGGGCCCCAGCATGGAGGGAAGCAGCGTGGTTTACATGGAGGGAAGAGCATGGCCTCAGCATGGGGGAAGGGCGGGCCTCCCCGCATGGGGGAAGGAGGTGGCTTCAGCATGGAGGGGAAAACGCGTGGGCCCCAGCATGGGGGAAGGAGCGTGGGCCTAAGCCCTAGAGGAAGGACGTGGCCTCAGAAAGGAGGGGAAGGAGCTGGCCCCCAGCTGGAGGGAAGGGGCGTGGGCCCCACATGGAAAGGAAGGAGCGTGGCCCCGCATGGAGGGAAGAACTGGCCTCAGCATGGGGGAAGGGGCGTGGCCTCGCAGGGGGAAAGGGCGTGGCCTCACTGGAAAAGGGCGTGGCCTCAGCAAGGGGGGAAGAAGCGTGGCCTCAGCGGGGGGAAGGGGCGTGGCCCCCCCACATGAAGGGAAGGAGCGTGGCCCCAGCATGGAGGAAGGGGCGTGGCCCCACGGAAGAAGGAGGTGGCCTCAGCATGACGGGGGACGTGGGCCCCAGCATGGGGGGGAAGGGCGTGGCCCCCAGCTGGAGGGGAAGGGCGTGGGCCCCAGCATGGGGGGAAAAAGCGTGCCTCAGCATGGAGGGAAGGGGCGGGCCTCAGATGGGGGGAAGGGGGTGGGCCCGAGCGGAGGGAAGGGGCGTGGCCCGAGCAGGAGGGAAGGAGCGGGGCCGACATGGAGGGAAGGAGCGTGGCCTAGCATGGGGGGAAAGGGGCGTGGCCTCAGCATGGGGGGAAGGAGCGTGGCCTCGCATGGAGGGGGAGCGTGGCCTCAGATGGGGGAAGGGGCGTGGCCTCAGCGGGGGGGAAGGAGCGTGCCCCCACGTGGAGGGAAAGGAGCTGGCCCCAGCATGGGGGAAAGGGGCTGGGCCCAGCATGGGGGGAAGGGCGGGCCTGAGCTGGAGGAAGGGGCGTGGGGTCAGCAGGAGGGAAGGAGCGTGGCCTCACATTTGGGGTGGGGAAGGGGCGTTGGGCCCCAGCGTGGAGGGGAAAGGGGCGTGGCCTCAGCGTGGAGGAAGGACGTGGCTCACGGGAGGAAGGAGCGTGGCCTCAGCATGGGGGAAGGAGCGTGGCCTTTAGCAGGAGGGAAAAAAGCGGGGGCCCCCCCGCAAAGGGGGAAGGGAAACGTGGGGCCTCACATGGAGGGGAAGGGGCGTGGCCTTCAGCATGGAGGGAAGGGAACGTGGCCTCAGAAAAAGGGGGGAAGGGGCGTGACCTCAGCATGGAGGGAAGGAGCGTGAAACCCCAGCATTGGGGGGAAAGTCGGACCTAAGGGATGGGGGGGAAAGGGGCGTGACCCACCCTAGGGAAGGGGGCGTGGGGCCCCAGCATGGGGGGGGAAGGAGCGTGACCTCAGCAAAGGAAAGGGGAAGGGGCGTGACCCCAGCATGGAGGGAAAGGGAGGGGTGACCTCACAGGAGAGGGGAAAAGGGGCGTGGGCCCCACATGGGGGGAAAGGGGCGTACCTCAGCATGGGGGGGAAGGGGGCCGTGACCTCAGCATGGAGGGAAGGGCCGTGAAACCCCCAGCATTTGGGGGGAAGGAGCGGGGCCTCAGCATGGAGGGAAAAGGGGCGGGGCCTCCCGCATGGAGGGGAAAGGGGGCGTGGCCCCAAACTGGGGGAGAAAAGGGGGCGAGGCCCCCCAGCATGGGAGGGGAAGGAGCGTGGCCTTTACATGAGGGAAGGACGTTTACCTCAGCAAAAGGAAAGGAAAACGTGAAACCCAAACATGGGGGAAAGGACGTGCCCCCAGCAAAGGAGGGAAAGGAGCGGAAACCTCAGCATGGAGGGAAGGAGGGGTGAAACCCCAGCATGGAGGGGAAAAACGTGACCTCACATGGAGGGAAGGAGGGGTGGCCTCAGGGATGGAGGGGAAAGGGGCGTGACCTCAGCAAGGGGGGGGAAGGGGCGGGGGCCTCCATGGAGGGAAGAAAACGTGGCCCCCAGATGGGGGGAAGGGGAAACGGGCCCCTCAGGCCCTTGGAAAAGGGGGAAAAGGGGGGTGCCTACAGCAAGGGAGGGAAGGGAGGCCCTGGCCCCAGCATGGAGGGGGGAGCGGGGCCCCCCCAGCGGTGGAGGGAAAGGAGCGTGGGCCTCAGCAAAAGGGAAAAAAAGGGAACTGACCTCCAGCAAAGGGGGGGAGGGAAGGGCGTGACCCCCAAACATGGGGGGGAAGGGAGCGGTTGGCCCCCACCATGGGGGGGAAGGGGGCGTGCACAGGGTGGGGGGAAGGGGCCCAAAACCCCAGCAGAGGGGGGAAGGGGGGAGGTGACCCTTTCCAGCCCTTGGGAAAGGAAGGGGGGCCTGAACAAGAGGGAAAAGCGTGACCCTTTAAACAAGGAGGAAGGAAACTGGGAAACCCCCAGCATGGGGCGGGGAAAGGAAACCCAAAACCTTTAGCAATTTTGGAAGGGAAAACGTGGCCCGCAAGGGGGAAGGGGAAAGGGCGGGGGAAACCCCAGCATGGAAGGGGAAGGAAAGGGGACCCGAATAAGGGATGGGGGGGAAAAGGGGCGGGCCTTTTAGCAATGGGGGAAAGGGGCCTTGACCCTCAGCAAAGGAAGGAAAGGGGGCCGGGGGGTCACATGGAGGGAAAGGGGGCGTGGCCTTTTTAGCCAATTTTAAGGGGGGAAAAGGGGCGTTGGACCTCAGCTGGAGGGGGGGAGCGTGGCCTCAGAAAAGGAGGAAAAGGATCTTGGGAAAAGAGGGAGGGAAGGGCGTGACCTCAGATTTGGGGGGGGCGGGGGTAAACATTTGGAGGGAAGGGCCGGGGGCCTCCCGCAGGGGGGAGGAACCCTGGGTCACATGGAGGGGAAGGGGGCGTGGCCTCAGAATGGAGGGAAAGGGAACCTGACCTCAGCTTGGAAGGGGAAGGGGGGGCGGGGGCCTTCAGCAATGGAAAAGGGAAAAGACCCTGGGGGCCTCAGCA
Source organism: Cherax quadricarinatus (assembly GCF_026875155.1). Taxonomy (NCBI): domain Eukaryota; kingdom Metazoa; phylum Arthropoda; class Malacostraca; order Decapoda; family Parastacidae; genus Cherax; species Cherax quadricarinatus. Next base: position 5,351,516 of record NC_069446.1, read on the forward strand.
ATTTAGGGGAAAATCGGGGAAACCCAAGGGCGGGGGGGAAGGAGCGTGGAAAAACCACTTTGGGGGGAAAGGGGGCGTCCCCTTTTAGCAGGATGGGAAAGGGGCGTGAACCCTCACATGGAGGGAAAAGGGGCCCCTGGCCTTTTAGCATTTGGGGGGAAGGAGCGTGGGATCACAGGGGGGGAAGGAGCCCTGACCTCCCGCATGGAGGGAAGGGGGGCCGTGGGGGGTCAGCATGGGGGGAAGGAGGGGGGTGGGGCCTAGATGGGGGGGGGTGGCCCCACATTTTGGGGGGAAGGAGCGTGGGGCCCAAACAAAGGAGGGAAAGGGGGGTGGGGGTCCCCCAACCAAAGGAAAAAGGGGAGTTAGGATTCCTAAACATGGAGGGAAAAGGGGCCTGGGCCTCAGCATGGGGGGAAGGAGGGGGGCCTCAGCATGGGAAAGAGGGAGCGTGGCCTCAGCATGGAGGGGAAAGGGGCGTGGCCCAACATGGAGGGGAAAGGGGGTGGCCCCAGCTTTGGAAGGGGAAAAAGCGTGGCCTCAGCATTGGGGGGAAGGGGCGTGACCTAAAGGAGAGGGGGGAGCGTGAACCCCCAGCATGGAGGGAAGGAGCGGCCCCAGCATTTGGAAAGGAAGGAGCCCTGACCTCAGCATTTGGGGGGAAGGGGCCGGGGACCTCAGCCGGGGGGAAGGAGCCTTTAAACCCCAGCATGGAGGGGGAAGGGCCCTGACCCCCATCATGGAGGGAAAGGGGCCCTGACCTCAGCCCTGGAGGAAGGAGCGTGGGCCCCAGCATGGAGGGAAGGAGCGGGCCTCAACATGGAAGGGAAGGAGGGGTGAAACCTCAGCATTTGGGGAAAGGGGGGCGGGCCTCAGCATGGGGGGAAGAGGGGGACCTCAGCAAAGGAGGGGAAGGAGCGTGGCCTCAGCATGGAGGGAAGGAGCGTGGGCCCCAGCATGAAGGGGAAGGGGCGTGGCCCCCATCATTGGGGGGAAGGAGCGGGCCCCAAACATGGGGGGAAGAGCCTGACCTCAGCATTGGGAAGGGGGAAGGGGCCCTGGGCCTCCCGCAAAGGAGGGAAGGAAAAACGTTTGGGGGCAGCATGGAGGGAAAAGGGGCGGGGACCTCAGCATGGAGGGGGAAAGGGCGTGGGCCCCAGCAAAGGAGGGAAGGAGGTTGGGGGCCCCAAATGGAGGGGAAGGGGGGTGGCCTCAGGGAAGGAGGAAGGAAACGTGAAAACCCCAAACATGGAGGGAAAAGGGGCGTGGCCTCAACATGGGAGGGAAGGAGCGGGGGCCTCAGCTGGAGGGGAAAGGAAACGTGGGCCTCAGCATGGAGGGGAAGGAGGGGCCTCAGCATGGAGGGGGAAAGGGGCGAGGGCCCCAGCATGGGGGGAAGGAGCGTGACCCTCAAAACCCTGGGGAAGGAAACCCTGGGGCCCCAGCATTTGGGGGGGAAGGAGCGGGGCCCCCAGCAAAGAAGGGAAGGAGCTTTCCCAGCCCTGGGGGAAGGAGGGGTGGGGCCCCAGCAAGGAGGGGAAGGGGCGTGGGCCCAGCATGGAGGGAAGGAACGTGGCCCCAGCATGGGAGGGGAAAGGAACCTTTGGGCCCACTTTTAAGGGAAATGGGCGGGGGTTGGGGCCTTTAGCATTTGGGGGGAAAAGGGGCGTGGCCTCAGCATGAAGGGAAGGAGCGTGGCCTCCGCCCTGGGGGGAAGGGGCCCTGCCCAGCATGGAGGGAAGGAGCGAGGGGCCCCACATGGGGGGAAGGAAACGGGCCCCAGCATGGAGGGGAAAGGGGTTTGGGCCCCAAACCTGAAGGGAAGGAGCGTTGGGCCCCAGCAGGGGGGGAAGGGACGTAAACCTCAGCAAGGAGGGGGAAGGGGCGTGGCTTCAGCATGGAGGGAAGGAGCGGGCCTAAAACAAGAGGGGAAAGGGGCTTTGGCCTCACTGGAGGGAAAAGGGGCGTGGTTTCAGCATGGGGGGAAGGAGCGTGGCCTTTATCAGGAGGGGAAGGGGCGTGGCCTCAAACATGGAGGGGAAAGGGGCGGTTTGGCCCCGAGGGATGGAGAGGAAGGGACGTGGGCCCCAGCATGGGAAGGGGGGGAAGGGGTGGGGCCCCAGCATGGAGGGGAAAGGGGCGTGGCCTTTAGCATGGAGGGGAAGGAGCGTGGCCTGACATAAAAAAGGGGAAGGAGCGTGGCCCAGCATGGGGAAAAAGGGGGGGGGGCCCTTTAGCATGGAGGGAAGGAAACGTGGCCCCAACCCTGGGAAAGGGGAAGGGAGCGTTTCCTCAGCATTGGGGGGAAAAGCGTAGCCTCAGCATGGAGGGGAAAGGGGCGTGGCCTCAGCATGGAGGGAAGGGCGTGGGCCCCAGCATGGAGGGGAAGGAGGCGTGGCCTCAGCAGGAGGGAAAGGAAACGGGCCTCAAAACATGGAGGGAAGGACGTGGGGGCCTCAGGGATGGGGGGAAAGGGGCGTGGGCCTCAGCATGGAGGGAAAAGGGGCGGTTTGGGCCCCAGGGATGGGGGGAAGGAGCGTGGCCTCACATGGGGGGAAAGGGGCGTGGGGCCCCAGCAGAGGGGAAGGAGCGGGAAGCCTGAGAAAGGAGGGAAGGAGCGTTTGGGCCTCAGCAAAGGAGGGAAGGGACCTGGCCCCAGCATGGAGGGGAAGGGGCGTGGGCCCCCGCATGGGGGGGGAAGGGGCGTGGCCGAGCATTTGGGGGGAAGACGGGCTTCAGCATGGGAGGGAAAAACCGGGGGCCCAGCATGGAGGGAAGGGCGGGGGCCCAAACATAGAGGGAAGGGGCGTGGGGGCCCCAGCTGGAAAGGGAAAGGGGCGTGGGGCCTCAGCAAAGGAGGGAAGGAGCGTGGCCTCACAAGGGAAGGGAAAGGGGCGTGGGGCCCCGCATGGGGGGGAAGGAACGTGGCCTTTTAAACAAGGGGGAAGGAGGGGTGGCCCTCACAGGAAAGGGGAAAGGGGCGTGGCCCCCCAAACATGGAGGGAAGGGGGCTGGCCTTTAAAACATGGAGGGAAGAAGCCTGGGCCCCACAAAAAAGGGAAGGACGGGCCTCAGGATTAAGGGGAAAGGGGGCGTGGCCCCAGCATTTGGGGGGGAAGGAGCGTTGGCCTTTACAAAAAGGGGGGGAAGGGAGGGGGACCCCTTTTAAAAAATGGGACGGAAGGAGCGTTGGGCCTTTGCAGGGAGGGAAGGAGCGGGGCCTCCCGATTGGGGGGGAAGAGCGGGGGGCCCCCAGCAAGGGGGGAAAAGGGGCGTGGCCTAGCAGGAGGGGGAAGGGGCTTTCCCCAGCAAAGGGGGAAGGACGTGGGCCCGAACCCTTTGGGGGGAAGGAGGGGGTGGCCTAGCATGGAGGGAAGGAGGTGGCCTCAGCATGGAGGGGAAGGAGCCGGGGCCCCCAGGGATGGAGGGGAAAAGGCGTGGCCTCAGCATGGAGGGAAGGAGCGGGGCCCCAGCAAGGGAGGGGAAGGGGCCCTGGGCCCCAGCATGGAGGGAAGGGGCGTGGGGGCCCGCATGGGGGGGAAGGGGCGTGGCCCCAGCCCTGGAAAGGGGAAGGGGCGTGGCCCACATGGGAGGGGAAAGGGGCGTGGCCTCACAAAGGAGGGGAAAGGAGCGTGGGCCTCACATGGAGGGGGAAAAAAACGTGGGGCCCCCCCGCATGGAGGGAAAAAAGCGTGGCCTCAGCATGGTGGGGAAAAGGGGGGTGGGGCCCCAGCAAAGGAGGGGAAGGGGCTGGCCTCAGCTTTGGAAAGGGGAAAGGGGCGTGGCCCCCCAGCGGGAGGGAAAAAGCGTGGCCTCAAACGTGGAGGGAAGGGAGCGTGGAAACCCCAAACGTGGAGGGAAAAAAGCGTGGCCTCAGCATGGAAAGGGGAAAGGGGCGTGGGGGCCCCAAACCTGGAGGGGGAAAGGGGCGTGGCCTCACATGGAGGGGAAAGGGGGCGTGGCCTCAGCAAGGAGGGAAAAGGGAAACGTGGCCTCAGGGATGGGGGGAAAAGCGGAGGCCTCAGCGTGGAGGGAAGGGGTGCCCCCAACGTGGAGGGAAGGAGCGTGGCCTCACATGGAGGGAAAGGGGCGGGCCCGACATGGAGGGAAAGAGCGGGGGGCCGGGGCAGGGGGGGGAAGGAGCGGGCCCCGAGCATGGAGGGAAGGAGCGTGGGCCCCAGCAGGAGGGGAAGGGGCGGGCCTCAGGGGTGGAGGGAAGGACGTGGCCTCAACGTGGAGGGGAAGGGGCGTGGCCTCAGCGGGAGGGAAGGAAAAGGGGCCTCGCATGGGGGGAAGGAGCGTGGCCTGAGCAAGGGGGGGGAAAGGGGCGTGGCCACAGCATGGAGGGAAAAGGGGGCGTGGCCTCACATGGAGGGAAGGGGCGTGGGCCCCACTGGAGGGGAAGAGCCTGGCCTAGCAATGGGGGGAAAAGGGGCCGTGGCCGAGCTTGGGGGGGAAGGAGCGGGCCCCAGGGGAGGAAGGGGCCCAAAAAAATGGAGGGAAGGGGGTGGGGCCTTTGGGGGCTGGAAAGGGAAAGGAGCGTGGGGGGCCCCAAGGTGGAGGGAAAGGACGTTGGGCCTTAGCTGGGAGGGAAAAAAGGGGCGGGGGCCTTAGCATGGAGGGAAGGAACGGGGGCCTCCTGGAGGGAAAAATTAAACATGGAGGGAAGTATCGTGGCCTCAAAAACAAAAAAGGGGAAGGGGCGTGGCCCCTGGGGGAAAAAAAACTGGGCGGGAAGGGGGGAGCGGGGGGCCCCCCAGCGGGAGGGAAGGAAACGTGGCCCTCCGGGGGGAAGGGCTGGGGGAGGAAAAGGGGCGTGGCCTCGTTGGGGGAAAGTAGCGGGTGGAGAGGGAAAAGGGGCGTTTGGCCCTCACGGGGGAGGGAAGGACGTGGCCTCAAAACCCTGGGGGTAAGGGGGCGTGGGCCCCCCAAACTGGGGGGGAAGGAGGGGGTGGCCTCAGCTGGGTGGAAGGGGGCCCTGGCCTCAGCGGGGAAAAAAAGGAGCGGGGGGCCTCTAGCATTGGGAGGAAAAGGGGCGTTTGGCCCCTCAGCGTTGGGGGGGAAGGAAGGGGGGTGGCCTCGAAACGGGGGAGGGGGAAGGGGCGTTTTGGCCTTCAAACTTTGGAGGGAAGGAATCGGTTTGGCCCTCAGCTGTGGGGGAAGGGAGCGTGGCCTTTTAGGGGAAGGAAAGGGAACCCCAAGCGTGGTAAACGGAAGGGAAAACGTGGGCTCAGCATGGGGGGAAAGGGGCGGGCTCAGCGGGGGGGAAAAAGCTTGGGCCTCAGCATGGAGGGGAAGGAGCGTGGCCCCCAGCATTGGGGGGAAGGGAGGGGTGGGGGGCCTCAAACATTTTGGGGGGGAGGGGGAGAGGGAAACGTGGCCTCAGCATGGGGGGAAGGGGGGGCGTGGGCCTCACAAAGGAGGGAAAAGGGGCGTGGGGGGCCCCAGCATGGAGGGGAAAGGGGGGAAAAAGGGGCGTGGCCTCCCCATTTAGGGAAGGACGTTGGGGCCCCTTAGGGGGGAATGGCCGGGGGGATGGGAAAACGTGGGCCTCAGCATGGAGGGAAAAGGGGCGTGGCCCCACATGGGTTAAGGAGCGTGGGGCCTCACATGGGAGGGAAGGAGCGTGGCCCCAACATGGAGGGAAGGAGCTGGCCTCAGCATGGAGGGAAAAGGGGCGTGGCCCCTGAGGGAAACCCAAAGGAGGGAAGGAGCGTGCCTCACATGGAAAGGGAAGGAGGGTGGCCCTCCCGCATGGGAGGGAAGGACGTGGCCTAGCAGGGGGGGAAAAAAGCGTGGCCTCAGCATGGATGGGGAAAGGGGCGTTTTGGGCCCCAAACATGGAGGGAAGGAGCGTGGCCTCAAGCATGGGAGGGAAAGGGGCGTGGCCCAGCATGGGGGGAAAGAGCGTGGGCCCCAAGCATTTTAGGAAAAGGGGCGTGGGCCCAGCATGGGGGGAAGGGGCGTGTCCCCCAGCATGGAGGGAAGGGGCTTTTGGGCCTTTAGCATGGAGGGAAAAAGCGTGGCCTCAGCATGGAAGGGGAAAGGGGCGGGCCTCAGCATGGGGGGGAAAAGGGGCGTGGCCTCAGCATGGGGGGAAAGGGGGCTTGGGCCCCAGCATGGAGGGGAAAGGAGCGTGGCCTGAGCATGGAGGGAAGGGGCGGGGGCCTCAGCATGGGGGGGAAGGAGCGGGCCTAGCATGGAGGGAAGGAGCGGTTCCCCCAGCAAAGGAAAGGGAAAGGGGCGTGGCCCCACATGGGGGGAAGGAGGGGGGCCCCCAGCATGGAAGGGAAGGAGCGTGGCCTCAAACATGGGAGGGAAGGAGCGTGGCCTCAACATGGAGGGAAGGGGCGTGGGCCCCAGCAAAGGAAAAGGGAAGGAGCGGGCCCCCAGCATTTAAAGGGAAAAAGGGCGTGCCCCAGCAAAAGGGGGGAAGGGAGCGTGGGCCTTTAGGGCCCGGAGGGGAAAGGGGCGGCCCCAGCATGGGGGGAAGGGGCCCTGTTGGAAACATGGGGGGAAAAGGGGCGTGGGGGCCTCCCGCATGGGGGGAAGGAGCGGGGGCCTCACATGAGGGAAGGAGCGTGGCCTCCCCATGGAGGGGAAGGGACGTGGCCTCAGCATGGAAGGGGGAAAAGGAAAACGTGGGCCCCAAGGGATGGAGGGAAGGAGCCCTGGCCCCAGCAAAGGGGGGAAAAGGGGCGTGGCCCCCAAAAAGGGGGGGAAAAGGGGCGGGCCCCAGGGATGGAGGGGAAAGGGGCGTGGGGCCTTTAGATGGAGGGAAAGGAGCGGAGGGCCCCAGCATGGAGGGAAGGGGCGTGGGCCTTTAGCATGGAGGGAAAAGGGGCCCTGGCCTCACATGGAGGGAAAGGAGCGTGGCCTCAAACATTTGGGGGGAAGGGGCGTGGCCTCAGCAAAAAGGGAAGGAGCGGGGGCCCAGCAGGGGGGGAAGGAGCGTGGACCAGCCGGAGGGAAGGACGGGGCCTCAGCAAGGAAAGGGGAAAACGTGGCCTGAGCCCTGGAGGGAAAAGGGGCGTGGCCTCAGCATTTAGGGAAGGACGGGGGGCCAAGCATTGGGGGGAAAGGGGGCGTGGCCCCACATGGGGGGAAAAAAGGGGGCCTCAGCATGGAGGGGAGCTGGCCCCATGGGGGAAAGGGGGGCCCCGGGGGGGAAGGAAGGGGGGGGCCCCCCCGGGGGGGGGGGGCCCGGGGTAAAGGGGGGGGGGGGGCCTTTAAAGGGGGGGGGGGGGGAAGGGGGGGGGGGGAAAAAAGGGGGAAGGGGGGGGGGGGTTGGGGGGGGGGGGGGGGGGGGGGGGGCCCCTTAAGGGAAGGGGGGCCCCCGGGGGGGGAAGGGGCCTCCGGGGGGGGGGGCCCGGGGTAAAGGGGGGGGGCCCCGGGGGGAAGGGGGAAAAAGGGGGCCCCGGGGGGGGGGGGGGCCCCCCGGGGGGAAAAAAAGGGGAAAAAAAAGGGGGGGGGGGGGGGGCCCCAAAAGGGAAAGGGGGCCCCCGGGGGGGGGGGGGGCCCCCCGGGGGGGGGGGAAAAGGGGGGGGGGGGGGGGGCCCCCGGGGGGGGGGGGGGCCCCCGGGGGGGGGGGGGAAAAAGGGGGGGGGAAAAAGGGGGGGGGGGGGGAAGGGCCTTGGGGGGGGGAGGGGGGGGGGGGGAAAAAGGGGGAAAGGGGGGCCCCGGGGGGGGGGGGGGCCCCGGGGGGGGGGGGGGCCCAAAATGGGGGGAAAGGGGGCCCCCGGGGGGGGGGGGGGTTTTTGGGGGGAAAGGGGCCGGGCCCCCGGGGGGGGGGGGGCCCCCGGGGGGGGGGGTGGCCCCGGGGGGGGGGGGGTTTTTGGGGGGGGGGGGGGCCCCGGGAAAGGGGAAAAAGGGGGGGGGCCCCGGGGGGGGAGCGTGGGGGGGGAAAGGAAGGGGGGGGGGGGAAAAGGGGGGGGCCCAAAGGGGGGGAAGGGGGGGGCCCCCCCGGGGGGGGGGGGGGGGAGGGGGAAGGGTGGCCTTAAAGGGGGGGGAAGGGGCCTTTTGGGGGGGGGGGGGGGCCTAAAGGGGGGGAAGGGGGGCCCCGGGGGGGGGGGGGGCCCCCGGGGGGGGGGGGGGGAAAAAAAAGGGGGGGGGGAAGGGGGGGCCCGGGGGGGAAAAAGGGGGGGGGGGGGGGGGCCCCGGGGGGGAAAAAGGGGGGGGGGAAAGGGGGGAAAGGGGCCCCCAAGGGGGGAAAAGGGGGGCCCCCGGGGGGGGGGGGGCCCCCGGGGGGGAAGGGGGTGGCCCCCAGCCGGGGGGGGGGGGGGGGTTTTTTGGGGGGGGGGGGGGGCCCCCGGGGGGGGGGGGGCCCAGCCCAAAAAGGGGGGGGGGGGGGGGGGGGGGGGGAAGGGGGGGGGGGGAAAAAAAAAGGGGGGGGGGGAAAAAGGGGGGGGGGGAAAAAAAAGGGGGAAAAAGGGGGGGGGGGGGGGGGGAAAAAGGGGGGGGGGGGAAAAAGGGGGGGGGTTTGGGGAAGGGGGGGGGGGGGGGGGGGGCCCCGGGGGGGGGGGGGGCCCCGGGGGGGGGGGGGGGGGGGGGGAAAGGGGGGGAAAAAAGGGGGCCCGGGGTTAAAAGGGGGGGGGCCCCCCCGGGGGGGGGGGGGGGGGAAAGGGGGGCCTTGGGGGGGGGGGGGCCCGGGGTTGGGGGGGGGGGGGCCCCAAAGGGGGGGGGGGGCCGGGGGGGAAGGGGGGCCCCGGGGGGGGGGGGGGAAAATTTGGGGGGGGGGAAAGGGGGGTTCCAAAGGGGGAAGGGGGCCCCCGGGGGGGGGAAGGGGGGGGGAAAAGGGGGGGGGGGGGGGGGGGGGGTAAAAGGGGGGGGGGGGGAGGGGGAAGGGGGGGGAAAAAAGAGGGGGCCCCCCCGGGGGGGGGGGGGGGGAAGGAAGGGGGGGGCCCGGGGGGGGGGGGGGGGCCCCCCCCGGGGGGGGGAAAAAAGGGGGGGAGGAAAGGGCCCCCAAAAAAAAAGGGGGGGGCCCCGGGGGGAAAAAAAGGGGGGGGGAAAGGGGGGGGGGAGGGGGGGGGGGAAAAAAAAGGGGGGGGGGGGAAAGAGGGGAAAAGGGGGGGGAAAACTGGGGGAAAAGGGGGGGGAAAGGGGGGGAAAAAAGGAGGGGGGGGAAAAGGGGGGGGGGGAAAAAGGGGGGGGGGAAAAAAAATGGGGAAAAGGGGGGAAAAAGGGGCCCCCGGGGGGGGGGGGGGGGGCCCCCGGGGGGAAAAAAAGGAAGGGGGGGGGGGGGAAAGGGGGGAAAGGAGGGGGAAAAGGGGGGGGGGGGGAAAAAGGGGGGGGGAAAAAGCTGGGGGGAAAGGGGGGGGGGGGGAAAGGGGGTTGGGGGGGGGAAAGGGGGGGAAAAAAAATGGGGAAAAAGGGGGAAAAAGGGGGGGGAAAAAGGGGGGGGGGAAAACTGGGGGGGGGGGGGGGGGGAAAAGGGGGGGAAAAAAGGGGGGGTTTGGGGGGGGGGGGGGAAAAAAAGGGGGGGGGGGGGGGGGGAAAAGGGGGGGGGGAAAGGGGGGGGGGGGGGGGGGGAAAAAACTGGGGAAAAGGGGGGAAAACTGGGGAAAAAGGGGGGGGTTTGGAAACCCCAAAGGGGGGGGAAAAGGGGGCCCCAAAAGGGGGGAAGGGCGTGGGGGAAGGGGGGGGGGGGGGGCCCCGGGGGGGGAAGGGGGCCCCCCCAAAAGGGGGGGGGGGCCCCAAAAGGGGGGGGGTGGCCCCGGGGGGGGAAAAAACCCCCCGGAGGGGAAAGGGGGGGGGGGAAAAGGGGGGGGGCCCCCCGGGGGGGGGAAAAAGGGGGGGGGGGGGGGGGGGGGGCCCCCCAAAGGGGAAGGGGGGGGAAAAAAAAAAGGGAAAAGGGGGCCCCAAGGAAAGGGGGGGGGCCCCCCAAAAAGGGGGGAAAATTTAAAGGGGGGGGGGAGGGGGGCCCCCGGGGGGGGGGGCCCCGGGGGGAAAAAGGGGGGGGGGGAAAACCGGGGGGAAAAAGGGGGGGAAAGGGGGGGGGCCCCCCGGGGGGGGGGGGGGGGGGTGGGGGGGGGGAAAAAAAAAAGGGGGGGGGAAGGGGGGCCCCGGGAAGGAGCGTGGCCTCAGCATGGAGGGAAGGAGCGTGGCCTCAGCATGGAGGGAAGGAGCGTGGCCTCAGCATGGAGGGAAGGAGCGTGGCCTCAGCATGGAGGGAAGGAGCGTGGCCTCAGCATGGAGGGAAGGAGCGTGGCCTCAGCATGGAGGGAAGGAGCGTGGCCTCAGCATGGAGGGAAGGAGCGTGGCAGTAAACAAACATTAACAGGTTGTTAGTGGCAGCACTCACTCTTTTAATGACCACCCACCATCACTAGTCATGCACCTCCAGCCCAGCCTGCTCACCACATACCTGACGTCACGCCTGGTCCACCTGACGTCACGCCTAGTCCACCTGACGTCACGCCTGGCCCACCTGACGTCACGTCTAACAACTATGCACTTGAATTCTAGCAGACACTAGTTTACCAACCCTTGTTTAATGAACAATTTCCAGTTTACCTGTAAACTGACTCTCTTCCCTCACCTCTGAATGGTTATTATTGCCTTTACAACTTCAGCAATTATTATTATTATTATTATTATTATTATTATTATTATTATTATTATTATTATGTTCAAGAAGATGCGTTAAACAGGAAATAGTAATACGAAAAACATCACTTTTCTTTGACAGATTATTTTCCTGTATACAGGAGCAGAAGTGGTACTTGTACTCATCCTTGGTGGACCCCACTCGTTACTCCTACCCATCTTGAGACTTCCACTTTTATTTCTGCCTAAACTTGTAGTTTGTAGATCAGTGTTTGATGGAGTACCGGTTCAGGTACTTTCCAGCTGTACAAGAAATGGTATACAATACCGACAAGATGAAATTAAGACACATGTTCAACATCTGGATATCTTCATTGTAGACGTTTCGTCATCCAGTGGCTTTATCAATACAAATTCCAGGACATAACTTGAAGACAGAACTATGTACAGAAGATGAGGTAATCAGTCCCTACTGATTGACTACGACAACTACTACTAACTAAGCCATCTCTTTGGGTAGGACCTACTTCCACTACTACTAACTAACCCATCTTGATTCTGAGGACATGTACATAACCTTCACGGCTACGACAACTACTACTACAACTAACCCATCTCTTTGGGTAGGACCTACTTCCACTGAGGAATCCCGCCTACCAGTGACTATGCCCTCGTCTGCTACCCATCCCATTTCCACCTGACGTTAGTATATAAGCGTCAGGCTCCTTGCTTCTGCTTCAGAATCTCCACGACTACGGTGCTCTTCGCACCTACTCTAAGGTTGAGGGACTGATTACCTCATCTTCTGTACATAGTTCTGTCTTCAAGTTATGTCCTGGAATTTGTATTGATAAAGCCACTGGATGACGAAACGTCTACAATGAAGATACCCAGATGTTGCACATGTGTCTTAATTTCATCTTGATCCATGTAACCAAAGATTACTAAGTACAAATACGGACAACAAGAGTTAGAGGAATGGGTAGACTGCAGATGTTGCTACACAAGACTCTGCAGTCTACCCATTCCTCTAACTCTTGTTGTCCGTATTTGTACTTAGTAATCTTTGGTTACATGGATCAACTTTATGGTTATGCTATCTCATTATCAAGGCTTCAACAATAAATCTGTTATTTTTTAAAAGTCTTCATTATTTAAATTACCCTCCCTCATTATGTTACTGGTGTGAAATACAAGCTAAAGTGTGAGGCACAGCTGAAGAATCAGACACATGTGAAACATCTGGGTATCTTTATTTGTAGACTTTTCGCCAACCAGTGGCTTTATAAATACAATACAAGAACATATGTGAAGAATGTAGAATTGTATACAAAAGATGAGGTAATCAGTCCCTCAGCTAGAGGACTGAGTATCACATGTTTAACGCTCCACAATTTTGCCCGTTTCCAATATTAAAGTATTCAACTGAAGAAGCCTGCCGAGCAGGTGAAAAGTTTCCACAAGAGAAATATTCAATTGCTGTACACGTGTCTTACTCAAAATTCTACAATGTTTCATGTGACTGTATTGCAGTTGTCCAGCACGACATTTGTGATGCAATGTAACGTCTGCACTCCGTAATTTGAGAGTTGAGTTTTAAGAGTTTCTGAAGAGCGTTTTGACCCGAGAGATCCCTCAGCACTCTTGACAAAACACATAAATATAAAACATAATAACAAGGATACAAACGACCATCATGAATAATACAACTAAATATAACTTTATAACCAGCATCAGTGAAATATATCATTAAATTATCAACAATAAAAGACTTTACTAAAGTTCCCGGAGGTCCCTACAGGCATCATGGTAATTATGAAAGCCAGACGTAAGCTTAAAGACCTAAAGCGTGGGGCAAATATTTAAAATGTGTTCCAGTCAGCTGTGCATGAAAAGCTAAACAGAGGGGAAGGAGGCGAGGCAGGAGTACCTAGGAACAGGACTTGACTATGTCAGCGGTAGATGTGTGTGTGTGAGTGTGTGTACCCGATCCTCAGTGGTCAAA